>OX375879.1:97703395-98903395 GCA_947359465.1 Metellina segmentata
GGCTTTGCGAAGCTCGCTTCGTCGTGTGGCGAGTCTCTAGATGTTCCTACAACAATCTCCTATGTAAAACGCCAGATCACTCTCTTAGAGACTAGATATTGGCATGTCTTACATCGTTTCGAATTAAAAGACAGTGAGTTTTGCATCTGTGGAGCCGTAGGTGATCCAGATCACTATATTTTTGACTGTGCACACTTCACGATATCACCTGGGCAGGCCCACGGATGACAATAAACCGAAATGGCGTATCTCAGTCATGAAGAATAAGAGATTATGGACCTGGGTAATGGTAATTTTTAATTAACGTCGTACTAGAGCAACACAACGGGCTATTGACGACGGTCCGGGATCAATCCTCTAAGGGAAAAATTCGATGACACCTACTAATTTCGAACCACGGTTAGATGACGAGGCAACACTTGATCTGGCACCTCACTCTCCGAACGTCCACACCATGCCAACCAGAAATGCTGGAAACACGAGCACAGCAAACATATGCACATGCGTGAAAAACATCAAAACGGAAAACTGAACGCCAGCTCCACCGTCCAAAATCAAATTAACCGAAATACCAAAATGAAGTCTTTTATTTATTTAACCTACGGAACCTGCACAAACACTTTCTGATGACACAAGAACATGGAGCACATTGCCTCGTATTTGCTTTATCAAAATCGATTTAGATTATTGCGCGCACGGTCTCCCTCTGGCTCATTTCTGCGGTGTTGACAGAAGAGTGGCTGCTCTGAGGCGGCTTTTTGGAGAAAGAAGTCGGCAGTTCGAGGAGGCACCTGTTAGATTTTTCAGATTACTCGCTCTTTTGTTGGGGTCCCTTTGTGGACTTCCAATTAAAGTTCTGATTGCTCTGATCATCGGTTCGCTTGATGGGTTGCGGATCTGGCCGCAGATTTAGGTTTTATGGCTCCGATTTTTATGGCTCTTCCCTCTACCTTGCCAACTTCAATGGTTACGTCTAAGGGCGAGTTGTTGACTGCTTCGTTTCAAGCGTGTTTTCACGCACATTGGCGTCTGTTCGGATGCAGTTGATGCGGATGTTAATTGGTAATTTGGTAATTTTAATTAACGTCGTACTAGAGCAACTTAACGGGCTATTGACGACGGTCCGTGATCAATTTGATGCGGATGCAAATGGTAGGATTAGTTTGGTGTTTTGTTGTTTTATGACGTCAGGGCCGCGCTTGGCACAGCTGCACCCAAACGCAAGCCGTCACGTGAAAATGTAATGGAGTGAAAAAAGGTAATTTGGTAATTTTTAATTAACGTCGTTCTAGAGTAACACAACGGGCTATTGACGACGGTCGTAGATCAATCACGTAAGGCAAGGAACCGAGGACAACACGTCATTTTGAACCACGGTCGGATGACGAGTCAATACCCGAGCTGGCACCCACTCTCCAAACTTCCACACCAACCTAACTTGAAGACTTTTGGCCACGACGGGTTTGATGTGCACCAGCCGCCTCTACACCATACGCTTACAAATATTCATACACTGACCCAGATTCGAATCACGGCCCTTCTGATCTAGAGACTAACACATTAACCATCATACCGGTTGGTCGGCAGGAGTGAAAATGATAATTGAGGTGTAGAGTAGTTGGGTGGAAGCAGAAAAAGACCGGTTAGCATCCCGGAGATTAGGTATTTCTTATTCAACGTCGCACTGGAGTCAACGGGCTATCGGTGACGGTCTGGGATCAATCCCAAAGGGATAGGTCCGAGGACAACACCATGCAATTTTGAACCACGGTCAGATGAAGAGATGTTACTCCTGAGCTCGCACCCCACTCTCCAAATTTAAGCACCACTCCAACGTGGACATTTAAGGCCATTAGAGATGGCGTGGAAGTTTGGAGAGTGAGGTGCCAGCTCAGGTGTTGCTTTGCCATCTGACCGTGGTTCAAAATTACGATGTGTTGTCCTCGGATCTTTCCCTAAAGGGACTGATCCTGGACCGTTGTCAATAGCCCGTTGTGTTGCTCTAGTACGACGTTAACTAAAATTACCATTATCATTACCGTCACTCTTCCAACCGGTCGACCGCGACCCCTCATAGTTTACTGGAAGCACAATCCTTGTATTTAGCAAAGGCAGTAAACCCCACGAGAGTCTCCAAACTTCCACACCACTCCAAGGCGAGCACGTTTGAGGCCATGACGGATTTGACTCGCAGTAGCCCCAACGAATACGACGGTCTTTGGTTGGATCGAGTTTTGAACTCGTAACCTTCTGCTCACTAATCTGCGACAGCCAGCTGTTCTTTCGCGACCCCAGGTAATTTTCGTGATATTCAGTGATGACCTGTTACAAAGTAAAGCGTGTCCCTGAACGTAGTTCGATTGATTGGTTGGGTTAGCTCTATTGGCGCAAGGGCAATATTTCGCCGACCTCCGCAAACATAGAAGAGACAACGTCGAGTAAATGGACACACACAAGAAAGGTTTTACTTGCACAGAAGAGAGAAATGCACACAGAGTTAAGTTACAGACCGCCTACAAAGAGTACAGAGTTAAGTTTGCATTTGTTCCGCGTACAAAGCGTAGTTTACAAATACAGTGGAGTACCGCCCAATAAGTAGGGTGACTCTGAGAAAAGTCAGGAAAAAATAGAAGGGGTCAAATTAAAAGAACTGACCAGCAATAAAGAGTGGTAGGGAAAAAAAAGTTTGCGATCACCAGCATGTGGTACACCAAGAATCTTTTCTTTTTAATTTTGGTTGATTCGGTTTTGTACTCATTATTTTTTTATATGTAGTTGTCATAGAAAATACTTGTAAGTTTGTACGTTGAAATTTTTTTCACTAAAATGATCAAAAACCACTCACCAATCTCTTAGTTGAAGCGGTTTTTCATAATTTTACTGACAAATTTTTTAACGTACAAACTCACAAGTATTTTGTATGACAACTACATATAATAATCGAAGTGAAACATTATTCTAAACACGTTTTTCAATCCAGCAGCAGAAAATTTATTTGCAACCAGAGGGATAATAAGAACTAATCACTAGGAACATCCAAGGCTCCGTGCAGTATTCCTAGCAAAAGACTTCTGGACAGAGGGCCACAGCTCTAATTACACTGCTCTGCATGAAAATGCTCATGCCCCAACACCATTCCTGCTGATTCTTATATTAAATGACCTTCTTAATCCGAATATGACCCCCGTGTTCCCCCATCACGTACCGTTTTCTGGGGACGTAACCCCCTATGTTTATCACCTTTCGAAAAAGTTCATGGACATAAATTTGATTTGGAGTGGAGAAAAGGTTTATTTTAACCATTAAATTTCTTCTGAGGGGCTAGTGAGGTTAAAAGCTTTAAAACATGAACATTTGTAGCAAGGAGGGAGATTTTTTTGGGGAGGGGAGGTTGGATTCGTCCCTTTAAATTGTAAAAAAAAAATCATTAAAAATGATCGTTTTTTTCTGGGTCTTTTTCGCAATTTTTTCACTTATTTTCTGCATATTCCAGCTTTGTCCCCCCCCCCATTTGCTCCCCCAAACACCCCCAACTAATAAAAATATATTGCAATAATTTTGGCTAAAAGCGGGTGAGTAGTCCCAAATCCCTCGCAAGAAAGTTTGGAAGATTCACTGTACGATGGTGGCGCTCTCTATAACTCGCGCGCTTCGTGGTTTGCGCAGGAATTTTCATGCTTTGTCAAGTTTGCATGTTTGCATTGCTTTTATCACTATAGTTGTGAACTGTAATCGTTATCTTCTCTCATTACGTCTTTCGCGATCGTAGAGTTAACTTATTGGTTTTCTAGGCGGGGATTCTGTGTTTCTAAGTTGTTTAGATGGTGTAAAACAATCTAATTTTTTTTTTTGTTCCGGCTTTTTCAAAGTGAATTACAGTACGTGAGTGTAAGTTGTAATTAATGACAAGCATTGATTTGCTGTTTAATTATGCCACGCGAGTGTAAAAATCACATCCGATAGCTTCCGCTATGTTTGCAGTGAATTGACTTTAAAAGCGCAACGAAAACCCCTTTCTTCCCTTCTTAAAACTGCTTATAAATTTTACTTTGATTGCCAAGTTGGTGATCAGGACAAGGATTGGGCTCCAAAGTTTTCCTGCAGTACTTGTTACAGTAGCTTGACCAAATGGCTCAAAGGTACCCGTAAATCAATGCCATTTTCTGTGCCCATGGTTTGACGCGAACCTCGCTGTCATCTCACAGATTGTTACTTTTGTATGACATCCAACGTTTGCAGCCCAATCCTTGTTGAATCCTCCAAAAGATGTAATGAGGGAAGATAACGATTACAGTTCACAATTATAGTGATAAAAGCAATGCAAGTTTAAAATTGTCAAAGTATGAAAATTCCTGCTCAAACCATGAAACCCGCGAGTTATTGAGTCGTACAGTGGATCTTCCAAACTTTCTTGCCGAGGGATTCGGGATCTCTCCCCTTCACCCACTTTGGCCAAAATTGTTGCTCTATATTTTTATTAGTTGGGGGTGTTTGAGGGAGGAAAAAGGGGAGACTAAAAGCTAGAATATGTAGAAAATAAGTGAAAAAATTGCGAAGAAAAAACGATTATTTTTAATGATATATTTTTACAATTTAAGGGGACAAATCACCCCCCCCCTCAAATCTCTCTCCTTGCTACAAATGTTCATGTTTTAGAGCTGTTTACCTCTCTAGCCACTCAGAAGAAATTTAATGGTTAAAATAATCTTTTCCCCCAATCCACAAATCAAATTTATTTCCATAAAATTCGAAAAGTGATAAACATAGGGGGGTACGTCTTCACTAAACGGTGGGTGATGGGGGAATACGGGAGTCATATTCGAATTCAGGAGGTCATTTTAGATAAGAATCAGCAGGAACGGTGCCAGGGCTCGAAAAAAAATAATTTTATGGAGAGCAGTGTTATTATATGTAGTTGTTATAGAAAATACTTGTGAGTTTGTACATTTAAAAATATGTCACTAAAATTATCAAAAATCACTCACCAACCTCTTAGTTGAATAATTGGAGTTATGGCCCTGACCAGAAGTATTTTCCTACGAATACTGCACGGAGCCTTGGAAGTTCCTAGTGGTTGGCACTAATCCCTCTGGTTATAAAGAAATTATCTGCTGCTTAATTGAAAACGTGTTTAGTTAATTATTTTTCACTTCGTTGCACTTTGAAGTATGACATGATTTTTCTGATGCTCAATATTTCCCTTTCAAATCACAGAGGACAATGAAACACAAATGTGTGGATTACGAGTTCAAAAACCTCAACTATCACCGATCTCAAAAGCGATTTGAAACGAAGTCGGTAATTTTCCACCGAAGGATTGTGAATAATTTTCCGAAACCTAGTCAAAACAGCAGTCGGTTACGTTTACTTCCTATCAAATCTGTTTACTCTAACTCAAGAGCGAATAGCGATGGGGGAAAAAATCCGCTCCCGCATTGAACCTCAAACTAGAAGACATCCGTGAATCATAAACAACAATCTCCTCCAGAAGCGTATATTTAAAGCCGAATTCAACACACATTTGCTAACTGCAAAAAGCTTCGTAAAAATGTATCCACTTCATTCAAGACGGGTAGTTACGAGTATTTCACGGTCGGTTTAACAATGAAAAACAAAGCGTCAGTCCGCTCGGTATTTTTCAAAAGGGTTTGTCGAGGATTTTTGCGTATTCTTTGTGCTCATCGGAGCGTGAGAAAGCTCGGGATTTCAATACCAAATGGGAATTATAAGCAAACAAGTCCTTTCGGTAGCTTGTATTTCGGATGACATGCGAGGTAAATATGAAAGATTTGTTTATCTATCTTGAAAGTCATTTTTGAAATTCGAAAGCGCGTTGTTGAGAGTTGGGTAAAAAAGCAAGATGGGAATCCATATTTTTCAGATGCCGTTTAACTTTGATGAATCTTGGTTGTTTGAGAATTGCGATTCCTTTGAGAAAATGGCTTTTTTATTAAGAGGGAGCGTTGAATCTTACTGTAAATTAATGACCCTGAAGTATCTGTGCGTGGCTTGATGGCAAAGTTTGTGAGGATACGCTATTTTGTTGGATTTTTTGTTTTGTTAGGTTGGTTTCTTGGGTTTCATGGCACACGAGCTATATTTGGACGCTTTGCCAGACTCTAGACATACGATTTCGAGTAATAAACACACACAAAATGAAAGTTCTAGTGACACAGAAGAGAGAAATACACCCAGGGAGGAGTTCACCTCACAGGAATTGAACCTGCACAACCTACACTCGAAGGTTGATAGCCACTAAGTCACGACGGCCCAGAATTTGTAGGAACTAGTGGAAAGTTCGAAAAATCAGAAAAAGCAACATTTACAGAAATTATTAAAAAATAATATGTAATTAAAATGTAGGCTTTCCATCTTGTAAGGGTCAAGATATCTATTCAAGGTCTTAAATAATCATTAAATACAAGGTGGCCCACCACCAGATCGCTGCTGCTCGCCAACCCCCAGAGGATTGCTTTGCAATCCTCACTGGTTCACTGCTCTCGCTTCGCACCCATCAATAAGAACATGTGTCCTAGCGGAAGGGATTTTTTACAAAATATGATATTACAAAGAAAAAATATTTTTCCAACATAAATTCATTGTGCTACAGAAAAGTTATACAGTACCTCTGGAATCAGAACTCGAACAATTTGGTATTCAAATGAAAACTTTGCACACATTTTGTAGCCCGCTGTACTAGTATGACTTTAATTAAAAAAATTACCAAAAAATTCAGCAAATTGTGACTCGAAATATGAGCGCTGCTTTGAAAATAGAATACCCATCATATTGTTTGTAAGTTGGGTACAGCTACAGTCTACGTTTATAGCAGTGGCAACCGCTTGGCGTTTATTTTTTTGGCACACTACTAAAGTCGCCAAGGAAAGATCGCGTTTCAAAAAAGGAAATGATAAAAAGAGATCTTCAAAGAAGGAAAAAATCAAAAAAGAGATCTTCTAAAAAGGAAAAAATCAAAAAAATCTTCAAAGAAGGAAAAAATAAAAAAAGATCTTCAAAAAAGTAAAAGATCTTCAAAGAAGGAAAAAAATCAAAAAAGATCTTCAAAAAAGGAAAAATCTTTTTCATTAAAAAATATTTGTTCTTTAACAACGGAAAACGAAAGCTTGAATACACATTTGAGAACGTTTTGAAAGGTATATTTTTTAAAAACTTTTCACACACACAAAAAGTAATAAGTTCAAATATTTTTCTAAACGCAATTGCAAACCAGCAGAAAAACTAAACTGCAAAATGTTGGGTAAGAATACTCTTCAATTACTTATCAATTACATAAATGCAGTGGGCATGTTGGAAAAGAAAGTGATTTTTAAAAGAAAAAAAGCCAGAAATAATACAACCTGATACGTCAGAACTGTTCCGGGACGTACTAGAGCAACATCTACCGTCAGAACTCTACCATTGAAAAAAATTACATAAACTAAAATTCCACAGCTGGAGAAAAACCATTAAATTAACCAATTAAATCAAAGAAAATTTTTTTTAAATACAATGCAATCAAAGATATTTCAAAATTAAAATAATCAGTGGAATATAAGAAAAGTTTTCTAACGAACCTATGAAATCAAACGACTTTTAACAGATTTTGAAAGAACTTTCGAGAATAATCAAAATGAAAATTAAAATCTTCCTTTTGCCGAGTTTGCCGTGAAAACCACAACAACCGTAAATACAGACGAATTGCCTTAATCTACCGTAACTCGCCCCCCCCCTACTAGAAGTACTTTAAAAAATTGTCTCGGCCGTTGTCACTGTTATAAACGTAGACTGTATCTGTACCGTAACCTGCAACAACAACTCGACTAATATTAATTTTTTTCAATAAAATTTCATCCGATAACGCTATAAATTCAATTAATGATAAACAAACAATCGTACAGTGTTGCCAAAACGCGAAACAAAATAACGTCTTTTTTGTGTGCCACGTAAGAGAATTATATATATAAACGGACGGTTTTATGTATTCTATTATACATTTGCATTAGAGAACAAATGGATGAAATTTTATGGAATTTGTACTAAAATATCAAACAATGCCTGGTTACAAACAATAAAATATATTAAACCTCTTTTAGCTGCAATAAAAGTACTTGTCATTATTTTTGAATAAATCATAAATCTCACATAACTACATATGAAGGACTTCAATCAACATAACAAGTCAGTTTTTAAATTTTTCAGGAAAGCAATTTTAAAATTTCAAAAAATTCCAATATTGTAATGGTTTATCCACTATTTAAGATGTCTTGTTATCACAAACTTTTGTATATTAAGAAATTATTTAAAAAATATGAAATTCATTTGATTATCTTATATATTTCATTTTTAATTATGATTCATTACAGAAACATATTTCCATAACTATCCCTTTATGTACATTGCGCATAGCTTAGCGTTTTGTTCACATTGATATAAAATTTTGGATATATTCGTCAATTCATACTCATAATCTGATACTTTGAAATGAGATGTAGCATTTCCATATGCATATAATGCACAATATGTGACAAATTAATATTGAAACAAACTATTTTAACAATTATGAAATTTTTTTTGAAAAATTGATGTTTGCGAAAACTGTTAGCTGCTAATAGAGACATTGTCTCTTTTATATAAGTTTTAACAATCTTATTAACTCTTCTCAGAAATAACCTTCCATTGTATTGCTCCGCTGTGAAGTTAATCAACTACCAATCCACCAAACTCTTAGAAATTTTAAGTACAAGTATTGTATTTATTTTGAATTAGATAAATATGCTTATTTTTTAATTTAAAAAAAAATGAAAAATCCAATCTGGTAGGTTTTGACCACCCCAGTACCTGAAATGTTTTGATAAGAACAATGAACTGACTTCGTTATCCATAAATGTCCACTTTAGTTACGAAACAACAAGATTTTTTTTTAACATTTAAATCTGATATCCAGATTGGAAGCATCCAGTATTTTTAGTAAACAATTTCTTTTAAAATAAAATCTTGTCCAACTTAAAAGAAAACAAGATATGCATTCACAGAACCCTCCAAAACAAGACAAGTTTTGACAAGATACCGTGTATATCAAGATCTAACCAATTTTACTAAGGACGTGATATCTTGTCATCAAGTACTGCCAATTTGATGGAGAGATCAAGATCTGGTCAGTTTTGCTTTTGATGGGATGTCTCTTTGATACATCCCCAACAGAAGGTTTCAAGATATTAGCAACAAGTATATTGTAACAACTAAAATCAAGATAGGTAGTTGAATTTAAATCATATTGGGGGAGCAATACAGAGTGGCAATTAGTGAAGGTCCGGAATCAATCTCGTAGAGAAAGGTTTGACAACTACTTGTTGCTTTGAACCACGGCCAGATGACGATATTAGTATCAAGAATAAACCTCGTTGTAATGATGTCCTGATGAAAACAAACTGAAAAGACATTTAGACATTCAGATTTAAGTCTGAAGTTTTTGAATTGTTTCCTTCAAGTGTTTATATTAATGAGTCGTTGTTTAATATTATTCCTTCTGTATTTATATTACTATTTCATGTATACGTACTCTTGTCAGTTTATTTGTTGGATGGCAATCCTTTATGATATGCAGTGAGCCAGTTGCCTCTGAGTTTTACGCTGTCAGTATTGTTCTTATACTCGTCTGTTGGCGATGTCTCTATAATTATTAAATGTCTTATTGGACTTGGAGTAACAGTCTTATTTCAGTATTACAAAAGAAAAATATATTAAGGTGCTATGATGGAATGATATATGATAAAATTGTTTCCAAAAAATATTTGCTTTATCTAGAAACTCTTTCGACGAGTTACTGTATGGTTATATTACCCATGGGTTTTACTACCCTTAGTAAACAAGAGGGTCGCGCTGGGGATACCCACGAAGACGGTGTAGGTTCGATTACTCCCTGGTGTATTCCTCGCTTCTGTGTTAGCAGAACTTTTATTCTTCGTATGTTCATTACTTGATGTTGTATGTGCTGTGCCTGGCGCAGCATGCCAAGTAAGTCGCTTGAGAGAAGAAACCCGACCAACCCTGTATGCTCAAGTGATCCTTTTCTCCTTTCGTCAAACTAGACTATTCCGCAATCCCACTTTTTTCCCTAGGCAAACAATTGATGAAAAGTACGAGCTCCTTAACCCTCCAAGCGGTTTCAACGAGATATCTAGACCCTCAAGGTCTGACTAATTTCGATAAAAACAAAATATCTCCTCATCGAGATACTGCCGATATTTTTGTGATTACGAGGTAAAGATCTGGTCAGTCTTCTAATGACGAGATACTTCGTAGAGACAACCACCAAAAGGGCAAACAAAATCACGGGATTTTTACAAGAGGAATGACATGACGCTGCTTGCACGTAGGCAGCTAATACATCAACCTCCAAATGGGTTCGAAGAGATATCTCGTCCATCAAGATCGAACAAGTTTCTCTTTCTTTTTCAAGATCTTGTCAACAAGTATTGCAGTTAGTAATATGACGATATCATGGTCTGGTCAGTTATCTTCCAATGATATGTTTCGTCCATCAAGATCTGTTCAGTATCACTTATGATGAGATACCTCGTCAAGACAACCACAATATATATATATATATATATATATATTAATGTGACCACCTGTCAAAAGCCAGAATAACCACCTTTGGCAGAGCGGACCGCTGCGAGCCGTGCAGGAAGAGAGTCAGTTAGGTTTTTGATGATGAGTGCACCCAGTGAATGCCAGGAAAAAACATTCCCCAAACCATAATGCTCCATCCTCCAGCCTGGATCCTTCCGGCAATTGTTGCAGGGTGTTTGCTTTCAGACGTTTCACGCCGTATACGCCAACGTCCATCTGTCCGATGGAGCATAAAACGTGATTCATCGGAAAAGGGCACCTGTCGCCACAGTCAGTGTTGAACAGCAGTCAGCATAGGTACATTAACCAGGCGTCTGCTGCGGAAGCCCATGCGCAGCAACGTTCACTGAACCGTTGTTGAGGATATACTCTTGGTAGCCCCTAGGTTCATCTGGGCGGTCAGTTGCTCAACAGTTGCACGTCTATTCGCCCGAACGCATCTCCGTAGCCTTCGTTTGCCTCTGTCATCTATAGCCCGTGGTGCCTCAATTAAATTTATAGCATTAACGGCCATTTTCAGGGCCAACAACTATAGCTCAACAAGAACCTTGATATACAACTTTCGACAACAAACTCAATGAGAATGTGTATGGGTGGCTCGAGTGCTGAGGAATTGTACACGCAAACAACATGCTGGATATTCGATTTCTAAATCAGCGCTCACATTTCGAGTCAAAATTCGCTCAAAAGTTTTAATTTGAATTCCAGATTGTTTGAGTTCTGATTCCAGAGGTAATATATAACTTTTCTGTCATGCAACAAATTCATATTTGAAAAATATTTTTTTGTAATATCAGATGTAATAAACAATCCCTTCTGCTAAGACGCATGTTTTCATTGATGCGAGCGAAGCGATCAATGTTTGCGCAGCGAACCAATTATAACTGCAAGCAATCCCCCGGGGGTTGGCGAGCATCAGTGAGCAGGGGGTGGGCCCCCTAGTATCAAATTATTTTCACAAATGTGGGTGCAAAACGGAATTCCAATTAACAATAAAGAGAAATTTGTCCGATTGTAATCTCTAGTTTAAGCGGAAGCAGTCATTTATGTCGTGGGCAGTATTGAAAACTCATGATAGTATCAATAGCACCATATTCTGGTTCTGCAAACACAGATTCCCGAGTTTCTGGGAAGACGTCCATTGATTTAGAGCATACACATATCCGGTGATCAAACTTTTACTATTCCCTCACGATTCAAGGAATCAAGGGATTTGACCAAACTTCGCGTGAGAAAAGCTTCATTAACATTCGATAATTGCTGTTATCGAATGTTAACTTATTGACGTGTTTTATTTGCGACCGAAAATAGTTTTTACTTTAGCTAGTTTCATTTTTTCGTAACTGGTGTTAAATGATCATGTGAAAATTCTTAACGCTAACATATTCTCTCAGTTTTAACTAAATATTTCTTACAATATAGAAAATAAATCAAATATACTAACCGTTCTAGAGGTTCATACGCATATATTTGAGTTCTTTTTCTTACATTACATGCATTCATGCCTCATGACTTCTTACCAATTTCTTAACTTCACCAGTAGTATCTTTCGTATGAGTCTTTCGACCAACGGATATGATTACTTCATCATTAGGAGTGTTGGGGTTAAATATCATTACTACATTACATCCGGAAATATCAGAGGGATAAGGGACTTTTACCCTTTAACCCTTCTTTGCATAATGGTGGAAATTTCCATCATAACATTGAATGCCCAAAAATTATATAAAAGAACAAGTTCACTTTAAGTTGATCGTGTCTGGATACCATTGCATAAAAAAAAAAACATAGGTGTCAAAAATAAGCAAGTGTCACTATCAGTAAAACGAGCTTGAAGTTGTCATTCTGCTGTTTGCTGTAGTTGCAATAAACGTATGATTTCGTTTTTAATTTTGTTTTATTATATTTTAGTTTTTATTGCTAAAAAAGTGAAAATGAGTGGATGAAAGGTTTGTAACAAGTGTTTCTGTTATTTTTAGAGCAATTTCTGAAAAAGTTTGCGTTTAATTAAAAAAATACCACATGATACCATCATGTTGTTTTTTGCTAAATTTATACTATAAATATATACTAAGATTTTTTTAACCATTTTCCTTTAATTTTGAACATGAATTGTATCACCTTGATTTATATCACCAATAAAGAAAAAAATCACGCAAAGAAGGGTTAAGGAGTGCACACGCAAAAATTCGTTCATAGACTTGCATTTTTTCAATTCATTCAAGTCTCAACCAGTTTTGACCATCACCAATACAAGAATTTTAACGCAGGATAAAAGTAATCTTCCAGTGTGTGTATGGTTCAAGCTTCTACTTGCAAACATCAAAGAACAAATAGAAATAATATTAAAAATTAATACATATCCACAAAATTGTTTTCGTAGCAATTTGTATTTTGTGGGTAGCGTAATACATGCTCGTATAAACCATTTGAAAGGTTCCGAGAACAAAACTATACATTCATTAATGGTAAAACAATGAGAACATGAAATACGATTTTAATTAATGTTGCACTGGAGCAATATAATAGCTTCATAAGGACGGTCCGGGATCGTACCCAAACGGAAAGATCCGAGGACAACACCACGTTAATATGAACCACGGTCAGTTGACGAAGTAACTCCTCAGTTGGCACGCCATTATCCAAACTGCCACACCACACCAACGTTAGAAGATTTTTAGCCAGGACAGATTTAGCATGCACCAGCCCCCTTTGACCAACCCTCAAGTTTCCAATCCGTTACCCTTCCAACCGGACAACCCCGTTCCGCTATAAATTGGAAAATTCAAGCCACTCCAAGAAACAATAATTATACCTGCGCCTACCACTACCTCAAGGCTGAGGTAACCCTGTTCGATGTAGGTAGACAGGTGCTTGAATTAACGTCGTACTGGAGCAACACGATAGGCTGTAACCCTGTTGGATAGTAAGTTAAGGTAATTTTAATTAACCTTATAGTAGAGCAACACAACGGTCTATAGGCGACGTTCAGGGATCAACCCTTTAAAGGTAAGATCCGAGAACGGCACCACGTAATTTTGAACCACGGTCAGATGACGAGGCAACACCTGAGCTGACACCCCACTTCGCAAACCTCCCCATCAACCCAACGTGAGGACTTTCGGCCACGACATATTTAAGGTGCACCAGCCGCCATACTCTTACAAAAACATCCATGCATATAGTTTCCTCTTTTGCTGCCATAGCTGGAATGGGCTATATTGTCACTCAAGTTTTCTTGTACAGATTCCACCTTGTTGATTCCGATGTGAAGATCAATGTCTTGTTTGCCTGAAGAACAGAGAGACTCTGGAACACATATTGTCTATTCAGAAATGTCATGCTTCTAAGGAGGGCTACTCAATCAAGGTAAAAACATTTGTATCCTTCTTTACCCTTTGTAAAACAATCAAGTATTGTTTCTCAGCACAGGTAATTTGGTAATTTTTAGTTAACGTCGTACTAGAGCAACACAACGGGCTATTGACGACGGTCCGGGATCAATCTCTTAAGGAAAAGATCCAAGGACAACACCTCGTAATTTTAAACCACGGTCAGATGACGAAGCAACACCTGAGCTGGCACACCACTTCCCAAACTTCCCCATCAACCCAACGTGAGGACTTTCGGCCACGACATATTTAAGGTGCACCAGCCGCCATACTCTTACAAACATCCATGCATATAGTTTCCTCTTTTGCTGCCATAGCTGGAATGGGCTATATTGTCACTCAAGTTTTCTTGTACAGATTCCACCTTGTTGATTCCGATGTGAAGATTAATGTCTTGCTTGCCTGAAGAACAGAGAGACTCTGGAGCGCATATTGTCCATTCATAAATGTCATGCTTCTAAGGAGGGCTACTCAATCAAGATAAAACCATTTGAATCCTTCTTTACCCTTTGTAAAACAATCACATATTGTTGTTCAGCACAGGTAATTTGGTAATTTTTAGTTAACGTCGTACTAGAGCAAGACAACGGGATATTGACGACGGTCCGGGATCAATCTCTTAAGGGAAAGATCCAAGGACAACACCTCGTAATTTTGAACCACGGTTAGATGACGAAGCAACACCTGAGCTGACATCCCACTTCCCAAACTTTCCCATCAACCCAACGTGAGGACTTTCGGCCACGATATATTTAAGGTGCACCAACCACCATACTCTTACAATTTTGCACTGACCCGGATTCGAACCAGGAATCTTCCCGTCTAGAGGCTAACACCTTAACTACCAGACCGTTTGATTGTAACCCTGTTGGAAGAGTTGTAGATTAGCAACCAGATATAGTTGCAAGTTCGAAACTCAATCCAGCCAAAGACCGTCGTGTATGTGGTGAATTTAGTAAAATTCCCGCATCCTTAAATATCCGCACTAGAGGGGAATGTATGAAATTTTGGAGAGTAGGTGTTTCGGATCTTTCCCTTGAGGATTGATACCGGACCGTCGTCTGCAGCCCGCTGTCTTGCTACAATGTGACGTTAATTAACTTGGCAAACACCGCGTCCCAATGAGCTCATGAGTTACTTATTCTTTTTGCGGGTAATTTTTTAAATTAACGTTGTACTAGAGCAACGACGGTCCGGAATCAATCTCCTAAGGGAAATATCTGAGGACGACATCATATCATTTTGAATCACACTCAGATGACGAGGCAACACCTGAGCTAGCACCCCACTCACCAAACTTCCACACCAACCCAACGTGATTTTTTGGGGGGTGGGAGTAGGGATGCGACATCGATAGCAAAACATCGATGTTTTGAAACATCGATGTACAAAATTAAAACATCGATGTTGATAATACATCTACCCAAAAACATCGTTCTTAAAATTCAGTGTATTTAAACTTTTCCCTCCATTTCTTAAAACTGGTTTAGCAAACTGTGATGCTACATCGACAGCAAAACATCGATGTTGAAAATTAAAACATCGATGTTGATAATACATCGTCCCCAAACCATCGATGTTTTTAAAATTCAGTATATTTAAACTTGTTTCCCCATTTCTTAAAACTGGCTTAGCAACTAGCGATGCGACATCGGATCCAATACATCGATGTTTTTTTCTAAAACATCGATGTTTAGAAAACATCGACATCAATGTCGCATCCCTACTTTTCAGACCCTTCACACTTGCCACTTTGGTCTAAAAGTATGTTCGATTTGCTGAATTTAAAAATTATGCTACTTGGTTATTTTTAAAATTTTTATAACGAAATTTTTTTTCATTCAAAAATAAAACATCGACAACGTAAAAACATCGACAGGTATAAACATCGACTCCAATACATCGATGTTAAATACATCGATGTTTTTTAAAAAACATCCCTAGGATGCTCGTTATTGTGCATTGGGTTGACTTTTTTTGATCGGGAAAAGGGTTAAGGTAGAAGCGCCGTATTTGACCATTCTGCGCCAAACACAAAACATACAATATCAATAATATACACACACAATGAAAGTGTTACTCACAGAAGAGTGAGATACAACATGGGAGTAATGCATCTTCCACACACACAGGAATCAAACCTGCTCCGCTTACAGCCAGCCTTGCATTGGAGAAGATATGAGGGGGTATTGAGTGCCTGGATGACGAACTAGTTGGGCGAGCACTTTAACCCTTCACTGGTAGTTATCGGGCCGTTAGAAAAACTGTCCAGACGTTGATCTTGTCATCGGCTAAAAAGCGGCAATGTCTTGATGACGAGGTATCTTGTCATTATCAATATTGGTAAAATCTTGATGAACAAAGTAACACGTTAATACCATTTATACGGCTAAAACAAGTAATTTTATTGCTTTAATTTATAAAAGAAATACTTTTTACCTCATAAAATATGATATAGTACAAGTTTTGTCTTCTAAAAAAGAAGTGTTGTTTAAAATTACGTGGTGTTGTCCTCGAACCATTGCCTTTGGTATTGATCCCAGACCTTCGTCAATATCCCGTTGTGTTGCTCTAGTACGACGTTAATTAAAAAATACCATACCATACCTAATAATAAGAAAAGCTTGGTACATTTTTTGTAGTTTTAAAGGTTGCTTAGGTTTTTTTTATCGCCCAAGCTGAGCAAACAATATTTTTCAGTAAAATAAACGGACATACATACAGAGAGAAAGTATTTATCGACAAAACAGAGAGAAATGCGCAGGACAACAACCAGGAGAAACCTCAGGACCTATTTAGGAGATTGTAGGAATATATCCTGGAGATTATAGGAATCAAATCTGAGGTGCCTGTGTGTCGCATGCTGCTAACGCAGTATGCCAACCCTGAGTTACTTTGCTTTAATGGACTCTAAATTCAAATTGTGTTAATGTTACTTGCATTTATTATTTAAGATTTGATATATACTAGATATAGCTACTGTTTTTGTTCTAGTTTAATATTCTCTTTCCATTATCTGTTCTATTTTTTCAAAACACTATTACATTGGGATATTAAAGACAATATTTATTCCATCACCATCTTTAGTGTTGAATCATTTTTCTTAGTGTCAAGAATTTCTGATTTTGATTTATTTCGATTTAAAACATGGATGTTGTAAGAAAGCAAGAAAATCAAATATCGGTTGTGTGAACAATATATCCATCAGCAGTTCTCGAAATAACAAAAGCATCGAGATTTTTTAAATAAAAAAACTCACCATTTGAAGTCAAAAATTGAAATTCCGTCACAAAAACGGAAGCGGCGTAGGAAAAGATTGAAAAAAAGAAACTCCAAAGAATCGCGTGCTTTCGGAGTCACACTCGAGTTTTCGAACTCGGAAGATTCGCACAACAGAAGGGCACGGACAAGATTTCTTTCTGGCAAATTTATTCTGCGAGAATGATAATAAAAAATAACAGGGGAGACTAAAGAAACATTGGCATAAATAATCGAACCGAACACACAGGAGAAAAGTGTCAAACTCTGGCGCTTCAAGAATAAGAATGAATGAAAAAACAAACGAGAAAAAAGATGCCGGTAGGGGGTAGGGGAGAGAGAAGATTTCTGGTGTGCAGGTGCCTATTCTTACCCGGATGTGAGGTTGGTACCTGCCAAAAGAAAGGGAAAACGTTCGTCCCGCTGCCTCGCACCAAATCCTTCTCGCTCTCGAAAAAGGGTTACCACACAGGATCAGGAATTGGCGACGTCACACCACTCTGTTACGTGCCAAGCCGGATTCACGGAAGGATTGAGGAAACTAGTCATCTATGATGTGTGGGACCAACTTAGAGGCGTGAATTATATTTCGTAACGTTGTTGACAGGAATTTTCATTTATCAAATCGGATTGATAACGAGGACTCGATTTATGTGTTTCCTAAACGCGGGATTGTGGTGTGCTGGTGTTGGTGTAGTTTGGTTGCAAACTGGATTCGCAGGGAACGACCTGGTTTCCTTAGTCGACACCCATATGTGGTTCAACTTTCTCAAAACTTTCAGCAAGGCATTTAAGATCTGCTGTATTTTGGAAACGATTAACTGGGTTCCAGTAAAGTTCTGCAGGCCTAACTCAGCGGATTTGATTGATGCACAATTGAGGGTTTAACCATCCTAGTGGTTGTCTCCACGGGGTATCTCATCATAAACGCAATCGTTCGCAAAACTGATCAGATTTTGATGGACAATATACATTGGCGGAAAAGCTACAAGACATAGGTAGAAAAATTACCAGATCTTGATCTGGTCTTCATAAAATAAAACTCTGATTGATGATGAGATATCTCGTGATTAGTAAAATTAGTCAGATTTTGACGGATAACTTGTCGAAATTACTTGGAAGGTTAATTCGATTAATTGTTCATTGATTATTAATCTGATCTGGGCTGCAAAATTAGGAATTCGTGACGTTACATCACTTTGTTACGTGCTAAACCCGATTCACGGAAGGATTGAATAAAAACTAGTCATCTATGTATGGGACCATCTTAGCCACGTGAATCGGCAATGGTTTCAAGATATTCGAAACCATTGCCGGCGTTTTCATTTCCGCTTGCAATTAAATCCGTTGACGGCGATCCCTCAACGGATTTAATTGCGAAATTGTTCACATATCACACTGCTTCAGCAATCCAATTTTCTGTCATGGAACACAGCAGGGCAAGATTGATGATCTCAATTGTTGTTTTTGCCAGTTTTTTTTTAAATAAAATATTTGGTCAAACAGCAGACTACTAGGCTAATATAAAAGATACGGTGTTGTCTATTTTGACCTTTATTCAACATCTCAACGTCGTTCCACCGTAACATGTGCTATATGATCTGTACAGCTTGACTCCAACTTAGAAGATCGTGTTAAAATGAGTCAATCTTTAAGTCTAACTCTCGTGACGGTTAGCAAACGTATTGGTCAGTTCACTTTCATCCTTGATACATCTTCAGATACATTATTTCCAATGCCAATTTGAATGAATCTAACTCTTCTGGTGGTTTATATTAGGGTGGTTAACTGCTATGTCTTCCAGCCTCTGTTGCAAAAACCTGTGCCAAATTGCTACTAGTTCTGGTCAAGGGACAAAATGTTTTTCCTACTCGGATTTTAATTCCCCTTAAGTTAATAGGCAGCTTTGTCCATACCGATATCTCATCCGTAACAAAATTTACCAGATCTTGGACGAGATATATCGTCCATAACAAAATTTACCAGATCTTGAACCGATATAACACGTCCATAACAAAATTTACTAGACATTGGATGAGATATCTCGTCAATAACAAAATTTATCAGATCTTGGATGAAATATCTCGTCCATAACAAAATTGGTCAGATCTAGGACGAGATATCACGTCCGTGACAAAATTTACCAGATCTAGGACGAGATATCTCGTTGATAACAAAATTAACCAGATCTTGAACGAGATATCTCGTCGTAACACTTGGAGGTTTAAAGGAATTAATTGGTCAGAAAATAGCTTCAATCTACCAGTTTTGTAACAGCAACGCTTTCAGTCGCTGGTCTCTCGTGAGACCAAAGATCAGAGTAAAGGTTGGAATATGGAATTTCAAATGAAAAAGTTCTGCTTCCCATAATATAATACAGACTATGCATAGTCAAATAATTCCTTCCATATCTGAACTCATTCAATTATGTATCTTTTAATTAGCATGCGAATGTACGTATCACTTCCAAGGATAAAGTACTTCGGGCGAAGCAGATTTTTGAACACTCCTGATGATTTATCTTCCCGTCGAAAACTGCCCTGTAGAGACCAGCCTCTAATGCAAAAAGCGGTACAGCTACACTCTACGTTTATGAGCGGTAGCAACGACCTTGGCGATTTTTTTGGCGCACTTCTAGTAGCGAGTTACGGTAGATTAAGGCAACCAATCTGTCTTTTACGGTTATTGTGGTTTTCATGGCAACCTCGGCAAACGGTAACTCTCAAAAAATTTTATTCAATATTCTAGAAAGTTCTTCCAAAATCCGTTGAAATCGTTTGATTTCATTGGTTTGTTTGAAATTTTTTCTTGTCTTCCATTGGTTATTTTGATTTTAAAATATCCTTTGATTGTATTGGTCCTTTAAATTTTTTTTCTGTGATACCATTGGTTCATTTATTTGTATTTCTACAGCTGTAAAATTTTTATTTCATGTAATATTTTTAAAGAAAGGTTTAGACTTGTTTTTTGCCATTTGTGGAATTTTCGTTTTTTATTATTTTTTTTCCCGGAACAGTTCTGCTTGACGTATCAGATTGTATTATTTTTTGTTTATTTTCTTTAAAAAAAAAATCTTTTTTTTTTTTCTTTTTGAAACAGCCTACTGTATTTAGAGTAATTGAAAAGTTTCAGGATAAAAGTATTCTTACCCAACATTCACAGCATAGTTTTTTTGCTGGTTCACAAATGTGTTTTGGAATGTGTTTAAACTTACTACTTTTCGCGAAATTTTTTTAAAAATATACTTTTCAAAACGTTCTCAAATGTGTTTTTAAGCTTCATTTTCCGTTGTAAACAGAAAAAGAGTTTTGATAAAATTATTTCCTTAGCAAATTTAGAAGTTCGCCAAAAAAAAAAATCGCCAAAGCTGTTGCCACCGCTCATAAACGTAAATTGTAGCTGTACCCAAAAAACTTACAAATTGTCACCAGATCTGGGCAAAGGCAAATGTTTTCCTCGCTTTTTTTGGACCTTCATTTAGATTGGAGTAATATATCAGTAACGATATATCTTGTTAAAAAAACGCCAGATCTTGAAGGACAACATATCTCTAAAAAACCATCTTGAGGGTTAAGGCGGAATCACGACATTCTTTTAAATTCCGTCAAAGTACATGGACTGCTCCATGGTTCTATAAATGAGGAAAATGTCAGGGGAGAAAATACAGAAAACTGAATGTCAAAAAAATCTTTGGTAGGCATGCATTTTTATTTTACCGAAGGATTATTGTGTCTTCAATAAGTTCCTTAAGTCTACAATTGCTTCAACTGTTCACATTTTGATAGTTTCTCAGGTGTTTACATAAGGTTACATAATAAGGTTTAATAATTAAATAGTTAACGTCCATATATGAACATTCTTCCTTTGTGTGGTAGAAAGGTGTGCTACCCTTGACACAATGTCAGAAGATGAAAGGACCACTGTTCTTTATATGCGCAATTTTTGCTTCTTATTAAGTCCTGTTGAGGCTTTCTGAGTCACATCTTTAACTATCGATGCGTCACCCTCAATGGCTAGTGATATACCGTCACTTGTTTTTTATTGTTTTTATTTAATGGTGTTTGTTCTCGTACGATCTGTGGCGAAATCAAAGAAAGGAGTGTTTTTAAACCATCACACGACACACCCACCACACAATTACACATCGCGTCGGAACAAACACGTGTCCTTAAGATGCTGGACACCTGCAGGCTAAAATATTTATTCGTTCTAGAAAACAGTTTTACGACCTATCGTATTTATGAAAGGTTTAAGTTCTCAACTGTCTGTTCGTCTTTACATAATCTGAATGATCTGTAAAGCCTTGCACTTTATTTTTATAACTTGCGATCAAGTGGAATTTTTTTTTAAATTGTCGTCGGAGAATCTATATAAATAAGAATGGAGTGTTTGTTTGTACATTCAATATTTTTGACCCATTTCAAGTTTTCTATCCGTTTTGGACCCTTCTGATGCCGAATCCGCCTTTTTCTCGTTTGGTGTCTGTCTGTCTGTCTGTCTGTATGTATGTTGTGCCCTATACACGTCCACGCGGTTTAAGATATTTTCATGAAAATTTGCATACAGTGAGTACTTATCTTCATTTAGTGAGTGGCATTGGTTGCGAAAGTCTGTCTGTCCGTCTTTCTGTTCTATGCTCGATTTTGTGTTTGTGTGTTTGTGTACACATCACATGAATTGTATTCCAGATATTTGATTGCATTGTATTTTATTTTATACATTATCTAATTGTTTAGTGAATGCAATATTAAACATTTCTTTATTGTTATATTTAGTTGAGTTTCATGCTAAAACACCTGAGTAAGTATACTTAAATCAACCATAAATTGGTAGTTTTAGAAAAATTGGAATGTCTATTCAATATTACGATTACTTCGATTGCTTTACCAGTACTGCTTAAAAAGTAATTATTCTTCAAAAAATTATTTTTTTTTATGGAATTTCATCTCTGATACTTCATTTATTGCGATTCTTATTTTTATTCTTTGCGCAATGAAAACGATTTCCAAATATTTGGGACAGACGATATTTTTCAATGAAACGAGAATGAACAAGATCGCGCGAGCAGTGATATTTTTTCTGGTTCTTTCGCTCTGAATTAATTTCACATTTCTAAATTTTGTACACTTTTAGTTGTAAGTTGTGGCAACTGCGCGAGATCAAGAGATAAAATTGAATCACAAATTAATATCTTTAGAACACTTTTTTGCGACATCTTTTATTTTGTTTTACTTTGCTGTTTCCTGTTTTAAATATTTATTATTTTAATAAATGTGTTTTCCTTCTCATCACACGCAACAGCACCACAAAGTATTAGACTTAAAAATGTTAGGTAAGTCAGTATAAATTTTCAGTAAATTTTAAGTGTAGTTATGCCATTATTGAAAGAATAATGCCGTTATTTAAAGAATAATGCCGTTATAAAAAGAATAATAATGTTTATTAATCCAAACTGGAACTTTTTCCAACATTAAAAAATTCGTTGTAATAATGACAGGAGAAGGATGCAAAATGTCACAATGTCGCATACCGGAGGCAAGAGTGTCACAAGTAAAAAAATATTGTTTTGTTGACTATGAGTGCGAGAGCACTCGCCGTAAATCGTAATTTTAATTAATTGAGTTGAACATGAAAAGAACTTAAGAAAGGGAATTCCAAATCTTCCTATAAATCGTCTTTTATAGTAGTAACCTTAGTATCACCTTTCGTCATTTTGTAGCTTTGTCATACAGCAATTGTGCGATGTATGTGAAATGTATTACATGAATGGATATGCATGTGTAGGATTTGTGTCCAAAGTAAGTTGTAGAAAATATAAAGATGGCGAAAGATGTTAAAATAAATTTTTATTCTACAAAAAACGTAAGTCATTATATATTTTGATTATCTCTTCAATCTAGAGTAAACCAATTGAAACCGAGTAAGGTCGGGTATTTTGCTAGTTTGGAATAAAAATAGATTATGAAGATAAAACAAGACATGACGAATGCTAAAAGTCTAGAGTAAAACTTATGACTTAGGTTGAAAATAGGAATATTACAGTCGGATTTGTTAAAAAATCCTAGCTTTCAAATTATTTTCATTTAGACTGTTGTATTTATCAAATAAAAGAAGCAAAATACTGAATTTGAGCAATTATTGGACTTTTCGAATTTCTAAAAATCTTACCACATAAAAGTACTAATTATACCTTTCAAGTCGTTTCGACGAGATATCTCGACCAATTTTGATAATACCATCGTCAATAGCCTGTTGTGTTGCTCAAGTGCAATGTTAATTAAAATACCTATCTGTAGTATATCGTGGGATTCACTATATACCACCTGGTACTCATTGAAGACAGTCGTTATCTGACCGTGTTTCAAAATTACGTGGTGTTGTACTCTGCTCTTTCCCGTAGGGGACTGATCTCGGACATTCACCAATAACCCGTTGTGTTGCTCTGGTATGAAGTTATTTAAAAATCACCAATTACCATTGAAGGCAGATAGGTATGTACGTATTTTTATTAATGATCTACTGAAGCAACATAAGGGGCTATTGGTGAATGTCCTACATCAATCCAGTAGGGAACTTATTTTGATATTTTTTAATTAACGTCGTACTGGAGCAACACAACGGGCTATTGGAGATAATCCGGGAGCAATCTTCCAAGGGAAAGATCCGAGGACAACACCGCGTAATTTTGAGTCATTGTCAAATGACGAGCCTATACATGAGCTGAGACCTAACTCACCGAACTTTTACATAACGCCAATGTGAGGACATTTCAGGCCAAGACGGATGATAACGTACTATAGCATCCTTTGAACCCGACAGTCTTCGGCTTGATTCGAACTCGAAACACTCCAGTTGCAAATCCAATGCTCTTCTAACAAGGCTACCGTGACCCGTCTTAACGAAAGTTTTTCGCACTAAAAAAACTGACCACATCTAGATGAGCGAGCTATGGTATAGTATCAACACCAAAACAGTCTCAAACTAGGCCAATATCAAACGCCAAGAACAAGTTCAAATTTTCTATGCAACTTGAAAACTTGATGGACTTGAAAACAACAATCCAACACAGTAACAATTTTCTTGCTTTTTGAAAAGATGTTTTAAAAAAAACAAAATTGCATTTCTCTATACTAGGAATTACCGTTATCCACCAGCGTAACATTTGTCCGGCACCTTCTCTAGTTGTGTTTATTTTAATCAAATGCTAAGGTTTTATTCTGCGACTTAAAAATAGAATAATACCCACTCAAATTTCTTTCATAAAAAGTCTGAAAAAGCATTCTATTGAAAAAATTAAATTTTCATAATCAGTTATAAACGAATCGTTTTAAATGGTTTATATTTATAAAAAGGGTTTAATGGTTATAAATGAATTATGAACGTTTTTCCGGCACCTTCTAGCTGTGTATATTTTAATCAAGTGCAAGGTTTTAGGCTGTCCCCCCCCACGACTTAAAATTTAGAATAGTAATCACTCAAATTTCTTTCACAGAAAGTATGAAAAAGCATTCAACTAAAAAAAATGTGATTTTCATAAACAGATATAAAAGAATGGAATAATAATATCTATATAAATATTCTTGCACAAATTTAAACTTAGCTATTTGTGCAAGAAACAATAGGCTTCCATTACCCACTTTTCAGAATTTTTTTTATGAATGTGTATCGTATCCTCTAAGAATATTTGGTATCTGTATTGGGCCGAAAAAACTTCTCGGAGGGCCAAATCTGGCCAGCGGACCATGTAAATCTTTAAGGGGGGCTGTATCTGGTCTGTGGATCAGATAGACCTGTTCGGAGGGCCGTATCTAGTTTGTGGGTGTGATAAAAAATATTTCAATGACTGTATCTGGTAATCAGGCTGGGTAAACCTGTCTGGAGGATTGTACCTGACCTGTTAAATCCATATTTGTCTCCCCGACCAACCCGTATAGTGGTTATGGTGTTAGCCTCTTGATCGGAAGGTTCCTGGTTCGAATCAGGGTCCGGTCATGGATGTTTGTAAGCGTATGGTGTAGAAGCGACCTGGTGCACCTTAAATCTGTCGTGAACGAAAGTCCTCTCGTTGGGTAAGTGTGGAGTTTGGACAGTGGGGTGCCAGCTCAGATGTTGCTTCGTCATCTGACCGTGGTTCAAAATTACGAGGTGTTGTCCTCGGATCTTTCCCTTAAGGGATTGATCTTGCCGCGCTGGGTAGTAGGGTTTAATTTCTCAGCCACACACCTCCCAGGCGGACAATTGCGTGAACTACCGACGAGTGGTTTTGGTAATTCAGAAAGGTAGATCGTTTGTAAAAGAACGAGTTTAATAACAAGGTAATTACTACAAACAATGTAACCAGTGCATAAAGACAAATAATATTTCATAAAAATGAGAAAGATAAGTTGCAAGTGTCTTTGTGTACAGATATTTATAGTCGAACAGCTTGGCCAATCTTTTGGTTTCAGTTCTGGTAAGTCACCTTGAAGACTGTTGGCCACCTAGCGGCCACCTGTCGGCACCTAGAGTGTTATATTCCAGTGCGTCACCGCAATCTCTCACCGTCATCAAGAGCCCGTTATGTTGCTCTAGTACGACGTTAGTTACAAAATTACCAAAGTACTATATTTGTCTCACGATTAAATCTATTCAGAGGACCGTATCACATCTGGGGGCCTGATAAGATATTTGGAGGGCCATATTATGTCTACGGGCACGAAAACAGTCTATTCACTACAACTGAATAATTTTAAGTGTACGGTTCGGAGGGGGGGGGGGGGTCGAAATCACATGATTTTATGTGGCCCGGTTGGTAAAACCTGACGTAACCAGAGCAATAGTTATTCCTCAAAGAGCTGAACAAAGCTTTCATGATTTTTCAGACATAAAAAAGTTTTGTCTTCGAACTCTTCCTCTCTTTTGGAAATTATTAAAGGATCTTGATACTTTATATGACGTCTTATTTAGCCCGAGCAGGAGAGTCATTTAGAAGATACGCTAGCTGTTGGTGTTAAACCGTGTAACTCCGTTAACATCGATTAAGAGAACATTAAATTTTAAATACTATTTTAAGCAAAATCACCAGCAAGGGATTATTCTTAATTTAAAAGTACAAATGATGCAATGACAGTTCCATGTTTGACTCCCAAATGTTTTTTATTTTATTCGCAACAAACTGGAATAACCAGGCGTTGCTCGGGTTTCAAATATGACCGCGACACCTAAAATATGACAGCGAAATTTCCGTATATTAACTCAAATACACAAACCCTGTACAACGTGTTTCTTTGTCCATGTCCACTTATTGCAGGAAAACAAACTTTAGATTTTAAAATTGGGGCTTCGATAGGCTCATTTAGAACTACCTGTGTGCCAATTTTTATGGCTACAGATTGGTCTGATGGTAATGGTAATTTTAGTTAACGTCGTACTAGAGCAACACAACGGGCTATTGACGACGGTCCGGGATCAGTCCCTAAAGGGAAAGATCCGAGGACAACACCTCGTAATTTTGAACCACGGTCAGATGACGAAGCAACACCTGAGCTGGCACCCCACTCTCCAAACTTCCACGCCAACCCAACGTGAGGACTTTCGGCCACGACAGATTTAAGGTGCACCAGCCGCCTCTACACCATACGCTTACAAACATCCATGCCCGGACCCGGATTCGAACCAGGAACCTTCCGATCTAGAGGCTAACACCTTAACCACTATACCGGTTGGTCGGCTACAGATTGGTCTGAAGACGGGAAAGAAATAGCCTACGTTTTCCGCTGTGTTCTAAAGTATAAGTGTGCCGACCAACCGGTATAGTGGTTAAGGTGTTAGCCTCTAGATCGGAAGGTTCAAGGTTCGAATCCGGGTTTGGGCATGGATGTTTGCAAACGTATGGTGTAGTGGCGGCTGGTGTACCTTAAATCTGTCGTGGCCGAAAGTCCTCACGTTGGGTTGGCGTCGAAGTTTGGAGAGTGGGGTGCCAGCTCTGGTGTTGCTTCGTCATCTGACCGTGGTTCAAAATGACGAGGTGTTGTCCTCGGATCTTTCCCTTAAGGGACTGATCCCGGACCGTCGTCAATAGCCCGTTGTGTTGCTCTAGTACGACGTTAACTAAAAATTACCATTACCATTACCTTTTTTTTATATACGATATAGATAAAATCAGGATTATAGCTCAAAGATAATGTAAATTTTTTTTATAGTTATAATAACTATTTCTGAGACATAATGATTATCTTTCGGTGAATTTAGACACCACCACAAAAATCCACCTATAACATTACTATATTATTTATAACAGATCACCCAACTCCACGCTCCAATTTGAGTATATTGAAATTATGGCTAGGTATCTAGTAGGTAGGTATTTTAATTAATATCGTACTGAAGCAACACAACGGTCTATTGGTGAGGTCCAGGATTAACCCCCGAAGGGCAAAATACCAGGACGGTACCACGTAATTTTTAACCATGGTCATATGACGAGGTAACACCTGAGCTGTCACCCCACTCCAAACTTTCAAATCACACCAACGTGCGTGACATTTGAGTCCACGACAGATTTAACATGCATCAGCCCCATTTGTACACGACGGTCTTTGGATTCAAACTCGAAACCAACCGGTTCAGCCACATGTCACGTCGAATGCCTGTCAAAAATGCGCTGTCTTTCACACGTCGTGCTAAACTCATATTTTGTTTAACATGAGAGATAACTAAAGGTAGGTAGTTGGTGAATATTTAATTAACGCCATACTACACAACGGGCTATTGGAAGAAAACCGAAAGGTTCATTAAAACTTCATTTAAAATAAAATGCTGCATAAATGATCGCATTTTATCAAAAATATGTTGAAAATATTTAAGAAAAATGGTCGATATAAATTAATAAATATTTATTTATGGCAAGATACCATTTAAAGAGGATTTTTGTGCTCGAATAAATCGAGATGTATTATTTTTTATGATTACAAAAAAGCTTAATTGACTTTATTAATTGATCGACTGAACAACTATAAAGTTTTAGGGATACTAAACTTTAGTTACATTTTAATTTGGCATAACTGTGTTCCAACGAAAAGAAACTTGGCTACGCTACGATATAAAAATTACAAATCAATCACGTCTCTTAAAAAACGGAATTTTTACCGAACATTATTTTATTATTACCACCAATTTGCGCATATTGCTTTTAGAAAATACAAACCTACAAGTAACACCAGATGTAAGAAGTTTTCTAACAATCATTACTAACGTACAAAAATTCTGATTCTAAAAAATTCTGGACAAGTTTCTGTGAAACATATCAGATTATTCGAAATTAGAAATGTATAGGTAATGAGAATCGAATGCATTAATTTTCATCCCTTCAAATACGGATAGTATTAAATACTAAGATATGTTTCTATAGAATAGCGTAAACGAAATTAACTAAATTTACGAGTTCACACTTGTTTGACTGTAGAACAGATGAACATTTCAGGATATACTTGGCGATACTAATAAACTAACGCACAGTAATAATAAAGGGGTCATTGCATGGTCCAGGGGTCCCCTCCAGACACTTTGAATTTTGATGAAGCCTTCACAGAATGTTCCTTAAAGCAGGGCTCGAAATACCCGGGTGCACAGGTGCACTGTGCACCTGAAAATAAAATTGCGCACCTAATTTTTTCCCTCTAGGTGCACTCAGTGCAACTATCGTTAAAAAAAAGTGGGGAAACGTATTTTAGGTTATTTTGATGCCTGAACAAAATATTAGTATCGACCTCTCTCGCTCCAAAGGAACGTAATTAAAATTCCTAAATACAAACTATGCGGAAACTTTAATCCAGAAAATACTACTATGCAATGAAGGAAAAATACAAAAAGAAGGATGGACACTAAACCTTATAGGTAAAGATCTGCCGAAAACATAGACGTTTCTGATTGCCCACCAATGTCTGATGATGACTGAATATTTGTAAGTAATAATTTCGCAGATAAAAAAAATGTTCAAATATTTTTATTTACTATCTACTTGTAACATATCCAAACATACCCAACTAATAACGTAATTTACATTACATTAATGCTCTTATACTACGTTTTTTTGAATGTGCACCTAAAATATAACCTGTGCGCCTAATTTCAAAACTTAGGTGCACAAGGTGCACCTATATTAAAAAATCTATTTCGAAGCCTGCCTTAAAGACATGTGAACTTTTCAAAGTTCCAGATACAAAATATCTAGAACGCTAAAAGCATTCAAATTCAATTTTTTTGCTTAGAATGCCAGTAATGCTTTAAAATTTTAACTACGCTATTTTTGTCTCATCTGTCGTAAACCTGATCATTTTATTTCAAGTCACTTTCTTTTCTCTTACACACACAAACTTTAACGAGTCATACATGCTTAAACAATATGTTTAGACTCTCCAATAAGTTTCGTCCAAATATCTCGTCCATCGAGATCAGACAAATGACGAGAATTCACGTCCATCGAAATATGCTTCGGGTTTTGCAAAGGACAGGATAACTCGTTGAGGCAGCCACCAGGTTTTTAGCTCTATGCTAGATCATACACACGACATAGCTCTGTTTAAGGGACGTCTTTCCTGCTTCTGTATTAGCTGTGTTAATCGTTCTTAAAGTTGTCCCCAAAGTCAAAATAATCGAATTTTGACACTTTTTACAATGTATGTATGTGCCATGTACTTCTTAAACTTCCCGGTGGCTGTCTTAACGAGATATCTCATGAAAAACGCAATAAATAGTAAAACTCACCAGATCTTGATAGACAAATTTTTTAGTCATTTAAAAAAAATATCTTGATCTAGCTATTATCAAAAAATCGACGAGATATCTCGTCATTGAACAAAATCCATCAGATTTTGATAAACGAGATATCTTGTCTTAATCATTTGGAGGGGGTGATAGACATGAATTATGAAACTACTTTAAAACGGGGGTCCAAAGCAGACTTTGAACACAATTCCTAGTTGGGGACGAAAATCTGCCCTGCAAGTGCTTCTAGATTCGCCGAACGGGCGAAAAGACGCCAAGTCTTAGCAGCCAAGCCTCCGCAACGGGACTTTGCGTGTTCTGCTCGGTCTGTCAGCCAAGCCCATCCGCACGCTGTCAACCATGGCGGCAGATCTGCTGCACGGACAAACTCTCGGGTTTCCGAGTCGCGTGCCACTGTCCGGCCGTCCAGAACGCATTCCGCCGGACTGTCCTGCTCCTAATTACTCCCCGCAATATGCCCCGACGCTGCCTCGCGGGGGTATAGCATGCTAAGCCCCCCCTCCCCTCCCCCCGCGCTATCCAGCCTTCCAATTGTCTCGGTCCACCTTGGAATTTGCTCGGTCTCGTGCTGCTTTTGGAGTCAGAAATAAAATAAACTAACTCCCTCGGCGTGCATGGAAGCCGAGAATTAATGGTAAACATTATTCATTTCCTGGAACAAAACTAGACGAATTTACAACATGTAATATTTGCGTAAAAAAAAGGAACGAATATAAAAAAGAACGGCCTTCGAACTTCTCTTGAACTTTGATCGGAAAGGAAATAGGTTAAGGATTATGGTCCAGAGGTGACCAGACAGTTTTTCTTTTTTTGCATTTCCTGTCTGATGTTTATCGTCACTTTTGCTTGACATACGAAAAAAATTAAAAATTCTTGCATTATGCAAAAGATCAGTTTTCCAAAATGACCCCCCCCCCCTCCTCTATAGGCGCTGAAGGAATCTTGAGGTGCAATTTTGGATCTAAGGAGTGTTGAGATGCAAGAATGGGCAATATAAAATGCAAAAATCATTTTTCTCCTTATTGCCCCTTATTTATTTGACCACACAGACACCCACTACATTCGATCAATCCAGATTTGATCGCTTTTTTTATTTTGAATATTTTAGTAATAGACTGAATTGTGTTTCGCAATGAAAGCATTGTTGACTTGAATGGAAAAACAAAGTCTTTAAGCGAAAAGGTAAAATTATTTTTCTCAGAACTGCCCCTTGTCTATTTGACCGCACAGGCACCCACTACATTCGATCAATCAAGATTTGATCGCTTTTTTTATTTTGAATATTTTAGTAATAGACTGAATTGTGTTTCGCAATGAAAGCATTATTGACTTGAATGGAATAACAAAGTCTTTAAGCGAAAAGCAGATCAATTAAAATGGTGTTACTTCTTTGAGGAAAATGATGAATGTTAAAAAATATATTTGTTGATACAGACTGAAAACGTCACTGTTTCTTTCTAAATATTGTTTGTGGAGAACAGAAGATTTATTGGAATAGCTGCTTGACGCGCGCGCGTGATCACAAAGCTAAAGTTGCACCAGGCTTTTATTTAGGAAAGTAGCTCAGGTGTTAAACCATTCATCAGACCGCAGTTCGACGTTATGATGAGTTAACCTCGAATCTTTCCATTTGGAACTGATTCGTACCGTCATCAACAGCCCACTGTGATGCTCCCCACTGCAACATAAATTTAAATACTTACCAAGACGGAAAGAAGCTATATCGAAGTAAAAACTGGTATGGCTATCTAATAAATAAAAAATATAAGATATTTTCTAAATGCTTCACTTATTTTGTGCAACACCTGTAAACAATTGGTGGTGTGTAATAGAGGTGGATTCAATTTTTGAATCGTTGCTGATGATTGCTGAGAGAGAGTCTGATGGTGACGATGTCATTGAGGTAATCCTATCATTCGGGAGCTCCGTACGCAGTTTCATCTGACGTCTCAATCAGATTACACATATTGCAGAAATCCTTATTTATTGATCAGACTTCGCATTACAACTTAACTCAATTCCGTCATAAGATACAGACTCTACGAAGGATTTACGGTAAAAAAAAACATTTCCCACAACGTAAAAGGTGACTAGATGAGGATGATAAATAATTTTTTTTTATTGCAAAGCAAAAATTTTGAGCCATGCAGTATGCACCCATGCAGGTGCTGCTATAAATATTTTTACTGTGAGGGTTTTTGAGGCAAGACTGAATTTAAGTGACGTTATTTTTAGGTGAAAAGAAGTTAGACACAAGGATATGTTACACTTCAAAGTCGACTGAATTTAAGCCGCTTGCTTCAGTTCAAGCTCTACGCAGTTATGTTTAGTTCGCTTCGCGAAATTTACTTTTCAACAATGAGGGGGAGAGGATTGCTTCACAATCCATTTTGGATCGTTTCTGGATTTATACCTGACCTCTAGAACTTCTTTAATTGAAGGTTCCCTTCCCATTGCGATATTTATAGCATGTTCCCGAGTAACGGAAAATTGCCTACTTTTTTGCGAGATTAGCGGATACGTATATAAGCCGACCCCGGACTTAAGCTTTAGAAAACGTTCCAAAAATTCTCTCTTATACACGGAAATATACGGTAAATAAAAACTAAATGTTTAAAAAAATATCAAGAACAAAACATCTCATTTCCACATAAAAAAGGAAATTGCTAAATAAATAGCATTGTTAAAATTCATAGAAAATCTCATAACTTTAAAAGTTTTAGTTGATCCGTGTTGCAATAGCACTTTTTAAGATTTTCATATTCGACTGTTGCTATGGAAACGGCAAGCAAATTTTTCGGTTCTTCTGACATCATAGCAAACTTTCTAGCACGTTTATGAATGAATTAATTAAAAAATATAACTGTGTTTATCGTCTGCGCGTGCTCCATATTCATTTGCCCTTTGAAACACAAGGCTCGCTATCACGTGACTCGCTGTCTACCAATCACAAAGCGAATGAACCTGAAAAAGACCGAATCATTTTCTTTTATAATAAAAAGAAAGAGTGACCAGACAGGCGTTTATATTACGCGTCATAGTTCTGTGTTGTTGGTTTCTTGATGTGTAGATAAGTTGTGACAGGTCAGGTTGTATTATAGTGGTCCGGGTCTGCTTCCATGCCACAGATGCAGAGGTCGCTGTAAAGAATATTCATGTGAAATAAATATTGTTGGAATGGGCCGGGCTCCGTGTAAAAGTGTCTGTGCTCTGGGGTGGAGTTTCCTACAGACCTTGGGGAAAAACGCGAATATTCTCCGACCTTCGATGCAGTTTAGCCGTCTGTGTTGTCAGATGTTTATGGATCATAATCCAACACTGCGCCTCCAGATGCATGAAACGTCCACAAAGTTCACGTAGTCATAAAATAATCTAGAACTCAGCCATACGTTCCACAGTACCAGTACTCTGTTAGATTTTGATCTTAAGTTTGGATTCAAAGTCATTGGCGTTTTCAAGAAAATTTAATTTCGCCTCTGAAATTTTCGGAAATTTCTATTGTTCTGCTGACATTCCTGCTAACGTATATCATTAAGGCCTACAATAAGCAGTTTTCCAACAGTATAACGCACGGTTACATACACCACACATTAATATGCAGACAGCAGGCTATCCAGGTGCTTTCTTATTTATCATGGTTCCCATATTTGTCTCTTGAGCATCTTCGAGACATGTTTGGCAGGCGTGTTAACGCGGACCTCAGAATGAAGTTGGAACTTGGGATCTTGTCAATGCCATAGATGTGAAATATTACTAGATAGCATTGCGATTGAGAGAAGCTTCAAAAAGTGCGTCCAACTTGTCTATTAGTAGCCACGGTACAGTCGTAGTAACAGATACAGTCTACGTTTATAGCGGTGGCAAAGGCTTTGGCGATTTTTTTTGGCGCACCTCTAAAGTCGCCAAGTAAAGAATTATTTCAAAAATATTTTTCTTTTTACAACGGAAAAAGAAAGTTTGAAAACACATTTGAGAACGTTTTAAAAAGAATATTTTTAAAAAACTTTCACAAAAAGTAATAAGTTTAAACACATTTCAAAACACATTTGTTAACCAGCAGAAAAACTAAGCTGCAAATGTTGGTTAAGAATACCCTGAAACTTATCAATTACACTAAATACAGTGGGCATGTTGAAAAAGAAAAAGATATTAAAAGAAAAAAAAGCAAGACATAATACAACCTGATACGTCAGAACTGTTCCGGGAAAAAATTATTAAAAAAGAAAATTCAACAAATGGAGAAAAATTAATAAATGTCAGAACTCTACCGTGAAAAAATTATAATAAAATAAGGCTCCACAATTGGAGCAAAACAATTAAATGAACCAAGGAAATAAAAGAAAAAAATTCAAAAGGACCAAGGATATAAAAAAAAATAATTTAAAGGACCAAGAAAATCGAAGAAAAAAATTCAAAAGGACCAATGCAATCAAAGGATATATTTTATAATTAAAATAACCAATGGAATCAAAGAAATAATTTCAAACGAACCAATGAAATCAAACGAATTTAACGTATTGTGAAAGAACTTTCTATAAAAATCAAAGTGAAAATTTAAAGTTTCAGTTTGCCGAGATTGCTATGAAAGCCACAATTACCGTAAATACAGATGAGTTGCCTTAACCTACCGTAACTCGCTACTAGTAGTGCGCCAAAAAAATCGCCAAGGCCGTTGCCACCGCTATAAATGTAGACTATAGCTGTTCCTAGCCCCGTGTGACTGTTGTACGAAAAATTGACTTTTTGGCTTAATTGGTACCTTATCACTTCCTTCGACGACATAACACCTTATGATTACCACCACAGAGGATTACTTTGCAAACCTGTGGCGAACCTGGCTCTCTTCACTCGCATCAATGACAACACGTGTCTTAGTAGAAGGCATTGTTTACAAAATATGATATTCCAAAAAAATATTTTTCAAATATAAATTTGTTGCACTGCAGAAAAATTATACAGTACCTCTGGAATCAGAACTAGAATAGTCTGGAATTCAAATGAAAACTTTGAGCAAATTTTGACTCGAAATGTGAACGCTGCTTTGGAAATCAATTACCCAGCATGTTTGTACAAACTGCAACAGCTCGACTAATATTACTAACTAGGGGGCTCCGCCCCCTGCTCGCTATCGCTCGTCAACCCCAGATGATTCCTACGCAATCATATTTAGTTCACTTTACGAACTATACTTTTCAACAATGAGGGGGAGGGGATTGCTTCACAATCCATCCCCATATGGATCGCTGCTGGAATGATCCTGGACCTCTAGTACGACATTAATTAAAGGTTCCCTTCCCTTCTGAGTAACGGAAAAATGCCTACTTTTTTTTGCAAGATTAGCTGATCCGTATATCAGTCGAACCCAGTACTTTAGCTTTAGAAAACGTTCCAAAAATTATCGGCTCATACATGAAAATATAGTGTAAATAAAAACAAAATGTTTTAAAAATGTCAAGAACAAAACATTTTATTTCCACATAAAAAAGTAAATATTTTAGCATAGCATATTGCTAAAATTCAGAGGAAATCTCATCATCTTTTTAAATGTTTTAGCTTCTCCGTGTTTGTTGTAATAGTACTTCTTAATATTTTCATATTCGACTGTTGCTATGGAAACGGCGACCGAATGTGCCGGTTCTTCTGAAAACATTGCAAACTCTCTAGCGCGTGGTCTCAAATCTTATGAATGAATGAATTAAAAAAAATAACTGTGTTTATCGTCTGCGAATTGGCCAAATTCATAAGCCCGTTGAACCGCAAGACTCGCTATCACGTGACTCGCTAGTACCAATCACAAAGCAAATAAACCCGAAAAATATTGCAAAATTAAAAAAAAAAATTATCCGATAACGCTATTCAATTGATGCGCGAGGCAAACAATCGCGTAAGCAAACAATCGCGTAGTGTTGCCAAAACGCGATAACAAATAACGTCTTTTTTGCGTGCCACGTAAGAGAATTATATATATAGATATTCATTTTTTAAATAAAATTTGACCGGATAACGTTATAAATTCAATTGAAGCGCAAGGCTTCGTGGTAAACAAACAGTCGAACAGTGTTGTCAAAACGCGATAACAAATAGCGTCTTTTTTGTGTGCTACGTAAGAGAATTATATATATCGATGTGTTGAATGTGTATTTCTATAGAGGTGAGACGGAAATGGTGAGAAATCGCTACTATATCACAATTTGTCAAGTCTACTACTATATCACGAGGTCCAATCAGATGGTGACTCAATGAAAGATTGAAAAAGAAGTCTAAGGCATGGTGCACACATCCGATTTTTCAACGTGCGGTGCCGCAGCGGCACCGAAGCCCAACTATGCACACATAACCGTGAAATAACGAACGCACTCATTTCGCGCCATTTGCGACAAATATTCTATCGAAGAAAACGTGTTTATTTCGTTTACATGGTGTAAAAAAAGTATATTTTGAAACAAAATAGACGTTACTGGATGCAACCATTTATTAATTATTATTTGTATTCCATTTATTTATGAAAACAAAGTACTTCAAACTAGAGAAGCTTGTGCGGCGAGCTGCGGCGCCGTGGGGAACTGCAGTTCAAATTGCACGCAAGTTGGACGTGCGTCGCCGCAGCGGCGCCAGAGGCATGTGTGCATTAGTCCATTGGATCTAATGTATGTCAGACCGCAGCGTTGCGGCAGCGGCGCCTCGGTCAAAGCTTTATAAGCTCGATACCCCTAGTGTTGCTGTATACATCGCCCAACATTGTGGCCATACCATCTCTTCAAATCACTACATAGTCTTTGATATTCTATCACATAACTAGGTAGCAAATAAATTTAAATCATTTGTTAAAACTGTTAAAATATACATGATCATGTATGCCCAAAATATCCATTGAATTCTAATATTCTTTCAGAACTTTGCATTTCCTCTGTGTACGTTAGAATACATCCTTTATGAAAATATAGTTCCATCGGAAACATAATCAAAACCAAATGAAGCTAAAATTTACAATTTTTATGAGGAAAAAAAAGTTATTATTTCCAATTTCGTTAAAATAGACTACAATGTCATTTGTCCCTTTAATTTTAAAAGCATCGTGATGAAGTTTAACAAAGATGTTGACACATCGTTCCAAGTAAGGTTTATGACTAAAGCTTGCTTATCTCTCCATGATAATGTTATCCATATTTTATGCACCTTTTATACCGGTGTTGAACTCTTAAGAAATACTTCGTACATTAGCTTAGAGACGAGGCGACTTCTTTTCTAAGATGTTTTTAGATTATTGACTGAAAGTTAATGAGTTTTCGTCTTTACCTTTTTTTATTTCTCCGGGATAAGAAAATAAAAAAGGGAGAACTAAAATTTTAAAATATTTTTACGCGTACTTAAAAAATGGCTGCCGTTTTCGCATTCTTGCTGCAGCGCACCAATCACGATGTTTTCGAGTTGGAGAGAGACGTGATTGGTTTTTATTGTTTTTTGTTTTAAAAGTGCGTGTGCAGTGTCTTTGGAAATAAAAAGAGGCCATTTTTTTTTCGTCCTGAGATATGGGTTTTTCTGCGTAACACAAATAATCGTCCATGTTATGCAGCTTAAAATGCGCTTGCAAAATAAATCACCACCAGAAATTGCTGTGATACAAAATGGAAGTATTATTTACATTCTGCGATGAAATTCGTTTTCGCAGTTTCGAAGATGCAAGTTTCTTCTTTAAAACACTATTAAAGGTAAGATTCAACAATAGCGTATGAAAAACTAAGTTTTAAAACTTTTGGATGATCTTAATGGCGACTGACGACCTTAGAGTAGATATTTCTGTTTGTTTCTCTAGATCTTAGATACATCAAGTCTGTAATAGAAGGAATGAACTCATTTGCAATTCTGATTGAAAAGTTTAAATTACTTTGCTCTCGCTCAAGAATTGACGTCAAATATATGCATGCACATTCTTTCTGTACAAAATACCTATCGCCACGCATACGTACGCGTGTCAAACTGTCGAGACATTTTTCGGATATCTTTTAAATACTATGAGCTTGCCTCAAAATGTGCAACGGACATGAACATACTACACTCATTCCTGATTAAACTCATTCTTAAAAATGATAAACCTGAAACATAATCGACGAGATTTATTAACGTAAATCTGAGTGAGATGTTAGTTTTATTTGATTTTCTTTTTCATTATTTATTGAATATTTTCTATTTTCATTATTTTATTGAACATTTTTCATTTTTACTTTATTGATAGTTTTTTATGTTCATTTTATTGAACATTTTCCATTTTAATTATTTTATTGAACATTTTCTATTTTCATTATTTTATTGAATGTTTTCCATTTTCCTTTTTTCATAATTTTCCATTTTCATTACTTAGTGGAACTTTTTCTGTTGGTGTGTGCAGACTTCACCATCCTAAGGTACCTTGCTGATCGTTTCCCATGAGGTTTTCTGTTTCTGGTACACATGGGGGTAAGAACCCATCATACCCAAGCCATCGTTCTCTGCTTTCATATCTCCGTCCTTTCCGTTTACAATTACACGACATTGTATGTCTTGTGTTTGGTGTAGCTTGGCTAAATATGTACTTTGAGTGTCATAAAATACAAAACCCATCAACTAACTTCCATTGTCACCACAAAAACAATCAGAGACTACCGATGCCCGTTCATTTCAACCTCAAATATTTTCGTACTAAGATCGATCAATGGAGTTTATCATGCGCAACGGGTACTTTCATCACAGACCCTTCTCATGCTTCGTATTGAGGATAGTATTCAGAACAGATAATATGCGCAGTTAGTTCTTGTGAGCATGATCGGTTATTCTCTCAACATTTCCACACTTTTGTTAGAGAGTTTGTACAGCTCCTCTATAACTGGACAGATGTAATAGACAAGATAAAGACACTGTTACTTTTTGTAAAATTGCAACCTCAAAATAACAACACTGCAACGGATTCCTTCCCATGTTAGCAAATTTGGAAACAAAATCGGCAGTGAACAGAGTTCTCTCTCAAAAATAGCACTCACTGTATCAGTGGTCCAATACTTGGTCGAATCTGAAAGCCCTTGGAATCCATCTATCCAGTTAAGAGTGTTGGAACCTATCCGATGACAAGCTCGAGGACGTAGACGATCCGGATCTTTACACATTGCCATCTGATGAAGACGCTTATTTGAGCGATGAAGAACACATCAACGATGAAGATTTGAATGAGGTTCGTTCTGAAGATGTTTGCGGCCAGATTGACCTGATGATTAACAATGAAGATGGTGATTCGACTATTTCAGATGACCGAATTACCGATTCGGGCGAAGATCAAAGGAGAAGCACACACTCATGTTCTGCTCCAAGTGCAAAGAAGCGAAGACAAGAACCCAATCCCAGATGGAAAAGGGATGCAACATTAGATAATGATATTTCAGGAAAAAGCCTCGAAAAGCTGGCTGAAAAATTTCCCGAGCTTGAGACAATGGATCATCTAGAGTTATTCCACAAAATACTCCCTATGAATTATGTGCAACATATAGTTGAGATGACAGCGTTGTATACACTGCAAAGGGGCAGATAATAACAGGTGGCTGTGAAGATATTCTTCAGTTCCTAGGTCTTCTTATTTTGAGCGGTTACCACACGGTGCCTACAGAGGACTTATTATAGAGTTTTTCTGGAGACACATGTGTTACAATCTTTCCTAAGATAATGGCTACTGAACGCTTTCGTCATCATAAAAAGTACTTTCATCTTGTTGACAACAATAAGGATGTTCAACCGGGTAATAAACTAAAAAAGATTGTGCCAATATACGATAATATGTGTAGAAATTTGATTCAGTTTCGAGTTTTTCACGATAAACTCAGCATTGACTGATCAATGGTGCAGTATTACGGACATCATTCTTGTAAGATGCTTATTCGCGGACACCCCATCAGATTTGGGTTCAAAATTTGGATGATATGCTCATCTAATGAGTATCTATAAAGGATGGAAATTTACTCAGGGAAACAGAATGGTGCCAAAGCAGAAGCTCCACTAGGATCAAGAGTCGTCTCAGCAAGACCAGGACCACGGTCTCATCTACTAATTCACCTTAGAAAGACGAACGTACACTATCTTGTCGCTTGCACCCAAGGACGTTGAGCATTGTGCAAGAAGAATGCTAGAAAGCAGTGCATTGCATGCAAAAAGCAGATACACTTATCTTGCTTCCCCCGTTGCACTGGCAATAAGAGAAAAATGTATCCTTCCGAAGAGAAATATATAAAAGTATGAAATAGAAACCAAACTTAGTCCTCCTTTTGAGTCCCCCTATTGCAAAAAAAATTACCTTTCGGAAAAATTCCCCTATTTACTTCATCCCAAACGCCAATGTTCCCATATGGGAACATCCTCAAAATCATACTTAGGATTTTTTTCCCAGCCAAAAAAGGTCTAGAACAGTTATACTAGCTGTAAAATATAAGCCATTTGAGCGAAAAATTAAAATAAAAAACTTTAAAAACGAATTGCGGCGTTTAAAAGGTTAATACACCCTATACTAAGGTCAAAAATAAGGATGATCAAGGCTTGTATATGATCTATACAAGAGGTTCCCAAAGTGGTCCCAACGGGACCCCAGGGGTCCGTGAGACAACTGAAGGGGTCTGTGGCAAATTAAAATTTATTTGGGGGTACAAGGACAACGTCGGGGGGTCATCAAAAGGTTTAATATAAAATAAAATACTTGTGACCTATTTTCATTATTATGAAAGTTTAAAATAAATAACAATAAATAAATTGGTAGCGATTTTTACGTCCGAAGAAAAGAAATATTTTGTTTTATTTTCTTATACCTTAAATTTGTGTCTTTTGTTTTTGCTAATAACAGTATGATGTGAGACCAAGAAAAAAGGCGGACAATATAGTGTTGAATATTTTAAATGTGGCTTTATTCCGTTATCAGGAAATAGTACTTTTCCTATGTGCTTTCTATGCAATAAAACTTTGTCAAAAGAATCAATGAAACTTTCTAAGCTCAAGGAACATTTGACAAAAGTCCATAGTGACAGAAAAAGACAACGGTTTAACTTTTTTAAAACAGTCAACCAAAAATATTTGAAAACACCGTCATTGCGACACCTCTTAGCGACAACATCTGAGCGAAACGACGATGGACTGCTTGCTTCTTATAGCATTTCTTTACTGATTGCAAAGTCCGAAAAGCCGCACACCATTGGTGAAGAACATATTATACCAGCTGTAATTTAGGTAATACGCATCGTGCTGCATAAGCCAGCTTTCGATATTAAAAGAATTTCACTGAGTAATAATGTATAAAGAAGGATTAACAAAATGGCTCAGTGCGTAGAAAATTCTTTATGCGAGTACTTAAATACATCTGAATTCTCTCTATACAGCTCGACGCGGAAAATGTGCCAGGGAACGAAGCTTTACTTTTAGCTTTGTGTGAGATTTGTAAAAGAAAAAAAAATTCCAAGAATATTGTCAGTATTTATCAAATGTTTGGAAACTGATACGAAAGGGGAAGCAATATTTTTAATGAATTAAAAAAGTTTTCGATTTAAAAACTATACTCTTGAGTAATATCCTGTCCGTTGCTAATAACGGTGATCCGGCAATGGTAGGACGACACCTAGGCTTTCTGGCATACTTAAAGCACGCTATACTGAATGTATTATCCGTACATTGTGTCATTCATCGACAACATTTAGTCGCCAAAAATGTGAGTGAACGCTTTCATGGCTTACTAGATTATATCATTAGAGGAGTTAATAAAATCAAAAGGAATGCCTTAAATGTGAGAAATTATTTGCTCAATTTTGCTTGGAAAATGTTGAAGATTATAATAGTTTACTACTTAGCAGGGAAATTCGTTGATTATCTAAAAGTGCAAGTTTGGATCGATTTTATGCACTCTTTGATTCAGTGTTGGAATGCCTGGAAAGTAAAGACAATGATTTGCTGCTCAATTTAATTAATTCAAAAAATGACATAGCTTATATTACTCGCATATTTGCCAAATTTAACGAAACCAATTTGAAGCTACACGGTGATCAATTAAATTTAATCAAAATTAAAAGTATAATATCTGCGTTTGTTACAAAACTTTTTCTACACAACCTGGGGAGCTGTTAATGTTCTGTTTCCAAATCTTATAAAATTGCAAAAACGATTTGTAAACACTTAGCGGTTCTTTATTACCTCAGCTTAAGATTTGAAGACATTTTTCACATGATTATCCCCGATTGGGTGTTGGACCTTTTTGCAAGTAGACCCCGTAACTCGGATGAATCCAAACTAATTCAGGAGCATTATATTGAATTATTCACAAATGAGGAGCTGAAGTCAATATTTGTACAGGGATACCACAAATTCTGGTTACAAAACAGATACCAATATTATATTCTGCATTATGGGTTAATGTACAGAAGCTGTTAATTACTGTCCTGTCTTCTTATTTAGTAGAACGTGGATTTGTTGCAGTTATGAGCTTCATCACGAAAATAAGAAACCGACAGGAAATTAGTACTCGTGGAGACTTACGAATGTTACTAAAACAAAGAGCCTAACATATATAATCCCATAAGGTTCTCCCATCTCATTAAAAAAAATCTGTTTTTGTATTTTAAAATAAAAGTTATAATTTCAATAAATACTACTTACTAGTATTTTAGTAAATATATATTAGTAGAAATTGCTCTCTAAAATATTACTACTATTTATTTTTACTACTACTACTATATATTATAGTAGTAATAGTATTTTAGTAAATACTACCACTTTCAATAAATACTCATTTTAATAAATATTACAGTAAAAATATAGACAATTTATAGTTCAATAAATAAATACCATTCAGGACATGAAAGTTAAATATGTAATTTTTCTACTGTGCAGTTATATAGCGTTATTTTACTTGGTGGCTCAATGTCAGGTTTTTGCGATAGGAAGGGGTTCATGGACATACTAAGTTTAGAAACCACTGATCTATACAAACTTCAATTAATTTTTTTAATCTCAACCACAATTTTTTTTTAATTCCATGGGAGTTCTTGGATTGAAAAGTTTGTAAACTCACTGCCATAGAAACCAAACCCTATACCCACAGACTTATAACCATTATTTATTTTGCTAATCCTTTATTTTAAATAAAATCCTTAATGTAATATAATTTGCAGCCATTAAAAATTATCAGTACCATTCCACGATGTTTATACACTTTTTCCATCGTTTGCCACTACTTTCTCTAGAGGTAGATTGTTATTCAAATTAATAACAGTTAAAATAACACCGGTACGTCAAAATAACTGATAATAACTGTTATCAAACACTACTATTAAGATTGAAGTGAAGTACAATTCGAATTAAAGTTTTTTTTTTAAATTAAAATTGATGAGAATATTTGATAAAAATAAAAATTTGAAGATTATTTCAAATTATTTTTAAATTATTTAATGGCTAATTAATTAAAATGCAGTTAATAACTGCTAAAATTAACCGTTCATGCCAATGTATAGCAGAGATGTGAAATTTAGTTGCTAACCGATAATAAAACTGATAAGAATAAAAGTTAATTGTAAATGTTATCACAAATTTAAAATAACATTTAATACTGTTATTGTAAATGAACAGTTTCGCCTATCTCTTCTTTTTATCCTCCTCCTATTGCCATACTTTTCAAGAAAAAGGTAATGACGTTGGATCCCCAGAGATTCACACGGCGATTTTCTGTCAACTCTCATTGAGAAAGCAGTGAAACTATTTAAATCGTATTAAATTTTGTTTAAAAATTGAAATTTGTTATAATATTTAACCTTTTTTTGAATGATTTTTTCTTTATTGGTGAAATAAATCAAGGTGATATAATTCATGTTCAAAATTAAAGGAAAAATGGTTAAAAAAATCTTAGTATATATTTATAGTATAAATTTAGCAAAAAACAATATGATGGTATCATGTGATATTTTTAAAATTAAACGCAAACTTTTTCAGAAATTGCTCTAAAAATAACAGAAACACATGTTACAAACCTTTCTTCCACTCATTTTCACTTTTTTAGCAATAGAAACTCAAATATTAAAACAAAAATTAAAAACGAAATCATACGTTTATTGCAACTACAACAAACAGCGGAATGACAACTTCAAGCTCGTTTTACTGATAGTGACACTTGCTTATTTTTGACAGCTATGTTTTTTTTTATGCAATGGACATTAAAAAGGTATCCAGACACGATCAATTTAAAGTGAACTTGTTCTTTTATATAATTTTTGGGCATTCAATGTTATGATGGAAATTTCCACCATTATGCAAAGAAGGGTTGATAAAAATAAAAAGTTAGAATTTCTAAATATTTTAAAATTATTTAATGGCTAGTTAAATCAGACAATAACTATTAAAACGAATCATTGGTGTTAATTTCTTGTAGTGAATAACTTAAACTTAGTTGCTAATACATAACAAAACTGTAAATATAACAGCTAATAGCAACTGTTATCTTAAATTAACAGTAACATTCAATACTCTTATCGTAAAATAACAGGGTTGGCCATGTCTGCTTTTTTTTCCATCCTCCTGCTTCCATCTATTAGAAGCAAAACGGTAGTGACGTCCGATATCAACCCCAGAGACTCAACACGGTGATTCTCTGTCCACTCTCATTTCCTCCACCCCGTGGCTCCGATCGAAAGAAAAAGAAGTCACCGAGAGTGTTCTTCGAGCCCTGTTGGCCATTCTAAGAGTGGGTCTGCCTCGGAAGGGGCGTCACCGGGGCGTAAGCGGTCGCCAGCCGACCGGAACGAATGGACGGGTCGCGCAATCAGTGGTGTGTTGGGGCTTTCGTCTTTAATTTTTTTTCACGGTGGACTGTTGCTTCAGACAAGCGGACCCCTCGGATTGTCAAAACAGAAGTTTTTTTTTTGTAGATTGAACTGGGCTTGTTATTTCAGTGTAATGGGGTTTGAAAGATTGCGAGGCCATGTTGATTGGAGGTTTATGAAAGGAAAATTGTTGATTGTATACATTCAGTTGCGTTTTTCTTTGGACCTTGGCTCTAAATTGAGATAGTTTAGTACGCCCAAGTATGTTTAATGCAAAGCAAGGAATCTGTGTCTGAAACAGCGAGGAACTCCAGAACGTTGCGATGTGGCGTCATTCTAATTGGACTGCTCATTCTGTCTGGAATTTCCCGCTCAACGCACCTATTTTCAGATCTCATTGCCAGTCAATTGGAAACAAAGAAGCAAAATTTAAGCAAGAAGAGACAACCAATGCAAACATGATCCATGTCATCCGAATCACCAAAACGGCTTACGGCCGTATTCACAAGTTCGATTTAAACCGCAGTTCAACGATAATCCCCGGGTTATCGAAAAATCCGTATTCACAATGCCTGTTCCGAGGTTTAAGGGGGTCCGGGACACATTGAAAAACTTTTTTTATTAATTAATTTAGAATTTAGAATTTTTTTTGTACTGATTACCCATCTAATTAATAAGCGAAATCACAACACAAAATTTTTCCAAAAGTTTTTTTTTTTAATTTTAAATTAAAATTTTTTGAAAAAAAGAGGGGCCATTTTAAATTGCTAAAACTCAAAATATTCTTGATCAATTTTCAAAATTCTTGCATTAGATTATTCACAAATTTATAAACTTTAATTTTGATTCAGCAATTAAAAAAATATTAATTCAATAAAAAATAAAAAATATTTGAATGAAAATTTTTGAGAATTTTAAGTTACTTTTTTTTTTAAAAGTCATAGTTTTAAAAGTAAATATTTGTTTCAAATTTGCTGAATCAAAATTAAAGTATAATGTTTGAAAAAGATATATTCCAAATTTCAATCCTTAAACTTTATCGGTTTTCGACTTATAGCAATTTGAATACAGGAAATCTTGAAAAAATGTATCATGGTGAAAAACGCATTTAAAATTTTAAAGACAAATGTTGTTGCCATGACAACAACTGTCAAGAGTGTTAGATTTTCAAAACAACGCAACACAAAATTATTATATCTCTAGTTCTAATTAAGATAAAAACATGATTTAGACGTCAATTTAAGCAGAAAAACACAGAGAATTTCTTAAAATAATAAAAAAAAATTCGAAAATTTGACGATTTTTGTGTCCCGGACCCCCTTAAACCGCCGTTTTGGTGTTACATTTTGATCCTTCGAATTCTCTCGAACTAACTCTCGGTTGTGTGACGTATGCGAAGTGCTATCATTTTGCGAAAGAAGACGAGATGTACTGTAAACAAAACAAAATGGACGACACACTTCATTCTGTGATTAATTACAGTATTCTTGCAACGACGCGCATTCAACTGATCTTAAATGAATTGGAACAAGAACGTGAATACATTTTCTATGAAACAGATAAGCCTAGACGTGTTCTGATTCAAACTATATTCTGGCTCGACAGAGTAGGACCCAATGAGAAATCGAATGGTAGAAAATGACCATGGCAGATGCAAATTTGTCGTGGAATAAAAATTATTTCGTTGATTTATCACGAATGAAAGAAAATTTGACAATGCACGTGTTATTCCACCACCAACACCCATCCATACTGACAAAACAGGTAATAGGATTACATTGATTTATAAAGGCATTGTATACAATTCTTTCTTGCAAAATTTGAAATTTTTCGAAATTAAAACCTATGAATTTCTTTTTCTAAACCCAAATTAAAATGCCTTATCCCATTTTATTAAAACAACAATTTGGAATAGATTTTGTACGTTTTAGACCAGTATTGAAACATAGACACTATTTGGGATTAAGCTGGATCAACCCTATTAGTGGTTTCCACGAGATTTGACCAATTTTGCTAATGACGAGATATTTCGTCATTAAGCTAGCTACACTGCTGACCACCGTAAATGCAACACCCTGAAGGAAGCATGCAAATAATATGAAATTTACAACATGCATTAGCGGAGGTGAGATATGCAAATGATTAGAATTTCAGCGCAGACGCACATCACGAGCGCCTGTGGCGTCACTTCAAGAGGCTTGGAGATTTCGACGATTTGAAGTACGGGAATTGTGTTTTTCTTGTGGTTTAAAAAAAAAACGATCAATTATGCCTCGTAGAAAACAGCGATCATATTTTGATCAAGTATCCGAGTTCGACAGAGGAAGGATAGTGGCCTACCGAGATTGTGGATTGTCTTTCAGGGAAATCGGTAGTCGTGTTGGACGAAACCAAACAACTATAATGTGGATATGTGATTGTTGGATGCAGGAGGGTACGACGGACCGACGTGTTCGATCGCATCCACCTTAGTGCACCACTTCACGTGATGACAGGCATACTGTGCGTATGGCAGTGACGGATCGCTCAGCCACATCACGAATCATAGCACAGCACATTCAGTCTGTAACGCATCATCCAGTGTCTGCGCGTACCATTCGACGCCGTTTACAGTAGAGAGGCATGTCCGCAAGATGTCAATTGCTTCGTCTACCCTTGACGCAGAACCACAGACGTCTCCGCCGCTAATGGTGCGAGGAAAGAAGGATGTGGAAGGCAGAATGGAATGAAATTGTCTTTAGTGACGTGTCACGCTTCTGTCTGCAACACCACGATGGTCGGATTCGAGTCTGGAGACACCGTGGAGAGAGGATGCTGAACATGCATGGATGCATTATGCACCGCCACACTGGTCCTGCATCGGGTATTATGGTATGGGGCGGTATTGGATATCACTCTCGCACTCCTCTCGTACGCATTACCGGTATATAAACAGCCAGCGATACATCTCCGAGGTGTTGGAGCCAGTTGTCCTTCCTTACCTTCAGAGCTTGCCCACAGCCATATTTCAACAGGATAATGCGCGAACACACGTGGCACGCATTGTCCAAAGGTTCTTCGTCAATCACCAGATTGAATTGCTTCCCTGGCCAGCGCGCTCTCCGGATCTTTCGCCGATAGAAAACATGAGGTCCATGGTTGCTCAACGATTGACCCAGATTACATCCCCAGCTGCCACACCAGATCAACTTTGGCAACGTGTGGAAGCTGCTTGGTCTGCTGTACCCCAAGAACACATCCAAAGTCTCTTTGAATCAATGCCGAGGCGGGTGGCAGCGGTGATCTCCAACTATGGCGGCTACTCTGGCTACTAATTTTGGCAGGAACAACACTTCACAGAAGTCTATAAATTTAATCATTTGATACTTGGTCAATATGTTATCTACAAAATAAATTTTGTTGTGATATCTCTTGTCTTTCTTGGTGTTGCAATTTGGGTGGCCAGCAGTGTATATATTGCCGATAATTTGACGTTGATGAAATCAAGAACTGATAAGATTTTTTCCAATGAACCAATATCTCGTCACCGAAGATCAATTCGCTTTTGCTCATGATGAGATAACTCGTAGAAACAACCACCTTAATAGGTTTGAGGCTCATGTCGGTAACGAGGTTGCTGACCACTTTGCGAAACTTTCTCCGAGTTACAGAGTGTTTTTTTTTTATCTCCATCTTGATCGTATTTATTGCGACTGTTACAACTATACTTAATTCAGAAGGGGGGCATGGTAATTAATCCGTCTTCCAAGGTACAAAAAGCACCAAAAAACTTATCCCCTCTTTGGACCTTAATAGCCTCTCAAAAACTCAAGTCTCAACAAACAGTATGGTTTATATGCAGTCTTGGTCCTTTATGATTTGTAGAGTTTCAAGAAAAAAACCCCATTTGTTCTTGTAGTGAAGTTAACTACTCAAACCTCTATCTGATCAACTGCGGCCACACGAAAAATCATCCCATCACTGAGCACACAGATAACACCATGGCTAATTGTTTTGAAGTTATTAGCAAATATAAACATTCAAGATACAAAATCAGAGATGGTAGATCAGTTGTAGATGCATCTAGACATTGATTTATATGAATTGAATATTATCTTCCAGCCATCCCTTGAAAGGGGGGTTTCAGTATCCGAGTTCGAAGAGGAACGGATTAGAAATCAAATGGTTTCGAGATCAAGACTAGGTACCACCAAAGACATCCACGTGTACATGGAGTCTGGTGGAGTTTAATCTGTCGTGACCTTAAAAGTTGGCGTGGTGTGGTTGTGGAAGGTTGGAGGTGTGGTCGCCAACTTGCGTGTGGTGTCGTCATGTGACCGTGGTTCAAAATTGCGGCGTGGTGTTGTCATCAGATTTCTCTCATCGAGATTGATCCCGGGCCTTCGCCAATAGCTCGTTGTGTTGCTTCAGTGCGACGTTAATTAACTACCTCCCCTTGAAAAGGCTATAAATCACATGGTGAGACGAAATGGACGATTCCTTTAATAGCATTGGAAGTGTGCTTACAGATAGATAGAAGAGCCTCAGTCAGTAGAGCGTCGGGCTCGCATCAGAAGGGTTGTGGGTTCTGTCCTCGGCGGAGCCTACAATTCTGATGATTACGAGATCGGCGCTTCCACCTGGCTAAAGACCGTCGTGTTCACTAATGGTGACTGGGGCACGTTAAATAGGTCGTGGTCACAATGTCCCCCATGTTCCCATACCAAATCAATACCTCTGGGGGTACCTGATCAGGGGGTTATCGGCCTCTGATTGGGATCTAAATTACGATATGTGTGAGTGAATGGATGCAAGAAAGAGACCTTCCTGTAAAACGGAAGTGTCATGTATGTCGAGCTAAGTCGGACTTCCTCCCAATGGGGCTCAATTACATGGAAGGCGCACCCCCATCGCCTCTTGCCGTCTTTGACGGGCCTGGTACTCCTCCGGTCTGCCAGTGTAGGCATAAGCAACAACAACGATAGATAGATGCTCATGTTTGCTATTTTTAAGACTCCTTCAAGTCTAGGATAGACAAAAACAAGAATGTTTTGAGAGCTTAAAGCGAAACTCTTTTCTACCCAGAAGAAACAAAGGTCATTAAAAGTTGCCTAGTTCTGGTTTACTCTTTGGTTCCAAACATGACTTTGTTTTGTGGAATCGCTCATACAAATCGTATTTTACGATGTCTCGACTTCTGAAGGCTTAATATTCAACTCAACTTCTCCAAGCGAAGTAGAGAATCTCAGAAAACGTGCAACATGTTTAATTTTTGTGGAATCGTATGAAGCCAAAACACACTCTTTCTGGTACACCCACAAAGGCTTAAGTGTCACAGATATTGGAGCTGGTTAACAGTGGGTTACAGTGACAGTGATCTTAATTTTCTGTGACACTTTTCTTCATTTTTGATACATGGGGCGGATGTGTCACAATTGTATCTCCTTCTAGAACTCTAGTAACAGGTGTCTTGTTTCCTGTTAGCATCGAACACACATGTCGAGTGAACATTTCTTCAATCGTGAGGATTTCCGGGCCATTCTTTTATTATTTGCTCTTTTTTTTCATTAAAGCGATGCATCTTGTACACCTCTTGAAAATTAGCAACTAATCTTCAATGTGGATACGTTTAGCATGAAGCAACTTAGCTTCATTCTTCAAATCACAGACACATTGCATAATAGAGCTTCAGGGATATAGTTCGTAAATATCAACAATAAGTACCTTTATTACGCATGATAAATAATGCGAACATAATAAACTAACAGGCCTCTTAACATCTGAGCTAAACTTTTCTATTTGGCTATATCAATTGTGTCGTAACTCACATTTCATTTATTTCTATGAATTCACGTAATGAGTAAAGTATCTATATTCATATAAATGTGGATTTCTCAACTCCTTTACAACCTCCTACGTAATAAAATTGATTTGCCCTTTTTAAGTTTTTGTATTGACTTTGACTTCCCTTGCTTTATATTCGTCATCTGACCGAGGTTCAAAATTACGAGGTGTTGTCCTTGGATCTTTCCCTTAAGGCAGTGGTCCCCAACCCCCGGGCCGTGGACCGGTACCGGTCCGTGGATCAAATGGTACCGGGCCGCTGAAGGAACATTAAATTATTTCCATTTTATTTACTATGGTGTATTTCTCTCGGGTTTGTGCGGTTCTCATCTATGAAATGACCACTCAAATTAGGAGGCGGTAAATCAGAACCTGAAATTTGTTCTGTTACTAGAGCTTCAATTATGATTTCTGAATTCTGTATGTCTCTATTTTGCAATTTTGACAAATGTGACAGCTGTTTTCAAGTTGGCAGACAAAGTAGCTGCATTTGAAGACAAACTGAAGTTGTGGGGACGGCGCGTGAACAGAAGCATTTTGGTCATGTTTCAGACATTAGTGGGTATTTTAGGTGAGACTGAGCTTAAACATTCATTCTCCCAGTTGGTGCACAATCACTTGTCTTTGCTTTTAAAAGAGTTCGAGCGACCACAAAAGACCCACGAAGTAGTAAGGAATGAATCCGCGACACATTTGTCAACAAATCAGGCGAATCTAGCATGTCTGTGCAAGAAGAAGATCAACTGCTGGAGATTGCAAATAAAGGCTGCCTTCAAACTACGTTCGAGACAACAACTTTGCCGGTGTTCTGGATTAAAGTCATGGCGGAATACCCTGTGATTACCACCACAGCACTTAAATTCCTATTGCCATTTCCGACAACCTATCTGTGTGAAGCGGGGTTTTCTGCAGTGACAGCAACCAAATCAAAACAACGGAATAAACTGGACCTAAGCAACACACTTCGGGTGTCATTGTCTCCTATTACCCCCAGACGAAACCATTTCGTAGCAAAAAAACAAGCTCAGGGTTCTCATTGATTTAGCGTTCTAGTGAGTTAAAATGTTAAATAACTTTATATTCATTTTTTGGTGTAACTGTATTTTATTTTGAAGAAATGTTTAAATACAAGTAAATTAAAATTATTAAATCAAAACAATCTAAAATATAAACAATCAACGTCCCCCCCCCCTTCAGTGGACCGTGTTAAAATTATCAAACGTTGATCCGGTCAGTGGCGATAAAAAGTTTGGGGAGCACTGCATTAAGGGACTGATCCCGGACCGTCGTCAATAGCCCGTTGTGTTGCCCTGTTTCGACGTTAACTAATAATTAACAATAACCCTTGCTATATAACTACAGAAATTGTAAATTATTTATTTACTACCCACTGCGTGGTTACCACGGCGTTGCCCGTGACAGTTCTTTTCGTGGGGTCAGGTGTGACCGCTGTTTGCTAACCCCCGGTAGTTACTACAAATTCAATTTTGATGAGAATTCGTAGCCTATTGGATAACAGTCTTCATGACGTTGCCCGTGGTGTTGGTTTTCTTCTCAAACCAAAGAGAAATTCGTAGTCTATTGGAATGAATTCCCAGCGAATTCCTGTTGGTTTGCTTCGCAAAACAAAAAATGAATATTATGCACTATGGTTTGCTTCGCAAATTGGATATGCCCGTGGTGTTGGTTAGCTTCACCAACCACATGGGAATTCGGGCTTGATGTCACAATCTCTTAAAAAAATACAAATATTTAATTGAAAAATTATTTATTAAAAGAAAATCAAACGTATAAGGTTGCGTATAAGACACATCATGCGTATAAGACACATCATGCGTCATATTTTCCGCAGATTTCAAATCCGTTGAAATTTTCAATCGATCTTTAATGATACCGATTTTACGAAAAAGAACTAAACAATGCCAGCCAAAATGTTTATTATTATTTTTTTGCTTTCTTTCACTGAAATCGTAAGAGGGCAGGAATGAGATCTGTTTATTTTTTTAAAGCGAATTTTTTTTTAACGCGACGTCACAATCTCTTGCAAAAATATGAAAGACATTCAGTTAATTTTTTTTATTTATTTAAAGAAAATCATATTTTTAGGTATCGATATAATGTGAAATTTTCCGCAGATTTCAAATCCGTTGAAATTTTTACTCTTCTTTAACTGTCTAGGAGATAGAAAAAAGAACTAAATTACTCCAGTTAAAAGTTTATTTGTTTTTTATCGTCTGTTGGAAAATTATTCTTACCGTTCACAATGGAAACGAAACAATAAATAAATTTAGAATCTGTGATCTTCTATGCTGTTGTATTCAATAATAATTGAATTTCATTAAATTCATTTTAAAATATTCTAGATTGAATTTTTATATTCTCCGAGACCCAAAAATTGCAAAATATTCGAATTACCTGTGTGTCAAATCCCATTACTGCAAGTGCCATAGATTCTCCAGGACTTTAAGTGCAGAAAACAAACGGACAGACAGACAAACACTTCATTTTGTAATATTAAAGAAAACATTTGAAAAGAGTGCATCAAACAATTGTGCTGAAATCGAATTTTTAAAATATATAATTCCTTCTCGAAAACTGATAAAATTTTTAAAGATTTCAATTCAATAAGTAATCTATTTCAGTGAAGTGTCTGGTTTTATCTTTTATGTAATTTTTGGATAAGATTCTTTTGTATTTCTGGATACCTTTTCTGTACCGAAAGATATCAATAAATGACTAAATAGCGGATTAAAAAATCTTTCAATACCACCAATAATATGATAAAAAACACATCAGTTTACCGAAACCTGAAAACCATAACAACAGTCTTTCTTATATTATTATTAGTAATAGTGAAGAAATGCCATGACCACATGAAATCTGCAAAATGAAACATTTATCACAAGTATCATTCAATGCCAGTTTTTCAACAATTGTTCCGTAAAGGACTTTTCCCGGGTAATACCGAACGATTTCCTCAAAATATGTAGTACTAATTTACTAAGCATAACTTAAAATATAAAATTTTCAAGCTACCGAGTTCTCGCATTCAGGTGTGAGTAAAACACGCAGTATTAACAAAATAATATAAGGTTCAAACATGACTAACAAATCGAGCGAATGTTTGAGTCAATATGAAAAAACGTTTATAATAGAATACATTGACAGTTAAAACACGGATGAAAAAAAAAAAGTGCTTGTATATCGCAGCTCCATGAATGATGCAATTTGCATAAGTTTTGAAAATTCCGATAGCGTGATAACAGACTTTCTTATACTGTTCCTAGTAACAGTGGAAAAACGCGAACTATGGGGATTTTTCCAAAGAAAAAATTTGTCGTAAACATCGAAAGATTACACATGTTGTGTGGAAGCCTTTTCCGCCAGGTGATTTTAATAAGTTGCAACGAAATACAAAAAGCATAGGACTGAAGCGATGCAATTACCGATTTTTCGGCACACCCTAAGCTACTGTGAACGCCCTTCTTCCCGAACTGATGCCATAGCGGAAAGTTGTAGACATTGCCGTCGAAGGGTAGTATTAAAAATGTCTGCGCAAGCAGTAAAGATGTTAAAAACATTTTCAAAGCTAACGGAGCATTGAAGTCGTATCCAAAAGAAAAAGGATTTTTAAATGCAGACAGACAGAGCAACAACGTCTGCCAAAAAATCCTTCATCAAGGGCAAAGTTACACTGCTATACATACTATTGCATTTATAAGTTAGTTTTTGTAATGGAAAAGTTCACAAGACAACTCCCTGTTCAGAATTTAGAGTGACTAAATTCGATAGTTGCAACCACTTGTTGATTCATTGCCAATTGTTGGTAGGGATTTAGTTAACCAACATCGCACTGCAGCTATACAAAGGGTTATAGAAGACGAACCGGGTAGGTATTTCAATTATATTATACTGGAGCAACCCACCGGATATAGAAAACGATCCAGGATCAATCCCAACGGGAAAGATCCGACGACAACACTTATAGTTTTGAACTACGGTCAGATGACGAGTCAACACCTAAACTGGCACCCCACTATCCAGACTTCCACACCACACCAACCTCAGAAAATTTGAGGCCACAACAGATTTAACGTGCACCAGTCTCCTTCGTACACGACACGACTGTCTGGTTGGATTCCAACTCACAACCCTCCGGGTGCTAATCCGTTAATTTTACGACCGGGGAAGGCAGTCCGGGATCAATCCGAAAGCAAAGATCCTAGAACAACCCCTCGTAATTTTGAGCACTGTCGGATAACAAGGTCAAAACATGACCTGATAAACCACTCCCCAAGCTTCCGCGCCATGCCATAGCAAAGTTATTTAAGGTCACGACAGATTTAACGTGCACCAGACCACGTGTTAGTGACGGTCTTTTGTTGAACATACTGATTGCAATCCGATCCTGCATCATATAGTTACCTACCAGATCCAGCAACATCTATCGGATCCGGTCCTGAATAATGCGGACGGAACCGGCCGGATTGACAAACGTACCGGATTGCAATCCCTAGTTGAGCATAGTTTCGAGCTCGCAATCCTCCGGTTGCCTATCCGTTACTCTCCCAACTGGGCTAGCATGGATCCTAGAAATTGCTTGGGATATTGCTAAAGCTGTAGTAAGATCACCGTTAAGATTCCGTATACGTGGTCTTGCAATGGATGGTTGCGACTATTTACACAGTCCAGTCACATTAATGTGACCACCTGTCAAAAGCCAGAATAACCACCTTTGGCAGAGCGGACCGCTGCGAGACGTGCAGGAAGGGAGTCAATTAGGTTTCTGAAGGTGTTCACTGGGATGTTGAGCCATGCCGACTCCAGTGACGTGGCCAGCTGTGCTAGATTACCTCCCTCCTCCAGCCTGGATCCTTCGGGCAATTGCTTCAGGGTGTTTGCTTTCAGACGTTTCACGCCGTATTCGCCAACGTCCATCTGTCCGATGGAGCATAAAACGCGATTCATCGGAAAAAGCCACCTGTCGCCACTCTGTGGACGTCCTGTTGCGGTACTGGCGTGCAAATTCCAGCCTTCGTCGCCGATGAACAGCAGTCAGCATAGGTGCATTAACCAGGCGTCTGCTGCGGAGGCCCATGAGCAGCAACGTTCGCTGAACCGTTGTTGAGGATACACTCTTGGTAGCCCCTTGGTTCATATGGGCGGTCAGTTGCTCAACAGTTGCACGTCTATTCGCCCGAACGCATCTCCGTAGCCTTCGTTCGCCTCAGTCCCTCTATAGCCCGTGGTGCACCACATGTGCCGCTGATTTTGGATAGTGCCATTTTGCCATGCACGGTATACTTTTACCACGGCGGCACGCGAACAGTTCACAAAATTAGTCGTTTCCGAAATGCTTCCACCCTTGGCCCGAAAGCCAATAATCATGCCCTTTTGGACGTCGGATAAATCGCTACGCTTCTGCATTACGCCAACGATTGAAATGCTTTCCGATGCCCTAGGACATCCTTTATATACACTCCACTGCAATGTGCTGCCACCTGCCTTTTTTAATTGGTTATTTCACGTTGACGTCGAAAGAAGGTGGTGGTCACATTAATGTGACTGGACTGTGTAAATGCCACGTGCTGCCTTTAACAGCCGAGTACGAGTGCAACCGTCAGTTGCTTGAAATGATAGTCTGAGCGGCAACCAATAGTGAAGCTGTCGTTGGATTTGAAGTAATGTCTCTTATCACAAAGCTTTAGTCAATTATTGGTAGTAATGTTAATCGTATTGGCAGTTCAGCTACTCATCATGAGCCATCCATTACACGCCGAGCAAAAACAAACCAGATGACGCCAGCGCCATCTGGTTTGTTTTTTTATAAGTGGGTGTGTTCACGTTACTCTCGGTTCCCCTATTCAGCAAGACATGTAAAGACTGCAATTTTGTCTGGTGCTTCACAGTGTAGTTGGGTTACACTGATATGCATACTGTTGTATCGTGCTTACATTATTCCGACAGGTTTCTACATATTTAACAAACAAAAAAAGTTCATGCTAGGACAATAAATGCTTCAAATTATGCTTTATGCAATTATTTATGAGTAGTTGGTAATTGGTAATTTTTAATTATCGTCGTACTAGAACAACACAACGGGCTTTTGATGACGGTCCGGGATCAATCCCCTAAGGGAAAGATCCGACGTCAATACCGCATAATTTTGAACCACAGTCAGATGACGAGGTAATACCTGAGCTGGCACTCCACTCTCCAAGCTTCCACACCAGCCCAACGTGAGGACTTTCAGCCACAACAGATTTAAGGTGCACCAGCCGCCTCTACACCGTACGCTCACAAACATCCATGTACAGACCCAGATTTGAACCAGATATCATCCGATCTAGAGGCTAACACCTTAACCATTGGACCGGTTGGTCGGCTAATTATTATATTAGAGAAAAACCACTAATTTCCAATTCCGAAAATAAATCTATTATTTTTATTGTTAGCTAAAATATCGTGAATAATAATCGAAACCGAAACTTTGTGAAACGCATTTTATTCCAAAGGCATTCTTTCAAAAGGACAAAGACTTGGACCCTATACACCGCGCTTGCTGTATGGATTTGGTGCATTGTGTTAGTTTGTGTTACTGACTCAGATGATCAAAAGTGTGACATTTTAATTTGTTTTGTACTCCTTTGCACATATACAGGGTGGTCCCGAATTCATGGTACAAACTTTAATGGTAGGTACAGGACATTGTAACAATGATTTATTGTATAGGAATGTATAGTCGCAAGTGACGCGGTGAGGCGTAAACAGGGGAAATAAAAGGAAAGAGAAATGGAGTGATCGGTTGGTATCATTGCCGGTACTTACTACCCACGCGGCTCACTGGCGGAAGCTATCTTATTTTTCTGAAAGAAGTGTTACCACAACTGCTGCATGATGTTCCGATCGCCATTCGTAACCGCATGTGGTTTCAGCACGATGGGGCGCCAGCACACTTCAGCATTGATGTACGGAATTACCTGAATGCCACGTTTGGTACTCGATGGATTGGGCGTGGTGGACCAGTCCCTTGGCCACCCCGATCTCCCGATTTATCGAGCCTCGATTACTTTTTATGGGGACATCTAAAGCATCTTGTTTATGAGACTCCAGTTGACTCAGATGAGGATCTCGTCGCTCGCTTATCTGTAGCTGCTGCAGGTGTGCGTGAAATACCAGGCATCTTTGAACGTGTACGCCAATCGCTCCACCGACGCTGTCAAGCATGTATCGATACTGGTGGACGCAATTTTTGAACAATTACTGTAAACATGACACTTGTCAACAACGCTTTCAATAAAATCTTTGTTTTTCCTTTCGGCCGTTATTTCCCCTGTTTTCGCCTCACCGCGTCACTTGCGACTATACATTCCTATACAATAAATCATTGTTACAATGTCCTGTATCTACCATTAAAGTTTGTACCATGAATTCGGGACCACCCTGTATTTCATTACTTTACTCACGCACGTCTACTGCAATTGAATTATTCCTCGATTTTTTATGTTTTACATAACGCTAGTTGACACTATCGTCACTCAATGTGCAAAAGTTCGTGTGTCGAAAAACAGCATTTTTCAGAAGAATAAAATTTTTTCCCCTTGTGATTTGATTCTATTAGCATTTACTTTAGGTTTTATTTGAATTTTATTGGATCAGCTGATGGCACAAGAGATTTTGACACCAAGTGGAAATCACAAAACGCCACATATAGTAATAACTAAAGAAAAGTGGAATTTTTGACATACGACCTTCTGCACTTTGAGTGACGATATGTTGCTTGAATGCATCCTCTAATGAAGCGATTTTCAACCGCTGTGGCACAAGACTGGCATTGGTAGTTTAAAGGATGGTGAAACAGTTTGAATTGTGTAAGATTTATTGCATTATTTTCTATAAATTATTATGTGAATTGAAATACTGAGACTGAATGGAAAATTTATTAATCATCGAACCTATCAATGATTGCTAATTAATCACAAATTTTCATTTTACTTAAAACTTTTTCATAACCTAATATTTTTAAACCGAACTTTATGCAGATTATTTTTAGAATAAAATATTACAGTCTGCAAATTTTATAACAATCAGATAACGACTGTAATTTCGTTTTGGAAGTCTACTGTCCCCTAAGCCGTAACTTTAAGTTCAAAAGACCTTCGCGTCATCAATTACAAATTTCCAGATTTCATTACTCTTTGAAAGTACATTTTTTTTAAAGACAAAATCTGTGTAAAGATTTATTGTCCGACATGGAGTATTTTGTAGCAAATTTAGTTTTTCAGTTTAAAGATGAAATAGTATGTCTCACCTCCCATATACTTAGAACATTCCTTGACATCAGGTAATCAAATAAATTAAATATTTATAAAAAGTGGTTGAAAAACAACCCGATATGAGTTGCTGTCTTTTCGGTAGGACATGGCATTTTGGAAGATGGAATAAGACTTTGTATATAAGGTGGTCAGAATCGATGCCACCATTATAACTTACGATTGAAAACATACCCCCAAAAGGTTCTCAATTTCCCGATTCGACGTGTATTCCTGCGACGGAATAATAAGGCTGGTATATAAAGTGGTCAGAATCTGAGGTACAATAATCATGCGATTCCTTGTCGAAACATACCCTAAAAAGTGTTCTCCGCTTTTGAATTAAACGTGGCATTTTGGAGATTTCCCGCCGAAAGTTTTATTGCGTCCCTTAAATTCAAAGCTAAGAACACCGAAAAAACTATCCTGTTGATTTTCCTAACTGTCAACCAATCAGCTGTCTGACTATCTGTTTTAGGTTCAATCTTCAGAATTCCAAGTCCTACTGAAATGCGGGCACTTTGTTTTACTTACTTTTACAAGAATTGCATGGTAGGAGTATTGTTTATTCGATTTTGACCACTCTGTATACTCAGCTTTATTGTTACCTTTCTGAAATGCCACGTCCAATCAAAAAGCAGTAACACTTTTTGGTTTGGCTTTCAAGAAGGTAATTTCATGGTATGATTATTGTGCCTTCGATTCCTGACAACCTGTATACTATGCCTTATTATTCCATTTCCAGTATACCATCTCTTATCAAAATACAGGGTGCGGCAGAAAGAACGTTCTGATTTGAAACGCCACTAAAAAAAATACAAAGCAAGATAGAGAGATGAGTTTTTTATACTTAAGAAGTGCACAGTATGCCATTGTCATCCATTAAGTTTTGAAGAGTAACATCAGTTAAATGGCGACTGTCAATGTCAGTGCAGTTTTGAAGTATCTTTCGGTAATTTTGCATTGATCTGCGGACCATGTCCTGCGGAATCGCCGTGACTTCTTGCGTAATTGCTCCCTTAAGTTCTTGCAAACTTGTTGGTCGGTGTTGGTACACTTTTGATTTGAGATAGCCCCACAGGCAGCAATTACGCACGAAACCACGGCGACTCCGCGGGACATGGTCCGCAGATCAGTGCAAAATTTCCGAAAGATACTTCAAAACTGCATCGACATTGACGATCGCCATTTAACTGATGTACTTTTCAAAACTTAATGGATGACAATGGCATACTGTGTACTTCTTAGGTTTTAAAGATGTCTTTCTCTATCTTGCTCTGTATTTTTTTTATTGACGTTCCAAATCAGAACGTTCTTTCTGCCTCACCCTGTACAAACACTTTTTGATTGGTTTTTGGAAAGGAATCGCATAATAATGTCATTTTGAACATCTTGTGTGACCTATCCTATCCATGAAAAATAATATTTTTGCACACTTGTTAAAATAGTCAGCATATTTCACGAATTGCCTGGCATGGTTTGTTGGAGAAAATAGAATCTTATATCAAAAGAAAGAAAAAAACATTTACTTGTTCAGTTCTGTCATTTCCCTCGAATTCTAATATCTCTTAGCATGCCTTGGGTATGCGATTGGAGCCCGATGCATTATAATTGATACGTTGCATTGCATTTGGAATCCTAACCCTTCCCCTATATATGGTGTCCCATCGAAAAGAAATTCAAGCTGTCTCAAAAACGAATAAGAGCAGCAATCCATCCGGAAGTAGGTTTCCCCATCTCGTAGGCGAGACAACCCCTGAAAAGCGATAAGCCTCCAATTAAAATCGAAACAAGCGAGTCGAGCAAAAGTGACACCTGACACCCTTCCGTCAAATTAATATTCAACGACGGAACTCCGTTAGTGATAACAGCCATTATATCGAGGAGGAAAAAATCTCGATTCCTCCAGCACGAAGAAAAAAAAGAAAGCAACGAACAAGAAAACGGATATTTCAAGAAGGACTCGAAGGTAAATAAACTGAGTCGGCGGAGCCATGATCCGTGTTCCGCGAGATTCTGGTCGACTTAATCATCCCGAAATCTCCCCTACCTGTCGTCGACTATCAGGTGAGAGGCGCCTAAGTGGTCCAGGGGAGAAACAGTGTTTTTATTGTTTCTTTCAATCCGTCTCCTCTTCCCTATCTCGTCACTGTTGCTCACTGTTCGGGAGATAGAAATGACATTTCAATTCTCCGCAGAACTTCAAGTACGCTACGCTGATTACAGACAGGATGGGAAGGTGCTTTTTTTCACTACTGCGGACGCAGCGCCATCTGTTGAGTCGAATGGGAACACTTTTTTACGAGGTGTTAAGTTTTTCGTCTAAAATTATGCATATCAGAGTGCCAGGCGGGTGATCAACAGGGCCCGATTTAGAAAATTTGGTATAGTAGGCACAACACGCAGGAAGCCCCCCCCCCCATGTTATTTGTCCATCACAAAAACTAATTTTTTTACAATAATTGGTACTTGGGTATTTGACTGTTGACCGTTTCACAGATGTCACCAAAAAGTTTGAGAAAATCGTGACATCACTTATAACTCTTGGCAAAACAAATTAAAGCAGATGAAAATCAAAAACATACTAGTTAGATAATTAATGTAATTAAAAGAATGTGATAGTGGGGGAAACGGTCGACGGACATTTACGTAAATACCCAATAATTTATGTAACTACTTAAAAACTTTTTAAAATTTTTAGATACTTTTGAAACTTAGGGACCCTCTAAATTATGGCCCGTGCCTCACGGGCCTAATGCTAAATCAGGGCCTGGTGATCAAGGAAATTATTGGTTTTGGAAAAACTAAATAGAAAAGTGAATGAATGGATTTTTTAAACTGTAAATTCTTTCTCGGAGGTTGATGCATTTTAACGTTTTGAATCCAGAAAGTGATCTACTTCAATAAAGCGTTTCGTTTCTAATTGTATCTGTGAGATTCACTCATACAGTCTGTAGTCTAACTGTGTATTAGTGAATGTCTTTTTTCCTGCATTTTTTAAATAATTTTTTTTGTTCTCTGTAACCGAGTATTTTTCTGTAAGCAAACAATTACTAAATAAATGAACGAACCCAGCTACTTTTCACATGCTTTTCAGAATTCTTTACTATGGTCATTCAGGACAACCTTTACCGTTGCACTAGTTATCCCTCGTGTTGGTGGAGGTCTGGGTCAAAATTATAGAAATATTGGGTCTTGTCTCCTGGAATAATGGCCGAACTATTTAGTTAATTATGTAGGTATTTTAATTAAAATCGCACTGGAGAAACACAACGGGCTATTGGCGACGGTACGGGATTAAATCCGAAATGAAAGGCAACACCAAGCAATTTTGAACCACGGTCAAGTGACGAGGTAACACCTGAGTAGTCTCACCACATTAACACACCACGACAACGAGAGGACAACTTACGCAACCCACCTGTTGCTAATCCGTTGCTCTTTCAACCGGGTTACCTCGGCTCATTCAATGATGTAAATGAAGCCAATCTGGATGCTTCTATTCAATTGTATCTGTACACCTGTAATACTACTTACTAGGGGGCCTGCCCCCTGCTCGCTAACGCTCGCCAACCCCCGGAGGATTGCTTCGCAATCCTCATTGGTTCGCTCGCCTCAATGAAGACATGTGTCCTAGCAGAAGGGATTGTTTACAAAATATGTTACCAAAAAAATATTTTTCAAATCTAAATTTGCTGTATTACAGAAAAAATATATACAGTATCTCTAAAATCAGAATTCAAATGAAATCTTTGTGCAAATTTTGACTCGAAATGTGAGCGTTGCTTTGGAAATTGAATACCCAGCATGTTGTTTGTGTGTACATTTTCCCAGCACTCAAACGACCCACACTCTTTCATTGAGTTTATTGCCGAAAGTTGTAGTGCAAGCGTCTTGTTGAACTATAATTGTTGGCCCTGAAAAGGACCGTTTTTTAAATGGCCCTGAAAAGATCCTCCGCTTTCTTTGATTTCTATTATAAACTAACTGCAACAGCTCATTAAAATTTCCTTTTTTTTTTCAATTAAATTTCATCCGATAACGCTATAAATTCAATCGATTCGCGAGAGTTCGCGATAAACAAACAATCGTACAGTGTTGCCAAAACGCGATTACAAATAACGTCTTTTTTGCGTGCCACGTAAGAGAATTATATATATAGATAGATTAAGAAGCAGCAAGAATCAAATTCATAACAATTCAGGGTGCACCACGAAGAGATTTACCACGCTATACCCCTCTCATTTCTAGGTATGTCATCATTCTTACGTAACCGAAAATCAGGGAGTGTCACTAGCTCTTTTAAAAAGGAACCAAGATCTCACAAAAGCCATTAACCACTCTGTCTTTTCATTCTTCGAGATTTAGACGAGGATAAAAGAGTTGCTCAAACTTTGCCTAAAAGAAAGACTTGTCAATGTCGCCATGGGTAAATCTCATAGCAATGCCTTCTTACCTTCAGTAACTTGGTCCCAGACTCTTCAAGGAAGGATAAAAGAGTTCTCAATTCAGACTCTTCAATTCTCGAGTTCCCATGACTGTACCCATGCGCACTTATTTTATTATAATACTAGCCAATTCGTGGCTAGACCGGCGTTGCCCGTGCCAGTAGCTTTTGTGGAGTTATTGGTTTGTTTCGCAAACCAAATGGGAATTTGTAGCCTATTTGGATAACAGCCATAACGGAGTTGCCCGTGGTGTTGGTCTGCTTCGCAAATCAAATGGGAATTCGGCGTGACGTTACAATCTCTTGCAAAAAAATATAAATATTTAATTGTGTGTGTGAAAAATTATTAATTAAAAGAAAATTAAATGTATAAGGTACCTAAAATCAGTAATAATTTAAGGTAAATCAAATATATATGTATCACATTTTTCGCAAATTAAAAAAAAAATGTCCGTCCAAAAAAATTTCCGTTGAAATTTTCAATCTATCTAAATTATCCGGATTTTACAAAAAAGAACTAAACAATGCCAACCAAAATGTTTTTTTTTTTTTTTTTTTTGCTTTCCTTCGCTGTAAACGTAAGAGCGCAGGAAGTGTAATATGTTTATTTTTTGAACGCGAAGGTTGACGTGACGTCACAATCGCTTGCGAAAATGTAAAAGATATTCAATTAAATTTTTTTATTTATTTAAAGTAAATCATATTTTTAGGCATCGATCTAATGTGAAATTTTCCGCAGATTTCATATCCGTTGAAATTTTTACTCTATCTCTAATGGTATAGGAGATAGAAAAAATAGCTACATAACTCCAGTTAAAAGTTTATTTGTTTTTTATCGTCTGTTGGAAAATCATTCCTCCGCGAAAAATAAAAACGGATACGAAAAAACAAATTAGAATCTGTGATCTTCTATGCTGTTGCATTCAATAATAACTAAATTTCTTTAAATTCATTTTAAAATGTTCTAGATTGAATTTTAATATTCACCGCGACCCAAAAATTGCTAACAATTTGGACTACCTGTTTGCCAAATCCCATTACTGTAAGTGCCATAGATTCGTCAGGACTTTGCGTGCAGAAAACAAACAAAAAGACAGACAGACAAACGTTTTCTTTTATAATATTAGAGATTGTTGACAATCCTCAGTGGTTTTGGGTACAGGTAGCCCGGTTGGCCGAATACCGAACTCGCAACCGGATGATTGCGAGTTCGAATCCAAATAAAGACCGTTGTGTACATTGTGGGCTAGTGCACGTTAAATCTGTCGTAACCTCAAATGTAGTCCCATTGACGTGGTGTGGAAGTTTGGAGAGTTGTGTACCCTTTCAGGTGGGACCTCGTCATCTGACCGTGGTTCAAAATTACGTGGTGTTGTCCTCGAATCTTTCCCTTCAAGGGTTGAACCCGGACCGCCAATAGCCCGGTGTGTTTCTTCATAGCGACGTTCATGAAGTACCTACCTACTTGACTGAATTTCATGGACTTCAGTTAACAACATTAGTAATTGAGTACCGAAGTATCGAGAAACCAGAAGACGGATCGTGTAGTCAAGCGTCTGTCATTTGTTTCAATTTTTTTACCTTATGTTTGGTAAGACATGACTCCAACTACAAATATATCGGACCAAGATGACTTGGAGATACTGGTCTTATAGAAACAACTTACTCCATTGCGTATTGGTATCGACTGTATTTACCACTCATTTACAGGAGTGATATCAACGAGGCTCAGTGGCTTTGCCTACTGCGAGCTGTAGGTGTGTGAGTAACTGGTGAGCTGTAGGTGTGCACTTCCGATTTCTATAACTATCCTGGATGTATTTCTCTTTTCTGCATCAGTAGAACTTTTTTTGTCTGCTGGGGAAGAGAGCACGATAGTCCGGTTGGAAAATTAACGGATACGAAACAAGAGGGTTGGGAATTCGAAACCTGGTCCAACCAAATACCGTCATGTACAAGGTGGGTACACTTTAAATCTGTCATGGCCTCAAATGTCCACCCATTGGCATGGCTAGGAATTGGGAGAGTGTGCTGGTTCACAGGTGTTAAACGCGTCATTTGAGAGTGGTTCAAAATCATGTGGTATTTCCCTCGAAGATAATCTCGGACTCTTGTCAATTGCCCGATGTGGTGCTCCGTTGTAGAATTAATTAAATACCATTACCACCATCTAAATATTTTTTTTGTAGAACATTATTTCAAACTTTAACCTTCTTGTATTTTCGGCAGTGTGTTTTGTCTAGTCGAAGAAGGTTTTAGTGATTCACGTTCCGATCCAATCTATATCTTGTCAAGCTTGAAGTGTTTGTAATCCTCTGCATTTATTTGACGTCTGAAGAAGAAGTGTTTTGTTGCATGTTTCTTGTAGAGTGTTTTGATTCATGTCTTAACCCTCCTAGTGGTGTATCTTAATATTGAAAACTATCCTGTCATGTCCAGCTTTTGCTGCAAAAACCTGTTCTACGCAGTAATCTGTTCTACCTTTAAGTTTGGGCAGAAAAAACTCGCCATGTCTCTTGCAAGGCTGTGAGAAGAGATTTTGTGAAGATTGGGGTACATGACGGTGTCGTACTCGTCGCTCTAATTTCTACCTCAAGTGCTCGACCGGATCGAGATCGGGGCTCTGAACAGGCCAGTCAAGCAAATTCACCTCATATTCAAGAAACCAGTCCAGCATACGTTTTGCAGTATGACTGGAGCTCGATCCTGTTGGAAGAAACAACCATCATTGCCGTAGTATTGCCATAGTGTAGGCGATGACGAATTATCCAGAACATCGAGGTACACGTGAGCGTTCATGGTACTAGATACATAAAGCAATGGGCCGAGTCCTAGCCAGGAAAACATCTCCACACTATGATGGATACTCTTCCGAATTTCTGCAGTGTTCAAATACTTTTCTCCATTTAGAGTATACAGGGTGGTCATAAAAAAACTTGGCCGACATATGGACCTCTAGTGGCCGTTCCGTTCAAGCGATCGAGACGAGATTTCAGATATAGTTATTCAGAGGCATGAGCTCGGGATTCTGCGAACGACAACAAAGTGGCGCTCACAGTTACGGTTATAGGTAGAGAAACTCGAAATTTTCGAATGGCAACACCCACTTTTTTTCTGTCTCAAAATGCTCAGCGCATGCGAAAACCCTAAATAGCGTTGGAACGGTACGTGTATCACAAAAAACGGAAGCGTTATGCACTCACAAAAAACAGCTCTGCGAACGTGCAACAAAACCACGATCGGGGCACACGAAAGAAATTTGCATATGTTGGAGGCAAGACACCAACCACAGAACGCCTTTCGCCAAATATTCAGCCAGATCTTCAGTCGGGAGCTCGTGCATGCCAACGAAATGACTCTGTCAGCGAAAGTTAATGGAAAATTGGTAAAATTCTATTATTAAAATGGGATGAATGCCGTGGAAGGGACCTTGCGTGTTTACCGTCGAAACCATCGCCACATACGAGGCCCATGTATCTGGCGAAAAGCGTTCTGTGGTTGGTGTCTTGCCTCTGTTATATGCAAATTTTCTCCGTGCGCCCAGAACGTGGTTTTCTTGGCCGTTCGCAGAACTGTTTTTTGTGCGTGCATAACGCGTCCGTGTTTTGTGATACACGTACCGTTTCAACTCTCTTTAGGGTTTTCGCATGCGCTGAGCATTTTGAGACTGGAAAAAGTGGGCGTTGCCATTCGAAAATTTCGAGTTTCTCTACCTATAACTGTAACCGTGAGTGCCACTTTGTTGTCGTTCACAGAATCCCGAGCTCATACCTCTGAATAACTATATCTGAAATCTCATCTCAATCGGTTGACCGCTAGAGGTCCATATATCGGCCAAGTTTTTTTATGACCACCCTGTATATGAAGTTATCAGAACATGAGTGATCTAACCTACCAACAAACTCTGAATGGAGAAAACCCCGATTTTTTTTATCCCCTTTTATCATATATGTTTTTACTTATCTGGAATATGATTTGGAATTACGAAAAAATGCTTATCATATTATGTTATTTTGTAATTTTAGAAGACTTTGACCCACGCATTTAAAAAAAAGTGAAACGTCGTAATAAAAAGTAATAATAAAACTTTCCGTGTTTTGTGGGTTAGGCCACTCCTGCTCTCATAGCCTCGCTCCTACACACACATATATATACATGCAGAGTTACAGTGAATTTCATTTTAAAGTGGTAGCAAAATTAGCTTGAATTTGTTTACAATCTTGTTAGACATCTTGTTTTTCAGAAGTCCATGTGTTTAGGAAGTCTATTAAATACATCTCTGTAATCAAATCTCTATTTTTCCATGTTAAAAGTAAAATTTTGTGTCTAATTAAATTTTGTTTATTCGTGAGTGGTGCTTATTTTATAATGAATAATATTTTAGTAGGTAGCTAAGCTAATTTTGTTTAGGTTCTGTTGAGTTAAAATGAATTATCTAAATTCACATTATGTAGTCATACAATTGTTTTGTTACAAGCTATGTCAGATGGGATACAGTGCTACAGAATGAAATGGGGCACACTGTTACATAGATAATTTGTCCAATTAACACATTACAAACAAGCATTTGTTTCACAATGTAAATTTTACTTCTCTTATAGCTCTGCATTTTTAATTTTAAGATTTTTAAATATACGAGTAAATATGAATGATGATATAAATAAATAGGTTAATTTTTCTTAAAGCTTTTCCTCCATATAGGTTTACATATATTTTTATGTGAGATTCAGTCTTTCTTTATATGATTAGCAGATTTCTTTTGTTAATTCATTCGAAACATTCACAACTAATAAAGTTATGTCTCCTTAAGAAGTAAGGTCTTTCCCTAAAGCCCCACCCCGAAAAACTGCACAAAATAGATGAGGGGTGAAATGTTAAACCTCGACTGATACGCCAGTTAAAAATAGGATTACAAAGGAAATATTGAAGAGGAAAAAAGCACTAAACTTAAAAAGAGCGAGAAGCGAGCCAAAGTGAACCTTAGGCATAAGCCTACCGATATATCACCAACAGAAGATGAAGATTCACCATCTTAAGCTGATAACGATAACAACTTTTTTTTCAGGATTGCAATTAGACATTGCTGCAGACGGCAACACAATATATTAACAACGGTGAGGACATTATAGCTGAAGGACACTTGATTTCAACAACCTGAACTCAAAATTTACTATATTGGGAATTGTGAATCAGAACAATGTTGATTTTGAAGTGTTGTACGTCAAAAGAATGTTTTCCATCTTATAAATTTTCACGAACAAATGAAGTTTATTGATTAGAAAAATCAAAAATTATTGCCAAAATTCTTCTCCTAATGCCATCAGTAGGGACAATGAGAAAATTTTATTTTCCCTGTGGATTAAATTTTCTATCGAAATCTAAAATAAATTTACAATCTCTTTAATCTTATTTTACCATCTATTTTAAAACTGTGGGCTACAATCATTAATAATGTTTTCATCACACTTAAAGCTGTTCAATTATACATAAACTTATCAAAATTGGTATTTTATTTAAAGCCTGCTTAAGGAATCATTAGATATCTGTATGTTTCAATTAAAATTAATTTTAATAAAAGCCAATTCTTCATATTTACTGGCCAGAGACCTTTGCGTGTTTTTCCAGGTAAATTAAACGCCGACGCCTACATGAAAATTTTGGACAATCAGGTTCTTCCTACGCTCTGGCAATTTTATGGAATGCACGAATGTTACTTCCACGACGACAATGCTCCATGTCTTGTTGCAGCCTCTGTCAAGCAGTGGTATCAAGATAGGGATGCAAAACGTCTTCCCTGGCCTGCTCAGAGTCCCGACCTAAACCCCATTGAACATTTCTGGGACGAGTTAGAGCGACGCTTACGGACCTGAGAACCATGTCCGAAATCTACCGCTGAGTTAACGACATTCTTGCAGCAGGAATGGACACAAATCCCCATAGCTGTGTATCACAACCTTGTTGAAAGTATGCCCTGAAGAGTTGCTAGCGTAATTGCAGCTTGCGGGGAACCATCCCCCTGTTAAAGCATGTATTCTTTCCCTTATACCATCACATCATGCTGTCCGGTCATTATTGTAGGGTAGTGCATATAGTGTAGTGTATATATATATATATATATATATACATACATACATACAGTCAGTACCGGCTATATGGTCGCCACCCTGTTATAAGGTCACCCCGCTTATAAAGTCAGATTTCTAAAGTCCCGTCTAACTTAATAGGGAACATGTGTTAAAATGAACCGATTATTTAGTTATTTTATTTTCCTGGTTATCAGTTATATGGTCGTTTTTTAATCTTTTCAATTAGGTTATCGAGTTTTTTTGTTGAAAAATAGTAACTGTCGTAACATTTCTTCGGCGTTAAGCTTACCATGAATTTGGACCAATGTCCCAATCCATACCAGGAGAAACACCCCAGACCATAATTGCACCTCCGCCGAACATTACTGTGGGCACAATGCATTCTGGCAGGAGGCGTTCTCCACGCAGACGCCAGACCCTGCCATCCGAACGGTACAGGGTGAACCTTGATTCGTCGCTCCAGAGAACCCGTTTTATAAAATTAATTTTTAGAACGTTCTTAAAAGTTTAATTATTTGTTTATGAGTACTATATTCTGATAGGTGTATATAATTCTGCCATAAATAAATAAAATAGTATTGCTCTGCATATATGGTCACCCCGCTTATATGGTTTGATTTTTCTGGACCGCTGAGCTGACCATATATAGATACTGATTATATATATATTTCCATTCGATACGGTCATACGATCAACAAAAAAAAAAGGTGTTCGAGCCCCCAAGAAACCCCTCTTGCAACAACTTCTTAGACATACCGCTTCGCTGCGTCGAACCTCTTGCAAGAACTGAGCGCGAGCGAGCGATAAGCCGTCCAACACAGCCTGGAAGCAATACAGCGTCACAACCCGAATACGTGTCTCAGCGGGCGTGCTGTCAAAGCGCCGGACCGTAGGTCAAGCGTTGGATTATCGGGGTGATGGCCGGACATCGATCGGACAGGTGTCCGGGATACAGTCATCCGTCATGCTGACACCGAGCATAATGAAAGAAGACACTTTCCCGAGTCGATTACAAGAAAGAATTTTCCTACCTCTCCAATCGATACCATCGCACCCTGCCCTTTTGTTAATCTGCTTTCTGCCCTCTGATGAGCACAGGTGGGAAACGGTGCACCTTGGCTGGATTTTGAATGTGATGGACGAGTAGTTGGGACGATTTTCATCGGACCTTCTTCTGGGTGCCACTCGAGCCTTTCTTTTGTTGTGTCTTCCGCGTGACCGAGTATCGACGGGTTTTTTTCCCCCCTTCTTCCGAAGGATAATGAATAAACGTGGGTGTCAGATAAGTCGTGAGAGATGACTTTATCAGTAATTTGTCATGTCGGTCTCCTCGGTGTTCGAAATGTCAGGTCGGGTTGAGCTGGGTGTGGATTGTTGCATTGTGTTTCGGGGCTTTTTAAATTGATGTGGGCTTTCGTTTGTTTTGTACTTCGTTGCTGTTGCATGCAGTTCATTGGATGCAGTCTGGTTTTGGATTGATTTCTATGAAATGTGAGTTTAGGCTTTGTTATAGTACGCTGGAGAAGGTTAAGAGAATGAACTTATTTACAGAGTTCCATGTACATACTTAAAATTATTTTTGTAAGTATCTAGTCAAACTGTATTGGAAATCTTTCGTGTTGAGGTACACATGATGAGAAGTGTGTTCGATTTTATTGGGGCGCAAGATCCATAGTTGGAAAAGCAACGCAAAGTGCACACACATAATCATACGAAGAAAGTTTTTATGACACAAGAGAAGAAAAGCATATTGGGCAGAATCGATCTCGATTACAAATTAAAAGTGTGCCACCTACTACATGGACTTACATAACCTTATTCATATTTCTCTCCGAACCACACTTTCACATACTACACTTTCACTAATACACACTATCCCTTCATTTAACCGCTCAAGGGACTGATCCCGGACCGTCGTCAATAGCCCGTTGTGTTGCTCTAGTACGACGTTAACTAAAACTACCAATTATTAATTACCTTCATTTAACCAGTGGTTAAGGTGTTAGCCTCTAGATCGAAAGGTTCCTGGTTCGAATCCGGGTCCGGGCATGGATGTTTGTAAACGTATGGTGTAGAGGTGGCTGGTGCACCTTAAATCTGTCGTGGCCGAAAGTCCTCACGTTGGGTTGGCGTGGAAGTTTGGAGAGTGGGGTGCCAGCTCAGGTGCTGCTTCGTCATCTGACCGTGGTTCAAAATTACGAGGTGTTGTCCTCGGTAATTGGTAATTTTAGTTGGTAATTTGGTAATTTTAGTTAACGTCGTACTAGAGCAACACAACGGGCTATTGACGACGGTCCGGAATCAGTCCCTTAAGGGAAAGATTCGCGGACAACACCTCGTAATTTTGAACCACGGTCAGATGACGAAGCAACACCTGAGCTGGCACTCCACTCTCCAAACTTCCACGCCAACCCAACGTGAGGACTTTCGGCCACGACAGATTTAAAGTGCACCAGCCGCCTCTACACCATACGCTTACAAACATCCATGCCCGGACCCGGATTCGAACCAGGAACCTTCCTATCTAGAGGCTAACACCTTAACCACTATACCGGTTGGTCGGCGGTGTTGTCCTCGGATCTTTCCCTTAAGGGGACCGGGAAAGCAAAATTCGACTAAAAAATCAATTTCTATTTTATTGCTTCTTTATATAGTTCAAAATCTCCTCTTTCCAATGATATATCACACTAGGTAATAGAATAAGAGGAAGTTTGAAAATTATGCACGTTTCCAATAAGCACTTCACATTTGACACGGCCTTTCAAATGTAAACAAACCGTTTGTGGACATTTCTAATCTTTGTTGCTCAACAATGTATATTATATTTTTTACTTTACTTTACTCAAATTATTTTCGATAATCTGGTAACAGTAGAGTTAACTGTAATCATTTAGTTTTTTTCTAACTATTTTTATTAATTTTACCATGCGATATAAGTTAGCACTTTCTGAGACATGACATTTGATCTATTATGGACTAGCAATAAGGATAAATGTTGGTTTTCTGCACAATATGCAACAATCTGTCTGGGCAGAATATTTTTATTTACTGTCAAGTAACTTAAATCCAAATCACGGTCTTTGTCCAGTTGGGAATGAAAGCTGGTGGAAATTTCAACGTGCTGTAGCTAAAAGTGATGTATATTACCATGATAAACACACACATATTGCCTTGCCTTATACTGCCTACATTTTGAAGACAATTAAATCAAATTTCAGAGACTTGGCGAATTCAGAATTGTTGAAAAAATGTGTTCACGGAAAGACTCAAAACCCAAATGAATCGGTGAACAATGTGATTTGGACTCGCGTTCCAAAAAATGTGTTTGTAACCATCCAAACTTTAAAACTGGGAGTGTTTGATGCTGTTTCCTGCTGCAACAGTGGAAATATTATAAAGTGCTATACATTATCTAGAGTTAAAATCAATCCAGGCTGCCATTTTATACAAATTTTTGAGAAAACTGAACCAAGACCGTGTTATCGATGGAGAGCGAAAACTCTCCGAATACAGTAAAAAGGCCCGCCATAGAAAGAAAAGCATAAAAAAAAATTGAAGATACATGTATTAAAAATGAAAGAGATCACCCTTTATATAAATCAGGATTTCATTAAGGTTAGACGTAAAATTATTTATAAAAATTCATTTGAAATGTTTAAATCCATTTTTCTCAAAACTTAGATTTTTAAGTTTCATGCCCCATTTTCTCAGAGTCTACTGAACATAATGACTTAATATTTTTATGACATATTTGTGTTATATCTCTAAAGATTTTAACACGGGCATTTTTTGATTTTTTGAAAATTGAATTTTTTAGAAATTTAAATGTGTTAAAAAATGCTATCTAAAAAGTGATATTCAGTTAAAAATTTCTATAAAATTAAAATTTTTAAATAAAAAAAAGTGAGCTGTTAAAGTCTGTATAACATATCAGTCTAACCACCATAAAAATTTTGTGTTGATTACTATTATAGTTATTGAGAAAAAGGGTCATGAATTTCGTGAATTTAACATGGAGGAGATCTTCCCGGTCCCCTTAAGGGACAGATCCCGGACCGTCGTCAATGGCCCGTTGTGTTGCTCTAGTACGACGTTAACTAAAAAAATTACCAAATTACCCTTCATTTAAGCCGACCAACCGGTATAGTTGTTAAGGTGTTAGCCTCTAGATCGGAAGGTTCCTGGTTCGAATCCGGGTCCGGGCATGGATGTTTGTAAACGTATGGTGTAGAGGCGGCTGGTGCACCTTAAATCTGTCGTGGCCGAAAGTCCTCACGTTGGGTTGGTGTGGAAGTTTGGAGAGTGGGGTGCCAGTTCAGGTGCTGCTTCGTCATCTGACCGTGGTTCAAAATTACGAGGTGTTGTTCTCGGTAATTGGTAATTTTAGTTAACGTCGTACTAGAGCAACACAACGGGCTATTGACGACGGTCCGGAATCAGTCCCTTAAGGGAAAGATTCGAGGACAACACCTCGTAATTTTGAACCACGGTCAGATGACGAAGCAACACCTGAGCTGGCACCCCACTCTCCAAACTTCCACGCCAACCCAACGTGAGGACTTTCGGCCACGACAGATTTAAAGTGCACCAGCCGCCTCTACACCATACGCTTACAAACATCCATGCCCGGACCCGGATTCGAACCAGGAACCTTCCGATCTAGAGGCTAACACCTTAACCACTATACCGGTTGGTCGGCGGTGTTGTCCTCGGATCTTTCCCTTAAGGGACAGATCCCGGACCGTCGTCAATAGCCCGTTGTGTTGCTCTAGTACGACGTTAACTAAAAAAATTACCAAATTACCCTTCATTTAAGCCGACCAACCGGTATAGTTGTTAAGGTGTTAGCCTCTAGATCGGAAGGTTCCTGGTTCGAATCCGGGTCCGGGCACGGATGTTTGTAAACGTATGGTGTAGAGGCGGCTGGTGCACCTTTAATCTGTCGTGGCCGAAAGTCCTCACGTTGGGTTGGCGTGAAAGTTTGGAGAGTGGGGTGCCAGTTCAGGTGTTTCTTCGTCATCTGACCGTGGTTCAAAATTACGAGGTGTTGTCCTCGGATCTTTCCCTTAAGGGACTGATCCCGGACCGTCGTCAATAGCCCGTTGTGTTGCTCTAGTACGACGTTAACTAAAATTACCATTACCATTACCCTTCATTTAACCGCTCAAGGGAGTGATCCCGGACCGTCGTCAATAGCCCGTTGTGTTGCTCTAGTAGGACGTTAACTAAAATTACCAATTACCAATTACCTTCATTTAACCGTCGTCAATAGCCCGTTGTGTTGCTCTATTACGACGTTAACTAAAATTACCATTACCATTACCTTCATTTAACCAGTGGTTAAGGTGTTAGCCTCTAGATCGGAAGGTTCCTGGTTCGAATACGGGTCCGGGCATGGATGTTTGTATGCGTATGGTGTATAGGCTGCTGGTGCACCTTAAATCTGTCGTGGCCAAAAGTCCTCAAGTTGGGTTGGTGTGGAAGCTTGGAGGTTGGGGTGTCAGCTCAGGTGTTGCTTCGTCATCTGACCGTGTTTCATATTTACGAGGTGTTGTCCTCGGATGTATTCCTCAAGGGATTGATCCCGGACCATCGTTAATAGCCCGTTGTGTTGCTCTAGTACGACATTAACTAGTGGACGTTGTGTTGCTCTAGTACGACGTTAATCGTACGACATAATACTTACGAATTACCCTTCATTTAACCAGATGTCTTGGTTTCGTTTGTCGCCTTAGGGTCACTTTATGCTATACGAGGACCCGAACATGCGTTTATGCTTCCAATTTTCGATGCTTTACCAGAATTTGAATCCGAATCTGATGTGCCAAGAGTCAGAACGATGAACAATCGACTACCACGTCGGTATGTCGAATCAGACATTAGTTCGATTGGGTCTGTAGGTATTTAATTAACGTCACACCGGAGCAGCTAAATGGGCTATTGGCAACTGTCCGTGTAGGTAGGTGGAAATTTTAATGAGCTTCGTACTGAAGTAACACAACATTGGCGACGGTCCGGGACCACTAACCACTTGAAAGATCCGATGGCGACGGTCCGGGATCAACCCACAAATCGAAAGATCCGAAGAAAAACACGTCATTTTAAACCACGGTCAGCTGACGAGGTCACCCCAGACTCTCCAAACTTCCGCACCATGTCAACATGAGGAAATTTGAGGCTCCGAAAGATTTAAATTGTACCTTTCATGATCTTAAATGTCCTCACGTAGGTGTAGTGTGGAGGTATGGCGAGTGCCGCCAGCTCATGCGTTGATCTCGTCATCTGAACGAGGTACAAAAATTACGAGGCCTTGTCGTTGGATCTTTACTTTCGAGATCGATCCCAGACGGTCGCCAATAGCCCGTTGTGTTGACCTAAATTCAACTACCTACTACATTAGTGTAAAGGAAGATTAAGGAAAGCAATCCTTTTCCAGAAGAACAAAACATTCCTACATTCGAGAACGGTTTTCCGTCTTCGCCCCATCGAGGCATTGCGTTTACTCATGTGGCGAACACCAGATCGACCACGAATGAAAGGGGGCGATTATATTCGAAAATATCGTCCCCTCCCCTCTCATCCCACCGATAACAATATACAGCGGAGAGCTGGTGGGGGGGGGGGGCATTATCGGCGGTAGGGGATCTCCACCCCATAAGAAACACAGTAAGAATATCTATCAGGAATCTTATCCGCGTCCTCCAATCGCTTCATTCCGACTGTCGGTTTCCATGGCGACGCATCCGTTCCCAGGGGAACCTCGGCACGCGTCCAGAGAGATGACACCGACGATACCGCTCCCCCCACGCATTGTGACGTCACGCAAACCCCGGCGACCCCTTTTAATTCTCGCGAATTTCATCATCCGGAACACAGCGATAACGGTCAGCGGCAGGGAACACCGGGCATCTGTTTGGGGCTCACTTTTATAAAGTGTTCCACTTTATGAATTATTTAGCAGCGTTATCGTGTGGCTTTCGAGTGCTGATGGGCGCAGTGCTCGGCTTGGTGACTGACGCTGTTTGACGCGCTATCCGAACTGTGGCGTCACCGAGCACGTGCGTGTCAGATGCGGCTTTCTTCGACTTGGCAACCCACACCAGAAAGCACGCTAGTTCCTAGTGTCGCGCCTAGTTCTATTACGACTGTGGTGGAGTGTAGGATCTTCAAAGTGGTCCGAAAGGGTACCACTTTTAACCTTTACGATAAGATATTTTCAGCCGCTTTCGCATGCATCTCCGTCACACCTTACCTAATTACCTAACTTAAGCGATAGAGCCTTGAGTGACATTTACGTCTGACGCTTTCCTTTCATAGTATTATGTGGTGTATCGTTTGTCTTGAGAGAAGATATCACCGGAGCGACCTTCTGCCTTTCCCCCAAAACGTTCACACCTCACGGTCGACAGTGTAGGGTACCGAACAAAACGAGGAACCCTCTAGAAGGTCAGTCGCTGACCGCTCGTAAATGGTGATCGATGCCAGCGGTCACTTAAAACGTGCGTAACATCCACCGTACATAGATCTATACCAGGCCGTTGATGTAAACGAAATTTTAGTGGTAACAATTGTCTATCTGCCGCGGCGTAAAGGGTAGTATTCAACATGCGGCGCCGCTGCGGCATCGAAGCCCAACTATGCACACACAACCGTGAAATGACGCAAGTACTCATTTCGCGCCATTTGTGATCAATATTCTACTGAAGACAATGTGTTTATTTCGTTTATTTGGTGTACAAAAAGTATGTTTAGAAACAAAATAGACGTTACTGGATGCAACCATTTATTAATTATTATTTATATTCCATTTATATACACAGTCCAGTCACATTAATGTGACCACCACCTACTTTCGACGTCAACGTGAAATAACCAATCACAAAAGGCAGGTGGCAGCACATTGCAGTGGAGTGTATATAAAGGATGTTCTAGGGCATCGGAAAGCATTTCAATCGTTGGCGCAATGCAGAAACGTAGCGATTTATCCGACGTCCAAAATGGCATGATTATTGGCTTTCGGGCCAAGGGTGGAAGCATTTCGGAAACGACTAATTTTGTGAACTGTTCGCGTGCCGCCGTGGTAAAAGTATACCGTGCATGGCAAAATGGCACTATCCAAAATTAGCGGCATGGCACATGGTGCACCACGGGCTATAGATGACAGAGGCGAATGAAGGCTATGGAGATGCGTTCGGCCGAATAGACGTGCAACTGTTGAGCAACTAACCGCCCAGATGAACCAAGGGGCTACCAAGAGTGTATCCTCAACAACGGTTCAGCGAACGTTGCTGCGCATGGGCCTCCGCAGCAGACACCTGATTAATGCACCTATGCTGACTGCTGTTCATCGGCGACGAAGGCTGGAATTTGCACGCCAGTACCGCAACTGAACGTCCACAGAGTGGCGACAGGTGGCTTTTTCCGATGAATCACGTTTTATTCTCCATCGGACAGATGGACGTTGGCGTATACGGCGTGAAACGTCTGAAAGCAAACACCCTGCAACAATTGCATCAAGGATCCAGGCTGGAGGGGGGAGGTAATCTAGCGCAGCTGGCCACGGCACTGGAGTCGGCATGACTCAACATCCCAGTGAACACCTTCAGAAACCTAATTGACTCTCTTCCTGCACGTCTTGTAGCGGTCCGCTCTGCCAAAGGTGGTTATTCTGGCTTTTGACAGGTGGTCACATTAATGTGACTGGACTGTGTATGAAAACAAGTTACTTCTGAACGGAGAATTGTTTGAGGCAAACTGCGGTACAAATTGCACGCAAGTTGCAGCATCGGCGCCGGAAGCATGTGTGCACTACTCCATTTGATCTAAAGTAACTCAGACCGCACTTGCGTTGTGGCAGCGGCGCCGCACGTTGAAAAACCGCATGTGTGCACCGAGCCTAATTCACGCGTGCGAAGAGAAGATCCCTGAGGGTACCGCTCTAGGGTTTCAGGTGGTACTTGGTAAACAGGCAGTATTGCTCTACCCAAGAGAGAGAACTTTCGAGAAAAAATAATTTTATTAGTTTCTCCTATTCTTTCTTCGCAATTCAATATCTAAATTTTGAATCTAAAACAATTAGGTAGATCAATAGTTGAATTCATGTCACACTGGAGCATCCTAACGAACTTTCGGCATTGATCCAGGATCAGTCACAAGGGCTGTGGTAGACCAGTTGGAATAGTAGCAGATTAGCAGCCATAAGGATACGAGTTCGAAACTGGATCTAACCAAAGGTCATCGTGTGCGTGCGGGGTAGTGCACGTTAAATATGTCCTGGCTTTAAGTGCCCTTTCTTTGGCGTAGTGTGGAAGTTTGGAGAGTGGGGTGCCAGCTCAGGTGTCACCTCGCCATCTGACAGTGGTTCAAAATGACGTGGTGTTGTCCTCGCTCTTTCCCTTCAGGATTTATCCCGGAGAGTCGGCAATTGCCCATTGTGTTTTCACAGTGCGACGGTTATTCAACTGCCTTCCACTGGTGTCGAGTTGTGCGTAGTTCTACTGCCTCTGTGGGGGAGTGTGGTCAGAGCAGTGGTTCCCTACGTGTGGCCTACGGAACCCCCAGGGGTAGTACTCAGGAAACATGCAATATTTCTCAGGAAAATAAAAAAGACTTTCATGGGAAAAAAATGTTTCCATTATTTTCTCCTATTCTTTTACGCTCTAAAATCTAAATATTTAATCTAAAACAATTAGGGGGTTAGCTGAATTCACGTTGTATTTTAGAAACATAACGCGCTATTGGCGTCTTTACGGGATCAGTTCCTAAGGGAAAGATACGAGGTCAACGCCTGAGCTTTCACCCCACTCTTCAAACAGCCACACCATGTCAATGTAGATGTAAACAGGACAATCTGCTTGTGATACGGGTTTAAATAACCACAGTACAAAGTACGAGTCATTACTCACGGTATAAGTCAGTTATGGTACATTTAACAATTTGTCCCTCGATGTTAAATAATAATCGGATAGAAAAAATTAGGAGAATCCAATATTTTTTGTTACAACTAATTATAGTTGTAAAATTAATTTTAGTGAACTGAAAAGTATAATAATGTCTTCTAATCTTGTATTGGAGTAACATATTACTACCCAAATTGATTGATATAGACGTCGAAGCATCAATGGCTGCATTTTATCTTGCCGTGTCAGTTATAAAATGAATGCTCGGATTATGTTTGATCCTGTGAAGCGTACTTCAAAAATTGAATATACTTAAAAATGTTTTACTCACAATTTTTAGTTACGATGTGTAGCTACGTCAGATATTTCTATTCTGAATGGATCCAGTACCGTCGCCAATAACCCTTTGTGTTGCTAAAGTGCGATACAAGTTCAACTACCTCCCTTCTGACCTACCCACATACCCTGGAGCTTTAGAAGTACAAAAAGTCGTGGAGACTCATAATACTCATATAAATATAGTAAAATAAAATGCATCTTTTTTTGTAAGTATTATTGTCATTAGTCAAATCCAATATTTTAAGTTTAATTAATTAAATGCTACAAAATTATTTTAGCATTTCGTGTGTAATTTGGATCGTTGTAAGGCTAGTGATTTTCTTTGCAATATTTTCATTTTATTTGCGTTTTTTATTGCTCATTTAATTATAAATTTATGTATAATTTTTTAATAGAGCACGGGTGCTGTCGAACCAGCTCAAGTAGTGTCTTTTTCGAAAAGTAAGTGGACGTACACACGGTTAATAAGTTGAACTCACACCGATTATCTCACACCGATGAGAAAAGTACACTCGAGATACACTGCTGGCCACCGTAAATGCAACACCCTTGAAGGAAGCATGCAAATAATATTTTATAATGATACACGATGGTAAAAATTTACAACATGCATTAGCGGAGGTGAGATATGCAAATGATTAGAATTTCAGCGCAGACGCACATCACGCGCGCCTGTGTCAAAACTTCAAAGCGCTATTTAAGGCTTGGTTTCGACGATTTCAAGTACGGCAATTGTGTTTTTCTTATGGTTTAAAAAAAACGATCAAATATGCCTTGTAGAAAACAGCGATCATCTTTTGATCAAGTATCCGAGTTCGACAGAGGAAGGATGGTGGCCTACCGAGATTGCGGATTATCTTTCAGCTAAATCGGTAGTCGTGTGGGACGAAACCAAACAACTGTAATGCGGATATGCGATCGTTAGATGCAGGAGGGTACGACGGACCGACGTGTTCCATCGCATCCACCTTAGTGCACCACTTCACGTGATGACAGGCATATTGTGCGTATGGCAGTGACGGATCGCTCAGCCACATCACGAACCATATCACAGCACATTCAGTCTGTACCGCATCATCCAGTGTCTGCGCGTACCATTCGACGCCGTTTACAGCAGAGTGGTCTGTCCGCAAGACGCCCATTGCTTCGTCTACCCTTGACGCAGAACCACAGACGTCTCTGCCGCCAATGGTGCGATGAAAGAAGGACGTGGACGGCAGAATGGAATGAAATTGTCTTTACTGACGAGTCACGCTTCTGTCTGCAACACCACGATGGTCGGATTCGAGTCTGGAGACACCGTGGAGAGAGGATGCTGAACAGCTGCGTTATGCACCGCCACACTGGTCCTGCACCGGGTATTATGGCATGGGGCGGTATTGGATATCACTCTCGCACTCCTCTAGTACGCATTGCCAGTACTTTAAACAGCCAGCGCTACATCTCCGAGGTGTTGGAGCCAGTTGTCCTTCCTTACCTTCAGGGTTTGCCCACAGCCACATTTCAACAGGATAATGCGTGACCACACGTGGCACGCTTTGTCTAAGGGTTCTTCGTCAATCGCCAGATTGAATTGCTTCCTTGGCCAGCTCGCTCTCCGGATCTTTCGCCAATAGAAAACATGTGGTCCATGGTTGCTCAACGATTGACCCAGATTACATCCCCAGCTGCCACACCAGATCAACTTTGGCAACGTGTGGAAGCTGCTTGGTCTGCTGTACCTCAAGAACACATCCAAAGTCTCTTTGAATCAATGCCGAGGCGTGTGGCAGCAGTGATCTCCAACAATGGCTGCTACTCTGGCTACTGATTTTGGCAAGAACCACACTTCACAGAAGTCTATAAATTTAATCATTTGATACTTGGTCAACATGTTATCTACAAAATAATTTTTGTCATGATATCTCTTGTCTTTCTTGGTGTTGCAATTTGGGTGGCCAGCAGTGTAGTTACAGAAAAGAAACTAGTATCTCCTACTGCATGCAGGCTCCTACCGCACTAGACGAATCCACGAATCTGCGATAGCCCCTATAAGATAAATAATTATAATTATTAAATTATCGCATGTTTTTTTTCGAGGAGCCCATATATTTTTGTTGGTTGAATATTTCTTAAATTTGTGTATATTTCCTTCTATAAATCTGTTTGAGCCAATTGTTTTGATAACAGTTATCACAATATGATTGCTTCAAACATGGTATTGTGTGAAATCATACAAAAGAACCCCTGTGGAAATCGGAAATGAACACTTAAAATTTTGAATTAATATGGGAATTATTTACTATTTCTGCGATCAGAAGCAAATTTTAAAAAACTTCCTGAAAATTCACACTTTGCAGAATTATCATAAACCACCTTCTTGAACCTTCATAAAACACCTTCATGCTCTGGCAACTCTGTTGCACCAACCTCCTGTTTCACCTCATGGCCCACCACAACTCAGTGGAAGGGATACACACAGTGCCGCTCATCTGGAAGAAAATCTCTCATAGTCCGCTGAAAAAGAGGCGATTTAAGAGATCCCGCCAACAAAAGTAGGATTTGGTAAACCACAGTCCCCCGAAAAGGCACTGAGTCAACAGGACCCGGCACAAAAGCAACGAACACTCAGAGAGGGGCAACAGCAACAAAACAAAAAAAAAGGACATCGGGTCCCTCGGAACAAAACAGAAACCCCAACAACAGAAGAAAAAAAAAGACAGTGGTAGCTGTAGAAGTCCCGGCGCACGGTTTGCTGCCTTTCCTCAATCCCTGCTTCCCTGTCCCTGCCAGAGATCTCCTCCTGGATGAATTCCTTTGCGGGTGGATGGACAGGGGGATTTGGGGCCTCCCCTTCTGGACAGGTTGGGGAAGCTGGGCCCTTCCGAGGTTGGGGCCGTTTAGGCCAGGAAAACGTCCTCAAAGCCCTGATGCTGGGGCATTGGGGGTTGGGGAATTAGTCGTCTGTCCGAACTTCTCTTGTCAGAAAAGATTGGGGACCCGCTGTTGGACTTGTGCATTGTTCCTGATGTGGCAGGCTTTGACACGTCTAGTGAGATGAAATGGGTTTTGATGTGTGTGTCTATGTAATGTCGGAACCAATTACCGAAGAGTGACGATTAGTGAAGCATAGTGAGTGGACATTTGGTTGTTTTGTGGTTTTGTGGCTCAAGGACCATATTTGGCCATGCATCGCCAAACACAAGTAAAAATAGAGGGATCTGGGGACATAAGAGAGGGATGAAAGCAGAAAAAGATCGCTTGTGTACCCTGGGAGCTTGACCCCCGTGTTTACTGAAGACAGTAAGCCCCATGGGAAAGAGTACCTAGGTTCGTTAAGCCTGTACACAACTAGAGTAGATTTGATGTGTTTGTGTGTCTATGTAATGTCGGAACCAATTACTGAAGAGTAACATTTAGTGAAGCTTAGTGAGTGAACATTTGGTTGATTGTTTTGAGGTTTTGTGGCTCAAGGGCCATATTGGGCCCATCATAAGCGCCAAACACAAGTACAAATAGAGGGATAAGGGAAAAGAAGAGAAAGATGAAAGCAGAAAAAGATCGCTTGTGTACCCTGGGAAGGTGGCCCCCCGTGTTTACTGAAAACAGTAAGCCCCATGGGAAAGATTACCTAGGTCCGTGAAGTCTGTACGCACCTAAAGGATATTTTCCTTTGAGAGCAGAGAATGTAATTCCAACTGTGATAGAATTCCACCCTACAAGTGGATTTATCGAGATAACTCGTCTATCAAGATTTAACCAATTTTGCTAATGACGAGATATCCCGTCATCAATACATTGTTGAATCTTTTAATGATGACGAGATCATGATCTGGTAAATTTTATTCCAGTGGCGATATATCTCGTCATCAATATATTGTTGTATATTTTAATGATGACGAGATCATGATGTGGTAAATTTTATTCCAATGGCGATATATCTCGTCATCAATACATTGTTGAATCTTTTAATAATGTCGAGATCACGATCTGGTAAATTTTATTCCAATGGTGATATATCTCGTCATCAATACATTGTTGAATCTTTTAATGATGACGAGATCATTATCTGGTAGATTTTATTCCAATGGCGATATATCTCGTCATCAATACATTGTTGAATCTTTTAATGATGTCGAGATCATGATCTGGTAAATTTTATTCCAATGGTGATATATCTCGTCATCAATATATTGTTGAATCTGTTAATGATGACGAGATCATGATATGGTAAATTTTATTCCAATGGCGATATATCTCGTCATCAATATATTGTTGAATATTTTAATGATGACGAGATCATGATCTGGTAAATTTTATTCCAATGGTGATATATCTCGTCATCAATACATTGTTGAATCTTTTAATGATGACGAGATCATGATCTGGTAAATTTTATTCCAATGGCGATATATCTCGTCATCAATGCATTGTTATATCTTTTAATGATGACGAGATCAGGATGTGGTAAATTTTATTCCAATGACCAGATGTCTCATCCATCAAGACGGGGTCAGATTTTCTAGTGACACGATCTCGTCACTAGAAATAGTTACGAGATACCACTTCGCGACAACCACCAGGGATGTTATATAAGGTACCAAATCCATACTGCATATAAACACATGCATATCAAAATAAATATCTTTCCCACTGATTCGTTGGATAATTCTGATTCAAAATCTACCATATCAGTACACAACAAGTAGTGATGTCAAGAGGGTAAGTGTTGACAAGTAAGGGAGATGAAGTGAGATTATTCCTACTTATCTCATTTGGCATAAATATCTCCATAACTCCATTTGGCATAACTCCAAGTTTTATCCCGTGAGACTTGAAACCCTCACGAAACAGCTCAAGACGTTGAACAAACTGGGAACTGCCGAGGCAGCAGATGATGTACTCAAGTGAACCCAGAGCTGAATTGTACACATGCAACATTAATTAATGGACACAAACATTTTGAGTTTCAATGATACAGAAGATATAGTGGATAGATTATTGAAGCTACAGAGTGGGTTATTGATGACGGTAGAGATCAATCCCAAAGAGAATGACCGAGAGAAAAACATCGTAATTTTGAACCGCAGTCAGAAAATGAGGTTAATACTTGAGCAGGCACTCCGCTCTCCAAACATCCACACCAAACCATTCGAGGCCGTGCTTGTCAGAATTAACCAGCTACACCAGCCCCATTTACACGACGGTCTTTGAATCGATTTTCGAATTCATACCGATATGGTAGTTTATTTGATTCTCTACCCAATGGGCTGCCTGTGCACCACCAACTTCTTTATATCAGTTGAAGAAGTAATTAAAGCAATTGGTAGGTTGAATTTACATTGCATTGGAGCAACACAACGGGCTATTAGCGACGGTCCGAGATTAATTCTGAAGTGGAATATCATAGGACACTTTGTATAATTTTGAAACACGGCCAGATGACAAGGTCACCACCTGAGCTGGAACGCCACTTGCCAAAATAATAAATTGAAAATTATGTAATTGTTTAACTATCCAAACAGCTTGTACCATGAATAATGACTCGTGCTTGATTCGGTGATGATATCAACCCTTATCAGAATCATACTGTCCTCATTACATCCAGGTACGAAATATTGAGCACATAAATCGTTAATTATCCATGTAGAGTTGCAAAAAGCTGTTTCCTTAATTAAACTGGAATATCAAGTGATCTACCATCACCGGATGGACTAACTTTTAAATAACTATTTTAGACACGACAACCGACTTATACCTTAAGTAATGACCCGAACGTGATACTGTGATGATATATGACAGTTAACAAGCAGGTTGCCCTTCTTCCTGCTTTACTATTCACTATTGCACCACATAAATGATTAGCAATCCACTAAAGTTGCAAAAAAATCATTCCCCAACTAAAAACTGGGTTTCTTCTAACGCTTCCAAGACAGAAAGACTGTTTTACAAACCAAAACTGACTTGACGTGATATTGTGATGATATATACCCGTATAACAAGCTGTCTTTACATCTAGCTATACAGTATTGCTCGGAGCAATGGTTAATCATCCGCGCGCGTGTGGAGTTGCAAAAAGCTCTTTCTCTAACCAGACTGAGTACCTCCGTGTGCTGCCAACTATTCCGAACTATGACTAATACGATGGTCTTTTTTCAGTCAACCGCAAGGGGTTAGGGTGGCGGTAGAAGAAATATTAAAAGAGGGGGGAAAAAGCAACCTAATCCCTCTTTCGTCTGTGGGAACCCAGCAGTACGGAGGGGCAGGCCGTAATCTTGCCGTCCGGGTCTGCGTATGCAACGGCAGGGATTACACTCTTCCAGTCGACTTGCTCTCTTGTCGGCCCAACAAGAAGAGACCCACGACGATGCAAAAAAATAATCGCCACCGATACTTTTTGTACACTGAGCTAAGGTCGGGATCTTTTTTCTGTGTCCTTTCCAGCCGAGCGGTCGCCGTTGAATGATGTGCTCGTTTTTAAAACCTCGCTCTGAATCGAGAGTTTGTAAAAATTTGCGCCTCTTTTTTACCGCGTTTAAAGGGGGCTCCTAATTCTTTTCTCAAAAATGAGAGTCTGTGTGTGTGTGGTTTTTTACCTTTTGTTGGGGGTCCTAAGCTCCTGTTTTTGCTGTAGTTTTATTCGGGGTATTAGGACTTTTACTCTTGACTTAATGAACTTGGTGGAGTAAATTATTGTTTGAGCACTTTTGAAGGGGATTCCATTGTAAAGATTGTTGCTGTGATAGATAAATGGTATGGTGATAGTCATGAAGTTTATTCCGATATATAAGCCCTGGGAAGACCTAATACTCAGATTTCAAAATAAAGAATTTGTATGTGAAACCACTAAAAAGCAGCAGTGAATAAGCTGTTTGAGATTGTCTTTTGTAAGATGTTAACAAGCAATATTATATTGTATTTTTTCCCATTTCCAGTGCACGATGGTAACAGAAGAGGAAATACAACACCACAACAAAAGACACAAACAACTACAATACAACACTGACGAGTTTTGCATCCTAATATAATACAGGAAACATAAAAAATAAATATAAGCGGAGTTATAACCCCTTAAAGTTCTCTTCACTACAATGGTCGACCAAACGGTGTGGTGGTTAAGAAGATGTTAGCCTCTAGATCGAAAGGTTCATGGTTCGAATCCGGGTCCGAGCATGGATGTTTGTAAGCGTATGGTGCAAAGGCGGCTGGTGCACCTTAAATCTGTCGTGGCCGAAAGTCCTCACGTTGGGTTGGTGTGGAAGTTTGGAGAGTGGGGTGCCAGCTCAGGTGTTGCTTCGTCATCTGGCCGTGGTTCAAAATTACGAGGTGTTGTCCTCGGATCTTTCCCTTAAGGGACTGATCCCGGACCGTCGTCAATAGCCCGATGTGTTGTTCTAGTACGAAGTTAATTACAAACTACCAAATTACCGCTCTGCAATGTCAACAAATATCAGTCTTCGAGAATTCTTTGCAGCATAGATACTGAATATAAGTGGACTTGACCATTACTATTGAGAGGAGTTTAGAGTGTGTTTAACACTTAGTCGCGTGACTGCTCTGGGAAACATTGTCTGAATTGGCTGATTTGGTAACTTATTGCCTAGTTCTCTCTGTATGCCGGAAATTGTAGACGAGAATGAAGTGTTTTACTGGCATTTTATTTTACACAGACCCTGTTAACTTTTAGGTAATTTTTAAAATTAGTTCAGGTGTTGCCTCGTCATCTGACCGTGGTTCAAAATTACGTGGTGTTGGCCTCGAATCTTTCCCTTCGGGGGGTTGTTCCCTGATCGTCGCCAATAGCCCGTTGTGTTGTGTTGCTTGTATGTAATCACGGACTACTCTACGCACACGTCGCTGGTCTCGGTCAATAAGCAGACGCGGTCGGCCACTGCATTGTCCGCGGTGGGAGGTAATGCCTGATGGGACTTTTTTTCGATGCGAAATAACATCTTACAACAGGGTAGATGTATGAATACGCATTTCTATAGATTGGTTTCAAAAATGTTGAAATCGTCCAACTCAACCATGTTGCGTGGACCAATCAGATGATGAATGTTCGCTTCCCCTTACAGACGAAAGTAGTCTAAGAATCACATTACTAATAGTTTGGGTCACATGATCCTAGGCACATGAGAAGATAAACAAGCTCGCACTTTTATGCTTTCTCTAGGTAGTGAAGCATGTGGGATCTGTGCACAGGATCGGACTGCTACGAAAAAAGCAGAGAACCTTGGGGCGATAATACCAATTCTATGTGAATAAACGGTAAGACAACCATGCCCAATTATAAAGTGAAAGGTTGGCCTAGTTCGCCCTAGTTCGTTCAAGACAACTACTAGTTCAATGCTTTGTAGATATTCTATCTTGCGGTTCTGGTTGATAGTCAGTAGTCCATAAACAATTTACTGGCCATCACTAGATACACAACCCTACAATAACGGACCGGATGCCAGCGGATTTGCATAAAATGCGACTACTAGGGTGTTTTTCGTGGTATGGCCTGGAACATTTGCAAGTTTTTCATGGTAAATTGAACGCTGACACCTACATGAACATTTTGGACAATCAGGTTCTTCCTACGCTCTGGCAATTTTATGGAATGGAAGAATGTTACATGCAGGACGACAACGCTCCATGTCATGTTGCAGCCTCTGTCAAGCAGTGGTATCAAGCTATAGATGTAAAACGTCTTCCCGGACCTGCTCAGAGTCCCAACCTAAACCCCGTAGAACATTTGTGGGACCAGTTAGAGCGACGCTTACGGACCAGGGAAACACTTACGAAATCTACAGCCGAGCTGGCGACATACTTGCAGCAAGAATTTACACAAATACACATAGCTGTGTATCAAAACCTTGTTGAAAGTATGGCCAGGAGGATTGCTAGTGTAATTGCAGCACGTGGGGGGACCATCCCCCTATTAAAACATGTATTATTTCCCTTATACCATCACCTCTTGCTGCCCCGTCCATTATTGTAGGAAAGTGTATGTGTGAGGTATTACAATTCCAATGTAAGTTTTTTTACTGTGGCTGAACATTGAACCGATGGACGTCTAATTTAATATTTTTTCACCAACGTAGTATCGATGACTTCGTTGATAAATTTCCAACAGTCTTGTTTCTGTGCGGATGGTTTTTGAGTCTTATGGCACAAAAGAGTCATGCTCGGCCAATGTGCGCCAACCAAAAGACACACTACTTCCAGTGAATGGACATGCACACCCAAGGAATGATTCATCAACATAGAAAGAAATACAACCAGGGAAGGATCGATGTAGCTAGCGCAGCAGGCTAACGAACTGGGCGAAAGTAAGTTTATATATATATATATATATATATATACACTTTAAAAAGAAGACGAAACGAACCACAACATTCCAAAACCAATTTAGAACACACTGTTTCTTTCCGAATCACTCCAACCTGTAACAAAACATATTTCCACCTGTCATTCAAGTCATTAGAACGACTTTTGCCTTTCCATTCGCCAAAATTCGCAAACCTAGTGAGGCACTTATTTTATTCATTAATATGGTTGATAATGGTAACATAGATAGGGCTTCTCTGATGTTAACCTAGAAACAAAACCAGACTTACAAATGAGCCACTAGGAGCAAAGTAAACATATGCGCTTCTAAAAGTAGACGAAATGACCCGTAGCATTCCAAAACCCAATTTAGAACACTGTCGCTGCTTCTATCCGAATCATTGCAACCCAGCCGAACATCTCCCCGAACGTCATTCAAGGAATTAGCGCGCCTTTTGCCTCTCCATCCTCCAGAACATGTGTCACTCCCCTCCCCGACATTTATCTGCGCTGTGGAACAAATACTGCCAATGCGAACATCCACACTTTCGCGTTTCCCGAAAATGCGATTAGTGCGTACGGACGGAACAGGAAAAACGGGACCGGGGCCAAGGCATCATCAGGATCGGGAATTGGATTTCGAAAGTAGGAAATTAGATAGCTGATGCAATTTTCGGGGCCGCGATTCTTGCGACTGGCATTTTGCTCCCTGCCAGAGCGGATTCGCATCGTGATTTCTATAACTGCAATAAAATAATGCGACTCGAGTTTCGATCCTGTGGCGATTGTGTATTCGGGTGTGTTTAGAGTGAAGGTTAGCTTTCGTGGTTTATGTTTGATGGTCTGGAACCCAATGCTTTACGCTCCGGTCTTGTTCTGGATCGATGCAATTTTTCACATTATTGCCGTGTCTTAGGGTTTCAGCGATGGGAATTGGTTTGTGTGCTTGAAAGTAAAGGGTACAAAGTGGTATTTAAATTTAATATGTATTGAATTGCATGATCGGGTTCTGAAAAGTGCTATCCTTAAACGATGCCTTTGTAGAATCACTTCGATCCAAATAATTGGTTATACACACAAACTGAAATTCAAGAAAAATTGGATTAATGTGAATGCTAGCTTGAGGCTATGGTTGTAGAAATCAATACCTAATAGAATTTAAATGGTTGTTTTTAAAAAAGGGAAATAAAATAATACCAATATGTATCTTCGAGACCCATAACAATTTTTAACTGCCCTTATTGTTCATTGAAAATGTAACATTAAAAAAAAGAGTTGAACAGAAATAGGGATAATATATCATGGTAATACAAATGATTGAAACTTTATCTTAGACTACAAACAGAATGCGAGCGCAGTAAAGACTAAAATGCTATTCCTGATATAAAATAACAGAAAACAAATCCCAAACATGATAATGAATTAGAATGGTAATGTATCCTCTGGTAGTTTTTAAACATACCTCGCCATAAAATGAAACTTCATGTGCATTTGACTGAGTTCGAGGGAGGATGTAAGAATTATAAATTTGAAAGGAGGTCGTTTTTCGTAACGTGTTGCATGTGTTAGGCGAAACACTGGTGTAATTATGCATTCTTAGAGAGATAGAAAAAAGGTTCTACACATCGTCTTGAGGAATCTGGAGCACGTATGACAGCGTCAGAAAGGGAAGAAAACACTTGCAGTGACGAATCGTATCAAGACATACATAACATTAGCTCGACAATAGAGGTTGGTAACACATTAAATGTTATCTGACAGAAATGTTCACCGACTATTAGTAGCTTTATGTCCCTTTTACGACTTCCTTTAACACTGTACTATAGACTCCATAATCTTCAATGATTCCGAAAAAAAGCATAATATTTATTTGTAAATGCCACGTGCAATGTGCAAGATGTTATAACTTTTAAAGTTGAACTCAAAATTTACGAAATATGAAGCACTAGGGGGCCTGCCCCCTGCTCGCTAACGCTCGCTAACCCCCGGAGGATTGCTTCGCAATCCTCATTGGTTCGCTGCGCGAACCTATGCTCGCTTCGCTCGCCTCAATGAAGACATGTGTCCTAGCAGAAGGGATTGTTTACAAAATATGTTACCAAAAAAATGTTTTTAAAATCTAAATTTACTGTATTACAGAAAAAATATATACAGTATCTCTAAAATCAGAATTCAAATGAAAACTTTGTGCAAATTTTGACTCGAAATGTGAGCGTTGCTTTTGAAATTGAATACCCAGCATGTTGTTTGTGTGTACATTTTCCCAGCATTCAAACGACCCACACTTTTTCATTGAGTTTGTTGCCGAAAGTTGTAGTGCAAGCGTCTTGTTGAACTATAATTGTTGGCCCTGAAAAGGACTGTTTTTTAAATGGCCCTGAAAAGAACCTCCGCTTTCTTTGATTTCTATTATAAACTAACTGCAACATCTCATTAAAATTTCCTTTTTTTTTTTTTCAATAAAATTTCATCCGATAACGCTATAAATTCAAACGATGCGCGAGACTTCGCGATAAACAAACAATCGTACAGTGTTGCCAAAACGCGATTACAAATAACGTCTTTTTTGCGTGCCACGTAAGAGAATTATATATATAAATGTTCATTTTTACTTATTCTTCTTTAATTTCAATCATTTATGCATTGTACCGCGTGTCATCAATCAAATGAAGTTCATTTCTGTTACTCAAGTCTGTTGGTGTTACATTTTCAACGAGCAGCGAGTGTTGCCCCCATGAAAGTAAAATCTTTTTCAATATCATAATTATACTTTGAACCATATTTTTATTCTTAAATTATTACATACTAGGGGGCCCACCCCTGCTCGCCGACTCCTAGAGGATTGCTTCACAATCCTGATTGGTTCGCTGCGCTATTCTATGCTCGCCTCGCTCGCATCAATGAAGACATGTATCATAGCAGAAGGAATTGTATACAAAATATGAGGTACCAAAAAAATGTTTTTCAAATCTAAATTTGATGTATTATAGAAAATATTTATACGCGGTTTCTCTAAAATCATAATTCAAATAAAAACTTTGAGCAAATTTTGACTCGAAATGTGAGCGCTACTTTGGAAATTGAATACCTAGCATGTTGGTTTTGTATATATTTACCCAGCAGTCGAACCACCCACACTTTTTCACTAAGTTTGTTTCCGAAAGTCGTAGTGCAAGCGTCTTGTTGAACTATAATTGTTGGCCCTGAAACGGACCGTTTTTTAAATGGCCCTGAAAAGATCATCCGCTTTCCTTGCTTTATTTTTTTAAACTGCAACAGCTCAACAACAATTCTTTTTTTTTTTCATTAAAATTTCATCCGATAACCCTATACATTCAATTGATGCGCGAGGCTTTGTGGTAAACAAACAATCGTACAATGTTGCCAAAACGCGTTAACAAATAAAGTCTTTTTTTCGTGGCCACGTAAGAGAATTATATATATATATATATATATATATATATATATATATATATAAATAAATAAGAATGGAGTGTTTGTTTGTACATTCAATATTTTCGACCCATTTCAAGTTTTCTATCCGTTTTGGACCCTTCTGATGCCGAATCCATCTTTTTCTCGTTTGGTGTCTGTCTGTCTGTCTGTATGTTGTGCCCTATAGACGTCCACGCGGTTTAAGATATTTTCATGAAAATTTGCATACAGTGAGTACTTATCTTCATTTAGTGAGTGGCATTGGTTGCGAAAGTCTGTCTGTCCGTCTTTCTGTTCTATGCTCGATTTTGTGTTAGTGTGTTTGTGTAGACATCACATGAATTGTATTCCAGATATTTGATTGCATTGTATTTTATTTTATACATTATTTATTAGTTTAGTGAATGCAATATTAAACATTTCTTTATTTTATATTTAGTTGAGTTTCATGCTAAAACACCTGAGTAAGTATACTTAAATCAACCATAATTTGGTAGTTTGGGAAAAATTGGAACGTCTATTGAATATTACGATTACTTCGATTGCTTTACCAGTACTGCTGAAAAAGTAATTATTCTTCAAAATTTTTTTTTTTTTATGGAATTTCATCTCTGATACTTCATTTATTTCGAGTCTTATTTTTATTCTTTGCGCAATGAAAACGATTTAAGAATATTTGGGACAGACGATATTTTTCAATGAAACGAGAATGAACAAGATCGCGCGAGCAGTGATATTTTTTCTGGTTCTTTCGCTCTGAATTAATTTCACATTTCTAAATTTTGTACACTTTTAGTTGTAAGTTGTGGCAACTGTGCGAGATCAAGAGATAAAATTGAATCACAAATTAATATCTTTAGAACAATTTTTTGCGACATCTTTTATTTTGTTTTACTTCGCTGTTTCCTGTTTTAAATATTTATTATTTTAATAAATGTGTTTTCCTTCTCATCACACGCAACAGCACCACAAAGTATTAGACTTAAAAATGTTAGGTAAGTCAGTATAAATTTTCAGTAAATTTTAAGTGTAATACCATTATTGAAAGAATAATGCCGTTATTGAAAGAATAATGCCGTTATTTAAAGAATAATGCCGTTATTTAAAGAATAATGCCGTTATTTAAAGAATAATGCCTTTATTGAAAGAATAATAATGTTTATTAATCCAAACTGGAACTTTTTCAAACATTAAAAAATTCGTTGTAATAATGACATTAGAAGATTGCAAAATTTCACAATGTTGCATACCGGAGGCAAGAGTGCCACAAGTAAAAAAATATTGTTTTGTTGACTATGAGTGCGAGAGCACTCGCCGTAAATCGTAATTTTAATTAATTGAGTTGAACATGAAAAGAACTTAAGAAAGGGAATTCCAAATCTTCCTATAAATCGTCTTTTATAGTAGTAACCTTAGTATCACCTTTCGTCATTTTGTAGCTTTGTCATACAGCAATTGTGCGATGTATGTGAAATGTATTACATGAATGGATATGCATGTGTAGAATTTGTGTCCAAAGTAAGTTGTAGAAAATATAAAGATGGCGAAAGATGTTAAAATAAATTTTTATTCTACAAAAAACGTAAGTCATTATATATTTTGATTATGTCTTCTATCTAGAGTAAACCAATTCAAACCGAGTAAGGTCGGGTATTTTGCTAGTATATATATATATATATGTAAGATTCGAAGTCTTTAATATAGACCTTACCAAACAGAACAACACGAATCTTACAAAAAATGGGGGTTCGGCCGCGATGTGAAAATCCGTTGACGACCGCGACGATTCTCCTCCTTCGTACGAGGGCGTGAACCCCCTTCCGCTCCAACTAAGGGTAGCGACGACGGATTAGCAGACCCCGAAAGCAGTGACGATTGAATCGGCCGGCGGAATGTTTTGACTCCCTATGCAAACCTGGACTTGTGTTTTAATCATCTGCAAGAACAGTTTCATGACTTCTCCTGACGTGGTGCTGATGATAGACTGAAACGACAAAAAAGAAAACGCGTAGACGAAAAAACGCGTAGACGCAAAAGACGAGTTGACGGAAAAGACGGATAGAAGGAACTTTCGAAACTGTGAGTACAGAATTTTGTTTTACTTGATGACATGGCATATTTAACTAAGGCCCGAAAAGCGGATTTGCTGACATTGATTGACGAATTAAGCCTGATAGCGCCAGCGAATCCCAAAGTAGCCAGTGCTCGAAACTTATAATAGATTCTGAAAATTATGACGAGGAGATAACAAAAAATCTGTTGAGCGTTATTATAACTGAACGCGAAGAGAAAATTGAAGCCGAAAAACAAGCCCGCGAATTCGAATTAAGGAAACTCGAAATCGAAACTGCTAACGGACAAGGCAACAGTTATGGTAAAACTACCAGCCTATACAATAACGATTTATTGAAATTGATTAACCGTTACGAGACGAATAAGGATATTAGCTGTTATTTAACTTTATTTGAAAGACAGATTAGTCGTATCGAAATACCAAAAACGGAATGGGTTACACATTTGTTGGGTTTACTCCCATTGGATTTGGCTAATCTTATCACGCGTGAGCCTGACGAAAAGGCTAATGACTATGAAAATGTCAAGAGATTATTGTTGAAACGTTTTAAATTAAATCCGGAACAATTTAGGCAAAATTTCCTTTCGCATAGAAAAGAAGCGTCTTCTACTTGGAATGACTTTGCTCATGATCTGAAAAATTTCTTTGAAGAATGGACGAGTGGGTTGGAAGTATCAAATTACCAAGACCTTAAAGAACTCATGATTACCGATCAACTAAAACGAAAAATACCCAATGACGTTCGAGACCATTTTATAGACGAGCTACCGAAAATAGACCAACTCGTCAATAAATTAGACGAATATGAAGCGGCTCGATGTCATTTAAAAACCAATAGAGATTCGAAAACTTCAGACGATAAATATAAGAAGTGTTTCAATAGGGATTTTGACAAATTAAAGCCTCGATCTTTCGTGCGCCCTGAACAAACTAACACCAATCATATAAAATGTTACAACTGCATTGAATATGGACATAGGTCGATAAATTGTGAAAAGAAAACTGAGGGCGTGAGATGCTTTAAATGTAAAAATTATGGGCACAAGGCCGACGTGTGTCCCAAAAGAGATGCGCTAATCGACACAGGAAGTGATGTGTCAATGATAAAATATGAATTTTATGTTGAAATTGGATCCCCAAAATTGAGTTTTGATAATGTGACTTTAATGGGTATAGGAGGAGAACACATTTCTCCTCTAGGTTTCTTTTCTACTGAAATTATTATTGATGAATGCATTATTGTTACTGATGTTTATGTTTTAAAAAATTTACCTGATCATATTGTTCTTGGGTTCGATTGCATAAATAAGTTAAATCTTACTTTATCAGAGAGCGGAATTCATGTTTTGAGCAGACGCGATAATTTTCGAGTGAATTACGCAAGAATTGTTAATTTAGCGAACACTTCAGATTCAACTAAAATTCAAACCGAAACTCATCTCGAAGTAACTAATCGTCTGGAACCAAACACTAAGTTGGAGACAAAACGAACCATAGCAGAGGATAACATGTTTTACTTTTCTTGTCACCACAAATCAGAAAATGTTAATTTAGCGGAAAGTTTCCTAACTACAATGTTTAACGCTGTGACATTTGACGAATTAGATCTAAATCATGTTTCTTGCGTTAAGCAGAAGGAGGAACTGACAAAACTTATCAGCCAATATAAACCGTGTAAGACGAGAAGCACGAACTTGGAAATGAACATTATTTTGACTGACGAGGTCCCCATAAGCCAGCATTCACGCAGAATGCCGTTCGCTGAGCAAAAAATAGTTGAAACTCAAACACAACAGTGGTTGAAAGATGGCATCATTAAGCCTAGCTGCTCTGATTTCTCAGCCCCTATCGTGTTGTGTAAGAAGAAAGACGGTTCTTCTAGACTCTGTATTGACTATAGGAAATTGAATAAGAAAATTATTAAAGATAGATTTCCCTTACCCCTAATAGAAGACGTTTTAGATCATTTGGAAGAAGCTAAAGTTTTCACTTCCCTTGATTTAAAAAACGGATTTTTTCATGTAGATGTAAATGAGAAAAGTACCAAGTATACATCTTTCGTTACACATGAAGGACAATATGAATTTCTGAAGGTCCCTTTTGGTTTATCGGTTAGTCCCAGTGTTTTCCAGCGGTACATATACACGGTATTTAGAGATCTTTTCAGGGATAACACTCTCGTTATCTACATGGATGACATGATAATTCCCTCACGAGATGAGAAAGAAGGAATCGAGAAACTTAAAAGTGTTTTAAAAATATCATCGGAATATGGATTAGAATTGAATTTTCAGAAATGTCAATTTCTTAAACGAAAAATAGAGTTTCTTGGTTATGTTATAGAAGACGGGACAATTCGACCCTCCCCAGCTAAGACGTTGGCTGTACAGAAATTTCCACAACCACAAACAACTAAACAATTGCAAAGTTTCCTTGGTCTTTCAGGATACTTTAGGAAGTTTATTCCTCAATATGCCAAAGTGGCCAAACCTTTGAGTGATTTACTCAGAAACAATACAGAATTTAGGTTTTGGCCAGAACAAAAAGAAGCATTTCATATTTTAAAGGAAATGTTGTCATAAAGCCCAGTACTACACATTCTTCGCCAGGGAGCGACTCTAGAACTGCATACTGATGCAAGTAGCGATGGATTTGGGACGGTGCTCCTCCAACAGTCAGACGACGGGAAGTTTTACCCAATATACTATAAGAGCAAAAACACAACACCTCAACAAGAGAAGTATAGTAGTTACGAACTAGAGGTACTTGCCGTAATTGAGGCTCTTAAACACTTCAGGAACTACCTTTTAGGCTCGAAATTTAAAATATTCACCGACTGCTTAGCATTTCAGAAAACTATGGAAAAAAAGGATTTAACCCCTAAAATTGCAAGATGGTCTCATTTCTTAGAAGAATTTGACTATGAAATAGTCCACAAACCTGGTAAACAAATGGCCCACGTGGATGCACTCAGTAGATACCCTGTAATGCAAGTGATGCAAGTCATTGCAGATGACGGAATAACTCATAAAATAATTGCTTCCCAATCCAATGACGACCACATTACCGCAATTTAAAAACTGATAGAAGATGGAAGTAATTCAGATTATTTTACAAAAAACGGTGTCGTGTATAAATACGATAATGATCGTGAACTTTTAGTTGTCCCCAGAGCTATGCAAGACGAAATAATACGACATGCACACGAGAAAGGACATTTCGCTGTAAATAAAACTGAAGAGGTAGTTAAGCGTGAATTTTTTATTCCTAAATTGAGGAAACATGTTGAAGATTTTATAAGTAATTGTGTACCATGCATACTCAGTAATAAGAAGCTAGGAAAGGCTGAAGGATTTCTAAATCCAATTCCTAAAGAGGACGTTCCATTATACACTTATCACATTGATTTCATAGGTCCGTTACCTTCAACATCTAAGAACTATCAGCATATCTTCACGGTAGTAGACGCATTCACAAAATTCACTTGGTTATATCCTACCAAATCTACGACATCAGGTGACGCAATAAATAAACTCAAACAACAACAAAATAGTTTTGGAAATCCTGCAAGGATAATCTCGGATAGAGGATCCGCATTTACATCTAAAGAATTTACAGATTTTTGTTGCGAAAACGGGATTGAACACCTAAAAATCACAACAGGAATCCCAAGAGGCAATGGACAAGTAGAAAGAATGCACAAAACCCTGATTCCAGTGTTATCCAAACTTTCAATTGAAGAACCGATCAAATGGTTCAAACACGTTGACGCCGTACAAAGAATACTCAATAGTACAACCTCCAGAAGCACAAGATGGACACCCTTCGAACTTTTGACAGGTGTGAAAATGTGAAACAAAGAAGATCTCAAGATAGTCCAGCTTTTAGAAGAAGAATATACTGAAGTTTTTCTAGAGAAGAGGAAGAAATTAAGAGACGATGCCAAAGAGAATATCCTAAAAATTCAGGAAGAGAATAAAAGAACGTATGATAAGAAGAGGAAGAAACCTCATCAATACAAAGAGGGCGATCTTATTGCTATTCAGCGGACTCAATTTGGTGTCGGAATGAAATTACGACCGAAATTCTTAGGACCATATCGAGTGAAGAAAGTGAAACCCCATGATCGCTATGACGTTGAGAAAGTTGGAAACCATGAAGGACCGAACTTGACGTCGACAGCAGCTGACCATATGAAGTCGTGGTTCGATAACTAATACTGAATCAATGTATTCCCAGATACTGTTTTGTGTTTTTTTTTTAGGTTTGTCGTGTTCCTTTCGAGGACGAAAGATCATCAGGATGGCCGGTTGTAGGAATACTAGACAACGGTAGTTGTCTACTAGTCTGGAAAGAACTCATTATAAGAGCAACGAGACTGGTAGGAGTCAGTTGCATTGTAGTAGGAATGCAAGGCAAGACTGTCAGGAGTCATTCACATTCCGGTATTCAGTTACGAGAAAATTAATAGAACAGACACTTTTTTCCCCTGGACGCCATTGAGAGCTGACGTATTTTTTCCGAGCAGAGACGACTGCTGCAGATAATGACGGAACTGTTTTAAAATATAACTCTACTGTACATAATAACTGTGGATATTAATTCATTAAATGTCAATGTGCTGTAAGATTCGAAGTCTTTAATATAGACCTTACCAAACAGAACAACACGAATCTTACATATATATATATTATATATATATATATAAAAATATATATATAAAATATATATATATATATATATATATATATATAAAATATATATATATAAAATATATATATATATATATATATATAGAGAGAGAGAGAGAGAGTGAGAAAGATATATTTATCTATCAAACGAATTTCACAAACGTTTTGATTGATTGCGAAAGTTGAAGGTTATCAAAAGCCGTTAAGAAAGATTACAACCATCCTGTTGTTAATCCATTACAAGCGTTGATAATTTAATGATTATATTAATGATTTTGAATAAAAACGCAGGGCTAGATAATTTTTTTATCTGTTCTTAATTTTACCCAGTTGAATCTATCTAATACAAAGAGGGATATTGTCTTCCAACAGCCATCGAGTTCCAGAAACGGTAGGTTGCGTCTTAGAATCTCTTGCCAAAACCACACACACAGTCCGGCACAGTAATGGACAGACACGGACCGAGGGCAAATCTCACGCGACCTTTGTTTGCCAAAGGCGAGATAGATCCATGTACACCGATCACGTTGTTGACTTTTATCGACTTATTGGCCTTTTTTTTCTCTTACCTCGCAACCTCATTTCCTGCGGGAACCACAAAGTCCAATGTTGGTGTTTGTTTTGGGAAATATTTCCCCGCAATGTCGTGATCGCGTTGTCTTTTCGACGTCGTGTGCAGATCTCGACTTGTCTGCTCTTGCGTGCTTGCCTCTGAACAAGGTGCAAATATATATACGTGTGTGTATGCCGAGCTCTGTCCACACGTGCACGAAACGACAGTCGACACCATCGACAATGTTCGCATTAAAATTAATAATGGATGTTTTTATTTTCCTCTAGAGACGGTTGAGCTAAAATTGACATTCTAACTAAATATTTCCTTGTGACCCAGCATAATATTGGTAACCTTGTTGCTGTGCGTGAAGCCTGAGGGTGGATCTTATCGTATTTGTTTTTCTGGAACCGTTTACAAAGTATTGGACTAATTTTGCGTGGAAGGGAGAGGTAGAAGAAAGGTTTATTCTGGCGGTCTTATACTTTAAAATCACGCGATCAAAGGTTGGGATCAATTATTGCGCTCGTTTAAGTCGAATCTAACAAGCATTGCTTGATTTTTACATGCGTGTGAGATGAGTATACTAAAGATGACTGGAACACGCCTAGATGCATTTGATTGCCAAACTTTTGGGCTCGAAGCTCCCTTTTCAAACAATACTTTTTGTATCTTGAACTTAAATTATGAAATTTTTTATTACAGTGAAGTAAAACAAGGAATAAATTGTACATAATCATGATAGATTGCTCAGTAGTATTGTATGTAATTAAAAGAAATTAAAGCAGAAAAATTATCACCAATGAGAAGAATAAGCATCCAATGCTGTACAATTTGTCCATATTAGGCTATATTTTCTTCAGCAGCATCCTTCAATCTCAAGTCAACTACACTCATAGCCATAAAAATTTGCGCACCAAGAAATAATTGTGGGATTGTAACGAAACTTGGCAGGAAGGTACATGTCGGCCAGATATACAAATGATTAGAAATGCAGCGTGATTGCTCATTGCGTAATGCCACTAGAGGGCGTTGAACTTCGTTCTCCTTGGAGTATAAAACAGGTAAGCAGAGCTTGTTTGAGTGTACTTAATCTTTTGTAAAGGAAACACTGAGATATACATGCCGTTACGCCGCCATCGAAGACAATACGAGCAGCTGTCAGAGTTTGAGAGGGGAAGAATCATCAGGATGATGAAAGCTGGGTGGTCAGCACGGCGAATAGCTCGTCAAGTAGGCCGTTCTGATTTTACTTTGAGGAGGTGTTGGGACCAGTGGACAGAAGAGACGTCATTTACACGGCGACCAGGCTCAGGACGCCCTCGACAGACCAGTCGTCGAGAAGACCATCACATCATACGAAACGCACGCGTAGAGCCAACTGTCTCATTGGCCGCTATCCAGACACAGGCAGCACCTTCACTATGGGCCCCTGTGTCTTCCCGAACCATCGCAAGGCGCCTGGTTGGACATCTGGTATCGCGGCGCCCATTATGTGTGATGCCAATGACACCCACCCACCGACACCTCCGTTCGGAGTGGTGTCGCGCAAGACGGGATTGGACTGCAACGGAATGGAACCAGGTCGTCTTCAGCGACGAATCTAGATTAAATTTGAGCAGTGATGACAATGGCGTTCGTGTGTAGAGGCCCCGTGGTGAACGCCTCAATCCTGCCTTCGCTTTACAGCGACACACCGATCCCACAACTGGTGTGATGGTATGGGGTGCCATTGCTTACGATACACGGTCACCCCTAATATTGATCCATGGCGCAATGACAGCCCAGCGGTACGTCCATGACATCCTTCAGCCACATGTGATGTCACTCATGTCAGGGTTCCCAGGAGCCATTTTCAACAAGACAATGCTCGTCCACACACAGCAAGGATGTCACAAGACTGCCTCCGTCACATTACCATCCTTCACTAGCCTGCTCGATCCCCAGATTTGTCACCAATCGAGCCTATCTGGGATCATTTGAGAACGCAAGTTGGACACACTACGAGTTTGGTCGAACTAGAGGCGCTTTTACAGCAACTGTGGAACGAGATGTCTCAGGACATCATACGGAACTTGTATGCCTCAAGGCCAGATCGTATCGCATCGTACATTCGCGCTAGAGGGGGTCCAACAGAGTGCTAAAACTTCCGTTCATTTGTACTTTTTTCTGCAATAAATGATCCCTTTTCTTTAATTTTCTAATCACTTACTTACATTAAAGTAGTACTTTGTAGTACATGTATAAAATTTCGTTTCATTTTGACGACTTTTTCTTGGTGAGCAAATTTTTATGGCAATGAGTGTATTTGCGAATGGTTCCCCCTCTTGTTTAAAAAAGAACAAATACATCACTGTAGCGTGTGTCTATATGGTCAGATGAATACATGCTTGCTTAGCCTTTCTGGTGGTTTATCTTCTCGCCGAAAAGTTACATGTAATGGTCATTTTCTGGTCCAAAACCCTGTTCCAAACTGTTTCCCATTATGGGCAATGCATTAGATGTTTTTACTACTAGTACCATTATTTTCCTTGAAGTAACATGGCAGTTTTGTCTCGATGACCTATCTGGTCATTAGCAAAACTGGCCAGCTCTAGATGGACAAAATATCTCATCCTTACCAAAATTGCCCAGATCTTGGTAGTTATATCTGTAACTCAAATCAAGTATGTTTCAAATTATCTTGGATCTACCAGATCTTGGTAGTTATATCTACTCGAAGCACTTGGAGGGTTAAAATGTTTTAGTTTTCTATTGCCCACTATATCCCTTCAACGAACCCCTACTTTGGATTGACCCTACCCTTGATGGCCATTGAAATCCTCCCGCATTCACAAAGAGATTGTAGCGCCCACTTTGGGAAAGTATGGCTATTGTAGATAAATAAGATGAAAGTCGTCTTAGTTTGAGGAATATCTTCGTCAACAGGATGACTTGCAGAGAATTTCTTGATGGGTTGCATTTTGGATTTTATGGCGTACGGTCGGCTCAGGATGCGTTGAACTAATGTCTTGATAAGTAATTGTTAAGAATTGCACAAGAATCTAAAACCATTTAATCCTTTTGATGGTGGCCTCAAATAAAAATATCAACAAACAGATGATTCCTGTCATGTTTCTAGTTCAACTAATGGCTTATTTAATGAGCTTATTTAATGGCATATTCTATTTGTTTTAGAGAAAAAATTATATTTATTTTATTTTGTAGGTTCTTAAAAACACGTGTGCCAGATTTCACGCCAAAAGTGTAAAAATTAGCTAGTTTTTGCAATTAACAGACTTGGCGCGTAGTTGTAGTATTTGAAATGTTCGACACTACAAATAGATGTAGATTCTATAAAGCCGATTTACAATGTGTGATTTGCTATCAAAAGATCATTATGCTCGTACCTATCCACATCTATTTACTCTTATGTTGTCTCTGTATGACACGGGTATAGCGAATTAGCAAGGAAGTACTATAAATACTGAATATGCTTCCGTTAACCATGCTGAAATTTTTACAATTTCTTCTCTGAACAGTTTTTCGTCAGTGGTTTAAATATTGGATCTCCCTCACTTGAAATTCTCACAGCATGCCGAACAAGCATTTTTTTCATTGTTTAATCAACCTGAAAAGCAATATGTTATGTTTTTGAATTTTTATAGCAAAATATCAGTCAAGTGTTTTTAGGTAAATGGATCATTTGGGATTTGACAAGACACCATTCCTAGCATTTTTTTTATGTTTTTGGCTCTTTAAATAATAATTATATCTTTATATAAGATAAAAATGCAGTTACATGTTTTTGCTTAAGACCAATGTGAATTGAGAGATCCTAACAAAACCAGCGACCACAGAACAGTTTCTTGTTCCATATCCAGGTTTGTTTTCTATACTGATTTTAATCTTACAGATTTCTCATTGCCTTCTGTCAACAGAATCATGACATTTGAGCAGCTAGCTTTCCCGTCAAGTTTTAACACAATCATACAGATCCATAACACAAATAAAGCTTAATAAATAAAGCGTTAAATTGGCGAATGGATAGTGAGCAGTTGATTTCATATTGCTTTAGAGTAGCGTTCTTCCGTTTTTTCGCAATATTATGCAGCTCTGTAACTCAAATCAAGTATGTTTCAAATCAGGTATTCTATACTGGTTGATTTAAGTTAAAAATAAATGGTCGTAAATAAAATTGATAGATAAATGTATATAAATGTACATCTGTTTGTTCGTCTGTATTTGCGGTCCCACTCTATGTTCAAACCGCTTAATATATTTTCATGAAACGCCAAATTCTGTGGGGGACTAAAAGTATCTTATGGACTGAACTTCATTGCATCAGTATCTCTATATTCCTGTTTTATATATGTTTTCTGTATGTGTGTTTGTGCAAATATCACATACAATATCGGTACCTAATCTAATTCATTCACAATATTGTAAAATTTTGAAAGGTTTCCTTCAAAAGGATTAAACTTATTAAAACTTTCATTCCTTTTCCTTCTGCCAAATAAAATTACACGGTCTTATTAAAGCTGCTCTTGGAAGGTAATAGCATCATTCTAATTCTAAACAGACAGGGGTGTTTTCCATTCAAAACTAAACTAAACAAAACTAATCCAACTTTCTCATGCTTCGCTCCTAATTTCAATAAGTATGCACTGTTTTTATTCGTTTGTTGCCATACAACGCCTCGTGTCTTTCCTCTTTGTAATGATTTAATCACCAACCTTCCAATGAAACAGACAACATGTGGGCGGAGTTGAAGAAGGGTAAGTCACGTGGGCTTAAAAATAGACTCGGGCGATTGGCTATCGAAGAGCAGAGTAGTGAATCACTATAGATAATCACTTTAATTTGTCACAAATTTGTCACAAATTTGTCCCACATTAGTATTCATTCTCTTTAAGACAACCACGTGACAGATCTTCAAGCCGAGTGAATGAAAGAAATAGAATGAAGCTGCGATGACGTGATTATCCTGTATGGCTAGAAGGTGCATGGATTCGATATTTATATTCTGTGCTCAAGAAATTTCTTCTCAAAGTATTTAAACATTTTGTTTAATTTGAACCATGATAGAGGATTAAAAGAGACAAATTGTCTTTTTATATAAGAATACCTTCTGTCCGTTGGTAGAATAGCGGATTAGCAACCGTAGGATTTCGAGTTCGAATCCAGCGTAAGATCGTTGTGAAAAAAGAGTGCTGAGTCATGTTAAATCTGTCGTGGCCTCAATTGTCTTCACCTTGGCGTGTTGCGGAAGTTTGGAGAGTGGGGTGTCAGCTCAGGTATGACCTTGTCATCTAAACGTGGTTAAGAATTACGTGGTGTTGTCCTCGGACCTTTCTCCTCTGCATTGAGTTGCGTTGATCCAGTGCGACGTTAATTCAAATACCTATCAACATACATATCTCGGAATTGAGTCCGGACCGTTGTCAATAGAAAGCTGTGTTGCACCGGTACGACGTTTATGAAATACCTACCTCACGATGTTGACTTTCGCTCCACTTAACTCATCGCGCAGTAAAGCAACTTCTACAAGGGCGCTAATAAGCCAGACCCTGTAAATGCGTTAATGTTAGGAATGGGATACACTTCTACCCTACGCTTCCGTTTGTTATTTACTGTATCCATTTAAATAATACATTAGGCTTTCGATTTCAGCAGACTCAGTTCAGCCTGAAAATGACTTGGACGCCTTTACTGTTATATATCAATTTAAAATAACGAACTTTGAATTCAGTTGAATTCGGGAAACGTCTTTCCAGAGTATTATGCAAAATTTTAGTTTCAAAACAATTTGTGAAGCATTATTTGGAAAATCTGTAATTTGCAGCGTATTCATTCAACTAAACGTAACTTGTTTATTGTTAATTTCTACATTTAACCACAACTACCACACCCAAAGCAGTTAAATTCATAATGTGTAGATGGTTGCTAGTCTAAAATGGGCTTATAATTCGGTTCTAATATATGGGTCGTAATTCTTCAGTTATGATAATAGTTCAATTTTTGATAACATTTTATATTCAGTTAAAACTTTTATTTTATGCCAACTACCTTTTATTCTTAAATAAGATACAAGCATTTCATTGTGTTGGTAATTCAGTAAATATTATTGAATTCCAAACTGTAGATAGCAAATAGGGACATTTCTTCCATAAATATATGTTCAGTGTTTTTATAATGAAGGAATATTTAGTCCATTAAGATATGTTCAGTGTTCTTCTAATAACGGTATATTTAGTCTATAAAGATATCTTCAGTTTCCTTCTAATGACGAGATGTTTCGTTTATAAAGATCCGTTCATTTTTCTTCTAATGACTACATACCTCGTCTTGAAAGATCTGTTCAGTTTTCATCTAAGGACTAAATATTTCGTCCATAAAGATCTGTTAAGTGTTCTTCTAATGACGGCGTATTTAGTCCATAAATATCTCTTCAGTTTTCATCTATTGACGGAATGTTTCGTTCATAAAGATCTGTTCAATTTTCTTCTAATGACTACATACCTCCTCTTCAAAGATCTTTTCAGTGTTCTTCTAATGAAAGGTATATTTAGTCCATAAAGATCTGTTCAGTGTTCTTCTAATGAAGGGATATTTCGTCCATAAAGGTCTGTTCAGTGTTCTTCTAATGACGGTATATTTAGTACATAAAAATCTGTTCAGTGTTCTTCGAATGAAGGGATATTTCGTCTATAAAGGTCTGGTCAGTGTTCTTCTAACGACGGGATATTTCGTCCAGAAAGGTCTGTTCAGTGTTCTTCTAATGACGGTATATTTAGTACATAAAAATCTGTTCAGTGCTCTTCTAATGAAGGGATATTTCGTCTATAAAGGTCTGGTCAGTGTTCTTCCAACGACGGGATATTTCATCCAGAAAGGTCTGTTCAGTGTTCTTCTAATGACGGTTATATTTAGTACATAAAAATCTGTTCAGTGTTCTTCGAATGAAGGGATATTTCTATAAAGGTCTGGTCAGTGTTCTTCTAACGACGGGATATTTCGTCCAGAAAGGTCTGTTCATTGTTCTTCTAATGATGGTGTATTTAGTACATAAAAATCTGTTCATTGTTCTTCGAATGAAGGGATATTTCGTCTATAAAGCTCTGGTCAGTGTTCTTCTAATGACGGGATATTTCGTCCAGAAAGGTCTGTCCAGTGTTCTTCTAATGACGGTATATTTAGTCCATAAAGATCTGTTTAATGCTCTTCTAATGACGGCATATTTCGTCCATACAGATCCGGATTATTTTTATTATAATGACTGGATGTTTCGTCCAGGAAGGTCTGTCCAGTGTTCTTCTAATGACGGTATATTTAGTCCATAAAGATCTGTTTAATGCTCTTCTAATGACGGCATATTTCGTCCATACAGATCCGGATTATTTTTATTATAATGACTGGATGTTTCGTCCAGGAAGGTCTGTCCAGTGTTCTTCTAATGACGGTATATTTAGTCCATAAAGATCTGTTTAATGCTCTTCTAATGACGGCATATTTCGTCCATACAGATCCGGATTATTTTTATTATAATGACTGGATGTTTCGTCCAGGAAGGTCTGTCCAGTGTTCTTCTAATGACGGTATATTTAGTCCATAAAGATCTGTTTAATGCTCTTCTAATGACGGCATATTTCGTCCATACAGATCCGGATTATTTTTATTATAATGACTGGATGTTTCGTCCATAACGATCTGGTTAGTTTTCGTCTAATGACTACATACCTCGTCTTGAAAGATCTGTTCAGTGTTTTTCTAATGACTGTATATTTGGTACATAGTTAATATCTTGTCGGTCTTTTGCCAATGACGGTTTACCTCGTCAAGGGAAGGAGAGCTGAAACCATTCAAAGCAATCTCCTCTAACAATTCATTTCCCTCCCCCTTACTCCTCCATGCGCATTTCATTCACTGCCATTCTGCATAATCGAAATTTGATACACCCTCTTCCACCCACCTCAACTTTCATGCGGCGAAAAGCGACCAGAGCATGCGATCGGTCTGGAGAAATAAACCGCCACGTGTCACGCGGTCGGACATTTAAATTTTCCGTAACGGCCCCACCCCCGGCGACACCGTAACACGACACCGGAGTGCTATCAGAGCCTCAATTCGGGAAGGCCTTTTCCTGTTCTCTGGACCCCCACGATCACGCACGTTCGCAGCCACGTGGCACCACGCGGGCCACGCGTGTGTCGTCACGGGACAGGACACTCACGACACCGAGGGGTCCGTGGTTGTCGCATCGCGTCGTGTGGGAAAGGTTTGTGCAGACATTAATTTGGGTAATTGACGCTGCGTGTTTGGGTGTAAAATGGGAGAAGGGTGTGAATGGGATGAGATCGGTTTATTGTGTTTTGAATGGTAGTCGTTAACTGGAGAGGGTTTTGAAGGGTCTGTACAGGTCGGGAAATGTATGCTTTATTTGTTTAATTATTTATTTATTTAATTGTTTCTCAACTGAAAATTATCTCATTACAGAGAAGATAGGAATGTATTATGTCAAAATTGTCTGCCATCAGGAGCACATTTTCAATAGGTGTGTACGGGTTTCAAGTACCTGAATTTGACTGCTGATGTTTTATTTTTCCATTCCTGTCTTTTGTAAATATGGGCAACGCGCGCCCGGGAAACCCAAACAATCTTTCTGTGCTTTCATCTAATAATTCTATCCCCAATCTTTTCTTCCATGAGAATGTTTACTCGAAGTTGTCCGTCTTGTGTTTGGTATAGCATGGCCAAATACAGCAATTGCGCGATACAACTGTCAATCGAAACAACCAACTCTATGATTTTTAGGATAAAAACAGACACAAAAATAAATTCATATAAGAGAGAAACAAACCACTTTATTGAAGCAGATTACTCTTTTGTTGAGTTAAAATTATAAAAACATTCATTAGTTTCCGGGTAATAACTCTACATTAGAGATACTTAATGCAACAAAATTGTTACATAATACATACATTTTTAACCCTGATGGTACTTGTATCGACAGATTATTTTGTCATTAGTGAAACTTATGAGATCTTGTTGACAAGGTATCTAGTCATTAGAAAAAACTGACCAGACCTTGATGGACAAGGTACCTAGTCATTAGAAAAAACTGACCAAATCTTGATGGACGAGGTATCTAGTCATTAGAAAAACTGACCAAATCTTGATGGAAGAGGTATCTAGTCATTAGAAAAACTAACCGAATCTTGATGAAGGATATATCTAGTCGTTAGATAAAAGCTGACAAGATCTTGACGGACAAGGTATCTAGTAATTAGAAAAAACAGACCAAATCTTGAGGGACAAGGTATCTAGTCACTAGAAAAACTGTCCAAATCTTGATGGACGAGGTATTTAATTAGAAAAACTGACCCGATCTTGATGAACAAGGTATCTAATCTTTAGAAAAAAAAACTGATCCGATCATGATGGAAGAGGTATCTAGTTATTAGGAAAAAACGGGTCTTGTGATGGTAAAAAAATAGGGCCTATCAACCGATCTGGTGGTTAAGATGTTAGCCATTAGATCAGAAAAATCCTGGTTCGAAACCGGATAGTGTATGGATGTTTGTAAGCGTATGATACAGTTTCTGCTGGTGCACCTTAAATCTGTCGTGGCCGAAAGTCCTCACGTTGGCTTGGTGAGGAACCTTGGAGAATGGGGTGCCAAATCAGGTGATGCCTCGTCATCTGACCGTGGTTATAAATTACGTGGTATTTCCTCAGTTCTTACCTTAGGGGATTGATTACGAAGCGTTGTCGATAGCCCGTTGTGTTGCTTTTGTACGACGTTATTAAAAAATTATTAAAAAAAATTAGGCTACATCATAATGACGAGATATTAAAAAATTGGTTATATCTTGAAGGACAAAATATCTCACCGAAATCATTTAGGCCACTTTACGGACAAAGGGACACATTTTACAACACAGCGGGTGGTGGTGACCCAGTTGAAAGAGCAACGAATCAACAACCGGGGGGTGTCGAAAACTAGGTCCAGTCAAACACCGCCGTGTAAATGGAGGCTGGTGCATGGTAAATCTGCTATGGCATGGCATCAAATGTCCCCACGTTTACTTAAAGATGAGAGTAGTCCGCCAGCTCGAGCGTTGTTCTCTACATGTTACTATGGTTCTAATTTACGAGGTGTCGTCCTTGGAATTTTCCCATTGGAATTGAACCCGGATCGTCGCCAATTACCCCTCGTGTTTCTACAGCGCGACGGTAATTAACAACCTACTTACCAACTTTACAAAGACTGTGTTTTACCCACACAGCAGCGGAAGAGTCAAAAATAACTTTTTGATATTGTCATATTTCAGTATGGTAATCGGTAATTTTTTATTAACGTTGTACTACAGCAACGCAATGGACTACTGACGACGGTGCGGGATAAATACCTCAAGGGAAATTCGAGAGAACAACCCCACGTAATTCTGAACCACGGTCAGATCACGAGACAACACCTGAGCTGTCAGCCCACTCACCAAACATCCACACCATCCCAACGTGACGACTTTCGGCCACGACAGATTTAAGGTGCACCAGCCGCCTCTACACCATACGTTTACAAACATCCATGCCCGGACCCGGATTCGAACCAGGAACCTTCCGATCTAGAGGCTAACACCTTAACCACTATACCGGTCGGTCGACAGTAAATTGCGGTAATGGTAATGGTAATTTTATAAATTTTTTTATTAAATTTAAAACCTAAGAAGTACACAGTATGCCATTGCCATCCATTAAGTTTTGAAGAGTACATCAATTAAATGGCGACCGTCAATGTCGATGCAGTTTTGAAGTCTCATTCAAAATTTTTGCATTGATTTGCGGACCATGTCCCGCAGAATCGTCTTGATTTCTTGCGTAATTGCTCCCTTAAGTGCTTGCAAATTTGTTGGTCGGTGTTGGTACGCTTTTGATTTGATATAGCCCCACCTGCAGCAATTACGCAAGAAATCACAGAGTTTCCACGGGACATGGTCCGCAGATCAATGCAAAATTTCCCAAAGAGACTTCAAAACTGCATTGACATTGACGGTTGCCATGTAATTGATGTACTCTTCAAAACTTAATGTCGGACAATGGCATACTGTGTACGTCTTAGGTATAAAAGATTTCCTTCTGTATCTTTCTTTGTATTTTTTTTTTATTAACGTTCCAAATCAGAACGTTTTTTTTTTTTGCCGCACCCTGTATTTCAGTATTATAAATTACAAAATGGCAGTGTTGTTTCCCATCGTCACGAAGATATGCATTGAGTGTCAAAAATGCATTTCCGAAACACGAGACTTAATGGGCGCCTTCCCTAAACCGACGATATAATACAGACATACAAATGGCGGAGAGAGAAGAAAGAGTTGGTGAGTGAAAGAGGAAAGAGATGACGCAATGCAAAACGTACTAGGAATTCCTTGCCCCGAAGCACGTGCTCCTTTCGTCATACGAACCTATCTGGTTGCGGACGGCCACTTTGGCCCCGGAAATAGGACGGATATTAGGACAGGGAGGGACCGGCCGGACAAACAATGAGCGCCTACCGCCGGATAATTTGCCCGGAAGTTTAGCCACGGTCCGGGAGGGTGGTTGGAAAAACGACGACGCTCGAACCCTTCGTTCTCCTAATCCATTCAACGTAGGTTGTTCATTTGTGAGCTAAATTTTTTTTAAAGTTTATGGGAGAGTATTTTTTTTGCGTTGTATTTTTTTTTTATTCCTTTAAGTAACGTTAGGTGTGTTCGAAGGGGGTGGGAGGGGCTTTTTGCGCTTATTTTTCTTTATCTTTTACAACTCGTATGTAAATTCGTTAAAAGATATTTTGGTTTGGTCAAATTTTTAGCTATAAGTGAGGAAATTAGACCTGGATAGATCGGTTTTCTGACAAACTAATTTATTTAATAAAACAATACAAACTTAAGTAAAAAAATTATTTTTGACGTAATTCAATCGTTTTATTCTATTTATCAAGTACAGAAAAAGTAAGAAGTGATAGTTTGAAAATAAATAATTTTTTATTCGTCCTATTTTTAATGGAAAAGTTATATTTACCACGTAAATAACTGTCTTTGGTTGGATCGAGTTTTGAACTTATAACCCTCCCGTTGTTAATCAGCGAATCTATCAACTGGTCTACCACAGCTGATACGAAACAAACTGTAAAATCCATTTACCATTTTATGAAAAATGTTAGTTGTTTGTTTAACTGTTTACCTTTACTAAAGATATTCAATTTTAGTGTAGGTTTTTATGTTACTTCACATGTCACTAAATGTATTTTCCACAAAAAGATGTTCGTTTAAAAAAATTGATCATTAATATCTTATTAAATTAAGTCATCCTCCCATTAAAGATGTAGTAGTAGAAGTATCACAAGAACACATTGGTCGGAATTCCATTCACTAATTCAACCCGAGAAAGGTCGGATTTTCGGCTAGCAATAAAAAAATCCGAAATGTATATGAAGGGATGAATACGCATCTATTCGATTTTTCGCGTACAATGTAAATTGTATAAAAGGTAAAAATGTCTGAAAGCAGTTAAAAATTTACTTTCCTGCCTCTAAATTTATCTTGGCTTTTTTTTTCTACAAGAGAGAAATGTGATTCTCCTAGTCACTTTATCAATCTACAGTTCACCAATTCAACCCGAGAAAGGTCGGATTTTCTGCCAGCAATAAATAAAAACCAAGCGACACAGTATTTTTATAAATCTTGCTCAATGCTCTCACAAAATTCAAACGCGTACTTTGGAAATCAAAACACACATCGACAGAATATGAAAACTTTTTGTTCTATGTTTTCTTTTTGTTTGAAACACTTCTAAAAGTTCCCCGTTTCTGAAAATTGAGAATCCCAAGTACGCCTGGACAGCCAGTTCTTCCATCTTCTGCAGAAGGGGCGGAGACAGGACACACGGAAAACATTCATCAGGTTCTCCACACACACACACACACAAGCGACGCTAACATAGTAACAAGCAATGCACAAAACGACGGAAAAGAGCGTCCAAAAGTTCCCCAAGAATTGTCGCTTCATCTGCATGTCGCGTGTTTCCAAATATTTCCCTGTCATGAATGCGGGGAACGGACTCCAAGGTATCCACAGCACACTCCAAGAACACCTTGGGTCTCTAGTGACAGCCTCTTTCCCTATCTGAGGAATTCGAAATGAAGAATGTATTGTTTGAATTCCTTCTATGCATGCGCCATTCCCGTTTGAGTTAAATTTTTAATACATTTACGACCTGACTCATTTTACATTGTTCGAATAAAAATAACTCTGAATTTATACATAAATAAGTGAATAAAAGTCGCTTGTGTAAATATTGGAATGAAAGTCATCAATATAAATAAGTGAAAAATAACCTATATAAATATCCTCTAAAATAGTTATATAATCCTTTACCAATATTACACAGCTCTTTAACTCAAATCAAGTATGTTTCAAATCAGGCATTCCATACTGGTTTATTTTTTTAAACTAAATGGTCGTAAATAAAATGAATAGATAAATGTATATAAATGTATATGTTTAATACATTTACGACTTACCTCATTTTACATTGTTTGAATAAAAATAACTATGAATTTGTACATAAATAAGTAAATAAAAGTCGCTTGTGTAAATAACGGAATCAAAGTCACTAATATAAATATGTGAAAAAATCGCCTGCATAAAAATCCTTTAAAAATAACTGAATAAATATAAATTGAATAGCAAGAACCAAATTACAAGTACTTGAATCTATTAATCAGTTATCATATTTTATGTTTGAATAAAAATATATGTAACTTATAAGTGAATTTAAATATAAATAACCGAATAAAAATAATAAAAGTCACTAATATAAGTAACTGAATAAAAGTTACTAATATAAATAACTGAGTAATAATAATTTGATTAAAAAACGAATAAAAATAATTTAATCTATTTATGAATTATCTTATATTTTATGTTGTTTAAATACAAATAATTAATCTAAGTAATTTAATAAATATAATTAAAACAAACACATGAAAATAACTCAATAAAAATAAATAATGTTAGCAACTTAGTAGGAAATAACATCACTAATGCTGATGACAAAAAATAACAGATAAATGACTAGGATAAAAGTAACTTGACTTAAAAAATATGAATTTGGTTAGGACTTATACCTTATTTCGCGTTGTTTGAGTGAAAATAACTAGTATGAACTTAAATAAAAATAACTAATATAAAAATTGCATTAAAATAATTTCATTAAAAATAATGTCATTAAAATAATTTTATTAAAACCACTTAATCTATTTATGATTTAACTTTAATTTCGTTCATTTTATAATAGTTAATTCAATTTACATAAATATAACAATTAAACTAATTTAAACTTTCTGTCTGAAAGCAGCCACTAAAAATCTACAAGCATAAATGTTTTATTACCATGTAGCAATGGATTTTGCTTTCTTAAGTGCAGAAGAATAGAATAATTTGAATTCAAATACAATCACACGAATTGTATGATTTTATCTGCGTCTCTTGCATCGATGCTTGGAGAATATATTTGATCCTCAATATTTCTGTTCTGAAAAAAAATCTCGAAGATACCTTTAGATAAAGACTACGAAAAGAAAGAATTTATTTATACTCTAGACCACAGTAACATAAACTTTGTTTAATTAAACAATTTAAAGTTTAAGGATTTAAATTTTTAGACATTTTTAAATTCTAGGATTTTATCAGAAGATAATTGTTAGGCACATTTAAGGCTTTTTAACCTGCGTCAATTCATACGAATTTATTTTTTAATAAAAACAAAAGAAAATACTCATAACTTGTGTGCTTATTCATAGAATAGAAAAGCATTCCTTTATTACTGTGGATTCCCCTCTAAACGATGTATAAACTAATATGAAAACAATATGTCTTTCTTTAATAATATATTTAGATATCTGTTGGTATTTCGAAACAATTGTATGTAAGATGTAAATTGTAGCTTATTTTCGTATTAAGTGGCATCTTTATCCTGTATAATAATTTTGGAAAAAAAAGTCCGTTTTTTATTATTAAACACACAGAGTTATGAATACCGTTTACTCTCCACCTTACCTAACAATCGATCGACAAGAGTAAAATATCGCACTCTTTAATATAGCGTAACACTCATTGTTTGATTTTCAAGCAAGTTGCAAGTTAAACCTCCTACACCTTTTAAAAAAAATCTATTTAAATTTATTTGTGAGACGTAGCACTGTTTGAACAATCTAGGTATCGAAAGATGCCTTTTAACACACTTGGAAAACATTTGTATGCTTTATTGACTGATGCAAATAAAAAGATTGGAGCAACAAAAAGTACAGCTGTCTGGAGCAGTTAATGAATAATTTCTTGTGCACATGAATGGAGTGGTATTTGCTTTCACCATGTAGATTTTCCTGCCTTATTTAAAATTTTAAGTACTGAATTCTAAAAAAATGTTCTCTTGTTATTTTTTGATAGCCCTTAACTAAGAACGTTTCTTTCGAAGCATATAATTTTACATTTAACTAATCTGTTGAGAAAAATATAACTTGGAAATGGGAAGCAATTTTTAAACGACACATTTTGTAATTCTTCATTTCTTTTAATATTGAGTGTTAATCTGTATGTATTTCATTTCGACGTGGCACAGACATTGACACTATTTGCATGTTGTTGAATTGCAGCAGGCGGATAACAGCAAAATTAGATCTACCGCTACAGATTTCGTTCACAAATTTTGCCTCTTCTTTTAAATACACTTGATTTGAGCTCTGTTTACTACGAGGATGAATGGGCTAGCTGCATCAATAAATATTTTCAGCAGTCAGTGATTCAGCAGTCAGTGAGATATATAAAAATCGTGAACGTATGCGAAAATAGGTTTGAGCATCAAAAGATACCGAATTGCCTTTACTAAGTAGATGGGATGCAACTGAAGAATTCAGCTCTGCATTCAGAAAATAAAATGTGGTAACATGAAGGCCCTTTTCCATACTGGAAAAAAGAGTTTAAGCCAGCAAGAAGAATATGAAATTCAGTTTCAGATTTGTAACTAACTTTATTCCATCTGGAGGTAATGTGCTTATTCCAAATTTATTTAAATGGGGTATAATGTAAATAAAGTCACTGCCATCGACAAAAGACACTAATAAACTTTAAACCAAAATCTATTCACGGGTTTGTTAGTTCGAATTATTTCAAAAGCTGTGTTTTAAGAATTTTGAAATGCAAAATTAGTGCTCTGTAGCTTATAGGTCATCATTTAAAAAATTGAAACTTTTCGAAATAATTTATTTTTATTGTATGAAAGTAATGCTTCACCTCACATTTATCTCTTTCAGGCTGTAAAATACTCCAAAACGCAGTGCTTTTATAATAAATTAAACGCATGTACAATACTACGGTTTCTTAGCGACGATCCAAGACCAGTTCCTGATGGAAAAGTCCATAGACAACCCCTCGTAATCTTGAACCACGGTCCGAAGACAAATTCAAAACCTGATCTGGCACTTCACTCACCACACCAACATGGCATTCACTATATTCACAAAAGTACTTTGCTACAGCAGAAATTCAGAGGAGGATCTATCTTAGTGTGGTTTTTTTCCTGGTTCGTACTGGGCCCATTGCATTACATACCTGGTACCGACGACGGTGACATGTACCTCGACGTTCTGGATAAATCGGCCTAGCCTACACTATGAAAATACTACGGCGATGATGGTTGTTTCTTTCAACAGGATCGAGCTCCATATCATACTGCAAAACGTGTGTTGGACTGTTTTCCTGAAAATGAGATGAATTTGCTTGACCGGTCCGATCATAGCTTAGATCTCAATCAGATCGAGCACTTGTGAGACAAACTGGAGCGACGAGTATGACACTGTCACGCAAGTCCATCATCACAACAATCTTTTCACACCCTTGCAAGAAGCATAGTGAGCTATTCCCGCCCAGATTTACAGAGAAATTTGGACGTATTGTAGCTATAAAACAAGCAAACGGAGGGCCTACACATTACTAAATGGTATAATAAAGCTCGTTTTCTGAAAAAACATGGTGTCCAAATAATTTTGTCCATATAGTGTATATTGAAATACGTGTCTTGTCTTTCGACTGAAGTATATAAATTAAAATTTTATCGTACTTGGGGACCAAAGTTGCCGGTTTAACACTAACAAGGAAGCACCTTCATAAACGAATTTAAATAGAAAGTAAATAAAATTCCAGCCACACACAATTATTTATCTCTCTCTTTCTCTCCACGTTCTCAAGCTCCACTTGACAGTATAGTTTCTCATTTTCTAACCCATAAAGAGAGCCTAAAGTAAAAAAAAAATACTGAAAACACCTCATTCACCAACAGAATTTAAACTAGGGTTCCAAATCACCCAACAAAAGAAATCAATTCTAAACCAGGACGCAAGCCAATCAATTTTTTTCCTTCGAATCACTTCACGTCCTCCCTGGGAACCCAAACCAGAACAAAAATCCGCTCCAACCACCCCTCACCTCCAGAAATCTCTCCTCCCACCCACAAACATCCCGATTGAAATTAACCGAATCATCGCAACTGCAACCGTCACCGTGCCATGCATACATGGCTCCAGCCCCTCAACTCTTTGATCACTTAAGGGATTCCAGACGCACCCCCAGGAGAAGGAGGGGAGAGAAAGGTAGGTGCGAAAAGCAAATGACGGTGGAAGTCCCCAAAGGAACTTTTCTCTGCCCTCCTCCACCCCTCCGTTCGATTTCCCCGAACCAAAATGGAAAACGAAGAGAGACAAACGTCGCTGGATATTCGTATGAATAATTAACGGAAACTTTCCCTAATTGGTTTGTAATTAATATGGCATCTGTTGAAGGGAGGAGGAGGACTCTCCCTAATTAAAGTCTGTTTAACATTTAAATCGGGGGCATTGGCGTCCTGACACTCGGCGTTTTAATCCATAATCGCATTATCGGACTTAGCGCACCCAGCCAAGCGGTTCATCCGACTGGCTAATGTGTCTCCCGGAATTTGGCGACGCTTTCTAATTCGGTTTTAAAAGTTTGGCTGGAATTGGGACTGAATCGAGACTCTCTCTTTGGGCAGTTAATGAAGGGAGTTGGGACTCGGAGAGTGGGAATGCATACCGGTTTCATAGCCGTCGGGGTTTTGATTTCGGTGGCTCTGAAAATTCAGGCTCTGGTGCAATTCAATATCAAAATGGGATGGGCGCTGTCTCGACTCCAGAGAGTGTTTGGGGCAAGAGTGGTGCAGGATTAGAGCGCAAGGAGAAGGCTCTTGGTACAGGAGTAGTACCGAATTAGATGTGTGAAATTAGCAATGAGAAGGTTCTTGGTTCGAGAGTGAGATACACGAAGACTGGGAAGATGTTGAGTTTTTGTTTAATTGTATACGGTGGATTTTAAAACTCGGGTTCTCTTCCAATTCAATATCAAAATGGGATGATCACAGTCTGAATCCAAGAGGGTGTTGAGGTAAGAGTGGTACAAATATAAAGAGGGAAATTAGCAGTGAGAAGGTTCGTGGTTCGAGTGAGCTACATGAAGACACTGGACATCTTGTTTAAGTGCTAAATTGCATACGGACGATCTTAAAATTCAGGTTCTCATGTCATTCCATATCGAAATGGGATGTGTGCGTTTTCAATTCAAGAGTGTTGAGGAAGGAATACGTTGGATCAAAGGTTGTACCGGGTTCAAACGTGAAATTGTCAATGAGAATATTCTTGATTCCCACTGTCTTCCTATATTCTTCCTCAGATATCCCGCATGATTACTTACGACTCTGAACAGTTTTAGTTAGGTTAAATTGTACGTAGTGGCTCTTAAAATTAAGGATCCTGGACAACTCAGTACAAAAAAAACAAGGTACGCACCGTCACAATTCAATATAAAAAACAAAATACGGACTGTCTCCAATTCAATATAAAAACAGGATACACACTGTCTCAATTCAATAGAAAAACAGGATACACACGGTCTCAATTCAATATTAAAAACAGGATACACACGGTCTCAATTAAATATAAAAAACAGGATACACATTGTCTCTATTCAATAGAAAAACAGGATACACACAGTCTCAATTCAATATAAAAAACAGGATACACACGGTCTCAATTAAATATTAAAAACAGGATACACACTGTCTCAATTCAATAGAAAAACAGGATACACACGGTCTCAATTCAATATAAAAAATTGGGTACACCCTGTCTCAATTCAATATAAAAAACTGAATGCACATTGTCTCAATTTAAGTGTCTATTTGGACAAGAGTGTCCCAGTTGTTAAAACACGATATTTGATATGTGAAGTTTCTTGGCTCGACAGTGACCTGCATGTTTCTTGAAGACGCTGAACAGTTTCAGGAAAATTGTTTATAGTGAATTAATTAAACTAAATGTTTAATCTTAAAATTCAATGTTTATTACAATTCGATATGAAAACCGGATGTCTAAATTCAAAAGTGTTAGGTGGTAAGATTGCCACTCTGTTAGAGAGAGGCACGATATTTACAGTGAGAATGAATATTATTTAGAGCCTATTATGACCTACACGATTCTTAAAGACTGTGAACATATTCTGCTTTTGTTAGTTTGCCTGTGATGGTTTGTAAAATTCAAACTTTCGTGCAATTCCATCTAAAAACAGGATGGACAATCTCAATTGTAAAGAGGTGCATTTATTAAATGGCGAGGTAGGCAATGTAGTATGATTTTGGTTCGATTTTCCAATATTTGAGTTTGTTACAAGTTGAATATAAACTTAACCAAAGTAAACACCCTGGGTATTGAATTTAAAAAGTGAAGCAATAAGAACTTTTCTTTCGAAAAATATCTGTGGATTTATCTAAGTACAAAAATTGTACTAATTAAAAAAAATATTAATTAAGACATAAGTTTTGCAGATATAAATTTTATGACGAACCTATAGGGGATGTTTATAGCGCTGAGCAAAAGAAATAAGAACAGCATATAGTAATTTATACATTTTCCCCTGACATTGAAGATGTTAACGCCTCATTCCGAATTGCAAAATAATCTCTATATATAATTATCTTACGTGGCTCACAAAAAAGACGTTATTTGTAATCGCTTTTTGGCAATACTGTACGATTGTTTGTTTATCGCGAAGTCTCGCGCTTCGATTGAATTTATAGCGTTATCAAATGAAATTTTATTGAAAAAAAAAAGGAAATTTTAATGAGCTGTTGCAGTTAGTTTATAATAGAAATCAAAGAAGGCGGAGGATCTTTTCAGGGCCATTTAAAAAACGGTCCTTTTCAGGACCAACAATTATAGTTCAACAAGACGCTTGTACTACAACTCTCGGCAACAAACTCAATGAAAAAGTGTGGGTCGTTTGAGTGCTGGGAAAATGTACACACATACAACATGCTGGGTATTCAATTTCAAAAGCAACGCTCACATTTAGAGTCAAAATTTGCACACAGTTTTCATTTGAATTCCGATTTTAGAGATACTGTATAAATTTTTTCTGTAATACAGCAAATTTAGATTTGAAAAACATTTTTTTGGTAACATATTTTGTAAACAATCCCTTCTGCTAGGACACATGTCTTCATTGAGGCGAGCGAAGCGAGCATATGTTCGCGCAGCGAACCAATGACGATTGTGAAGCAATCCTCCGGGGGTTGGCGAGCGTTAGCGAGCAGGGGGCAGGCCCCCTAGTTGTATTTAATTCATGTTCTTTTCTGTAATCGCACCCAACATTTCATATTCTTAATCGTATCAAAGTTATTGCATTGTCATCTATCGATGCTCATTTACTAGAATAAGTGGCAACTAGAACACAAGAACAACTGTTCTTGTAACCTGTCGCACTCGCAGAATTGACGTAGTTACCTCGGTCTCTATTCAATAAAGTTGAGTTTGTAATTACATTGAATTTCCTTTTCTCAAAATATTATCGCATCGCATGTACCGTATCGCAATCATCATAACAATATGAATTTAATATATTGAACAAACACAGAGAAAACCTTTTTTTGTTTTCATCGCTACATTAACTATTTCTTACAACTTGACAACTTATAATCTCTCTCTGTGGTGAACCAGAATTTGCTTTTACTGCACAGTCCTGACTTGTAACATTAGTTTTATGAATATTGATCAAGCTATACTACACGCAGAGCCCCTACTATTGAATTTTGAACCTAATTTTTGTTAAAAAATATTTTTCCGGTACTTAATTCATACACAGTGAAATTTTGATGCATTTCCGGAGTTAATATATAAATAAAGCTACCAAAATTTTCTAGTAGGGGAACGTGGAGCCTTTTTGTACCAAATTTTTAAAAGTTATTTTCTGTGGTTAGAAGTTTATAAATGTACAAGAGGTGACAATGAATATACTTATTCCTCGTGCCAAGAAGAAATGATGCTAGAATTTTTAGCGTGACCAAATGCTTTACTTATCGAATTTTACCCCGATTTTTTGATAAAAAAGCAAGCAATTGAATTGAAATTGATACATTTAAAAGGAAATAAATTTGAAGATAAATTTCATAGAAAATAAGCAAAATAATTTGTTTTTATTTTCTTTGTATACGATGTTTATTGAAGAATAAAATGAACTACAATTTATTATTTAAAAAACTATATTTAGACGGTTGGGGGGGGGGGAAACGATACCGCTACCAAACTGAAATTATTTTTTTCTCTACTCCAAAGTCAAGCATCAGAATGTAGCCTTTTATTCTGCTTTTCTATTTTCTAATTCATCAGGTCATATTTATATTCCAGCGTTCGCTCTCTCCCTGTGATGAACCAGAATATCGGGCGGACCAGAACATTGCACCCGAATGCATGCCCGCACATGTTTCTGCGCATATCTGTTTTGTACCAAATGTCATCAAATTTTGGTTCGAATTCATGTAAAATTAGCTTTCTTGTAATTCTGAAGTACATAATATATTCTCAACACCCCTTGAAAGGCGTAGCAACTCATGCATGTTTTTGCGCATATATATTTTGCACCATAAAGCTCTTAGTACGATTTATTTAAAATCAACTTCAACCATTCCAGCGTTCGCTCTCTCTCTCTCTCTCTCTCTCTCTCTCTCTCTCTCTCTCTCTCTGGGGAACCAGAATATCGTGCGAACCAGAACATTACACTCGAATACAGTTGGATTTTGACTCCATTATCATATCATTTCCTTGATTTCTCTTAGATCAGGCAATACTTTCCCCATGCCCACTTCCTCTACCTACATAAAAAGTTCCCACTTATATATCTCGTATAAATGACTTATACAAGTTCTAAAAATAACCCAATTTAATGATATTGATGCATTTCTGTCATCTGAACACAAATATCCAATTTTAAAAAAATAGTCAATGCAGTCTGAAGTTCAGAGTACTCAACAAAAGCTTTGTTCTTATGGCTAATAGTATCACTCGTAAGAGAGCTTAGTTTCCTAAAATAGTGATAAGCATTGTTTCCATTTGAATACAAATATCCAAACAAAGGATTAGTTGATGCGGCTTAGTGTATAAATCATCCATATACGTGCCTTGTTCAATAGATAATATTGTTACTCCTTAAAAGAGAGCTCGATTTCCTAAAAAATCTATCAGGCTTTTGTAGAAGCAATAATAACTGTTACCACTACCATAGTTTATAGCCTCTAATTGAAAAAATATCTTTAAAAAATGGTCAATGCAGCTGGATTACCAAGCACACCAAAATCTTAGATCTGTTTAGAAAATTGAGCTCTCTTCTTATAAAGGATTGTGTCAGCAATTCAACAAGATTAGTAATTGGCTTTTGTAGGAGCAACGCTGTAGAAATGTTTTTTATTAGCTTCAAATCTAAGAAATTCTAACTGCCCCACTCTCCGAAAACGGACGCCCCAGCCATTGCAAAAGAACAGAGTGTGTTATACCACATGGTCAAGTAAGCGAACCTCCAATTCAACAAGATTAGTAATTGGCTTTTGTAGGAGCAATAATAACTGCCCTACCATAATATTTAGCCTCCAATTGAACACATATGTTCAAAGAAAAAATGGTCAATGCAGCTTGATGTACCAGCAGACCAAAATCTTGTTGAATTGCTGACGTTATCATTCATTAAAGATATCTCAATTTCCTAAAAACCATTTCAATAGGCTGCGTTAGAAAAGAAAAAGAAAAGTGACTGGTCCCAAGGACCAGTGTATACAAAAACATACTAGTCCGCTGCCATCATAGTTAGTCCGCTCCTCAAATAATAAATTAATTTAGTCAATAGCTTGTTAATTCAGGGCACGAAATTTCCACTCGCCATTGGCAAGCGAAATTTTTTCTTTGGCGAATGAAAATTCTGTCACATTGTAGAAATGTTTTTTAGCAGCTTCAAATCTAAGAAATTCTAATTACCCCACTCTCAGAAAACGGACGTCCCGGCCATCGCAAAAGAATAGAGTGTGATATTCCACGTGGTCAAGTAAGCCCCCCCCCTCCCGCCGATAGCGATAACAAGACCAAAAATGATCCACAGCGCACTTTCTTTTTAGAACCTGCCGATGGTCAATGGCCAATGACTCAACAGGTACCGATTATTGTATTTGCAATTTGGGGCAGGAACCAGAAACGACTCCAGTTTAAGTTGATAGGAACTCCCAAATTCTCGATCATTTAACCGAAATGAATTTTGACAGCTTGCCAAAAGTAAGATTTGGGAGTTTGAAACTTATTTTAAAAGAAAACAAGTACACACTCGCTTTCTCGTTATAGCTAATAGTCCCGTGGACCACCCATATTTTTAATCTCCTGGTTCGATCGTACTGTTAGTGGTCTCGGAACAGCAGATCACTTATGATTTCGAACGCTGATTGATAGGTATGGATTCCATTTGAACGGAAATATCCAGTAAAATAAATAGTCCATTCATCCTGACGTACAGCCCACATCAGCATGTTTTATTAAATTGCTAATAGACTTGCCTTAACAGTTGATAATACTCTCACTCGTATCATAAATAGGCTGTATTTGAACATAAATATACAGTGATCGAACTGGCCGATGCAGCCGGATATCGAACATATTACCCACATGACTTGTTCAATAGCTAATATTGTTACTCCTAAGATGAAGGCTCAATTTTTCCTAAAAATCACTAGTAAATTAACTATAAATAATAATTATTGCCCTATCATAAAACTAGCCTCCATTTGAACACAGATATCCACAAAAAGAAATGGTAAAGGCAATCTGTTGTACAAAACTCTGACCTACATATATTGTGAGTTTAATATCTTTTACTATCACCATAGATAAGAGCTCAATTTCCTAAAAATCAAAGTAAAAGGCGTAATCAGAAAAAATAGTAACGAACCCTAACAGTAAAAATAGTAACCCTAACCATAATAAACAGACCCTATTGAACACGAACGTAGCCAGAAAACACTCAATACAATCCTATACAGAAAATGTCTCGTTCAATAGCTAATACTGTTCCTTCTAAGATGGGGATACATTTTTCTAAGAATCATCGTCGTAGTCTTAATATGAAACAGTAGTCACTGTCGCCTCACCATAATAAATAGCCACCATTCGGATCATGCCTCGAATTGGCGTTCCCAGTTGGCGATCGGGACGGGTGCCTTGGCGAGCGTAACAAAGGTAAGGGCAACCCTTGCTTTAACTTCGCGAAGCCATTGAAATCGAAAATCCGAGGTAACCAGTTTAGGACCTCTAATTTCCAGGCCGATCTGGTAGAAGATGAGGCAATTTCCCTCCGACGAAACACAATTTAAAAGCGTGTAACGAGAAATCAGCATGAAATTGACTAGCACCCCTTGGGGAACCCAACCGTCGAATATTGGCAACTCTCTCTCTCTCTCTGTTATGCCTCCCAGCCTTAAAACTCCCCCTACCTTCCTCACCTAATTCACACTTTTCCCAACTCTACTCACTCCCTCACGTTTTATTATTTCCTTGCGCTACGTTTCGCTTAAATTTATTTATGTTTTTTTTTCCTCCTTCACCCCCACCAATTCCTTTTTATTTTTGCTCTCTCTTATAGCCCCGGGTCTTTTATTATTCTATCCTTTTACACTCCTCACTGTTAAACTCGGGGCTGTGTGCGAGGAGTTTAACCAAATGCATCTATATGCAGGGCTGTGCGAGCAAGTTTTTATTTTGGGGGAATTTAGCATCAATAATTTCTATGACCGAGATACGGAAAGATTATCGCAAAATAAAGCGGAACACAAAATGTTTTGGGGGAATGTGTTTATATTGGTACCACAAGGAAGAGGGGAAAGTTATGTAACAGGAGGGCTATTTTAAAGTGGCTTTTTACTGAACTGTATTTTTTATTCAGTGAGTAAAATGGAAGGGAAATATTGCCGTTGTATTGGAAGCGGGAGTTTTTTTAGGGCGGAAAAGGGTTTTTCCAGGTGTAGTGCTGGAGCGATAGACGTGAATTTTGGATGCGCGGGTTTTTTTGTTCGCTCACAAAATGCACAACTAACCAATTTGTGCGATGCTTTACGTAAGGGTATATCAACGCTACTTTCAACCTACTTTTGAGTATGAATGTTTTGAATTTTATGCTCTTTCAAACTGAAACGCTAAAAGTATCTTGCGAAACTATTTCGCTTGTTAGGTGTCTTTTATTAGGTTTTCGACATTGCTTTCCGGCCGACCAACCGGTATAGTGGTTAAGGTGTTAGCCTCTAGATCGGAAGGTCCCGGGTTCGGGCATGGATGTTTGTAAGCGTATACCAGCTTAGGTGTTGCTTCGTCATCTGAACATGGTTCAAAATTACGATGTAATTGCTAGGGGCAATGATGGCCCTCCCACTGGGTGCTCCTTCACAAGTGGCCATCACTTCCGGCCTTGTAGTGGCCAATGACTTCGGTCAAAATGTGCCCGCCATTAGAAAAAAAGAAAAAAAAAACATTGCTTACCGTATTATTTCAAACTGAAACATGATTAATAGTACATTAGATTTTTAATGTGTTGTTTATTCTATCTATACCAAAGTGCGTGTCACATCTAAAGCTAAAAGTACCATTCACTACAAAACTATTTATCCTGTTAGATGTTATTTATTATGTTTAACACATTGCTTGACATCCTATCTCATACTGAAACAACGATTAATAGCACAAATTACTTTTAATTTTATTCATTCCCTCTTTATCAAAGTGTTACATCCAATGCTTAAAAGCTTCTCCGAAATATTTGACACAATTGTAAGGAGATACAAAATAAAAATATTTAATTGCAAATTAAAAAGTTTATTTCTCTAACTAGGTAAAGTTGACAAGGTAACATTTTCAACATATTTAACACTCTCTACACTGGCTTTTAAACCACTGCAAGGTCGATCATGATGAAATTAAGCGGTCAAACCATGCTACAAGCCTATTAGCCTCAGTTCAGAAAAATGACGGTAGTAATTTGTGATATTTGGGCTATATCAGTGTAAAATGTTGTAGATGTACCAAACATTCCTTCGTCCAAAACCTCTTGACCATCTAATTTCTTTTGAAATAATTCTCATTTTACGGATCTTTCGAAGCTGAAAATATTAATTGGATCCTTTGTAGGATTTATTCTGATATTGAATCATTATATTTGAATAATTAAACAGATAAAATCTCTTTCATGAGGTGACAATTTAAAAGGTATCTTCGAATTAATGCGACTAAAACCATCGCCTCATTTATAAAGTGTCACACAAATTGATTCAAATTGCATACTTCACTTTTAGCAATTTCGTCTTCCCACCGTTTCCGGTTTGGTACTAAGCCGGTAGTTTGCTTCAATAAGGGCACCGTTTTGTTTAAAAATAGCTTTTAAATAAAATATTCTTTACAAAACTTTTTTGTAAATAATATTTGCTCAATTAAACTGACAAATAACCAGGCTGTGAAAGTTTGGAGATCGGGGTGTGAGATCAGGTGTTGACACATCTGACCGTGATTCAAAATTTCGAGGTGCTGTCTTCGGTTCTTTCCCTTCTGAATTCATCACGGATCATCACGTATAGCCCGCTGTGCTGCTTAAGTTTGACGTCCATTCAACTAACTAACTACCTTTCTTCTAAGTTACATCAGCCGACCAACCGGTCTGGTGGTTAAGGTGTTAGCCTCTAGATCAGAAGGTACCGAGTTTAAATCCGGGTCAGTGCATGGATGTTTGTAAGCGCATGATGTAGAGGCGGCTGGTTCACCTTAAATCTGTCTTGGCCGAAAGTTCTCACGTTGGGTTGGTGTGGAAGTTTATAGCGTGGGGGTGCCATCTCAGGTTTTGCCTCGCCATCTGACCGTGGTTCAATATGACGTGGTGTTGTCCTCGGATCTTTCCCTTAAGGGATCGATCCCAGACCGTCGTCAATATCCCATTGCTTTTCTCTAGTACGACGTCAATTAAAAAATTACCAAAATTAGCAAATTACTAAGTCACATTAACAACGACAGTATTTGAATCGCTTCATATCGACCTGTAACACAAACAACAAACACAATTCTGTAATCATCTATTAGTATATTAGTAACTTGATGTACAACACAATGGGGTACGTATTTCCTGAAACACAATAGTAGCAGAGACGAGACAAGATACTGGCATGCACAATAGATGAGATAAATATTAAACGAAAATGGGGAATAGTAAGCAAAAATCTAACCGTCATTGACCATTGTCAACTTCGTCATCTAGCCGTGGTTCAAAATTAAGAGATGCTGTCGTCGGATCTTTCCCTTCAGGAAGGCAGGTAGTAAATTAACGTCACACTGGAGCAACCCAGTGATCGAAGGAATCTTTCCCTTATGGGTTATCAGGTACATGCTGAAATTTATTTCGGCAATCGGTCTTTAGTGGATCAGTAGGGGTCTCAGTACAATAGACTATTAGTCGCAGTGCTGGCACTCTTCGGAGTCACCCCTTTACAAGTCATAAGTCATTCCCTTATGGGTTGATCCCGGACCGTCGCCAATATCATGTTGTGTTGCTCCAGTCATATACATAAAATGTAGATCGACTGAACATTGCTATGCAGAGGAGCTTCAGAAGGTGTGATCAACATGTAGACCAGATGTCATATGACTACACTAAAAAATTCATTTGGTTGGTCGATTTGGGGGTATCTTATTACAGGGTAGATGTGCGAATCCGCATTTCCAGAGATTGGCGAAAAAAATGGTGAAATTGCCAAAGTCTACAACTATCACATGATCAATCAATGTATAGGCGTCACCTCCCTTCACGCTGACCAATCAGATGATGAGTGTTAGATTCCACCCAGGAGACGAAGGTATTCCAAGGATCATGCTAATAGTTTTGGTCCCACGATCCTGGACTCATAAAAATGTTAGCTCACTCTATTTTTATATTTCCTCTACTAGGATAAATGGACCGTCATAGAACGGGTGCATAACAAAATGTATTTATTTTGGCGAAACTGCATTTAACCTTCTCTAAAACTTGACGATGCGTAATCACTGGCTATGAATAAACCTTTTTTCAGAACTATCTGTCAACTTGCCTTGCTTTCGCATGGTGTTGCTTTTTGAGCAATACTGGTAAAACAATATTATTGGGAAACTTAAGTTTTGCTCGACTCTGTTAAGGTCCGGTGCACACATCCGATTTTTTAACGTGCGGCGCCGCTGCGGCACCGAAGTCCAACTATGCACACATAACCGTGAACTGACGCAAGTAATCATTTCGCGCAATTTGCGATAAATATTCTATCGAAAAAAACATGTTTATTTCGCTTACTTGGTGCAGAAAAAAAGTATATTTTTAACAAAATAGACGTTGATGGATACAACCATTTATTAATTATTATTAATATTCCATTTTTTTTAAATAAATGTACTTCAGACCAGAGAAGCGTGTGCAGCGAGCTGCGGCGCCGTGGGGAACTGCAGTGGAAATTGCACGTAAGTTGGACGTGCGTCGCCGCAGCGTCGCCGGAGATGTGTACACTACTCCATTGGATCTAATATATCTCAGACCGCACTTGCGTTGCGACAACGGCGCCGCACGTTGAAAAATCGGATGTGTCCGCCGGGCCTAAAACAACATCAGCCGCCGTACGGCAATATTTTTATACTCGTTTTTATTTCCATGGCGATTTCGAATGTAATGATTTTGATATTTCGTATCTCGTTTCGCTCGTAACATCCCACAACCCATTGAAACAATTTGAAACTCCACCTACTCGTGACATCACAGAACCAATTAAAACTAGTAACATAATCCTGTCCGACCTATCGGATCGTCCCTTAAGGGACCCCCCGGACCGTCGTCAATAGCCCGTTGTGTTGCTCTAATACGACGTTAACTAAAATTACCATTACCTGTACGACCTTTGTTCGGCCTTCAAGACACATCTTTTTTAGTTGCGTACGAGGGGGTATCACAACCCTGAGATATACGAGTGATCTGCACTCTTTTCTGCTTCACTCTCGCCTATTTTTCTGCTTTTTACTTTACTTTCCCTCCCCCGTTCTTGTCTTTTGTCTGGCGCACCTAGGCCAAACATGGTCCATGCGCAACAAAACCAGAAACCAACTAACCAACCGACGTCAGTTTAACTAACTCCCTACCTACTTTTTCTTCCGAGTCACAATAACAATGGCATCATTATAGATCGTATCAGATCAATTTGTAAACCGACAACACGACGTCGTAACCATACAATGGGAAACGCATTTCCTGAGCCACAAGCAGTCGCAGCGGCGATTGGCTGGCAAGGCACAAACGCGAGCGTCACACGCGAAACGAAAATGGGATTTTCTTAAAATACAAAGCACGGACGCAGCGGCCTCGTCCTCCTTCATTATTTCGCAAAAGGGGACGGAAATATTTAACAGTCGAGTGGTAGAGTGCCGTCCCTCTTCCCGCATGGCAACTTTTCCCTTTCCTGTCATCCCCAGGCGGGTGGTCGGACCAGAACCAGAGGGCAAAACAATCCCCCGACGCATTTCGGTGTTTGGAACCGGAACCCGAACCAGAATTAAAATGCGTTTACTTTCCCCTTGTCCCGAGCGAATCTCTTCTCGAAGCCCTCGTCGGGATGTAGCGACATTTTTGCATCGTGTTTACATCCGGCGCGCCCTGAACGCGGATCTGGCAACAGGAAATTGCCCCCCAGAGAGAGAGGCGTCCTTTTTGGAAGACGGGGGTTGAGTGTGGGTGGAACAACTCAGAGAAAGACAAAAGGAGAGAAAATGTAATTGGGAAATGGATAATTTTTGATGGCTCGCCGAAGAAGACAGTTCTTCCTGGTGTGTCGGAGGAGGAGAGGTTTGTGGAGGAACGAGGCGAGGGCTGCTTTTGTTTGTTTTCCGCGACAAAACAAGCTTGCGAGGGAAGACCCGCGAACGAACTGATTAATGGGGTTCGGGGATGTGTTTGGCGAAACATCAAACGGATAACACAAACGGATTAAACTGTTGGGTTATGTTCGGAATTTGTATCGAAAGCAAATTACTTGATACATCTCAACTGAGATCAAGGAAGGAATGTTGAGTGGAAATGTTTTCTGTTAACGAATTTATGCTCTACAGGGTCTTAAGAATATCTTTGCATTTCAGATAGGAATATTGTGGGAGGAAGTTCTTATTTTAATTTAAATTCTGGATGAAAGATCTGATTATTTACTGGATTTGTTTATGAAGTGCGATGGTTCGTATAATGGATATCCATGCATGTGTCACTCAGTATTTCCAAATGGGGGTTCTGTTCTTCAAGCAATCAAATGAGTTTATGGTCTTTAAATTTCGATTGTGTGTTTTGTTTTCTCTTTCCTTGTTCCTATTTAGTGTCATACAGAATTGTATTCGCTTTTTTGCGTTCCCTTTTGAGATTATTGTTAACAATCTGAGCGTTGAGAGATTTCTGAATAATGTAAAATTGCTTTTCCCTCAAATGTCATGATGGCTAAATTACCTCATCTATTGGTTAAAAAGAATCCTTTGGAAAAAGACATTAGTTAAGAAAGTCAAAACTGGATTGAATTATCATTATATCGTTAAATATTGTTACAAAATGTAGTTGAGTGTAAAATGCATCAGCGCATTTCAGTTAAGAACACTGCGGCAGGAAGTCTTGTTATTGGGAACTTATTTTAATTTTAAAAATCAGAGTTTAAAATGTAGCTGGCAATCTTTTTTGTAGCTTATGATTTAATTGATAGCAAAAGGTAGCGTTTAATTTTTAACTTTTCCGATTTAACACAAATCTCGTATCCAGATAATTTTGAAAGATGTGCTAAAGATGTTTACTGAAATCTTTAAAAAGCATCTTCGGAATGCCAATTATTTGTAAAAAATTTGCCTCCTTTATTATGGATTGGAATAATATTCTGTACATCACAATTGTCTTTTAAATCGTTTGTATCAGTGTAGACCAATCAGAGAGAGAGAGTATATTTATATTTGCTGATCGTTCCTATAGGATGTCTTTGTAACGCGAACCTCATTCTGGGAAACCCATAGCCGTATCTAGATGTGAACTACTAAGGAAACATGGATGGTAATACGATGAATATTTCAGCTTCGTTGTCATTCAAAAAATAATAAAAAACTGATGGTTGAAAAGTTAAAAAATTAAACCTAAATGTTTTGCTTAGATCAAAAGTATTTGAAATAATGTATATTCAAAATATTTGACTTTGCACACATACATGTTCTTCCGAAAAAGAACTAAATATAATTATCTTTTTGTTGATAGTTCTGTAAAAAATATTTTGTGTTTAGATAAGTGTTCTTCGAAATAAATTATCTTTAATTTGTTTTCAGGTATAAAAGCAACGGTGCCCATCATTAGTGGTGGACTTGGAGCCCAAGATTCATCGCCTCCTTTCAACGAACGTTTGTTTTAATGGCGGCACAATCAGAAGACGGTGGGGAGTGAAGACGGCGTAGATCTAAGAAAGAGAGCTCATTGGAAGAACATCTTTGGGGAACAGCAGCACTGGGAAGTGAGAGGTGGGTGGTATGACATATTTTGAACAACACCTGTTAATGACCATGTCGAATTGAAAATCATTCTGATGCAGTTGGAGAAATGGACAGTAGAATTGAATCATCCAACATCAATAAACTACTTTCTAAAATTTTGTCAAAGCATTTGTTGTAAACTATAAAAGAACATTCTTTTTAAAAAATAGCAACAAAAAAATATTCAAAATAAGTACTGACCATTGTAAAACTATTTTGGACTTATTTGCAATAAAACATTTTTCATTTCTTTTCTTGTGATAAATTTAAATATATGTTTATTCAAACATAAAATTCATTCTGTAATAATTTGAATACATGTATTATAAAGATAAGTCACTTCTAAACACTTCAGCCGGTGAAATGTTTTAAACAAAATATATTTTTTAGTTTTTATGAAGCATGCAGGTCCATATTTAATTTTCAGCAAAGGATCAGTTTTAAAACATTATTGCTATGTAAGATAGATTAACAATATGAAATATAATTATGTTCTCATAGTTTGGTTGATTTGAGCTTCTATGGCATAGGTCATATTTGACCACGGTGTGCCAAACACAGGACAACATGCAATGGATAAACACACACAATGAAAGGTTTTACTGACACCGAAGGGAGAGAAATTCGACCAGGAAGAAGTACAACCCGAAAGGGAATCGAACCTGCACTACCTACAACTCATAAATATTGCTAGAGGAGTGGAAAATCCCACGGCGGCTCCGTAACCTCATCAGAAACATAGGCTTCAATTTTAGAAACAATAATTTCATACTTTCCTAACAGAATTATATACTTCTAAATATTTAACTTAACTTTTTACTTTCCAATGTTCCCAAATGGGAACATTTTTGTGTGAATTTTTTTAATAACTTAATTTTTAGTTTAGAATATTTATACTCGTTGAAATGACACATAATAATATGAATTTATTTTAGGTGCCATCATTTAAAAACAAATAAATTTACCTTTTTGATAGAATTTAGGTCAAATTTAGGGAATTTGTAAACTTCAAAGTGTCATGCAAATTTTAGTTACTGCTTTTTTTTAAATAAATTTTTTTTAATTTTATCACCGTGATTTGGTGGTTAAGGGACATATATTCTTTTACAAATTAACAAAATATGTCCATGTGTCATTTATAGGAAGTAATTCTTACAATAATTTTGATTTTCCCAAATCAGACTTTCCCCAAAGGCCTGGAACATTGGCCTTTGGGGTATATTGTTTGAGAGGATTTTTTTTAACTCGCAAAATTTAAGTCAATACTCTCCTTTTTTTATAATTATCCCAATTCTTCTTCTATGGGTAATGTAGTGGCTGATTCTTTCATACTACCAGCTGGCACTTTTGTATCTGCATGTGCCTAACACCTGTTTTCTCTGCAAACCGTGACACTCTTCTGTAATGTAATCGAATTATTACAGTTGTAAATGTTTACGATTGGGATTTCATTTACTCGATTCACCTTACAAGAATAGTAACCACATTCTTCTTTGGTGAAGTGGTTGATTCAAATGTATCACGTGACTTACGGGTAGGAAAAGAGAGGAGCGCGTTTTTAATGACCTTTGCAACGATCACATTCCAACAACATTCCTTTTTCAAGACTCGGCGAAGGTGTGACCACTAGTCGTTAAGGTTTCAACCAATGAGTTTCATTCTCACCAAATATTTTCTTTCTCGCCTATCTCAGAGTACTAATGTATAGTATACGCTGAACACTGTGGTTTTAATCATTTTTTTTACGTAATACGCCATTCCTAATAGAAATTGACTATTCAAGTGCTTCTCAGGTATCACTTCGTGTCAACTACATCTTTCAGAGGTACCTCGCAAGTTCTTCAAGTTGGAAGCCGCGCTGGAATTTTTCAACAGCCTATCCAATGACGAGCTCGAGGACGTAGACGATCCTGATCTTTGCATATTGCCATCTGATGAATACGCTAATTTGAGTTATGAAGAACTCATCAACGATGGAGCTTTGAATGAGGTCCGTCCTCAAGATGTTTGTGGACAGATTGACCTGATGATTAACAGTGAAGATGGTGAATCGACTATTTCATATGACCGAATTCCCGATTCGAGCCAAGATCAAAGGAAAAGCACACCCTCATGTTCTGCTTCAAATGCAAAGAAGTGAAGACAAGAACCCAATCCCAGATGGAAAAATGATGCAATGTTGAATAATGATCTTTCAGGAAAAAGCCTCGAAAAGATGGCTGAAAAATTTCCCGAGCTTGAGACAATGGATCATCTAGCGTTATTCCACAAAATACTCCCTATGAATTAAGTGCGACATCTAGTTGAGATGACAGCGTTGTATACGCTACAAAAGGAACAGATATTAACAGTTCGCTGTGATGAAATTCATCAGTTCCTAGATCTATTTCTTTTGAGCGGTTACCGCTCGGTGCCTACAGAGGACTTATATTAGAGTTTTTCTGGAGACACATGTGTTACAATCTTTCCTAAGATAATGGCTAGGGCACGCTTTCGTCAGTTTAAAAAGTACTTTCATTTTGTTGACAACAATAAGGATGTTCAACCGGGTGATAAACTAGAAAAGATATCGCCAATATACGATGAATTGTATAGAAACTAGATTAAGTTTGGAGTTTTTCACGATAAACTCAGCATTGACTGATCAATGGTGCTGTATTACGGACATAATTCTTGCACGATGCTTATTCCCAGAAACCCCATCAGATTTGGGTGCAAAATTTGGTTGATATGCTCATTTAATGGGTATCAATATAGGATGGAAATTTACTCAGGGAAACAGGATGGTGCCAAAGCAGAGGCTCTACTAGGATCAAGGGTCGTCTCAGCAAGACCAGGACCACGATCTCATCTACCATTTCACCTTAGAAAAACGGACGAACACTATCTCGTCGCTTGCACCCAAGAACGTTGCGCATTGTGTAAGAAGAATGTTAGAGAGCAGTGCCTTGCATGCAAAAAGCAATGCATTCATCTTGCATCACCCCGTACAACGGTCGATAAAAGAAAAATATATCGTTCCGAAGAGAAATGTATAAAATTATGTATTGGAAACCAAAATTAGTCCTCCTTTTGAGTCTATTGCAAATAAATGACCTTTCGAAAAAATGCCCCTATTTACTTCAACTCAAACGCCAATGTTCCCAAATGGGAACATCCTCAAAATCATACTTAGGATTTTTTTCCGTTAAAAAAGGTCTAGAGCAGTAAAATAAGCCATTTAAGCGAAAAAATAAATAATTTTTTTTAATGAATTGCGGAGGTTAAATGGTTAATTTCAACCTAATTTAAAATTACTTTTCTCTAAACTTTAATGTACAGGGTGATTTATAAGTAAGTATACAATTCAAACGCACTATATAACAGTGACAATGTAAGGTATTTTATGTTACTTGTAACAAAAGTATAGGTGAATGTTTCAAGTTTTTTTAGAGACAGTCACAGATGTTCTCTGTGTGTACCCTTAGTCACACTTCACACATCGAACCGGTAACCCATTTATGCCCAGACGCATGTTAGGGTATCTGAAGCAAGTGCAGTGATAGTGTTTGCGTTACGCTGTTTCAACACCGCTAGATCAACAGGAAGAGGAGTGTTAAATAGTCCTTTATGTAGCCCCAAAGAAAAAAGTTACGTGGTGTTAAATCAGGGGCATCTGGGTGACCATTGGGTTAGTGGCATGCTGTAATCGGTGCTTCAGTGAAGAGGATGAAGATTCGGTGAAGAAGAAGTTAATAGAAGTAATTTCGCATGTCACCTGAATAGTGTGATGGTGCGCCATCCAATTGTAGAATAAAGTTTTTCAACTTTATTATCCAATTGTAGAATAAAGTTTTTCAACTTTATTATCCAATTGGATGAATAAAGTTTTTGACGACATCTGCCGATACACTCGGTCGTCCTGGCTTTGGAACTGTGCACAAACAGCCTGTATTTACAAATTTTTTGAGGACACGTTAAATTTGTCTTATCCTCAAATGTCCTCACGTTGTCGTGGTGTGGTCGATTGGAGAATGGTAAATCAGCTCAGGTATTGGCCCCGTCATCTAACCGTGGTTCAAAATTACTTCGGGCTTGATCCCTGACCGTCAACAATAGACCTTTGTATGGCTCCAGTGCGACTTCAATTAACTACCTACTTACATAGCGTCTGAGCTATACTTTCTTAATTGCCATATCTATTAAGGGTAAAGTGTCGTTTTCGTAATTCATATATAATTTAAATATAGTTTAATGGATATATCATCCATATTCATATAAATGGGTTTCAGAACTCTAATTAGAATAAAAGAATCCAAAATATATCTAACAACATTTCATTTACTTTTGCTGGTGTCAAAATAAGTGTCAGAAAACACATCTCGGTCATGTTACCAGAAATAGATTCTAACTGTCTACTTCAATTCCCCACCACACTTGTTCAAGGACAATAAGACATTTTTTGACTATAAATATATTTTCCCTGATATTTTCTTTCCTCTTCTGATTTCTATCTTTCCGATTTCTGATTGCTATCTGCAAGCAAGCTGCTGAAAAATTTAAATAGAGTGGGGAACTATTCCGTGTAGGTATGGAAATATTATTCAACTTCGTAGCTTTGGAATTGGTAGACGAATCACCCCGGAACTATCGATTTAGTTGAAATAATTTTCGATTTCATAACCAAAAATAGTCCTACCATTTTAAAATGCCGTCCTATCAAACAATTTCAGATTGCAGTTTCCAAAACAAGAAAAACGAAATTTGGCTGTTTGTTACAAGTTCGTAAATGATGTTTTATGTTTTAGGATTATATGTACACTTTAACATATCTTCGGGGTTTGGTTTTCTGTTTTTAAGAGGTAACTTGTGGTTATCTCTTTGGCTAAGCCTCACACAAGTCAAGAAGAGCTGAAAACTTTTGTTCTTAAATGTGACTCCTGCCTGACTTCTCTTCATAAAATAAACTCACATTAAATTTTTACATTTACTCATTTTAAATTTTTACATTTTATTCTTTAGTTTCTCATTAATTATGACATTTCATGTGTAGTTTTTCTTCTTATGTTTCTCTATTTGTACTCTACGGCTTTCTTATGGCGAATTCTTAAATTACCTCTGCAAACTTGGCCCAAGAAATCATGTTTTTTGTGGAAAAACTTAAAATATCTACTGTAATTTTAAATATTTTTCTTCTTTTTGTTCATCTGGTGAGTTGAGCTTAAGTCGCAAGAGTTATATTTAGCCTAGATTCGACAAATACTAGTCAACGTCATTCACAGACGAGGAGAGATTTTCCGATACAATGAGAGAAATACACACAAGATCTGGTACAAGAATCGAAACTGAGCAGCATACAACTGGCTGGCTGCTATCGCAGTGGGAAATCATATTTATTCACGGTGGTCTTTTTCCTTACATGGAAAATTGTTGTATACGACCTATTTTATAATTTGCTTCTAGTGTAAAATCTTTCCTTCAAGCAACATTGAAAAAAGGGGTTGAAGAAATAATCTATTCCTAATCGTTTTTGATATGCGTGTTGAAAAAATTCGATCCAATTTGGGATTGAGAATCTGAAAAAAACATCTTAAAATTGAATAAAACTTTCTTCAAAACCGAAAGATAATGGACACTAAGATTCTATTATTATCTTTCTTTTTTTATGTCCGTATTTAGAGTCGTATTACTTTTGATGACCGATCGAGAGGATTTTCCACAAAACTATTAAAGCGATTCGAGAGCTCTAACAAGCAAAGAAAAACATATTTTCTTAAGGTTTTCCCACATTGTTTGCATACTGGATATCGATGTCCCGAAGCACGAGGCAGCTTAAAGCGCTTAATCGCCAAATATGGTGCACTGAGGGATAAAATTTTGAGAAAGCAATTCTCCCATCCACCTCTCTCGCGTTTCCACATTACATCAAGTCTGTAACAACACAAACGCTTTCCCCTTCTCTTCAAACTCTAGAAATTTCCACGCGAAGGGGGTGGGGATGGCACCTCCCGTTTCCTCCCCCCCCTCCCTTTCAGTTTATCCTATCTTCCCATCGCATCATGGGAAAGATGCTCCAAGCGGTGACGTCACGGAGCAGTTCGACATCCAATCACGACTTGACGAGAATGCTCGGGGCCAAAATGTTTGCCTAAAGAAGGACCGCGAATGCATATGCAATGCTGGGGTCTTCCATCACACATTTGGCGAAGAATCTCTGCGGGTGTAACAAATGAATTCAATTTCAACTCTCCGGTTTCTTTTTATGAAGAAATCTGGGGAGAATAAAGAGGGGACTTTTTGAGGTCCTGGAATTCTGTCACGGTAATGTTTCTTGGAGAAAGAAGTGTCGATTTTGTTTGTCGAAATTGGTGTTTAAAGAATTTAGGTGGCAGTGGAAATATTGACACTGGACTGAAAAAGATTTTGATGGTGTTGGATGGTTGAATTTTAAGGTGCACGGGCCATAGTTGTGGGAAAACTCCGCCAAACAATGTCAAGTAAAATGGACGTACAGACACAAGTGAAGATACATTGACATCGAAGGCAGTGGCGGATTAAGCGGTAAGCGGACTAAGCGGCCGCGTAGGGCCCCGGAATATAAAAGGGCCCCGAGATCTTAAAATGTCTTTTCATTAGGGTTCGAGGAAAGTCGTGACAGCGTCTTTGCAATGCGTAGTGCAAAGAAAAAAGTTTCTAGTACAAGATGGTCAGCAATAGTAAATGCTGTCTTAGATATAATACTTGGTTTCCCCCATATAAATGAGACTTTAACTAAAAATTTTAATTCAGAAGAAGAAAAATGTTACCTTAGTGAAGGTGACTTCACTTCTGAAAAAAATGGACAAATATGAAACCGCCCTAATTCCAGTTAACTGGAATACTATTTTACAAAGAATAAATGCTATTTGTAAATCACTGCAATCAGTGGAATGAACAAATATATTAAAAGGATCTATCCTACTGAAGTCATTAGAAAATGTATCAATAACTAGCCACTCCGTGGACAGCACGGCGTTGCCAGTGGCATTTCTTTCAGCTGTGTCAGGTGTGACCATTGCTCGCTAACCCCCGGTGATTGCTCAAACCAAGTGGGAATTCGTATCCTATTGGATAGCACCCATCATGGCGTTTCCCGTGGTGTTGGCTTGCTTCGCAAACCAAATTATGAATATTAACTATGGTTTGCTTCGCAAACCAACACCAGGGGAACGCCATGATGGCTTTGTCATTGTCAAATGCTACCAAATTCGAAAACAGCCATCATGGCGTTGCCCGTGGTGTTGGTTTTCGTAGCCTATTGGAATGAAATCCCTATAAATTCCAATTTGGTTTGCTTCGCAAACCAAATTACGAATATTATGAACCATGGTTTGCTTTGCAAACCAACACCACGCGCAACGTCGTAATGGCCTCGTCATTGTTAAATTCGGCCAAATTCCACTTGCGAAGACATCCAATAGGCACGGCGTAACGTCCCAATCTCTTGCGAAAATATAAATATTTAATTGAAAAAATATTTTTTAAAAGAAAATCAAATGCAAGGTATCGAACTATTGTAAAATTTTCCGCTGATTTCAAATCCGTTGAAATTTTTCAATCGATCTATAACGATACCGATTTTACAAAAAAAAACCTTAACAATGCCAATCAAAATTATCTGTGATTTTTCGAATCTCGAATCAAACGAAGGTCATTCGACGCAGCGGACTTAGTGTTGGAAAAAAAATATAAAAATTTCAATTCAAAAATATTTACTTAAAGAAATCATATTTAGGTATCGATCTAATGTGAAATTTTCCGCAGATAACAAATCCGTTGTAATTTTTACTCCATATTTAACGATCGAGGAGATAGAAAAAAGAACTCGGCTAAAACTTTATATGTTTGTTTAGTCGGCTGACGAATCATTCCTCTGCAAAATCAAACGGAACCGGAAGAAATAAACTCAGAATCTCTGCGATCTTATGCTGTTGCCATTCCAAAGAAAACAATAATAATTAAGTATCTCATTAAATTCATTTTAAAATGTTCTAAATTTAATTTTTAAATTCGGGCTTCACACAAAAATTACAAAAAATTCGAACTACCTGTGTGCCAGATCTCATAACTAGTGCCATAGATTCGTCACAAGAGTCTCCACACATTAACACTTCCTTTTACAATTACCAATAATTGGAGAGAATTTGAAAGAGTCGAAAAAGAGACAGCTGATTTATCAGGTCTATTATTTAATGTAGAAGGTGGACGAATTCGCAAACAAAAGAGAAAAATGCTTTTTGATGAAAACAAAGAGGTTGGGCACATATGAATTTACAATAAGAAAAAATTTCATAGCCAATGCATTTTATGTTACCAAGGCAGAATTATCTCAAGGAACTCAAACGGTATGAAGTTGCGGAGCCTTTACGAAAAATTTTTGACTTTGATTTATCAATAGATAAAAAAAGAACACGATATAAAATTTGAAGGATATTTAAAAAACGACATTGATGTCTGAACTTTTGAAGATGAATTTGACCATTTTATTAATATTTTTCTAAAATAAACGAGGACACCATAAAAACCACACGAGACATCTATTGAACCGCCAAAGAAATGTCTTGCACATTTCCGAATGTTAAAATATTAATGAAATTGTTTTTAACAATTCCCTTATCTAATGCGTCAGAAAAAGATCGTTTTCCGGTTTAAAGCTTATAAAAAAATATTTAAGGCGCACTATGGGAGAGGAAAGATTAATTTATGTAGCCATTCTGTATATCGAGCAAACAATTTAAAACCGTATTGACACTGCCAGAATATTTGACGAATTTGCAAAAAATAAAGCTCTAACTCGTCCCACACATGATATATGAGGTTTAGGTCTGGACTCTGAGCAGGATACGGAAGATGTTTTACATCCATATCTTGATACCATTGCTTGACAGAGGCTGCAACATGACATGGAGCGTTGTCGTCCTGGAAGTAACATTCGTTCATTCCGTAAAATTGCCAGAGTGTAGGAAGCACCTGATTGTCCAAAATATTCATGTAGACGTCGGAGTTCAATTGATCAAGAACAACATACAAAGGTCCAAGGCTATACCACTGAAAACATCTCCAGACAGGTATTCAGATTTTATGCAAATCCGCTGACGTTTGGTCCATTATTGTAAGGTAGTGTATATCTGCTGTTCTTCAAATCTGATAGAGATAGTCACAGGCTATCCGCAATCGATTTTCACATTTGACGAGAGTATTATTGAGTTACTGAAATTATTCTAAAACAATGAAGAAAACATTTTTTATAACCTCTATGGAATTTGCTTCGGATTCTTTTTAATGCCAAAATCTTAAACATATTTTGAAGAATTTTTATTTCCTTTATTTAAAAATTTTCATTGAAACAAATAAGAGATGGTCGTCACTACTCTCTATTATAGATATTCTCATGTATCATTAGTTGCATGACTAGAATTAAAAAAAAAATTAAGATACTTTCTGCTATAACATCGACGGTATGCTTTATAATCTCTTAATGCCAAACTTGAAATAATTTTTTTTAATTTTGATGGATTGAGTAAAACATTGATGGATCAATGGACAAATGGGTATAGCGTAGGTGTTCCAAATATCACCACTGTGCTTTAATATCGCCTATTCGTGTTTGCAAACTACTATGCGCGACATCTATAAGTTTATTTACTTACCTTGACCGTATAGGATTTTGCCCCATGTTACGCCACCGGCAAGTTCCCTATCAGTTATATCAACAACAATATTGCATGTGAAGTATTTGAAGCTTTTATCAACGTATTTTTTGTCTCCAACACAGTCAAGAAATATCCAGGTAAGTGTTTCTAAATCATAATTTCGTTTATATAACATGAAAGTACATTAAATATTAATGGTAGGTATGTATGCTATACTAGCAACTCGTTTTTAATAGTAGCTCCTAATTGCGTCTGTTAGGGGGTAATAGGAACAGGGGTAGACTATATTAGGGGAACCCACTCTTGAAAATTCTGCAGGGAAACTTTTTGAAGTTTTACTAGTTACTAGTTTACTAGTTACTAGTTTACTAGTTACTAGTTTACTAGTTACTAGTTTACTAGTTACTAGTTTACTAGTTACTAGTTTACTAGTTCCGACATAAGTAAAGAAAGTATATGATCTCTGAAAATCAAAGGAGAATAGTTCTTAGTGATATTAATTTAAATTCCAGCTTGGTTTCCCAATGCAGTAGGCTGAGATACAGAGAAATAGTTAGGGTAGGCGATATTTGGAACACCTACCCTACTCTCCTTCAGCTAAAGGGGTCATCAATCTTCATTTATGGACTATGTATTACGGACTATGTGTCTAAGATTGCCAAATCTGTCCACAATAGACGTTCACATTTAATTGAGTCTGCGTTAATAAAATTTTTACAGCAATCTAGAAAATGTTCTGTTATAACATCAAAGTTTTCCATCAGAATCTAGCTGCCAATAACTTTAACAACTTTGAAAACAATAGATTTCTTTTGTAGTTATTCTATTCAGAATTAAAAATATCGATTAATTATTGACTTAATCTTTACATGTAGATGCGAATTCTGATCTTAAATTGGCGTCAAATACATAACTTTTTATTCGTAATTTTACTCTAAAAAGTAAATCAAAACAAATAAGAAGCTATTTAAGAACTTTTTAGTAAATTTTATTTTGTTCCAAAAATGTAAACTTAACCCTTCTGATGGTTGTCTCGATGAGGTAACCTATCACAAGTTAAAATTACCATAGATTGATCTTTTCATCATAAGAAACGACAGTATCTTGATAACGTGATATATTGTCATATTGTCATTCGTAAAATTGGTCAGATCTTGATTGAAGAGATATAACCCATCGAAACCACTTGAAATCAAACAAGTTTCATACTATACTCAGAACAAGAGCTATAACCTATTGGTTATAAGCTCTGGTGTTGCCTTGTCATCTGACCGTGTTTCAATGTTACGTGGTGTTGTCCTCGGTTCTTTTCCTTGTGGTATTGATCCCGGAACGTCATCAATAGTCCATTGTGTTGCTCCTGTACGACTTAAATCAAAATACCAATACATCTTGGTTACAATACCAGTTCGCATGGCGAAGATAAAAGAACGTATAGTTCCATTTAAATAGTCCTAATTGTGTTTACAAATATTTCTAGGCACGTCATGAATATTTAATTACCTTCTTATTGAGTCACCAACTCTTTTCTTTAATAAAATATAGTTCGATAGGGTATGGTAACAGGAAAAATATTTCCATTTTATCTACTCAATATGTCAGAACCGAAGCAAATATAGCATGAGTGGATGGGAATCAGATTTCCGTCCATCTATGGACCGTCGATGTTTCTACAAAAAAAATATGAACTTCAGTTTGGATGGATTTTTCCAAAATATATCTTTTATTGGATCTAAAAGTGCAATTTTATGCTCAGTACACATCCTACTGAGAATCCGTCACCTCGTTACCTAGAATACCTCAATGACTTCGAATATACTGGAAGACAACAACCTTTAGTAGGCTCCCACAAGTCCTTTGCTAAATACCTACCCTCTAGGATCCTTTGACACGTATTAATAGTTCCATAATTTGCTTTGCCCTGTATAGCTATAGCTAATCTTAAATCTGGCAAAATATAAATGCATTTTTAAATTCCAGAGTCCAACTTCCCAGTCACTTCAAAGCAGGGAAAATGGATTCAAATGCAAAATTAAATTAATTATTTTCAAGACTATTATACCGTACTAGTTATTATTAGTATTAATTATATATTGTTATGACATGTATTTAGCTATTATTATATTAGTTGTGTGGTGCGCAATATTCGCCCACGATGTGTGTATGGTCCAGTTATCAATCTATGAAGAAAACTTTTCCGGCTCAAAACGGACCTAAGGTTGACTGATATCATTGAGCTGGACCACATATCTTCAGCGCACACATTCCGGGGTTGACCACGTCCACGCTCTATCGTGTTCATCCTGGGCAGATAAGGGTTTTTCGGACGGCGTGTCACTAGGCCCACTTCTAATATTTCTCATTAGAGGCTTTCCCTAGCTTCGGCTAATCCGCTGTGGGTTTTCAGTAACTCGGTACGGAGGGGTCTGCTTCCATTCGAAGGAAGAAAGGTCCAGTTATCATCGACGGCACATTTAACGCTGCGAAAGACAGACAGTTTCCGGACGGGGAGTTCATCCCTTTTCTTCACGGCAATGACTTGGTGTCCTGGGTCATTGGTTTATGCCAAATGGTGCAAGACCACATCATACGGCGGAAGTTTTCGAAGTGCTCAATGAGCATTTTCACGTTCACATCATCGGGTTAGATTACACATCGCACTTCCAAGGTGGTTTTGAATGGCCGCCCTATTCCCCGGATTTAAGCCCTTGCGATTTCTTCTTGTTGGGTTATTTGAAGCGAAAAGTGTGGCAGACTAGTCCTAAGACACTTCCTGAACTGAAAACTGCCATTTCAACTGCATTCGACACAATTGACATCGAAGTCTGTTCACCCGTGATGGATGGATTCCTGAACCGCCTCATTGAATCGTCCTTGTTTAAGAAATAGGTCACTTCGAACCTCTTTATCATTAATTGATTACTATTTAATTTATTGATATATCATTAATATATTTTCAATACTCTTAAGTGTTTTAAAATTTTAATTTTTTTCAAACATTTCCTGCTTGGCTACACTGCATCATATTCCGTATTCAAAATTATTCTACAATGCATTAACATCGATTATGAATATAGGAAGTAGTAAATGAAAAACAGCATAAATCAAAGATTAAATTATGTCATTTTATATCCAATAATTTGTTTTTCCTCGATATCACTATAATGCATTGGTTTATCATGCATTTTATTGCCTTCCAAGCAGCGCGCTGCATCTAAGGGTTACTGCGTATGAGTTATAAATACGAGATACTGCCAACCGCTGAAACAATCGCTTTCCGGGCGGGGTTTAGGAGCCTCGATTTGGGATTTTGGGTTTAGCGCCCAGAGCAGGTTCTCCAAAGCCCCTCCTCTCCCCAAACCTTAAATTTACCTGAGACAGTGCTCCAGGAACCAACACCGTTTTGCTCCGAAGACTGTTCGGTGTCACTATCAACTATGCAGAATACTCTGGGACTGGGGGAGCGTTCAATAATTGCGCTTGCATAACAATGGCCCAACAGCTGGAGAAACAGAAATGAATTAAATGAAGCAAGCCATGTAGTTTGAATGAGTAAAAATAAGTGAAATTTGGACGCGCTGGAATCGATGAAATTAGCTGTCCGGTTTCTGACAATTTTCGGAGTCATGTTAGTCGGTGGTTTCTAAATTTAATAGTCCAAGGACACTCTTGAAAATTGAAATTCTAGCGAACTCCTTGGGATTATAAAATTAAATAGTGCATATGTAGACCAGCATAATGCCATATCCTGATTTCAACAATGTTATGATGCACGAAGTCAGTGATTTTTGAACTTATTAGTCCAAGGACTCCCTCGAAAATGATAATTTTCGCTGTAAGAACGTATTTAAATTAACGTCGTACTGGAACAACACAACGAGCTATTGACGATGGGTGGACTCTAAGATTATAAAATTAAATAGTGCATATGTAGACTAGCATAATGCCATAATTATCCTGATTTCAACAATGTTATGAGGCACGCAAATCAGTTAATTTTGAATTTATTAGTCCAAGGACTCCCTCGAAAATTATAATTTTCGCGGAAGGTAGGTATTTAAATGAACATCGTACTGGAACAACACAACGGGCTATTGACGATGGGTGGACTGAGATTATAAAATTAAATAATGCATATGTAGACTGGCATTAGACGATAATGATTCTTTTTTTTTTCCTAATGGCGGGCACATTTTGACCGAAGTCATTGGCCACTACAAGGCCGGAAGTAATGGCCACTTGTGAAGGAGCACCCAGTGGGAGGGCCATCATTGCCCCTAACAATTACATCGTAATTTTGAACCATGTTGAGATGACGAAGCAATACCTAAGCTGGTATACGCTTACAAACATCCATGCCCGAACCCGGATTCGAACCGGGGACCTTCCGATCTAGAGGCTAACACCTTAACCACTATACCGGTTGGTCGGCATCATAATGATTCTGATTCCAATAATATTAGGTTGGCTGGTTTGTTTGGATCCTATGGCGTAAGGCCATATATGGCCATGTTGTGCCAGACGCAAGACGTACAATATCAAGTACTAGACTAACACAATGAAAATTTTTCAGTTTGATTCCAATCAGGTGTGACCTGAACAGCTGACAGGAATCCAAACTTCGCAGCCTACATCTCGTAAGTTGCTAGCGCAGTGGTATACCCGCTGAGCATTGACGATCCACACTTTCACCATTTGATTGGTGTACGATACGGTAGACAATGACGATTCATTGATTCATCACCTGAACTGAATGGTCCGTGAGACATGGTAGTAGACGTTAAATGTTTCACCACTTTTGCCGCCACTGTATAGAAATGCGCATTCACCTTAAGATATTATATCGCCAAATGAAGGAATCAACCAACGGAGTCAATTTTCCTCAGAACAATCACCTGACTACTAATCGATATGTTGTTTACATTTTCTGAAGCTCCTCCCACTAACATACTCAGTCTTCTTAGGCCCGGTTCACACGTCCGGTTTTTCAACGTGTGGCACCGAAACCGTGAAATGACGCACGAACTCATTTCGCGCCATTTGCGATAAATATTCTATCGAAGAAAACGTGTTTATTTCGCTTACTTGGTGTAAAAAAAAGTATATTTTGAAACAAAATTGACGTTACTGGATACAACCATTTATTAATTATTATTTATATTCCATTTGTTTGTGAAAACAAGGTACTTCAGAACGCAGACTCATGTGCGGCTTCGTGGGGAACTGCGGTACAAATTGCACGCAAGTTGGACGTGCGTCGCCCCAGGGCGCTGGAGGCATGTGTGCACTGCTCCTTTGGATCTAATGTTGTTGCACTTGCGTTGCGGCAGCGGCGCCGCACGTCTAAAAACCGGATGTGTGCACCGGACCTTATATTCTATGCCTATGCGCCAAATCTGAATAAAAGCACGAAAAATTATAAAATTCCCGTGAAAATTAGAATGTTTGTTGATGTCACTAATGTGAAAAAAAAAGTCCTATTTTATTGATGAGAAAAATATTTCTCGAAAAAAATAAAAAAACAAGTTATAATATTTACCGTAAAATATAATCAAGTTCAAAAATTGCACATCACTTTAATGAATTTAGTTGTACAATTCAATTTAAACTGAGGCAATGAAGAGTTAAGAAATTGTGGGGAAAGTTATGAAATAAAAATCCTACTTAGAAAAACTTTATTCTGAAAGTCCCTTAAATTTTGAATCAAAATATACATTCGTCATTTAAATCCCTGATTTTATTTTAAAATCCCTGATTATTTACTGAGAAAACTAGCTAACTGAAACAGTACGAGCTAAACATCTCAATCTAAAAAATTATAATGCATAACATTACTATTTTGTTGGTAACATATTTGGTCAGCTTAGAGTAGAAAGCATAAATTGATATTTTTCAGAATCTAAATGCTCATTTTACAGCAAATTATAAATATGCTAGCGTTTTGTAATTTTTTAAACGATGTATAACACAATCAAAATGTCTAAAATGTTTTATTCTTTTACCTAAACTCTTAAACTGAACAACTGCACTGCAAAATTTTATTTCGGCAGCTAACGAGTTTCTGATTCAAGCCAGCCATTTGTGTGTAAGTTGTGCAATTCAACGCAATCACAAACCAGTTAAACGCTAGCACGAATTTAGAATTTTTAATTTAAAATTCGTATGTGTGTCCCGCCAAAATATAAATTTTTTTTTATCAAATTTAAAATGTTCAAAATGCATTACAAGAAATATACTCATGTATAATGCAATAAAAGAGATAAAGTACATGTTATCCACTTTAGTCAAAAACATACTTCATTAGCTCGAGTATAAATTTGATGAGTTCTCTCCCATTTCTGTTTTTAATTCGTTCTAAAATTTGGGTATCTCTTGAATTTCGGAAATTGTTTGCCCTGCAATGTGCTTCTAAAGTTTACAAACATAAATTGTGTGGTCTTGAATTCTTAAAAGCTCTCCGGAAATGCAAAAATCCATTTTGTGTTCGATTGGTTGGTTGATTTTGGGTTTAAAGGCGGGCTTTTATCTGCTGCGTCAACGTTAACATGACGTCAGCGACGTCTATCGATAGTTGAGGCTTGGAGGTAGCTGATTGCGATGGCTTGAAAGTAGTGTGTCGTTGGACACTATAAAACAACGAGGTAGGAAAAAAGAGAGCAAATTGTAAAGGGGTACACCAGGGTAAAACAGAACGAAGAAGAGTCCACTCAGGTATCTAGGGGCTGTGTCGGACGTACACACCTAAAGATGTGTCCTAACGTCCATTTTCTTGTGTAATCTAGCTCTTGTCTTGCAATCTTGTGTAATGCATCCGAAACGCTTTATGTGGCGAGGTAATTTCCTTAACATAAACTGTGTAAAACAATTAGTCGTATTAACCTTTAGGATGAGGTTGAAGTATATCTTAGCAAGACTTGTAGAGGACAGTGCAATATTGCTTACCAGAAAAGTACTTCATGGTTGAGATGCTGTTCTATATATACTGCTGTAATGTGTGTTAATTTTTGTAGTGATTCACGAAGTTCAACACGATTCTCTACGGAATTTAGCACAGAATGATTTGGATGCTACCACTGGTTAATACCTAGCCAATGACGTCAGGTCATGATAGCTGTATTAAGATCACGGATATGCTTCCGTATGCGTTTTCGTGCAATGAATGATTGCGACAGCAGATTGTTTTTATTACCTTTAGCAACAGCGTGAAGAGAAAGATGAGTGGAAACAAAGAGTGAAGCCGTGATAGGAAAAGAAACAGTGTCTGTTGTCACAGGTTTTCGGCCAGTTATTGGCATGTCATTAGTGATTGTACTGTTCCCCATGGACCATCCATCGGAAATATATACCGATTATTGCTACAGCTGTCTAGTATTTGTCAAAAGCAAGCTTGTTTTTGAAAGTGAGCCTGTTCCCAATCATATCTGTCAGTCGTCAATTATACGTTTGAAAAATAGTGCAACTTTGTCTTCATAAAGTACTACATGGGGGATATGGATATTCTTTGAAGGATGTGACTCAACTTGGTGATATGACAAGCTAAATAATGAGTTGCTCTCCAGAAATTTAGGAAAGTTTATCATTAGGCTACTATAACTCAGATTGCTTTCGCGTTCTGTTGTTGTTGTTTCTAATGCCTACACTGGCAGACCAGAGGAGTGCCAGGCCCGTAGAAGACGGCAAGAGGCGAGGAGGTGCGCCTTCCATGTTATTGAGCCCCATTGGGAGGAAGTCCGACTTTGCTCGGGATACTTGACACATCCGTTTTACAGGAAGGTCCCTTTCATACATCCATTCACTCACACATATCGTAATTTAGATACAAATCAGAGGCCGATAACCCTCTGATCAGATACCCCCAGAGGTATTGATTTGGTATGGGAACATGGGGGACTTTGTGACCACGACCTATTTAACGTGCCCCAGTCACCATTAGTGAACACGACGGTCTTTAGCCAGGTCGAAGCGCCGATCTCACAATCATCAGAATTGCAGGCTCCGCCGAGGACAGAACCCACAACCCTTCTGATGCGAGCCCGACGCTCTACTGACTGAGCTACCGCGGCTCTCGCTTTCGCGTTCTATCGCACAATAGTCATATTTGGCTAAGCTGCGCCAAACAGAAAACAACTTAAAGTAAGAAATGCCGTGTAAAGGGGAAAACAGGAATTGGAGGATATAATAAAAGGATGGAAACAGACAGAGATCAATTTTTTTTTCGAGAACTCGAAACCCGTGTTTACTAATGGTGAACCCATGCAAAAAAAAGAAAATAACACTAGGGTACATCGGGATCGTGAAGCCTGTGCAAGCGTAACGATGTTCCCCTGAAACGATTTTGCTATTGAGCGTTTAACTCCCCTGGTGGTTGTCTCGACGAGGTATCATCACCGACGTCATTATCAAACCGACCAAATCTTATTGGACGAGATACTTTGACATTAAAAGAAACGATCACGATCATTAGAAGTTAACTGACCATATTTATATATCGTCATCATCAAACAATCTGCAGTATATTGATGACGAGAAATCTTGTCATTGTAAAAATTGGTCAGAGTGTGGTGGTCGTTGTATCTCCATTTGGCAGTTTAAAAATCTTTTTTTGATGCGAGACATTTAGAAATGTACAAAACAAACCGGTCGTGTATTAACATTCCTAATGATTGTATAAACGAGGATAATCATTCGAAGAAAACTGACAATGTTTTGATCTCGTCGTCATCGAATTTATGAATCAATGATGACGAGATATCTCGTCATTAGCAGAACTTCCAAGATCTTGATGGATGAGACATTAAGTCAAAACCACTTGGTGTGATGATTGGTAATTGGTAGTTTTTAATTAACTTCGTACTAGAGCAACACAACGGGCCATTAACGACGGTCCGTGATCAATCCCCTAAGGGAGATCCGAGGACAGCAACACGTAGTTTTGAACCACGATTAGATGACGAGACAACACCTGAGCTTGCACCCAACTCACCAAACTTCCACACCAACCCAACGTGAGGACATTTGAAGCCATGACAGATTTAACGTGCACCAAGCCTCCTTTGTACAAGGCGGGGTTTGTTGTATTCAAACTCGTAACCTTCCGGTTGCAAATTCGTTGGTTTTCCAAACGGGCCACCGCGGCCCCATATACAGAGAAGGTTGGTACATATTAAGTCTGTCATGGCCTCAATTGTTCAACGCAAGTATGGAGAGTATGGGGCGCCAGCTGAGGTGTGACCTACTCATCTGACCGTGGTTCAAAATTATCTTTTGTCCTCGGTATTGATCCAGGACAGGTATAAGGTGCACCTGTCGCCTCTACACCAAACGCTTACAAATATCCATGCACTGAACCGGATTCAAACCAGGAACCCACTTGGTCTGAATCTTCTCTGATGTTAGAAATTCAGAAACAAATTAAACTGGCCGTGCATTAAAACCACATTACCCTTCACAAGAATCCCAATTCGTTACTCTTCCAAACGGGCCAACGCGGCCCCATGTAAGAGAAGGTTGGTACAAGTTAAGTCTGTCATGGCCTCAAATGTTCACGTTGGCGTGATGCGAAAGTATGGGGAGTGTAGGGTGCCCGCTCAGGTGTGACCTCGTCATCTGACTGTGGTTCAGAATTATGTTGTGTCCTCTAGATTGATCCACGACAGATTTAAGGTGCACCAATCACCTCTACACCAAACGCTTACAAACATCCATGCACTGAACCGGATTCAAACCAGAAACCCACATGGTCTGAATCTTCTCTGATGTTAGAAATTCAGAAACAAATCAAACTTCCCGTGCATTAAAAGCACATTACCCTTCACAGGAATCCCTCGCGCTGCGAATCGGGGCGGCGAGAAGACGGCCCCTCCAACCGCCGACCGCTGACGTTCGGGGCTGGCCGTCCAGGGATTTTCGGGTACCGGGGATTTGTCCCAAGAGACGGAGGCAGCCACTGGTAATGACCATCCATTTCCATTGTGCGGATACCAAGCTCAGCCAACTGTGAAATTGGATTACTGCAGATGACACCGGCAATGAAATATGCTAAATTGACTCCTTCCTTCCCTTCTTCGGACGCTCCTCCGCCTTGGGTAGTGCAGAGAAGAGGGGACATTTTTCCTTCTCTCTCGCTTTAACCTTCCCTTTGTGTCCCGGGCTTATGTAAGCCCCTTTTTGCACGCGGAAATTCATTCGAATGCCATTGACCGCTGGATTGTTTATGCAAAAGTGGCCCATCGTCCAATGTTCCGTGACTCGGAGAGGCCAATTTATTTTGGACACTGAAGAAAGAGATGCTCCTTTTTTTTTTTAGTGTTCTCGTATGTTATTGATTTTGAAGTTGATGTTTTCTTATGTTATGGGGGCAGGTAAGCGATGGATTTAATTACTTAGGGTTTCGGTTGCTTGAGATTGCTGTTTCCCTGTCAGTTTGAAATTGATGAAAATGAATTTTTTTCCTGATGACCGTCCTTTTGAACATTAAGGGCTCTACGAGGTCGGATTTGTGAACCACTTTGCGTTAACTTGGCGCACATCGGAGGTGATCACGTTGTACTTCACATATGCCTGGCTGGCTACCACTTTCTACAAAGAAAAATCATACAAATCGTGCGATTTGTGAACTTCGGGGAGTTTGAACTGAGGACATTGGTTTAAATTCAGTCTACATTGATGTGCAAAATATTCCTTGGCCCTAACCGGTTATTACCTAAATCACTGAAAATTCACCTCATAGCAAAGAAATCGATGCACCAAGAAGAAGTTGTACGATTGCGATAAAAATTGGTGGATATGAAGAACATACATAGAAAAACAATTGAATTTCAAAACAATTTATTTATTTATTTCAGATTTTGATCGTTACAAAGGGAGGAAGTTAATAAGGCGTTGGTCCACCTCTGGCCTAGATGCAAGCTGTCAACTGGCGTGGCATAGACTGAAAAAGTTCCCGGATGGTGTCAGGCTGAATTTCTTGCCAAATCGTCTCCAACTGTCAAGTTAACTGGTCAACATTCCGGGATGGTTGCAATCGCCTTCCCATAACATCCCAAATGGCATCGATGGGAGAGTGATTAAGAGTCCTAGCTGGCCATGAAAGTGTTGGGAAAGCTTGAAGACAATTCATAGCAACACGTGCCGCGTGCGGCCGGGCATTATCTTGTGTTGATACGTAATAAAGGCAGTTCCTAATCACGCTGTATGGGCAAAATTACTTCAAGCCGTCCCACAATATGAAAAATTTCTTAAACATTGTTTTTAAGAAGCAAAATTTTAGAAGTATTTCTCAAATGAAACTGTAACAGTTGCCAAAGTTTTCGATTTGAAATCATGATAGGTAACAAACGTTTCGCTTTACCCGTCATCAAATACTTTTGCTTGCTTCATATGTAGTCAATATTGTTACAGGGAAAGATACCAAAGCCCTTCCAATACGAAACTGCTTGAGTTGTTAAATTTTGTTCAGATCATTTGGGCGACGATATCTAAAAGACGAAATTCTAGTTCAAGAAATTTAAACTTTTACGACTTGGAGGTATTAATTCTTACAAATCATTTTCTTATGTTTTACTTCTTTTTTTTTACAGATTTAAATTTGACAGATAAATTAATACCTCGTCTTTGAAATCCAACCAGTTTTCGTATTTTTGTGATTATTTTAAGAAAAGTTGAAATTTAAGTCAAATACAGTGTTTACTTTAGATACTGCTTACTACAAAGAGGACTTAAACATTCAATCGATATTTCTCAAGAAATCAATATATACTATCTATACTTTCTGCAGATGCATGAAATTAGAAACAAACAGATTTTATTTTTTCAACACTTATTTGATGTTTAATCATACATACTATCCATACACTTATTTTATGACATGTTCACAATCTACTAAAATAGATTTTGTCCGGATCATTTCAACTATCAGAATAGAAGTCCAGTCCAAATTCTCTATGAAACGAATATTATTTGAAAATGATATTATGCCCATGTCCAATGAGATGATTTATTTATTAATTTTTTTCTCTCTCAATGGAAGAACATAGTACTAGTCATAATGAAATATTCTTAATGATTTTACCTGGCGTTTCCAAAATGAAACAATTATTGCTTCTTAAGTTCCTTTTCTGTAAAATTGCCGTGACTCAAATCACAAAAAAGACGAATTCATGTCGAATAATCTACCATTCATCGCTTTCCCAGCAATATTTTAAACTTGTGGCACTTAAGCACAAGGTATGCAACATTTTAGAATTTCACCATTTTTTAAGGGATTGGTTACAAATTAATTTAATTGTATTCATGTCTTATTTTTAAAGATAATTCATTTTACTTGAAGATTCCTTTTAATGGTATAGTTCGTTTCAAAATTGAATGTATTCAGCACAACGCCAAGGTTATCGATTAACACTTTAAAAAAAATTGTAAATCGATTTGATAGTTTTTTCAAAGCAAATCACTGTTTTCAATAAACTTTTAACAGACTTAATTCGTTGCTTAAATGCAATTTCAATTTGTAAAATAGGTTACCTTGATCGCTATCACTAAGAAAAAGAACTTTTAATGTTTCAAAAGTTCCAGAGCGAATTTTTCAAACATTAATATTCTTTCAATATCGGCTAAATTATATTTAAAATTTGCTGATACAGTTTCAAATGAAATAATTTGTATAGTTCATATTGCGTGTGATAAATAGGAATTCTAATTTATCAAAAGATAAATATTTATTAAATTTGCACCCACAGAAATCATCTCTATATATAAAACACTAACGTACTTGGACCCGAATTCGATGTTATTTGTGTATCGTCGAATGGCAACAGTCAACGTAAATAAAATAACCCAGATATTTTTAACTCTTGCTGTTTTCAAATAGCCGAGGTCAATTTCTATGCAAAATGAGGAATTAAATTGTAGTATTTATGTTTGAACTGACTTTTTATTTCTTCCTTTGATGTAAAAGTAATTTAAACGTAATTTTGCTACCCGGTATCTGGCCACGTCAGAATTATTGTTTACTTTTTTAATTTTATTTAGAATTCCGTGTTTGGGTATTTGAGTTAACTGCGAGATGTTGCGGACATCTTTGAGGATTCCTAAGTATTATAAATATGTGTTCTTTTTGTTAATAAATCATTATTGTCTTTGTCACTATCGTTGAAAAGTCTTTCGTCGCATTATTCTATTTCACAATATATTGTGAAATAGACGTGTCGAAATTCAACACGTTTGAATAGATACGTACGTAGTTTTTTTTTTTCTTCAGAATTTTGCATTTTTTCAAGGATTGGAATTTTATTTTTGTTTGCATTATGGTGTTCCAGTATATTACCTATTGCAGAAATATTAGGTACAGCTACACTCTACGTTTATGATTGATAGCAACGACTTGGCGATTTTTTTTGGAGTATCTAGGAGTTATATTTTAATGATAGGTCTATTTACTGCAAAATATCACTAGACATGGGTAATTTTGTAGCGGTATATGTATATTTCAACCAACTTTCCTTAAATATTTTACGTGGTTCAAAATAATGAGGTGTTGTCCTCGGATCTTTCCCTTAAGGGACTGATCCCGGACCGTCGTCAATAGCCCGTTGTGTTGCTCTAGTGCGACATTAACTAAAAATTACCAATTACCTTAAACATTTTATTGAATACGCAATTATTTGAAGAATTGTTTCATAAAAATAAATAAAATATACAAATCAAAACATGTTTAATTACGGTGTATAAAAAAGTTAAAAAGAAAAGCATTATTACACACCGCCGAGCGCTAGGCGGCGCAGCCCGTTCTAAAGATAATAATTCCTAATTATTTTTTATCTCGTGATCTCGCATAGTTGCCACAGCTTACAAACAAAAATTGAAAACAATTTAGAAATGCGAAATTGATCCCGAGCGAAAACATCAGAAAGTATTACTGCACGTGTTCAACGAACACGAGTGACCATTTCGTTGATCAAAGGCCAGCGCAACAGATTAGCAACCGGAGGGTCGCAAGTTCGAAACTATGTACAGCCAAATACAGTCGTGTACTCAGAGAATGGTGCACGTTAAATCTGTCATAGCCTCAAATGTCTCCATGGTGCTCGCAAACTGCCACGGTGTGGAAGTTTGGAGAGTGAAGTGTAAGCTCTTAGGTGTTGCCATGTCATCCAAACAATCAACTATCAAAACTAATATACACTACCCTACAATAATGGACCGGACTCCAGCGGATTTGCATAAAATCCGACTACTTGTTTGGGGTGTTTTTCGTGGTATGGACTGGGACCTTTGCATGTTGTTTCTGGTAAATTGAACGCCGACGTCAACATGAACATTTGTGACAATCAGGTTCTTCCTACGTTCTGGCAATTTTATGGAATGGATGAATGTTACTTCCAGGACGACAACGCTCCATGTCATGTTGCAGCCTATGTCAAGCAGTGGTGTCAAAATATGGATGTAAAACGCCTTTACTGGCATGCTCAGAATCCCGACCTAAGCCCCATAGAATAGAACATTTGTGGGACGCGTTAGAGCGACGTTTGCGGACCAGGGAACCTCGTCCGAAACCTACAGCTGACCTGTTGACATTCTTGTAGCAGGAAGGGACACAAATACCCATAGCTGTGTATCTAAACCTTTTTGAAAGTATGCCCACAAGGGTTGCTAGTGTAATTTAGCACGTGAGGGACCATCCCCCTATTAAATCATGTATTATTTTCCTTATACAATCACATCTTGCTGTCCTGTCCATTATTATATGGTAGTGTATACATCATTTTGGAATTCATTGCATGGAATATAATTTCTAAATTATTAGCGATATGCTGAAATCGTATTCGATAAACAATTCAATGACGTCATTTCTAGAATACAGGAAAACTACCTCCACTTATATTTAGCTTGAGATTTACACGGGGCATAAGGCCCGGTACATGAATATACAAGGACAGGAGTCAAACATTGTGCAACAGGCCCCCTCAAAGGGTCTATGGAAACATAAAGGATTTTGATGTAGTATAACCTGAAAATAAAACATTGGTAAATATATATAAATGATTTGACGGATGAACTAACATGAGTTAAGGGGTATACAAACAGGACTGGACGGACATACAAATAGGAGTCGGCGGATGTAGAAATACGAATTGATGGATATACAAAACCGGATTGGCGAATAAAATCTGTTAAAGAGGTGCCGAATACCCTACACTTATCTTGGGTAAGATTATGATGAAGTGTTGAAAGTAAGATAGTAAGTGGAGAATGGTTATGAATAAACTGACAAGTCGGCTAAAACAAGAATATTTACAATAGATATGAACATGTTGAAACAGCCTTCTTTGCAGTCTAAGCAATAAGAAGGAAATAGTAATAAAATTTAAAAGATTAAGAGAAATAGGGAACGCATCGGGAGGTCCCCAGTGGCCAAGCCACAATGGTCCCATTAGCCACCTCAGCCGCATTGGAGATGCATATTTTAATTCCAAATTTGCAGATCTTATTCTTTATGAGAAAAGCCATTTCGGTTTATTGTCATCCGTGGGCCTGCACAGGTGATATCGTGAAGTGAGTGCACAGTCATAAAATATAGTGATATGGATCACCCACGGCTCCACAGCTGCAAAACTCAAACTGCAAAAAAAATAATAATGTGAAAGCGATGTAGGCAAGACATCAACGGGCCATAACCAGTAAGGAACCACGTCAGAGAGCGATCTGCAACCAGATCTTTTGAGCCTATCGGAGACCACTCTTTGCATGGCCATGATCGTCCTTCCAATCTCTATTCTTTAAGAGAGTGATCTGGCGTTTTTCGTAAGAGATCGGTGTAGGAGCATCTAGAGACTCGCCACACGACGAAGCGAGGCATTATCTTGTTGAAAAGTAAATCCGGGGTGTCGCGAAAGGAACGGTAATACAACCGGTAGTAGAATGTCGTCTACGGACCGCTGTGCTGTAAATGTGCCAGAAATCACTACCAAAGGGGTCCAGCTATCAAAAGAGACGACACCCCAAACCATAACATCCTGTCGTGGGCATGTGTGTTGTGCGATAGTAAGGGTAGGATCACCACGCTGCCCTGGGCGTCCCCAGACGAGTCTGCGGTTGTCGTCACGATACAATTGGAAACGGAACTCGTTACTATGGACTACAGTCAGCGTCGAGCCCAGAACCTTTTTAATTCTGCACCTTCATGGTGCGTCAACTTTTTTTGTTATAGAGTATATATATATATATATATATATATATATATATATATATATATATATATATATATATATATATATATATATATATATATATATATATATACATATATATATATATACATATATATATATATATATATATATATGTAAATATATACATATATATATATGTAAATATATACATATATTATTTATATATATATATATATATATATATATATATATATATATATATATATATATATATATATATACACAATAACTCTGCACCTTCTTTTTGCAACTATTTTTCTGTTATAGAGTGTATCTGTTTTGAGGACGTTTGGCCTATAAATTGGCATTGAACAACCGTCTTTCATGTATCAATTTGAATTTCAATCTTTGGAATTTTTACTGGCGAAGTGATTAAATCGTATTCGATAAACAAGTCAACACACATCATTTCAGAATTTATACAGGAAATACATATAACAGTGGAAAAACGACTGTCATCTTAATGTAGCTTGCCAAGAATTGTTTCATTTTAACCGCGAGCCATAGTAGCTCGGTTGGAGGAGCAACGGATTTGCAATTGGAGTGTTGCGATTTCAAAACCAGGTTCAGTCCAAGACCATCTGTACACGGAGATGGTGCACGTTAATTTTGTAGTGGAGTCAAATGTAGTTTGGAAGATTGGAGAGTGGGGTGCAAGCTCAGGTGTTGTCCTTGTCATCTATCTGATTCAAAATTACGAGGCGTTATCTTTCGATCCTTCCCTTGGGAATTGATTCCGGACAGTCGCCAATAGCCCATTGTGTTGCTCTAATGGGACGTAAATTAACTAATCCTTCCTGCATTTATTTTAACCAAATTCTAGATAACACGAAAGAAGCACATGATAGATACATTAATCATGTGCTTCTTTCGTGCAATCTAGAATTTCCAGTAAGATTAAAAATGTGAAAATTCGTTGAAGGAAACTAAATTATATGATTGAAATCAAATGCATCAATTTTTAAGTTTCACCTAAATTTAAGTTCGACAGAAACTGTAAGGAAATGGCGAAAAGAAATTATTCTAATTTGAATTACCTTATATTAATTTAAAATCACATTTTTTCCTTTGATTTCTTCAGAATCATTTTTGAATTCTGTAACATGAGTATGACATCGAAAAAATGGAATTTTAATACTTTCACCGTCGTTTCTCTGAACATGAAGAAATTTTTATATTTAATTATGAAAGAGAAAAAAGTAATTGGTGATTGAGAAATTCAACGCAAGTTAATATGGAAGAGTAATTTTAATTTAGAAATTGCAACTTTAAAATTAAAGCCAGTTAGTTTTTAAAACAATAATTTAAAACTAGAGAAAAAGCTCTAAAATCAATTAACTCGTATGATTTAAATAACTAAAATTTTCGATATTGCTTGTAGATATGGGCCTTAATTTCAAGAACTGTAATAGTGTCTGTAAAGGCATAAAAAATATGCAGTTACGAAAGAAAATAATCCAAGGAAGCACGACTGAACAAAAATGTTACAAATTTATTCGAGTAAAGTTAATTTTAAATTTTGTAAAAAAGTTAAAAGATGTGTGTAAATACATTCTGATTTAGGCAAAAAAAGCTTATACCGTAAATTTAATTCCAAACATGTACTATTTGGTACACAACTGAATAAAGTCCTTTATTTTTTCAATTCTCTTGAAGTAGCTTTTGAATTTCTCAAGAAATTAAGAAGATTATTCTTCTTAAATGTTCAAAGTACGATCATATTTTTGTCGCAAAAATGAATTTAAGTTGATACCATTTAAAACTTCCTGAAGGCCACACATAATTGGATTTATATAGTGTTGTTATGACAAAGGATTATTTATATTTAGTCTAAGCTTTTTAATCAACTTATGTCATATTTTGCAGTTTATCTCCACGTAATCTTGTCTTGAATTAATCAGGTAAAGGTATTACGTGTATAATATGGCCTGATACCCTATTTAAGAAGATTATATTCTTAAGACGCAAGTGTCAAACTCAGGAGAGCTGCTTTTTTGTTTCGTTTCGGCCTAAATTTTGATGTTCGCTTTTATGATGTCGACAGATTAATTTCAGAGAGCCCTTCCCAGTATAAGCTTAGATATTTTATAAGAACGTTAAAAGTATCAAATTAATGTCAGTTTCAGTTTGAGCAGAAATGTCTCCGGTTTTCACGAAAAATTTTTATAAATAAAATCTAAAATCAAATTCTGTCATATTATTTTCCTAGTTCGATTTAAGCTCTACAGACAAACATTCTTAGCCTCCTTGCACAATAGAAAGCACAACAGAAACACACAAAACACAGTACAAAAGAGAATTAAACATTAAACGATTACACGGCAGCAGTACAAATAAAAGCAATTAATAAAAAATTGGTAGGTTGTGTCGAAGACACAAATAGTAGTTTGGTAATGAATACTGGGGCCTGATACTGGATTGCGGAATGAATAAAGAACACATAGGAAGTTTGAGCGAATGTTCATTGTGAATATTTAACAATCAATTAACAGTTTGAACGATCAAAGTGTAATTCTATATTAATTGTTGTTTTCCTATATTATTGTAGCGTAGTTCGATGGCTTTCGAATGATACCACTTGCACAGTTGTAATTCTTAGCAATCCAAAGTTACACTGGCCCATATCCTGCCCAGCACAGTAGAATTTCGACATACTGCGAACTCCCTCCTCGTATGTACATAATTTGACTACTCGACACTATATTTATCTTCTGGATGTGTCTTTTAGTTCTAAATTTTTAGACGAAACAGTTACAACGCTCATTTGTAACGCTAGACTTTTCACGCATGCCCCAGAAGTGTTCCGATTTTAAAGACGTATTCACGCCAAAAAAGAACCATTAGGACAAAGTCTCAAGTCTCACAATAACGTGAATAAATATTGTGCCACATTCTTTAATGTTGAAATATGAAAGTGACAAATTAATTTGGCTGATCAGCAATAAGTTCTAGTTAATTCTAGTTAAAAGTTCTAAATAAAAAAATGGGAAAGATTTGTCTAAAATTTTCAATGTCTAACTTATTTTAAAAACTCTTGCTACTTAAGGTTATATTAATCCTTCTTTAATTTGTATTATTTATGTTTTTTAATTCCTTCCAACCTTGAAATTCGCTTAAAACAATATTTAAATTACTACGTGAAAGTAATAAAGTATTAACTTATGCTTTATTTACTTGTTTAATATAGAATTAATGTATCAATGTAAAGATTACCATTTTCCTTGTTCTTATTTAGTTTGAACACAAAATAATTTATTATTAGATTTAAGTCAAGAGATTTTCATTTGTTATTCCTAATTCAATATTATTATTATATTATTTCGACAAATAAATCGAAGTTGGACTGTCTCATTTCTTACAGAAGTGTAACCAAGTTACTATATGACTCAAAATCGATCACATTCAAAAAGTTGTTGGTGACATTTTAATTTCAAACAAAATACATTGGATTTTAAATGAAATTAGATGCATTCTGCATATCATGGAAAAAAGTAAATTCAAATAAGATATTTCGTAAGCACATAAAAATATAATATCTAAATTTCAGCATAGAAATTATCTTAAATTACATCCGAAGAAATGCTTTATATATAAAATATGTTATAAGTAGGACAACTTTTTGCAACAAATGCAACTTTTTTCACAAGTTCTACGCTGCATGTAAAGCACTAAAACCAAAATTCCTCCTACATGGGGTGTATTGTAAGTGAGTTATAACCGCAACATAAATGCAACTTTCTGCATAAATGCAACTTTTTGCATAAATGCAACCACTAACCTGTAACTTTTTAAAATGTAGCTTAAAATCAATTCATATGAAATTACTATTTCATTTTTTGCCCTCTGAACCAACCCTTTGATCGCGTGTGTCTGATCTTGCGAATGCTCATTGAAAGAAGCTGTTCGTCCAAACAGATAAAAGTGAAATAAATGGCAAGAAGTAACTTTTAACACATTGGTTGACACTCTTGCTAATCCAGAGGAAACTTGCGTAATCGACTGCAGAGTTTGCGAGGTGAGTGTCGATCATCAATATGTTCTACGCCTTGTAGATGGCGTTTTAAAATCTCTGAATGTTGAGCGAAAAGATTTTGTGCTTCTGCTATCCGATACAGCATATTATATGACTGCGGCTGGAGAAGTTTTTCAATGTTAAAGAAATTACTGGCCGAGGATCGACCATTCAACGTTCTTCTGTATTTAAGAATGTATTACAATACTGTTGTACACGACTAAAATTGTCAGTATATTTTGAATTTTTTCATTTTTGCGAGCAATTTATTTTAGAATTTAGTGTATCAAAAATAAATGCAACTTTACTTCCATAAATGCAACTTTAGGGAATGATGAATGCAACTCTTCCCATTTTTACTGCAACAAAAAAGTTGCCCTAGTTATAAGCTACTCAATCTGAAATAATACACAAAACGAACTGAAAATCAGACTAGGTCTTGATGAGCAGAACAAATAATGCGGAAATAAAATCATTGAACTCGTTCATTTGATCGTGTGTTCCTATCCATACTACGAATACTTCCAAGAGCTTAATCTTTTTCGAAAAACAAACCAATTGACGAAGCATTCTAAATAAGTACAAGATACACGTATCACAGCAGAAACACAACTGCCACCTGCTTGACAGAAAACGCCTTTCATGTAAAACTGCAAACCAAAACCGCGTTGTCCTTCGGGAATCTAGTGCGCATGCGCCAATTTCCACCCTTTGAATCGCGAACGGTAATGAAACTGTGATTGAAGCTCTAAAGCAGTTATCGGGTCGTCAGCGACGCTACAAACTGAATTTTGACACCTTCCATTGTGCCCTGTTATCCGACGGTGAGCGGTATTGTGCACCCGTGGCATGGGACCAAAGGGTTAAGCCCAGACACCAAAATGCATTTCTTGTGTCCAATCATTACGTGCTGAGTCACTGTTTCCTACGGCGAGTTCTATCAGACTGTTGCAACGTGACTGAACGTTGGTTTTTATGTGTGATTTAGTGGATACAATGGAGCTTATTAGTTTGAATTACGCCCGAGATTAGTTTATAACTTTCTGGCTTATTGTTGGAAGTTCGGAAAGAAGTTTGTTAGGAAAGGCTTAGTTCGTGGTTTCCCAAACTTATTTTGGATCGAAGCCCCTTTTCAAATAGATATTTTTTCGGCATCCAGTCTTGAACATCATTTTAACTGGTAACAAATTGCAAGCCGTAGATGTACCTTTAATTTTTAAATGTCACCATAATATTTATGTAGCTGTTTGGTAAATTTAGAATAAAGAAAAATAATATTTTGAAAATAAAGAAATTTGGTACTGAAATTATAAAATTAACGGTAGCAATGCTTTGTTTTGGGGAGACTGAGAAACGCCAAACTTCAAGCATTTGATATTATACTGTCTACGTTTCTTTGGTTCCACTGTGGGCTTTATTTTTTATAAACTGAAACTGTTTTATTTTTTATAAAGTTTTTAAAGCTTTATTTATATATTCTTCAAGGATTCAAACTTAATACGACGACATGAATGACGACCGGGTTTAGTTTATTATAGAGACTTTTGGAAAGAAGTTTAATAGGGAGGACTTAGATCATAGTTTCACAAACTGTTTTTTGGCTCAACGCCTTTTGCAAGAGTGTTTTCGACACCCCTTCTAGAAAACCTTTTCAACCGTTTAAAGTATTGCAAGCGTAGCTGTATCTTTAATTTTTCAATTTCATCAAAATATTAATGAATTATGTATTATAAATCTTTTTAAATATTAATATTTTATTATATAAAAATATATTACGTAATATAATAGTAAAATTGATGTATTTTAAATATTATATAGTTTTGTCTTATGAATTAAAAATATCGCTAGATTGGAAACAAAGCAACGTGAAACAGAAATAATAAAACTAACATTGGAGGGGGGGGGTAATGTTTATGTTTAGCGGAGACTGAGAAGCGTCATTCTTCAAGTATTTGATATATTGTTATCTATATTTCTTCCTTTTCTTTCGGTTCCACCATGGATTTAACTAAAAGAAAAAAACATTTTATTGTTTTTGTACAGATTTTTAATATTTATTCATGTATTTTTTAAAATGTGTTCAACTTGTATTCAAAAGGTTAGTAATTGAAATCGAACCGTTTCATTATACAAGCGTTAAAAATGGTATTATTAGCCTCACTTTCGTTAATTAAATTTTGTCATATGTTTTATTGATATTAATAATGAATGGTATTTTTAGTATTCGTTTTCTTCATACAGTGAACCATAAATATCCGTAATTACATAATTTAAGAATATTTTTGTTGTTGTTGTTGTTTAGTTAACGCTAGATTAGATCAATTTTCACTAAGATCAAAATATTTTGTCATGCGCAGATTCATTGAATTGTGGCTTCTAATTTTTCTTCGATATTAAGTAACATTTTATTCAAAATTTATATAAAATGTAAATAAAAGAGATGTGTATGTACAAAAAAAAATGTTCGCAATTTAAAAACGCATAATTAAATAAAACTTACAGAAACAAAAAGGCTGATAATTTCAAGAGAAGAAATGAAGGGAAATATATATTTTATTATTACAATATTATGGGAAATATCCGAATTTTCGAGGAGGATAGGGGTGGAGACCCAATGTCTAGTTTTGTACCTTTTTAGAAAAAGCTGGTTTTATATACTTTTTATTTAAATACCCAAACCCATTATAAAAATAATTTCCGATGTTTCGATTTTTCAGCATACTGCCTTTAAGTTTATCTAATAACTTTCATTACCTCGAAGTTATTGATGAACAACTCAATATAAGCGAATTTGGACATTGTTCCTTTTATTTACCAAGGTACAGATATATTCTATGCCAAATTGTCACAAATTTGTTATAAGATAGTTTAAAAATGGGTACTTTAGAACTTTTGTAAAATGGAATATTATCAATTTCTTTACTCTTTTGAAATTGGGGAATAATTGCTTCAGTGGAGTAAATATATGGAATCACTGAACTATAGATTTTTAAAATTCATAATAATTGATAAAATTCATAAACGAATTGCGTAGCCGTCTATTGTCTTTGATTTAGTGAGGACTCTTAGATCTTATGTATTGTTTTTCAATACACGTTTAATGGTGTTTTATGCTGCACATTTTACAATGAAAATACGAAAATCACAAATAAGATGGATTTTCAGTGTAAACAAACAAAACACCGGAAGACGAAGATTTTACTTCTGGTTATAAAATGTTCTAGCTCGGTTGATAACGGAGTTACTTTAAAATCTAGTCATATGACGTCACTTATTGAATTTGTTCAGGGAACACGTTCTACCACAAAAACCCTAGTATCTTCTACATGTAGCTTTACTGAAAATGTATCTCAGTCAAGTATATATGGGGGTAATTATCACTCTAGAATAATGAACGAATGAATATATGCTGTTATTTTTATGATCAATGATATTCTGTAAGTACACTTTGATAATAAACGATATATGATTACTCAAGAAAATGTCCAGCAAGTTTTTGAAAAAAAAACGTTAAAGTTTATTTAGAAAAAAATATTCGAGACGTAATACGGGTATAGCAAATCTTTTAAAGGGAACACGGTCCAAACTAATTTAGTTCAAAATCTTTGGCTAATCAATTTCTTCTGTTCTTTATTAATTAGATTATTTCGATATTTCTTCGTTAGGTTTTGCTCTTATTTTATCAAAAGCAATTAAAGAATTAATTGCTCCGGAGAAAAAGTATTTGTTCAATTAGTTGCGTAGATTAATTTTAAAACATATTTTGAAGGTAACTGTCCCCTTCCGTTCATTAATGATTTAATGAAAGTACACCACAAATTAGGAGTCAAAAGAAAAAAGTGTAAAAGGATTTTTTTTTACTTCTAAAGTTAGCCTTTTATAACTTCTTTTAGCAATCTTAATAATCAATAATAATAATACTTAAATTGAATTCACATATACGTAACAAGTTAGGTGGATTTCTTAAATATCTTTATAAAGACCAGTATTTATCAGTCATTGAATAAATACAGTTAAGAAATTTTTAAATCTGTAATTACATTTTTAAACAGTGAAAATTGAATATTTTAGTTTATATTAGTATGAATACTAAGATAATAGTTTAGTTTATCTTAGTGTAAACAGTAAAATTATTTTAGTTTAGATTAGTATAAACAGTAAAATTATTTTAGTTTATATGAGCATAAGTAGTAAATATTTTACTTTGTATTAATATATATGTGAATAATAGAAATATCACTTTGTTTCTTTTATGAAAGAAGCCGAAAGATTTAATTTAGTTGTTACTTCTTTAATATAATATTAATTAAAGAAATATCACTATCTTTAAATAAAAAGCATTCATTACAAAGAGAATGTATCATTCTTTCAGCCCAGTAGGAAAAGCAATGGTTTAGCAACCGGTGGTTTTCGAGTTCGAAACTAGGTTCAACCAACACTGGGGGTAGTGGACCTTAAATCTTTCATGACTTCAAATGTCCTCATGTTGGTGTTGTGCAGAAGTTGGATATTGAGATCTTACCCAGTCATTGACTTAGTCATTTGACCGCGATTCGAAATTACGATGCGTTGTCTTCGGATATTTCCTTTGTTATTGATTCTGTACCATCGCACGTCACCAATAACCCGATCTGTTGATCTAGTGCTACGCTAATAAACTACCTACCAGCTAAACCAAGTCACGATTCTAGTAAACGTCGTCTAAGCTACATCGAGGCTATTCCTCAACCGCGGAGAAGACAGTCTGTGTACATGTATATATCAAATAAATTCTATTGTTGCCATTCGATCGTTTAAAATAGTTATTTTGTCAAAATATGTTGTTATACTTCAGTAAACATACTTCAAGTCTGCTAAATAATTCAATTTACCACTTCTACATCGAGACTGTTCCTTAATCGTGGAGAAGACAGTCTGTTTACATGCTAATATAAAAGAAATTCTAGTGTTGTCATTCGATCGTTCGAAATAGTTATTTTGTCAAAATATTTTATTATACTTCAGTAAACATGCCTAGAGCCTGCTAAATAATTCACACTTCTACATCGAGACTATTCCTCAATTGTGGAGAAGACAGTCTGTGTACATGCCAATATAAAACTAATTCTATTGTTGCCATTCGATCGCTCGAAATAGTCATTTTGTGAAAATGTTATGTTATACTTCTGTAAACATACTTCGAGCCTCCTAAATAATTAAATTCCACACTTCTACATCAAGACTATTCCTCAAACGTGGAGAAGACAGTCTGTGTGCATGATAATATAAAATAAATTCTATTGTTGCCATTGGATTGTTCAAAAAGAGCTATTTTGGCAAAATGTTATATTATACCTCTGTAAACATACTTCGAGCCAGCTAAATAATTCAATTTCCCACTTCCACATCGAGACTATTCCTCAATCGTGCTGTGTACATGCTAATATAAAATAAATTTTATTGTTGCCATTCGATCGTTTAAAATAGTTATTTTGTCAAAATATGTTGTTATACTTCAGTAAACATACTTCGAGCCTGCTAAATAATTCAATTTCCCAATTCTACATCGAGACTATACCTCAATCGTGGAGTAGACAGTCTGTGTACATGCTAATCGAAAATAAATTCTATTGTGGCCATTGGATTGTTCAAAAAGAGCTATTTTGGCAAAATATTATGTTATACCTCTGTAAACATACTTCGAGCCTGCTAAATAATTCAATTTCCCACTTCCACATCGGGACTATTCCTAATCGTGCTGTGTACATGCTAATATAAAATAAATTTTATTGTTGCCATTCGATCGTTCGAAATAGTTCTTTTGTCAAAATGTTTTGTTATACTTCAGTAAACATACTTCGAGCCTGCTAAATAATTCAATTTCCCACTTCCACATCGGGACTATTCCTAATCGTGCTGTGTACATGCTAATATAAAATAAATTTTATTGTTGCCATTCGATAGTTCGAAATAGTTCTTTTGTCAAAATATTATGTTATACCTATGTAAACATACTTCGAGCCTGCTAAATAATTCAATTTCCCAATTCTGCATCGAGACTACACCTCATTCGTGGAGAAGACAGTCTGTGTACATGCTAATAGAAAATAAATTCTATTGTGGCCATTGGATTGTTCAAAAAGAGCTATTTTGGCAAAATATTATGTTATACCTCTGTAAACATACTTCGAGCCTGCTAAATAATTCAATTTCCCACTTACACATCGGGACTATTCCTAATCGTGCTGTGTACATGCTAATATAAAATAAATTTTATTGTTGCCATTCGATCGTTCGAAATAGTTCTTTTGTCAAAATGTTTTGTTATACTTCAGTAAACATACTTCGAGCCTGCTAAATAATTCAATTTCCCACTTCCACATCGGGACTATTCCTAATCGTGCTGTGTACATGCTAATATAAAATAAATTTTATTGTTGCCATTCGATAGTTCGAAATAGTTCTTTTGTCAAAATATTATGTTATACCTATGTAAACATACTTCGAGCCTGCTAAATAATTCAATTTCCCAATTCTGCATCGAGACTACACCTCATTCGTGGAGAAGACAGTCTGTGTACATGCTAATAGAAAATAAATTCTATTGTGGCCATTGGATTGTTCAAAAAGAGCTATTTTGGCAAAATATTATGTTATACCTCTGTAAACATACTTCGAGCCTGCTAAATAATTCAATTTCCCACTTCCACATCGGGACTATTCCTAATCGTGCTGTGTACATGCTAATATAAAATAAATTTTATTGTTGCCATTCGATCGTTCGAAATAGTTCTTTTGTCAAAATGTTTTGTTATACTTCAGTAAACATACTTCGAGCCTGCTAAATAATTCAATTTCCCACTTCCACATCGGGACTATTCCTAATCGTGCTGTGTACATGCTAATATAAAATAAATTTTATTGTTGCCATTCGATAGTTCGAAATAGTTCTTTTGTCAAAATATTATGTTATACCTATGTAAACATACTTCGAGCCTGCTAAATAATTCAATTTCCCAATTCTGCATCGAGACTACACCTCATTCGTGGAGAAGACAGTCTGTGTACATGCTAATAGAAAATAAATTCTATTGTGGCCATTGGATTGTTCAAAAAGAGCTATTTTGGCAAAATATTATGTTATACCTCTGTAAACATACTTCGAGCCTGCTAAATAATTCAATTTCCCACTTACACATCGGGACTATTCCTAATCGTGCTGTGTACATGCTAATATAAAATAAATTTTATTGTTGCCATTCGATCGTTCGAAATAGTTCTTTTGTCAAAATGTTTTGTTATACTTCAGTAAACATACTTCGAGCCTGCTAAATAATTCAATTTCCCACTTCCACATCGGGACTATTCCTAATCGTGCTGTGTACATGCTAATATAAAATAAATTTTATTGTTGCCATTCGATAGTTCGAAATAGTTCTTTTGTCAAAATATTATGTTATACCTATGTAAACATACTTCGAGCCTGCTAAATAATTCAATTTCCCAATTCTGCATCGAGACTACACCTCATTCGTGGAGAAGACAGTCTGTGTACATGCTAATAGAAAATAAATTCTATTGTGGCCATTGGATTGTTCAAAAAGAGCTATTTTGGCAAAATATTATGTTATACCTCTGTAAACATACTTCGAGCCTGCTAAATAATTCAATTTCCCACTTCCACATCGGGACTATTCCTAATCGTGCTGTGTACATGCTAATATAAAATAAATTTTATTGTTGCCATTCGATCGTTCGAAATAGTTCTTTTGTCAAAATGTTTTGTTATACTTCAGTAAACATACTTCGAGCCTGCTAAATAATTCAATTTCCCACTTCCACATCGGGACTATTCCTAATCGTGCTGTGTACATGCTAATATAAAATAAATTTTATTGTTGCCATTCGATAGTTCGAAATAGTTCTTTTGTCAAAATATTATGTTATACCTATGTAAACATACTTCGAGCCTGCTAAATAATTCAATTTCCCAATTCTGCATCGAGACTACACCTCATTCGTGGAGAAGACAGTCTGTGTACATGCTAATAGAAAATAAATTCTATTGTGGCCATTGGATTGTTCAAAAAGAGCTATTTTGGCAAAATATTATGTTATACCTCTGTAAACATACTTCGAGCCTGCTAAATAATTCAATTTCCCACTTACACATCGGGACTATTCCTAATCGTGCTGTGTACATGCTAATATAAAATAAATTTTATTGTTGCCATTCGATCGTTCGAAATAGTTCTTTTGTCAAAATGTTTTGTTATACTTCAGTAAACATACTTCGAGCCTGCTAAATAATTCAATTTCCCACTTCCACATCGGGACTATTCCTAATCGTGCTGTGTACATGCTAATATAAAATAAATTTTATTGTTGCCATTCGATAGTTCGAAATAGTTCTTTTGTCAAAATATTATGTTATACCTATGTAAACATACTTCGAGCCTGCTAAATAATTCAATTTCCCAATTCTGCATCGAGACTACACCTCATTCGTGGAGAAGACAGTCTGTGTACATGCTAATAGAAAATAAATTCTATTGTGGCCATTGGATTGTTCAAAAAGAGCTATTTTGGCAAAATATTATGTTATACCTCTGTAAACATACTTCGAGCCTGCTAAATAATTCAATTTCCCACTTACACATCGGGACTATTCCTAATCGTGCTGTGTACATGCTAATATAAAATAAATTTTATTGTTGCCATTCGATCGTTCGAAATAGTTCTTTTGTCAAAATGTTTTGTTATACTTCAGTAAACATACTTCGAGCCTGCTAAATAATTCAATTTCCCACTTCCACATCGGGACTATTCCTAATCGTGCTGTGTACATGCTAATATAAAATAAATTTTATTGTTGCCATTCGATAGTTAGAAATAGTTCTTTTGTCAAAATATTATGTTATACCTATGTAAACATACTTCGAGCCTGCTAAATAATTCAATTTCCCAATTCTACATCGAGACTACACCTCATTCGTGGAGAAGACAGTCTGTGTACATGCTAATAGAAAATAAATTCTATTGTTGCCATTGGATTGTTCAAAAAGAGCTATTTTGGCAAAATATTATGTTATACCTCTGTAAACATACTTCGAGCCTGCTAAATAATTCAGTTTCTCACTTCGTCCAATCGAAGGGATCTAATTTACTCTCGGATGGACCCTGGGCTAATGGGCACGAATTCTACAGCAGAAGTATGACGCGAATTCCAGGTTGCCCGTCCCATTATGACACCACCTCTCCTTAGCTTCCCTGACACGACTAATCCCACCGGCGAAACAAGAAAGATACCATCTCTCGTCCCGAACACAGCGCGACCCAGAGAGTGCGAAGCCCGAGTGATACCTCTCCATCTCGTCTGCGGATTTTCGGGAAAACTTCCATCATAAGGCAGCACCTGCCTTAATGGGGGGGGGGGAGGGAGTAGTGCCTGCTCCAGACACATCCGGCGCTATTACTTAGCGCAAAGCTTCGGCAACACACTGCTACACACACATAGTCCGGGATGTTTCGTATCGCCTTCAGAGAAAAGAACAGCCAGCAGCAGCTGACAGCCTAATTTATATTTAATGGAGATTTACTTTAAGATTAAAAGACTCCGCGAACGCGAGCAGCTCTTGGTGTGGACTTCTGGCACTATCTGGGAAGGGGGAAGATCTTAAGAAGAATATTGATTTGTTAATAATAGAGGGGCTTAAACGAGGGGAGGTCTGCAGCGTTAAAAGAAAACGAGAGTTAAAATTTTGCTCTGAGATAAAAGTTGCCGTATACTTGGGGGATCCTCGGAGATAATTTATGGGGGCAGACTCTTTCCACTGCCTCCTTTTTTGAGATTTAACCTTATTTTGCAGGGCAGGGGGACTTAGGGATTTTTTTTTCCCTGGAAAGATCTTTCGGAGGGGAAAAAATCGCTAATTACTTTTTTTTCCTCGGTGTAGGAGTTTGAAGGAGTCGGTTTAAAAAACTTTAAGGATTTTAGGGGTTTTAGCGGTGTTTTTTTCTGTTGAACTCCGTCTTCCTAAGAAGATAAGCCAGGTCGTTAAATTGAGAAATTGTGATTAAATTATAACAGATGGCTCGAAAACAAAAATATTTTTTCTCTAATTTGATTGCCCGTCTTAAAACGGCCAGATCATCTCTAGTGGCTGACGAAGTTTGTCATTGACGTGCTCAGAGCAAAACTGTGGAAGTAATTCGTGGAAATATGCTTGTTCGAGGAAAATATGTATTTACATTTGGAAATGCAGTTTTACTATTAAAAGAATATTGCATTTTAGTGTTTTATTAGTCATTGTGATGTAGGTGAGGTGTTCTGACTTTACACCAATACACTAAAAGCTTATAAATTTAATGATATTAATTTTAACACGTGTCGTTGGTTCAGAACAGAAACTCATCAACTGACGAAAAGTTAAATTTTACAACACAGCCAGAGATGAAAGACTAACTATTAGCTTCTAGAAGAAAATAAAATTGCGAACATTTTGATCGTGGTATATTTTCTTTCAAACCAATACAAAACGACAATTTATTTCTCATCATCACGAAACTAATCCTTTTGTGTCAAAAAATGCCTTCTCAAAAAAATGTCAAATAATGAGAGTTTTTTGCTTTAAGCCAACCTATAATTTTAAAATTAAATTTTGTTGAACTTAAAACTATACGTAAAAATCATTTTAGACATTTGCAACTTAACGCATCAAATCCTAATAATTCGCTTCCAATTTAATCTGCAATGAATATACTTGGTGAAAATTCGAAGAACAAAATCAGTTTAGATTTTCCCGCTACTTTTCGTTCGTTCGTGCAATTTATGCGTTTTATTCTACGACTATTGACACTACAAATGAAGTAAGTATCGAAGGAGATATTTTCAATCATGGAATTCTAATTCACGTCCAACAATTTGACCATTTTTTAAAATCCTCAACTTTCTAAAGAACTAAATAGGTTTTCTATTATTAATTGTGTTTTTATTAAAAAATCAAAATCTATTGTTGCATCTATAGATCCGCAGATTTTATCGATGCATTTTGCGAGTAGAGGTAATTTTAACTCTCCAATGGTTTCGACAAGATATATATCTCGTTCATTCCCACCTTAACAATTTTCATATAGAATAATTTTGATAATAATAAAGTATACCGACATCAAGATATTATCAATCTTTTCATGATGACGAGATCAAGATAAGATCAATTTTTTTTCCTGTGACGAGATATATCGTCTACCACAACCTGGTTACTTTTGCTAATACAACTACCGGGAAGACTAAACTGTCTCTTCTGAACATTCAGATGCTTCAAACTATCGTGAGAAGTCCTCGTTTATCAAATTCAGTCTCATTGATTACCATTCTCTCTTCTTTATGTTAAATTAGAAGCGTATCAACATGGAAATGAAGTATTTATGTTGCTACGTCATCTGAAAGTCGTACATGAGCGTTAGTATAGGTATAAGTTTAAGACAACCCTAAGTATTCCATCGAATAATTGAACGCTTTTAAGAACCCCGAATTTTATAGCTTTATTCTTATTTGAGAGCAAGAAGTATCAAAAAACATCTTGACATTCATTATTTGCAACTGTTCAAGTGATCTAAAGATTTTTAATCAGTTTTTCATCTGAAAAGTACCTGTGGACATTTTATAAACTGAAAATAACTAAGCTTTATATCAACTGAAAATAACTAAGCTTTATATAAGCTGACAAATGAAAGAAGTAATGGAATATGAAATATTGAGCAATTTTATGTGTTAGCTTAGTTACGTTATCTTTTATCTGTTTCCATTTTACCCATGATTTCATATTTGCTTAAGATTCATTAAAAAGACGATTCTTGAGATTGAGAATTGTTTCTATTCTTATAAGCACACATAATATATAGTCAATATCAGACTACATATAGATCTAATGTCAGGTGCCATTAAATCAAGTTATATCAAAGCTTTTCATAAATTATACATTACAACACGTGTGTTTTAAATACCAGCATTTCTACTGATTGAAATTATTGTAACCAGTTCTCACCCTTCATGATCAGTAGAATATTTCTTGGAATTCTTTCTATCAACAGGCGTAACTACTAATGCTGCTAGTGGTTGTCGCGACGAGGTCTCATCAGTACGAAAACTGTCAATATCTTGATGTACGAAATATCTCCCCATTAGAAGAGAACAACATATATTGATCTCTTTAACATAAAAAAAAGTCTGCAAGGTGGACGAGATATCTCGTCATTAGAAAAATTGTTAGGATCTTGGACGAGATACCTCTTCGAAACCTCTTGGAGGGTGAAGTCTTTATTGCAGATGACTTAAAAATATGGGTGACAGTGGATACCAAGTTACAGATAGAGAATTTACAAGGGGATTTTGATAAGATATCCGAATGGGCTGTAAAATGGGGTATGTCACTTAATATAGGGAAATGTCAAGTTCTGCATATGGGTTACAGGAACAGTGGAGCCGAGTACTGTCTGCAGGGAGTAAAGGTAAAGGAGGGAGAAACAGTCAAGGATCTTGGGATGATAATTCACAGGGTTTTTTAAATGGGTCACCAATGTTCAGCTGCGGGTAAAAAGACTAATAGGTTATTGGGGTATACTAAAAAGACTGTAACTTCAAGGGATAAGAATATAATCTTGCCGTTATATAAGGGTTTAGTAAGACCACATCTAGAATATGCTGTACAATTCTGGGCTCCATATATGAGAAAGGATATAGAATTAATTGAAAGGGTTCAGCACAGAGCTACAAAAATAATAAAGGGGATAGCAAATCTCGACTATAATGAACGTTTAAGTAAGCAAAACATGTATACACTGGAAAGAAAAAGAAGGAGTGGGGATTTGATTCAGCTTTTCAAGTTGGTAAAACAAGGGGACACAGGGGGCTTGAATTTCAATAGGGATAACAGAACAAGGGACCATGGGTATAAATTGAATAAGACACATTTTAATCGGGATTTAAAAAAAAACTACTACTTTAATAGGGTAATAGACAAATGGAAAGCGTTACCAGAAAATATAGTTAATTCAAAGGGAGTGCACGAGTTTAAGATACAATTGGATAGTCAGTGAGAATTGGGGAATTCATAAACAAAGGACCAGCCTTGTTGGGCTTGAGCCTGTAGCTGGTCGTCAATATTTGTATTTGTGTGTGTATGGTGCGATGAAAAATCTATAATATTCTTCTTGAAAATTGTGATACTCTCAAAATTGGAGTTTCAACCCGGACTGGTAGTCTTCGTAAAAGAAAAATTTAGGGATTGTAATCTTACACTGATTGATAAGGATGAGATTTTTTTATGTATACATTTCGCTCACAACGCATCACGAAATTCCCAAACTGTACTTTGAAGAATATTAATGCAGTTTGAATATTTTCTGTTATTCGTCTCATAAATAGTTTTTGCCACGAAGACTGGAGAGTGTGGATTTGATTCCTTTCGCGTAGGTTTCTTTTATGTATTTTATTTTCTTTCTTCCGATACGCATATGTAGACCAGGGTAAAACGGAAATCCCTCAATGAGGTTTTCTCATAAGGAGCAATAAAGCAAGACGAACGATTAAATTTAATGTTTTTGAAATTTATGATAAAAATGTACATATGTCTCTATTCTCCAAAATATCCTACTATGTAGGATATTCTGTTTTGTGACTGTGTTGACTATTTCATTTCAAATTTTAGAACAAAGATATGCGTACAAAATGTGGGATTAATATTCAAAATTCACCTGCATAAGTTGAATAGTTAAAAGTAGCATAAATAAGCTATTAAAACACCCCACTCTTTCACGCATTAGGTTAATGTAGAGATCCACTAACGATTTATAATCTTCGGAATATGATCTTGCTTTATGTACAGATAGGATAGCAGAAGCTTCAACTGATAGTGGTGGATCTGGTTATAGAAAATGCTCATGGCAACAGTATTGCACGTGCGATATCATGGGAATTGGTTGTACCTTATGCAAAAATGTGGAGAGTTCTACGAAAAGTCTTGAAATTTGGATGACTGGAAGGCCTTGGCAACCACTTTAGAGTGATGAGGCCCATTTTCATTTTCATTTTGCTGTAGACACTGTCATATCTTGTCTAACACAAATCCTCGTATTCACCAGGAACTTCCATTGCACGCAGTAACAGTAACGATTTGGTGTAGCTTCACATCCTTTATCGTTGGTCCTTACTTCTTTGCAAAAAATACGGCCTTGGACTGTGATACTTTCTGTCAATGGCTCCAGATATGCTCTGGAACTTTGTTATTCTATCACTTCAACAAGGAAATTGTATTGTAACCATAACTTTTAAGCAAGATGATTGAGTGAATATGCAAATTACCTGAGCCGCAGCTTCAAATTACACTCCTAGCGACCAAAAATTGAACTATTTTTTCTTATCAAAAGTTAAAACCGCACACTCAAAAAACTCACATCTCTTTACCTGTGCAAGTATTTCACTGCTAAACTTTTCCGTCGTTTGTGTGATTAACGTATCATATCCAATGTTATAGCCACCCCGGTCACCAGATCTATATCCATGCGATATATGATCGTGTGGCTAGTTAAAGTGTTTGGTTTATCAAAAGAATGTATCAAACTTAACTATCTTAAAAAAAACGAATTTCGCAGTATTTGACGTAAATCAAATCGAATAAATCGCGTTAAGTTTTCCAGTGTGCACCGAATGCAATTTATGGAGAAAGATAAAGTTGGACATATAGAGCCGTATCTTTAATGTTAGCTTGATTTCATATGCAGTTACAATAAAGTTATTTTATAGCTCTTTATTGTAGAATATTTGTTATTAATATAATTTTGACAAGTGATTGCATCAAAGTTGTTGTACGTTTTAACTCTTTTATTGACTATAATTGTTTATACGAGTTTGGCAATATTCAAACTATCTCTTCCAGAGAACGCAATTTCAGTAATAGTGACCAAAAACTGAATTATTTTTTCCGTCGAACTCGAAACTGCAAACTTAGAAAACTATGTATATAAACAAATTAGGTTGATGTTAACCAACTAGTATCTCTTACAGAGTCTAAACGCATTCCCTTTAATTTTGAACACATTGCCATACGTATGATAAATATAACAACTAGGGTACAGCAATTGTTTACCTCTAGGGTAGGTACAGAAATATATTAGACGACTAACTGGAAAAGAGGTATTCATCTAATCAATTCAAAAAAATAATTCAACCAAATGTAAATCACTTTTTGAAACATACACTATACGGAAAATTCCCAACATTCTATACCGTTTATAAGATACTTTACTTTTCGTAGGAGCATACTTTGAAGAAGTTATTATCCTTTTAAGGATGACTGCACTCTTAAGTCCTCATTCCTCAGTCTCCATAAACTTCTAAAGTGATGTCAAACAGAAGCTTGGAAGAAAGGATTAATTCGCTCCTCTCCGGTGTGTAAAAAAGAGAAACATTTCCAATTTCGAGGCTAGCTCAGAGAAACTTGTTCGCTAATTTTGTCTTCCCTGATAAACTCAGAAGTCAACATTCGGAGTTAGATTTTAAAAGCGTGGGCCCATTTTCGGGGCAACTAAAATTTAACGCAAACTTTACACTATCTCTCCCGTAATAACAGAGTTAGAAGAGGAAAAAAAGGACACACGAAAGCTTCAGCTAAAGGGAGAGAATCTTTTTTATTTCCTCTTGAAAAGAGAGAGGGAGAGAGCTCCGTTTACTCGCTTCTGCTCCGATCATTTATATGAGCTGCTACCAAAAGTCGTCAAAAAGGCCATTTTACTTTGATCGTATACTCAGGGGAGGGCTTTCTCAGTTAAAACACCTTTATGGTTGCCAGATTCAGTTTGTGTTTTTACCCTTCGTAATTAGTTTTGAAGCTGGGGACTAGAAGAAGGGAAAGCTGCTCTCGCTCGTTCGCTTCACTCCACTTCATAAAACGTGGCCAAATTATTTTCCCTTTTTTGTGTTTTAAAGGGAAGGCCTTATCTATATTTAAATAAGTCCAAATAAATGTTACTTTTAGCTTCTCTGGTCTTTCTTGGAATTCGTTTTTCATATCTGCGTAAGGTAAGAAAGGTTTATTCTTTTGTAATCGATATATTTATTTTGGGAAATTATTTTCGAGTAAAAGAGTTAGTAAAAATAAAACCGGAGGGAGGTTGTAAAAGTCAGAATCTATTTTTCCACGTTCCCTTTGGAGAAGCCTCGAGAATATATTCTATATCGAAAATAGATTAGAGCTATGTCAGAGTAGGCATTATCACTCATCTTAGGTAATCCTCCTATCTTTATCTTGAACCACAGAGAAAAATTAAGGCTTAGCAAAGTAATTTCATACCCGTATAAAGCAATAGTATACTCATAAAAACTATGATTACTTAAAAATAAATTAAACTTTGATTTAAATTATGATTCAAAATAATTTTTCTTTCAAAATTACGACCCGTTTCTCAAACTCAATTCATAAAATTATGAAGAACTTTCAGTTGAGAAGAATAAATTTAAAGTCACACGCGATGTTCTGCTGTGATGAGAAAGTTCTTTTGAAGTCAATGATTGATCCTGACATTTTAATATATGCGTTGTATGAAGATTAAGTATATTAAATAAATTATCCGAAACATATGAATGATTGTTCGTCTTATGGCGCAAGAATCACTTGTTTTTAGTCAAGTTAAACAAAACACAGAATAGACAACATCAATTAATTGACACACACACAATGCAAGCTTTACTTATAAAGAGAAAAATTCACCCAGGGAAGAATTGAACTTGAAAGGAACTTAATTAAAAACAATTGGCGCTGCCTTCAACTCACAATTTGCTAGCACAATGGGCTCATCCAATAAGCTACAGATACCACGAAAAATATGTTTGGCTTTTCCGCAAAGGATTCAAGCATAGTACGTCTTGTGATCAGATTCACGTCCCTGAATAAATGGTTCGATGTGGCACAGACTTAAGTATTGCATCTTGTTTTCAAAGCCCATAGAATACACAATATAGACAAAAGTATTTGGACACTGCATGGTTTTCAGAAAAATTGCTGTATAATTCTATTTAGTAACGGGTGATCCCTCCTTTTGCTTGTATTACAGTTGCAACACATCGAGACATACTTTTCACAAGTTCTTTGTGTGTCTGGACAGGAATAGCTCGCCATGCCTCTTGCAAGGCTGTGAGAAGAGATTGTTGTGAAGATGAGAGTGCGTGGCGGTGTAGTACTCGTCGCTTCAGTTTGTCCCACAAGTGCTCGATCGGATTGAGATCGGGGATCTAAACAGGTCATTCGGGCAAAATCAACTCGTTTTCAGGAAACCAGTCCAGCACATGTTTTGTAGTATGACGATCATTTTGTAGGAGCTCGATTCTGTTGGAAGAAACATCCTTAATCGCCGTAGTATTGCCATAGTGTAGTTAGGGTCGAATTACCCAGAATGTCGCGGCACACATGAAACATGTAATTCATGAAACCAGTTCAGCACACGTTTTGCAGTATGACATACAGCTCGATCCTGTTGGAAGAAACAACCATCATCGCCATAGTATTGCCATAATGTAGGTAAGGCCAAATTATTCAGAACGTCGAAGTATACGTCAGAGTTCATGCTACCAGGTACATAAAGCAATGGGCCAAGTCCAAACCAGGTAAAACAACCCCACACTAAGATAGATCCTCCTCCTAATATCTGCAGAATCTAAATACTTTTGTCCATATAGTGTATGACTGACAAGTTTCTTTTGTGGAGTGCTTAACACTAAGACAAAAGTATATAATTTGTAAGTTGAAGTATAAACGTAACTATGTGGTATATATTTAGTTTTATTTGCGTCCCAAGCTACTCAGCGTACCAAAAAAGGGTGTCGCTATGCGAAAGTGAATTAGACCGGAACCTACGCGGCAGTTGAAAAACAAACATTATGTATGGAGGATTTCTTGATAAATTGGAATTCTGTCTTTCACATTTTTTGGTACATTCATGACCAGAACACACACGCTTAGAGAACCATCATATGACACTCGTCACAACAGTCAAGGTGGAAATTTGGTAGATGTATCAGGAACACGGGCCGAGTTAGCAGATTGGAAAGCTACTGATTAGCAATCGGAGGGCTGCTAGTTCGAACCTCACCGAAGACCGTCGTGTACAAAGCGTGCTGGTTTACGTTGAATCTGTCATGGACCGCACATGGCCTCGCGTGACGTGGTCTGGAGTGTGGGGTGAAGGCTCAGGTGTTGTTCTCTTCATCTGACCATGGTTAAAAACTACGGGACTTTGTTCTTGAATCTCTCTCTACGGGATTGATCCCGGACCGTCGCCAACTTCCCGTTGGGTTGATTCCCCGGAGACGTTAATTAAAATACCTCTTATAACGTGAGGAATAGTTTGTGTTCATTCTGCTTCTTCCAACTGTATAAAGCAATATATGTGATATCAGTATCATCCCTTATGTATCATGGTTCCTCTTCATCGCCTTTCGTCTATACTCCATACTTGTAGGGACTATACTCACACTGAGGAGCCAACAACACAGGCGCAATCCTATATTACATTACCACGTATTCTGAATTGCATTAGTGATGTTAATGTTTATGTAATTGACAATCAGTTAACAAGGAGTAGCATCTAATGAATTTACCATTGTTAAATTCGTTAAAATTCAAGAACACGATACAGACACCTCGCCAAAAAGGCGCCAAAAAATTTTCGTCACCAAATGGCCAGTTGGATATGCCAACATATTGGATGCCTTCCAATTGCTCACAGCCGACCAACCGGTATAGTGGTTAAGGTGTTAGCCTCTAGATCGGAAGGTTCCTGGTTCGAATCCGGGTGCGGGCATGGATGTTTGTAAACGTATGGTGTAGAGGCGGCTGGTGCACCTTAAATCTGTCGTGGCCGAAAGTCCTCACGTTGGGTTGGCGTGGAAGTTTGGAGAGTGGGGTGCCAGCTCAGGTGTTGCTTCGTCATCTGACCGTGGTTCAAAATTACGAGGTGTTGTCCTCGAATCTTTCCCTTAAGGGACTGATTCCGGACCGTCGTCAATAGCCCGTTGTGTTGCTCTAGTACGACGTTAACTAAAAATTACCATTACCATTACCAATTGCTCACAAGTTAAAGTACGAGTAGCACATCCACTATAGGTAACCATAATGCAAAACGATCGCCAATTGGCGTTGATACCGAATTCTTGAGTCTAACTCTAAATTCTGAATGGGAAATGCTGCGGTGAATTTACGTACCACTGCAATATATACTAATAACCCCACGAAGTCTGCCCTACCACTAAGATTGTATGATGACGGCACCAATAGGAACAGGTCTAGTACATTTTGTGTACGGGATTCTGCTGATGTCTCAGTTTTGAATATGTATTTGGCGAAAGCTGGGTATGGGATGGGATAAAACAAATCTTCTTGGTGGCAAATATATATCACATTTAAATTTCCAATATGTATTTTTCATGCCAATGTCACAAATTTAAATGTATTTTATTAAGCATTCCCAATAGAAAGTGGGATACTTTTTATTTCTTTAGTACGTAAAGCTGTACTCTTGTATACAAACAGTAAAATAGTGGAAAATAAAATTCCTCTTTTTGAATAATTCATTCAATACTTTTCTAATGTCAGGGCAAATTTTCATAATGGCATTACAATGGCGTGATAGTGAACTACTTTCTGTTAACCTGGTGCACCAGGAATTTCACTTTAGGCCCGGTGCACACATCCGGTTTTTCAACGTGCTGGGCCACTGCAGCACCGAAGCCCAACTATGCACACATAACCGTTAAATGACGCACGAACTCATTTCGCGCCACTTGCGATAAATATTCTATCGAGAAAACGTGTTCAATTCGCTTACTTGGTGTAAAAAAAAGTATATTTTGAAACAAAATAGACGTTACTGGATACAACCATTTATTAATTATTATTTATATTCCATTTTTTATGAAAACAAGGTACTTCAGAACGGAGACTCATGTGCGGCGACCGTGCGGCGGCGTGGGGAACTGCGGCACAAATTGCATGCAAGTTGAACGTGCGTCGCCCCAGCGGCGCTGGATGCATGTGAGCACTGCTCCATTAGATCTAATGTATCTCAAACCGCACTTGCGTTGCAGCAGTGGCGCCGCACGTTGAAAAACCGGATGTGTGCACTGGGCCTTAGTCCCGGTCGCCACACATGAGTCTCCGTTCCGAAGTACCTTGTTTTCATAAACAAATGGAATATAAATAATAATTAATAAATGGTTGTATCCAATAACGTCTATTTTGTTTCAAAATATACTTTTTTTACACCAAGTAAGCGAAATAAACACGTTTTCTTCAATAGAATAATTATCTCAAATGGCACGAAATGAGTTCGTGCGTCATTTCACGGTTATGTGTGCATAGTTGGGCTTCGGTACCGCAGTGGCGCCGCACGTTGAAAAACCGAATGTGTGCACTCGGCCTTAGACCTCACATACACACCATACATTCTAGGTACAAAACGTTTACATAGATGACACACATTCATTTCATGTCGACAAAAATTCATCACTTACCCCGTATTCAAACCAGGAGCCTTTGGATCTAGAAGTCAGCACCCTGCCCATTATAGACCAACTGGTTGGTATTTGTAGAATATTTTTTTTCCTATGGCGCGCGCGCGCGCGCGGGTACTTATGAACTTAATCACTGGCCATTATGCCGGAAGTGTTTGCCACTTGTGAAAGAACACCCAGTGGGAGGACTATCATTGTTCCTAACAAAGGACAGCACAATTTTACTTCCATTCCCTGACCCCGGATTCGAAACAGGAACCTTCCGATCCAGAGACCAACACCTTAACCACTAGACCGGTTGGTCGGTTTGTTGAGTATTCATGATTGAAAACATTTCCTTTCGCACATGGATGTACTCATCACTTTGAAATTTTAATATCATACAATACTCATTACTGAGCCTTATTACTTGGATTTCATTATCAGATCCATTCGTTTCAGTAAAATTTATTACCCAAATCTACTTTTAATGCAGACCGAAAGCGACAACCCACTTATACGCCTCAAAAAACACCGAATCTGCGACTTTCCCCGAACATCCCAACAAATAAATCCACCCATTAAAATCTGCCTCCATCCTCATCGGTCGGGCAAAATCCCCCCATCTCCAGACCTTGCAGCAACACAAGCACCGGGGCATAAACATATCTTCTTTACCCGAGCACACGTCTTACAAGGATGTCCTCAATCATTTGCAAACACAAATCGCTTCAGATTAGCGGGTGCTGTAGCAACCGGGTATGCGGCTCCGGCACTCGCGGGAGGACCCAGTGGGTGGAGTGACGAGCGACTCAAGAAAACGTCGCGACCCAATTAGAGGCCGGCCTCTCTCTGGGGTATTTCTATTCCCATTCCTACGGCCCCGAGATTTTCCATTTAAATTCTTAGTCAAAATCCGATTGCGCCCGGAGATTACCGAAACCAATTTCGTATCGGGGATGCAATCACCAAAGCCAAAGGGGGGAGGGAATTTAGAATTCCACCCCCTCCCCCTTTCGAAGAACACACGTGATCACTTGTATGGGATGAGTTACTACTGGAAAAGTAAAGTTTTACCTCTCTGTGTGTCTGTATATATCTATATATATATATATATCTTTATATATATCCTCTTGTTGAGGGTATGACGCAAATGTGGTATTAGTGGAAGTGTATGAGTACGCCCCACGTGAAACTTTACAAGACTTTTGGAGGTTCGGTGCCGTTTTTTTTTTGTGTGTGTTCTGTCTCCCCCTCTCGAAGAAAACTCCTGATTCTTTTTCTCAAGAAAGATTAGAGTTTTAAATCTTTCAAGGGGGATGAGGACGTGGGAAGAAAGGAGGGTGGGAAAAATAATAAATAAGATTCTACTATCTCTTCTCGGGGTGGTCCTTGTCTTTGTTTCATCCTTTGGAGGGGAGGGTAACTGTTGCTATAATTAAGCGTACACGGGGAGGGAGTTTCTCTCTTGTTCCTTTCTCCCTTGTTGGTTTGTTGTTTTATTTTTCGTAATGCCTCCGTCTGTGTGCCTTAAGTTATGTATGAACGCAGGATGGAGGACAGCTTAGTGATGAATTTAAGGATGAAAATGCCGTCGGCACCGGTGTCTGATTAAAGAAAAACAACTAAACGGGAAGGGGGTCGGGGGAGAGAGAGAGATTCGAACCAAACAAAAGGATTTCGGGAGAAGATTTGGGAGAGAGAAAAGGCGACATCCAGTTTTCCTTTTCCCATTTCAAAAATAAACGGATCATACCCTCTTCTTCCAGGATGTAGTCTGAGGATTATGAGGAGAGGGACGAAATCTTTTCTTTTTCGGTCGGATTACTCCGTGAGGCCCTGGAAATATTTCAAGAATTTATACATTTACACGTCCGGCAAACAAAGTTTCTCCGAGTTGTTGTGCTGCTGCTGCTGCTATTGCTTTATTTTTGTTTCCGACGGGGGAAAATGATACTTTGGGAGATGATGAATTATTATGAATGGGAAGGAGAGACCGAGAGGAGAGTCTTTTAAGAAATTGATTTCGCGTGGGGGGAGGAGGAATAAAAGATTTTCGACGAACCATCTACGAACGATTACCCAGAGTAAATAAATCTCGAACAAAGGGGAGCCGGAGTGGTTGCTGAAATATTAAATCGGCTAAATACCTTAATCTTCGGGATGCTAGGCGTAATTTTTCTTATTTCATAATGCAAACATAAGTGGAAACAAGACGGGGAGTAAATCGCGAGATAATTTAAGAGATTCAAATCGTGTTGGGGTTTTTTCTCTGCCCTAGAACCTCTGTGGATTTTTGCTTTTTTTCGAAAAGTGGTTGTTCTATTTGGATTCGAAGTATTGGAATGCGATATTGCGCAGTGTTGGGTTGTCAGTAGATGACGGATTTAATTACGTTTAAGACAATGTTTCATCTGCTCTGAGTGAGACATTGTTAAAAATAAACTCTTTCGGAATCTCTAAATAAGACGAGTGTGTCGTGAAACGGAGGTATATTTTCAAAAATAATCATTATCATTTACATGATGATTTTGATTTGTAGATATGGAACGATCTACTACGATTAAGCTGCTAATTACGTTTTTCTGTTGACACCCTAACAACATTTTCCGTACACCCACCATACTTCGGCATAACTCACCCCGGTTCATACCGGTCTGGTGGTTAAGGTGGTGGCCTCTGGATAGGAAGGTTGCTGGTTCGAATCCGGGTCAGTGCATGGATGTTTGTAAGGGTATGGCGTAGAGGTTCCTGGTGCTCCTTAAATCTGTGGTGGCCGAAAGTCCTCACGTTGGGTTGGTGTGGAAGTTTGGAGAGTGGGGTGCCAGCTTTAGTGTTTCTTCGTTATCTGAACGTGTTTAAAAATTACGTGGTGTCCTTGGAACTTTCCCTTTGCTCTAGCACGACGTTAATAAAATTCTCAATTACCAATTCTTTACAGTACTGGAATTACTATAAGGTTCTTTACAGTACTGGAATTGCTATAAAGTCAGTAAACTACTTTTAGAGCCTTTTCAGTTCTAGAAAAATCGTAAAGCAAAATACCATTTTAAGAAAATGGTATTGTGTAGGTTATTGGTGTAGGAAATGGTAGGTGTGTAGGTTATTGGTAGGTTATTGGTGTAGGAAATGGTAGGTGTGTATGTTATTGGTAGGTTATTGGTGTAGGAAATAGTAGGTGTGTAGGTTATTGACGACGGTCCGGGGTCAATATCCTAAGGGAAAGATCCGAAGACAACACCACATAATTATGAACCATGGTCAGATGACGAGGCAACACCTGAGCTGGCACCCCACTCTCCAAGCTTCTACACCAACCCAACCTAAGGACTTTCGGCCAAGACAGATTTAAGGTGCACTAGCCGCCTCTACACCATACGCTTACAAACATCCATGCACTGACCCGGATTCGAACCAGGAACCTTCCAATCCAGAGGGCAACATCTTAACCACCCGACCGTTTGGTCGGCTCAAGCACAGGGAGGGATTTTATGGCAGATAAGAGAAAAATATTCACACGGAGGAATCCAAATCACCACCACCTACAATTCACAGGTTACTAGCGCAGTTGGCTGACGCATTGAAGCTCAATTCCCACTCGAATTAATCAGTTTAGGATTAGCATGATCAATTTTGATCTAGGCTTGCAGAGACAGAAATGCAAACTCACAATTGCTTCACGTAGCAACCGCCATTTGGACTTATGTCTTAAGGGTCATGTTTGTCGAAGTTGTGACAAACATAAGATTGACAATGTTTGTTAAATGGACATGATCATACAAAAAAAGTTTTTCTGATGCAGAGGAGCGAAATACGCTTAAGGTAAGTTACGATATTCTGTGGCCAAACTCTACATGTAGGTAAAATTTTTTTTCGTCATTCAAAAGTACGAAAAATGTATTTGTGAACGTAATTTCTATCAAGTAATTGGACTTTTCGGGGGCATCTAAAATATTGGGCACATCTAAAATATTTTTAAAACTACCGAATACGAAAACACCTATATTGAAGATCTAGATTGGTTTGATTTTTCTCCTACAGTCGTTTTATTAGCTACGGGAAGGTGGACTTACGCCTTAAAGATTTTTAGACGCTACGATCATTGCGTTCTTGATTTATGCTCGCAACAAAACATGGGTTATTTCTAAAGATGAAATAGAACTGAAGTAGGCCAATTGGTAGAGTTCTCAGAAGGTTGTGAGTTCGAAAATAGATTCAAGCAAATATCGTCGAGTGCGAGTGGGATGGTGCACGTTAATTCACTCGTGACCTCAAATGTCCTCACGTTGGCGTGTGGTGGAAATTTGGAAAGGTGAGTTGCCAACTCAGGTGTTGACCTCGTCATCTGACCATGGCTCAAAAGGACGAGGAAGTCCGGACAACTGAGCCTTTCGTTCGAAATGGTTTCCATAGAAAAGAAATCAGCCTGGTCAACACCAAAGAAAATATAGACGTATTTAACAGACTGTCCTTCTTCAAATCAACCCACGTCATGCCATAGTTGAGAATTATCCAATAGTCTTTGAGCCTTAGTTAATCTCATCTAATCCACAAAAAGCCAAAAAGGGTGGTTAAAAAATGCATATCAACATTTAAATTCATATACTGAAAGGCTTCAGAAAGGTGTCATCTTCAACTAATGCCTAATTTGCATATTTTTGAAGAGTAAATTCTGATTGGGTCCAGCAAAGGACATTTGCATATTTCCTTCATCAACCAGCGAATTTCACTCAATGGAATTGAAGTACGCATTTCAAAGCTCTGAATTTGCATCGAGTGCTTAAATTTTGGAGGGCAATGTATATTAAACTACCTTTTGACAGTTCTGCAGTCTTCATCAGTATTGTAGACTATGTACAACTCATTAAGTGTTGTAGTGTCGCCCCAAACGGTAGCGTGAAAACAGTACGAATCAAACACAAGGAGAAGACAACCAACAGCGAAGATTTTTAAGTTCTTATTATTCCAAGAACGTAAGAATATGTATATTATTTACATCATCGCATTTTAATAGCAATACACCAATACATATTAGTGTTAGTCCTCTAAGTCCAGCGTCAGCCCTGTACCTCCGTCTCTCTCTGTCGTCTCTCGCCGTCTCTGTAACCGTCGTTCGCGTCCGCAGTTCAAAAGAAATCCAACGGTAAAACTCGAGTTCCAATCAAATATCGTCTGAACGAACATCATTTGTTCTTCTCAAGTCGTTTTAAAACGAATGACGAAATAAACGCAGCTGACGCGAAATGATAACCAGTTAGAATATATTCGGCATTCCGACAGGTGTGAGAAGGTGTGGAAGTCTTCACAGTGCACACCGTCTATAAGCGTAAGAGCAACCAAATGAGTCAATAGATTTTTTTTTATGCTGCTGCAATTTGTTCCATTGTTTGACTTTAGTCGGTCTTTTAGCCATCACCTGCCATTGAAAATGAAACGTGTTGCTACTACTCCCTCTGAAAAATTCATAAAATTAGGAAAGTCCGTATCAATTCGGATAACCCACACACTCGATTAATCGGATCTGAGATAATCAAGACTCAGCTGTACCTAAATTTCAAGGAAAGTAGGTAGTTGCATTAATGTCACACTGGAGAACAAACGGGTTATTAAAGGCGTTGCAGGATCAATCCCAATGGGAAAGATCCGAGAACAACACCTCGTTATTTTGAACCACGGTCAGATGACGAGAGCAACACCTGATCGGGAATCCTCGAACTTCCACACCACGCTAACGTGAGGACATTCTAGGTCACGACAGATTTAACTGACACTAGCCCCTCACGTACACGACGGTTTTTATATGGAGGTAATTTCGCCCACGCAGCGTTTTGTTTGCAGCTAATCTTCCAACAGAATTTCGTTAAAACCAACAATCGTTATCATAGAACTCTCTCACAAATCAACACAAAACTTCTCGTTAAGGAAACTCTTACACTTCTTTCCTCAAAAACCCTTTTTATAGAAGACTCTGTATGAGAGGAAAGAGTTGTAACATCATTCTACCATAAAAACACCATTTACATTTAGCTCCACAAAAGAAGTTTTCGACAGAAAGTGCTGATCTCATTAGAAAACTGCATTACACTTCTTTTGGTAAGTGGTAATTTTTAATTAACGTCGTACTAGAGCAACACAACGGGCTATTGATGACGTTCCGGGATCAATTCCTTAAGAGGACCATCCCTTAAATATCAGAGGAGAACACCTCGTAATTTTGAACAACGGTCAGATGACGAGGCAACACCGGAGTTGACACTCCACTCTCCAAGCTTCCACACCAACCCAACGTGAAGACTTTTGGCCACGAGAGATTTTAAGGTGAACCAGCAGCCTCTATATCATACGCTTACAAACATCCATACCCGGACCCGGATTAGAACCAGGAACCTTCTGATCTAGAGGCCTTAACCACCAGACCGACACTTCTTTCGAGTGAATAGAAAGTAATCAGTGTTCAAGCCTGCAAGTGGTTTCGACGATACGTCTGGTCCAACATTATCTTACCAATTTTGCTAACGACGAGATATCTCATTGGATAAACATCTGCAATATTTCGTCGAGGTATTGCAGATGCTTTTATAACGAAGATATCAAGGTTTTAGGTAAGGTTTCTTCTAATACCAAGATATTCTGACCGTCTGCATCTGATTAGTTATGCATACCACATCAAGACAACCAGCACAAGGGTTCATTTTGCGAAAATCAACAATCATTATCCCTTGCATTTCCCTCTCGCAAGCCAGAACCTGAACCCACAAAACGCGTAGGCGCGGGGGACTTACACTTCTTTCCTCGCAAATCCTTTTTGTTGAAGCTTCAGTGTGAGGGGGGAAGAGTTCCCGTATAAAGTTTTTCCGTCTTCGAGCCCTCTGGGCAGTAACACACCCTTGTCTTTGGTTACTATGGAAACGGATCTCAGCTTGTGCCACAGACACGGGATATATAATTTTTTTCCCATCTCGGCGCTTTTGGTTTAATATTTTTTTCTTACTTCTTTTCCTCAAGTAAAAATTTTCTTCTGCTCTTCCCCTTCTGCAACTTACTTCGGAAACTGAAAAGTATTTTTACGACGAACTCTCACCGAGAGGAGAAAAAAGAATGCTTTTGAAAACAGTTTCTTACACGTTCTCTTGTCAAAACACAGAGGGACGCCTGACATAACCTTTTCCCAGTCGTTAAGATGCTGCGTTCCGTCGGGTGAAGGGAAACGAACCATTTGTGTTTTTCTTTTTCTTCGCAGTGAAAGATTTGAATGCAGATTATTTGACACAGCTCGCTACATTATTTTTCGAAATCATTTCAGTATTGGGAACGTGAAAGTATTGCATGCCGTTTATTTTGCTTCGTGTTTATTTTTATAGCATTGACGCAACAGAATATTTTAATACTCATTTTCATTCTTTCTTTCTTATATTTTAACAATATCGTCCGCAATAATTTCTGGGGCTGTTTCCGAGCAATGATTGGGTTCGAAGTATCTCAGTAGATTTGCCTACCTGCAAACTGTATACTGCTCAGATTATTGTTATTACATTTGATTCCTTCCCATATGAATACGTATTATTATTCTATGCTAGTAAAGCTTTCATTGTGTACGTATGCGTAATTATATTAGTTAAAGAGGTACGCTTTGTATAGCGCAGCTTGGACAATTATGGCCTTCACACCATAATACTCCAACCAACGTACCAACCTTCTTTGTTTACGATCATATACTGGATTTTGTTTGGCACAGTTTGGCCAACTGTGGCTTTTGATCCAAATGAATTTACTGAACCAACCTTGGGCACTTGTGTTCATTTGCTTGATTTTGTTCTGGACAGCTTGGTCAAATATAGCGCTTGTGCCATAAAAAATCCATCCAGCAAAATATCTGTATTTTGGTTCATTTACTTGACGTTTTTTGCTCAGATTGGACAAATATCGCTGGTCTTTGAAACCCAATCCAACAAACCATCTAAATGACAAAGCATCAAAACTATATGTAAAAAATCTCACAATGTTCGGACCGATCGAAAGTTTTTTTTTTCTTAATTTATAATGATTTACCACTGAACTCTTCGACTCTACAAGTTGACGTATACTTGCGGAGAAGCACTCACTATTATCCATAACAGGAAAAATCACCAACATCCAAGCACTTAAAAACCGATATTTGTACCCTTAACCTAGTGTATGGCAGATGAATTCCATAACCACTATATTAGCTAGGTGGCGGGCACGAAACGTACACTCAAGTATTTCCTTACGATATTTTCACTGTATTTGAATATTTTAAAATAAATTTGGAAAGTGCACGTTTGCCAATGCCAAATATTAAAGTCTAAATCCAATTCCAAAGTGAGCGGTATGGAACCTAGATTTGAAAATTTATCATTGCGCCTATCCGAAAAAATCAACCCAAAAATTTCTCCAACTGGAGGGTTCAGGGAATTTACATACTGCCCTACCAACATAGGGGTTGTAGGCGAGGTAGATTTATACCTATCAGGTTCTATTTCTCCCTGTGTGTACTTTTCTCTCTTCTGTATAAATTAAAAAGATTTACTTATGTGTACTTGACTATGATTTACAAGCCGAACCTTGAGGTCAAGAATACAAATTGGATTATACGTGTACTTCAATCTCCTCCAACTCCAAACTACCTATTATATCATCCCACCGAAATCAAACCCAGACTCATCTCTATGGTATCTAAAGATTTAAAAGAGAGAGAAAAGGGGAAAAAAGAGAGAGAGAATGAACGAGAGGAAGAGAGAGTGAATAATGGTAAATGGTAATGGTAAGTTTTATATAACGTTCTACTAGTACAACACAACGGCTATATATTTACGACGGTCAGGGATCAATCCCTTAAGGACAGCACCACGTAATTTTGAACCACGGTCAGATGACGAGGTAACACTTGAGATGGCACACCACTCTCCAAACTTTCGCACCAACCCAACGTGAAGAGCGAGAGAGTTACTTTAATCAACTACCTGCCTAGATAAATTTTAAAATAATCCACCTAATAGTTGTCTCACCATGAACAAAACTGGCAAGATCTTGAAAGACGAGATCTCATCATTAGAAAAAACCGACCAGATCTTGATCTCGTCATCATCCAGAACGACAAAATCTTCATTATTTCGAATTCAATCGGCACTCTCGATACCAAGATATCTCGTCATTAGCAAAACTGTTCAGACCTTGATGGACGAGTTATCTCGTCCAAACCACTTAGAGGGTCAAACAAATTATACTTTTGTTTTTATGAAGTGGTGGAAGATGCATACCCCTATGTGTTCGCTTGTAGTCTCACAAAATAATTCCACCTTACTCAATCAACCTCTGGATAAAAATTTCCGCGACCAAGGAATAGTATTCACAACAAGCAGTCTCTAGAGGATTCCGAAGTATGTCCCAGTCGCTTCATCAGCCGCGGACAGTTTGATTTGAACCATGGATTAGAGACTGAGGTGGAGGCTTCTCCTCAAACGTGTGCATATTCAACCACCTTAGATAGTTAACATCCTACCCAAATTTATTTAGAAGGTAAGTAGGTATTTTAATCAAGGTGTCACTGAAGCAACACATCAATATGTTGGTGACGGTCCGAGATCCATCCCAAAGTAAAGATACTAGGACAACACCTCGTAGTTTTAATCCATGGTAAGATGACGATGTTAACACCTGAGCTTGACACCCCAACTATCCAAACTTGCACACTACGTCATCGTGATTTACTTTAGGATATTTTTCTAACCTGAATCACTTGTTTACTGTACATAGTATGTCTTCACTCTCCACGTGGTTTGTACGAGATATCTCGTCCATCAAGATCTGACCAATTCTGCAAACGACGAGATATCTCGTCATCGAGATTTTTTCATGATAACGAGATCCAGATTAAGTCAATTTTTTATATGGATGAAATATCTTGCCCACCTAGATATGCTAAGTTTTTCTAGTTACAAAATACTTCCTCGAGACAGCCGCCAGGAGTATGTGCTTTCAAATAATACATTGTCCATTGAAAATCTATGTCTGATTACTCTTAATTTAATGTTAACATTTGTGCTCGTCCTTATTCAAAATTTTTGTTTGCATTCTTCAAGTTATAGAAATCAATTCAATTTTGGCATCTGTCTTCGTCTTTATTCTGAACTTGTGTTTATATACAAGGTATTCATAAAGGTCTCATTACAATTTCACAAACTTATTACAAAGACAAGTGTGGATATTATTACAAAATGAGACAGATAATTGAAAATTGTTACTAAATGAGACGTATATGTTTACGTTTTTTCGCCTCATGTAATACACCTCTATATGAGAACTATTACTATCTTTGAGATTCGTTTCTAATTAACTCATTCTCTGTTTCATCAGATTCATTTTGTATCTGAGCAACTAAAATAGGGTGTATGAGGAGACATTTTTGTTACTTTTTACAGTTATGCTACTACTTCACAAGTGCTTCAGTTTGTAGCAGCCCTGTGTGTTGTAACCACTTAAGCCTCATATCTGTAGAGGCAAGACTACATCCAAGTAAAAGCTCATAACCTGTAAAGTAAAAGAATCATGCGGTGATGTCAGATGCTTGATTCTTCGGAATTCCTCCAAATTGGCCACCAATGGCAACTTTTCTTTGAGTTCTGACGTCGTTCCGATCGGAGCTTCGAAAGTTCTTGTGAGCTACGAACTTATGCAAAAAGAACAAAAGAAGTAACGTTCTTTTTGAGTTTTAGATTCATTCTAGCTAAATTCTACAATCCGTATTATCAATGCTTATCCCTGATATTACAGAAATGATAAAATCCGCGAAGATCTCAAAATGACTGAACTCAAACAATTCTTGAGTAAACTCGCTAAAAAATCCTACGCCAATCTAGACATTATAGATAATCCAGCAAATCCCCAGATACGATCCTCGCCTTACCAATGTCAGTAAAAGGCCTAAGGCCACTTTTAATTTTTAATTTAATTTTTTTTTCGTCCTCCTTTCTTTTGTTTTCTCTCGTCACTTTAGCATCAGCTGCTTAGCCTAAATTCGACTAACTCTGTGACACCTCCTACCTGAACCATCCAAAATTCTTATTGGACCTCCGAAAACTTGCTACACTAGATTACATTAACTTCTGTGAACTCTTTTTTTGCATTTTAGCTACGTTCCTGAATGAGGTAGAAGACCTACGGGCCTAGGACCTCCGGACCACCCATTATTCCCGATTCTGCCTGGCAGGCTTCGGAAGTTCTGACTGTAGAATTACGTTAAATCCTAGTTGATATAAATAAGCTAATTTCTAGAGTTATAAATATGTTATAGTAAAGCAAGTTTTTTCCATTCCAACCAAGACGAATTAGGATTAACCGATTTCATCTCATTTAAATAATTTTCAAGTGTTCAAGTAGAATCTTAGGAAAGGGAACGTACACCACTAGAACGCGTTTCCCCCGAAGGCCGAGCACATGAGGGATGGGGGTGGGGGCGCGTCGTAAATTTATCACGTTTCCTTGGTAACCATCACCTAAATCAGTGGAAGAGTTCTGGGAGTCCCTTGTCTCATCCGTCTTCTCCACCCTAAATGACGAGTCCGATTTTTTCCCCACTTTATACACCAACAACACCTCTGTCCGAAGCCCCCAACGACCTCAACGCCGCCCCCCCCCCTCCTATTCGACGGTTATTCTCAGTAAGTACGAGGAAACTGCTTTTCGCTTCGAGCTGCGTTTTTTAAGTAGGAAACAAAAGAGCGAGGCCGTGTTTAAAAAGCGGTAATTTCGGAACTTCTTTTTCGAAAAAGTAAATTTTTGCTGGAGACCGTTTTCTTGGGAGATAGGCAGATTTGAAATTGAATGGAGGCTTTGGTTTTTAAAACAGGGATTGTTATTGGTTGCAAGTTATTTGCTGGTTGGAAATTGGCTTAAGTTTTATTTAAATTTTTCGAAGTTTGGTGAAATATTGGGTTTCTGTTTTAGCGATAATCGAGATGTTGTCTTCGTATCTTAAAAGCAATCAAACGATTGATGAGTTTTCAGTTAATTTGATGAATGTTTGCCAAAAGAGTAAAGATTTTTCAATTCCAAAACAATAGTTGTGTAATGACTCTTTTCTAATTATCTTTTCACGTTGCTTTGATGCAAACGTATACATGCAAATTTGATAACACTTTTGCTAGAAATAGATTTCTTTAAACTGCATGAATATTTTTTGGAGGTTTATATATTTATTTATCTATTTTTGAATTCAATAAGTAATCTGCTTCAGTGAAGTTTTTTATATTAAATCTCTCCTAATTGCACTTGTGTTTGTGTCTCTTTTTTTTGGTGCATATACTTTTGATTTTCTGTAATATTGGATACTTTTCAGTAACTAAACAACAAATAAATAAGTTAAGTTACAGTTCAAGTGTGTTCCTTGGATCAAAACGATGCGATAATTTAACATAAACAGAATATTTATCGATAAAAAAAACCATCGAATAAAATATACAGTTAAAAAAAACTCTCAATCCTATTTAGTTTTAGAATCAATTACTAGTGAGTGAAGGGAAATCTACAAAAATTTGAATGTCATGCCAAAAAAAACATCTTTTATCCTCCGTGTTTAGCTCTTCTTTCCAGTAGAAGTACTAGTTATGATTTTGTTGATTTATGATTGAAAATGTTTCTTTATCAATCGCAGATATTTTCTCAGTCCTTAGAGCGTCATGTTGCCCTCGAATTTTTCCCTTAGGGAATTGATACCGGAAAGTTGTTAATAGTATGATGTTAATTGAAATTATCTTACATTTGAGCGTCACACGATTCACGACTTATTCACATAATTTCAACTAACCGCTTCCATTGGTTGAAAGGATCTCCGAAGAAATATTTTTGGTCAAGTTTGGAACTGGTTAGGAGTCGTGGGTGGAAGACTGCAGGTTACAAAACAGATATATCCGTGTTATCCCCTCAGAGGGTCATTAGCAAAGCTATAAGATCTCGATAAGCGAGGTATCTAGTCCTTTGAACAAAACTGACTAGATATTGACTTCTTCATCAGCAATATCTTGATGGCCAAATATCTCGTTGTTGTTGTTGTTGTTACTAATCCCCGAAATGGTCTCTTTAAATTAGACCAAGTCCACGAATCCATAAAACCCCAAAAAGTCCAAGAAAAGTAGAGGTTCCAAATATCTCGTAATTACCAAAATGGATGATATCTCGAAAAACGAGATATCTCGTATAACCACTTGGAAGGTTAAATTATGTACCATAATTTAAATGGATTGGCTCTTCTGATAGAATTCCGTGTCCTTATTGCGATTTTAGAGACGCGTCTGCAATTATTCGTGACCTGTCCTTCAATCTAAATTCTAGTCTCTTTGTATCTCGGTTGGAATTTGACCTCATCAAGAATTGTTTCCATGATGTTCCAATATGTTTGTCTACCGTTAACTCTTTACACTTAAATTCTCATCCATTACTGCCCTATTTAGCCATTGGGTCGGTTCCTTTATTTCCACGGATTCCGGTGAGGCTAGAGATCCACGGGTACACAATATTCCAAACTGTTACATTAAAGTTATTTATCATACTTTTATTGTTATTCACTTTTCAGGTATCGCAAGGGCCGATGCAAATGAAAGCTAATATTACATTCGTGATTCAATGATAAAAATAAAGTAGTTTTTATTCAAGTTCAAAGCATGATCAAGCATGAATCTTCAGGTGTCAAACTAACTTTCATAACTGACATTTTTTAGTGTGCGTGTGTTTTGAAAAGAGGCAACGGATTTTGCTATACTAAAAGCATTAGCACGTTTAGTTCAAATGTCGCTATTTAAAAAGAAAAATGAAACGTTTTTCAATTTGTCATAGATCTCTAATGATACCGGCAAAAAACATCAATGAAACAAAATTTTACTCTTACAAGCTTTTAAATATTTCATATTCGCTAGTAAATGATGATTTACTGAAAAAACACAGTCCAAAATACGTCTAACGCAGAACATTGTGCTGAAGTTAATACTATTTAAAAGCAAATAATAATATAAATTAAGAAAACTATGTCCGTTAAACTATGTAATTTAGGTATTTCTAATCATATAACCGTGTGATCTGCACATGTCTGTTGTAAAAATTTTAAGAATACTTGAAAATAGTATAAAGTTTCAGCACTAAAACTTGGTAATAAATTATTATAACATAAAATAAAATATGAGTTTCAACAGTGAGATATTGGAAGGAAATAAAATAAAAACAAAAAAAAATGAATTAATTTTTATCACCACGAATTCTTCAGAATTTACAATATTAGATTACATAGTTCACCCAAAAATCAATCGAGTGCTTCTGAACATGGCATCATTTGGGTTGTTTCTCAAATAAGGTTTCAGCACGTTGGCAATTAAAATTCCAAAGAATATATTATGACTTGATACTTGATAATTATTGGTCAAAGATAGTTAAATTAAAAGCCCAAAGTCATCAAAACGGCGATGAGCTGCATTTTAAGGTAACCAAAAATGTGTTTTACCATGTGAGAGCATTTTGGTAACAAGAAGTAAAATATCCGTTTCGAGCCTCGTTTGTTTGATTACACTTAAAACCCTCATATAATTTACACTGATCGAAATAGTTCACATCATGCACTGGATTTCATTCCATTTGTAGAAAAGCAGTGAATACCGATTCACCTAGTACAGTATAACCTCCCTTATCAATATAATTAATTCATTTCAACACAATTACTTCTCGATAAGTATATTTCACACCATTCAGTATAGTTATTTCGATCAGTGCATTTCATTAGTCATTCAGTGAGACAGAATTCACTCAATTCAATTCAATCCTTGTATTCAGTTTTAATTCATTCACTTGATACTTAACAATACCTTGCATGCAGGTTTATCAAGTATAATCGGAAATATCGTGAAACGTTTAATCTACTGAGAAGATGATATTTTTGGTTTCCTCACAGTTGCGGCTGCTTAAATAATTATTAATGATTGAATAAAATTTTATTTATTCATTTGATTGTTGGTTCTCTACAGAAAATATCCAGTTACATGTACCAAAAAATGCAAGAAAAAGATGCACGCAAATACAGTTAAGACATCATTTCAAGGAAGTAAATTACCTATTAAATTGAAATCATTGAAAAGTCTATCAACCTCTGAGAAAAAGAATTGTATATTTAAATTTTATTTAATTTTTTTCAAAGGTTGAATTCTAGATATGTATAAAATATCATACCTTATTTTAAAAGTGAAAACATTACCTATCTAACGTAAAATCTAATTTATTTATGTAACTCACGAATACTATTGAATTAAAATTTTAATAACATTTATGATTTTATTTGCAAAACTAAAATTTAAAAGACAGTTAGGTTTATAAGTAAATTAAGAATTTATGAGGACAAATCCCACATTTCAGATTGTTTAAATTTAGCATTGATATTTTTTAATTACGGAGTAGAAATAAATTTTTCTACTGAATTCTACTGGATATATAAGTGAAAAAGGATTTTTACAATATGAATCTTTTGTTATTAGTTAAAACAAACTGTTAGATGATTATATCAGGATAAAATACACTTCAAACATTTCTCTAATATTCATAATAGCCAATTAATGAGTATGATTATTTGTTAATTTACAATAAAATTTTAAAATTTGAAATCAATGCAGATCTTTTGTGACATACAAGCTTATTCAAAAGCCAAATTTCTTTCGTGTTGTACTCTAAATTGTTCCGTAGAATTCAAAATAAATACAAGGAATAAAAAAGCTATTTAATATGCATTTGACGTTTGTATAATTTCTGGTTGAGTTGGTGTGAACAACAGTAAACAAGTATTAAAAAATCAGATTAACTTTATTTACTCTATAACACGTACAAGTATTTATCGCTTGATAAAGTACAATTTCGTCAATTTAAAGTTTGGAATTCTTAAGAATGTACTTTTTAAATTTTAATTGAAACAAAAATGGGCAGTTGAAAAAACATTCTCCGTAATTTTTTTTAGTTCTTTTTCAAACAATTACAAATTGATTATGCTTAAATAGTTAGGACTTCATGAAAAAAATATCCCTAATCTGTATTTAGATCTTATAAAGAAACATATTTTATGCTAGCAGTATTACACGGCGATACTCGGAATGAATTGGTTAAATAACTTCCGTTAATAAATCGTTATAAAATTGTTTTCGTTAATAAATTGTAATTCGTATTCATCACACGTATCAAATACCATATTATAATAAAGGTAGACAGTTTCACAAATGTACAGGTCAAACTTAACATTTTGTAGAATTTAAATTTCTAGTACGAAAGAAAATCTCTGAGTGTGCCAATGTTACCCAGAATGCATGACACAATTGAGAGTATTTGTATGAGTACCTTGTGTGTCATTTTAAAAACAAAAGCGTTTAGCGAAATTATCAAAAAATGACTGATAATGTTTTAAAAACTAATTAGACATTTACTTATCTTGATTACAGATATACAACGATAATCATCAAATTGAAGATCCAGAGATACAACTTCAAACATAGATTAAAAATAGCTTCTAACAAAAAGCAATGAATGTAATTGGTGTTTTAGAACACAAATTATTCCTTGAATTATGCTAACTGATTACAGAAATTTTGAAAAAACAAACGATTTATAATGATTGTTTCAAACTAATATAGCTCTGTATACCAAAAATAATTTTCAAAAATACCAAGTTGACATTTTATCTAACAGTTTGGTTATGAACATTTTATTTATAACTAGCAAAATTACCCAATCTCACTTCGGTTTGAATTGGTAAACTATAGATTGAAAGTGAACAGAAAAGGCACTTTCCTCTTTCGTTGAAGAATACCAAATCATAAGTATGAGTAAGAAATAATTGTTTAACATATTTTCGACATTTTTATAAGTTCTATATCTTAGCTAGGACACAAATCCTATACATATGTACATATCCGTCCATGTAATACATATTACTTGTATATCACACCTCTGCTACAGGTATAAACTGAAAAAAGGTGACAGGCACTAAGGTAACTACTACAGAAGATGATATTGAGGGAGAATTAGGAGTTACCTTTCTTAAATTCTTTTCCTGTAAAATTTCTCAACTCAATTCGTAAAAATGATGAATGTACAGCAAATACTCTCGCACTCATAATTGAATTACCATTATTTTTTTACTTGTGTCACTGTTGTATCAGACTTGCGACATTTTCGAATTTCTTCATCTCTAAGGGAAATACAAATTAATTCTATAATTTGTTTTAAAAGTGATCTTGTTTAAAAATTGATTGCCTTCAATGTAGACAAAGCAAAGGTAACCTACTACCATTTTAAAAATGATAAATCAATTGGACAGTAAGTTGTTCCTTCTAAAGAAATTCATTATTTTAAACAAAATTTCCTCGTATTAGTTGCTTAAATATAGCTTCAATAGAATGAAAAATCATGAACCACAAAAATATTTTGAATATTTAGTTATACAATCCTAATATCTTCCAAAATAAAGACAATTTGCACTGTCTTAACGAAATTCCCGAAGCAGGAAATAATTTAATGCACTCACAAAACATAAGGTCAGTGTCCATTTTCCGTCATCCAAAAGTATCCTGAGTATTTTACGAAAAAACTTCCCAGAGATCAGCAAACGATAAAAAACGCGGATATCCATAAAAATCTGCAGAATCAAAGTCCGTTGGAAATTTTCCCTGAGTTCGGCAGAAAAAAATATATTCAGAAAACTCTTAACCGTAGCGAGAGAAAAGATAAAAAAAAAGATGCAGATCTCAGGAATGAAAGATAAGAAAAGAAAAAAAAAGAAAGCAAACACACACGAAAAAAAAAAGAATATATGGATCCAGAATTCTCGACTCTTCAATTTTCCTAAAGTTTTCGCTTCCCGACTAGATTCTGCCTGGGGATATGAAAGTGGTATGGGTATTTCCTTTCCTTTTTCTAAACTTTATCCTTCAATAATTGAGATTCCAGACTTTTCGCAAGTTAAAGTATCAACTTCAAACGGGATACATATTTTTCGTGCCTGCGCTGGGTTTTTTTCAATCTTCGAGTGCACTTTAGCTAAAATTCTTTGTAATATTCTCCAAGCTGTGAAATTATCAATCAGTGAGAAAAAGCATTGATTCCACAAATTTTTCTGAAATTTCTGTATTCCGGATCAAGTATTGGATTATAAGATCAAATTCGTAATACAGCTAATTTAAGTAACTATGGTTGAAATATGTGCAGATCACATTATGAAGTTGCTATATTTCTACATACAGTTCTTTAATTTGAGTGAATATTCCATTATATTACATAAGAATAGTTATTGAAGGGCTACGAACATAATGGTATGAAGTCGAATTTACATAGCACTAGATAACGTAAAGGAATATTGGCAACGATCCGTGATCAATCCCGAAGGGAAGAATCCGAGAACAAGACCTAATAATTTTTCGGCTACCGCGGCCGTTTTTTATATCGATAATCTGACAACCATATCAAACATTTTCGGATAAGCTTTATTGGTGTCCTTAAAAGTGTATAATGTTTTTTATGTATGTACCTTATTATGATTAGTAAGGTATAATAAAAAGAAAAGCTATTTTCTTTACTAAAATTTCTTTATATAAATGCTGTTTGTCACATACGTGACTGGGAAATACACCATCAACAGTGTAACTGAGTGTATAGTTTAGTCTTGGAATATCATGTTAATTTATAAATTTAAACCCCACACTTCTTCAGATGAAAAAAATTAGGCTGTAAATTCAAAATTTTAATTTGATGGACACAAACACTACTTAGTTTGCAGTTTTATTTTTACCCCAAAAAATGACAAGTAGTATTATTTTCAAAACGTATTTCTGTAAAGGTTGCTTTCCAACTCGAACAGTTGCATCAGGCAAAGCGCAATCATTGTCCATCACAGCGGTTATCGAACTTCTTGTGTAGGGGTCTTCTTGTAATAGGGGACCAAATTTACACATGGGAAATGTTAAGAAACGCAAATAATATAGAAAACCGCAATACCCATAAATTTTTTTTTTAAACATATCAGGATATTTATAGAATCTTTCGGTGTTGAACGAAGGCATTCATATTCTGTTTTGAACGGCTCTTGAAAATCTTTTTTTTTCAGTAAAGTAGCATTTTTGTATTTCGAAAGGCTGAAAATAATGTTGAGTTGAGCATTTCACCGGCTACTTAAGGTTGTATAAATAATTATAAAAAGAACCCATATATAAAACCAAACGCTGCTGTAAGGTGTTTCATAGAATTGCGAGTTTATATAAGGAATTCTATTTTTTAAATCAAACGCGCGCGCGCGCGCGCGCGCGGATTACATTCTGAATCATAAACCGACAGAATGTGTTGCCATCTGCGCAACTCTAAATTAACAAAATGAACGATCTCTACGATACTTTAACAATACAATACTTAACTTCAAATGTGATATTATTTAAAAGGTGAATTACTTAAGAAAACACAGTTCATAAATATTTTACTGTGTGATTTTTATGAAATACGTTTGTTTGGAAATTTTGAATAATAGTTTCATGTTGAATTTATTTTTTCTATAGACAATTGTAATATTTCCGACGAATCACGTATCGCAACCCGGCAAAAAAAAATGAAACACCTCAAAATAGCTGAATTTGAGAAGCATCAACTTAAAGGATACCATAAAACTTATATTGAATTAGTATAAGCTTCTTTTAAATTTTAGGTAAGTATTTATTGTGGTAACTTCTATTCTATTCTATAGAATAGTAATATATAACACGCTGGAGCACCTCATACATATTTTTCAACGACATAACATCAAAATTTTTATTTTTTGACTTTTGTCACTTTTCTTGCAGGTGTGCGATATTTAAGTAATATGGAACAAGAAAAGTGTGAATGTTCAAACTGTACTGTAAAAAAAAATAACCACGAGATAAAATGAGATTAGACCGGGACTGTGGATAGTATCAGAAGGGAAGGTGAACCAAAATTGGTAAATACACAATTAGGTAAGAGACTTACACTTCTAAGAATTTCAGATGCAAAAGCTGGTTGAATGTAGAATTGATATGGATAAGAGGATTTTTTTTGTTCGTACAAATTTACTGTGAAAATAAAGTATCAAAAGTTTTCCGAGCCTTTTCAAATATATTAAAGAGGTTTACTGTAATTTAAAGCAAACATAAAATATGAAGGTGTTAATTTCTTTTTAATTCTATGTACAATTTATAAGAGTACAATTCATTCACTAGTAACTTCTACTATAAAATTTCTTAATTGCTAATATATATCTTTAATAACATACCAAACCAATTTGAATCCTTTTATACACTGCTGGCCACCCAAATTGCAACACCAAGAAAGACAAGAGGTATCACAACAAAATTTATTTTGTAGATAACATGTTGACCAAGTATCAAATGATTAAATTTATAGACTCCTGTGAAGTGTTCCTGCCAAAATCAGTAGCCGACATTGTTGGAGATCACCGCTGCCACACGCCTCTGCATTGATTCAAAGAGACTTTGGATGTGTTCTTGGGGTACAGCAGACCAAGCAGCTTCCACACGTTACCAAAGTTGATCTGGTGTGGCAGCTGGGGATGCAATCTGGGTCAATCGTTGAGCAACCATGGACCTCATGTTTTCTATCGGCGAAAGATCCGGAGAGTGAGCTGGCCAGGGAAGCAATTCAATCTGGTGATTGACGAAGAACCCTTGGACAATGCGTGCCACATGTGGTCGCGCATTATCCTGTTGAAATATGGCTGTGGGAAGCCCTGAAGGTAAGGAAGGACAACTGGCTCCAAATCCTCGGAGATTTATCGTAGGCTGTTTAAAGTACCGGCAATTCGTACTAGAGAAGTGCGAGAGTGATATCCAATACCGCCCCATATCATAATACCCGGTGCAGGACCATCGTGGCGATGCATAACGCAGCTGTTCAGCATCCTGCCTCCACGGTGTCTCCAGACTCGAATCCGACCATCGTGGTGATACAGACAGAAGCGTGACTCGTCAGTAAAGACAATTTCATTCCATTCTGCCTTCCACATCCTTCTTTCATCGCACCATCGGCGGCGGAGACGTCTGTGGTTCTGCGTCAAGGGTTAACGAAGCAATTGACGTCTTGCGGACAGACCACTTTGCTGTGAACGGTGTCGAATGAATGATGGACACTGTATGATGCGTTACAGACTGAATGTGCTGTGCTATGGTTCGTGATGTGGCTGAGCGATCCGTCACTGTCATACGCACAATATGCCTGTCATCACGTGAAGTGGTGAACTGAGGTGGATGCGATCGAACACGTCTGTCAGTCGTACCCTCCTGCGTCCAACGATCGCATTACAGTTGTTTGGTTTCGTCCAACACGACTACCGATTTCCCTGAAAGATAATCCACAATCTCGGTAGGCCACTATCCTTCCTCTGTTGAACTCGGATACTTGATCAAAAGATGATCGCTGTTTTCTGCGAGGCATAATTGATCGTTTTTTTAAGAAAACCACAAAAACACAATTGCCGTATTTAAAATCGTCGAAATCTCCAAGCCTTAAATAGCGCTTTGAAGTGGCGCCACAGGCGCGCGTGATGTGCGTCTGCACTGAAATTCTAATCATTTGTATACCTCACCTCCGCTAATGCATGTTGTAAATTTCATGTTATTTGCATGCTTCCTCCAGGGTGTTGCATTTACGGTGGCCAGCAGTGTATATATCGTTATGCACATTTCATGTGTCCAAATTAAGTAAAATAACTCAAAAATATAAAACGACGCTTTATTTATACATTTTTCAAACTTCTTCATTCTTATTTCATATAAAGTGTACTGTAAAAAGTTCGTGGGTAGTTCTCAAAAGGTAATTCTTAAAAGGAACAAGACACATTTCATAACTTTAAGCTTTGACAGCAAATAAATTCAATTCTTAAAATTAATTTTTTTCTCAGTGGGATTTTAGTTCTGTTCAGAGACAAGAATTAGTATTATTTAATACAAAAGTTTGGTGTAAATATCTTTAAAATTAAATTCTTTAGTTACAAATGTCGGATTTTGGACATCTATGATGTTAACTGATACAGTACATCACCAAGAAAGTAAATTCTAATATGTTTTCCCGAATTGCAGGAAAAAATAATAAATGAATAGAGTATAAGGATAGTTTGTTTACTATTTGGATCAGTAAATGGTATCATTTGTTTAAAATTTTGAAGAATTAACAAAGAAATAGTAATAAAGCCATCCAGAAAGCTTAAGTATGTCCAAAAGTAACGTTCTAAATTGCTCTATACCTGAAGCAAAAAAACTGTATTGGTAAGTACTTTAAACTGCATTTATTTGTGTTTAATATAACTTTTTTAACGTTTTAAACAATTTTATGTGTTTTTGTTCATTTTCTTGGCCGTAAATATACTTTTCTTATTTTTAAAAATGCGATGTCAACATCGCGTAACAATCGAATTACCGATTATTTTGCCGATTTAAATCATGTTGCGAATGAGCCGATGTCACAAAATATAGGAAAAAATATTAATTACAATCTCTTTTCATCAGATTAATAGTTTTTTATCGAAAAATAAAGTGAACTTAGCAGATACAATATTAATACCATTACTAGGTACGCTTGTCCAGCAGTATTATCGTAACGATCGAATTGCCTATTTAATTTATGTTACAAAGGTGCCGATGTCCCAAAACATAAAAAAAAAATTATAATATCCTTTCATCAGATAAATAATTTTTTATCGAAAAATAAAGTGAATTTAGCAGATACAATATTAAAACCATTGCTAGACACATGTGCAGAAATCGTGTATGATCGATGTCAAATGGCAACGGAGTCGATCGTTACTCAATTTTTGACGTAATTTGGCAACAATATTGTAAAGAATTTCGTTTTTTTTTTTAAATAATATTTTTGTTTCTATTTAATTTTCTGTTTTATGGCTGTAATTATCGTTTGAATAAATTTTTTAAGCTGAAACTTAGATTTTTAGAACTTTTTTTTTTCTGATTAATTCTATAGGAATTATAACTTTCCCAGGAGTTTTCAAGAATAAATTTATTCTTATTTTTTTATCACGTTTTTCTTTTTGTATGTGTAAATATCACTATCATATATGTGTGTATTGTTTAAAAAATCACAAAAATCAACCAAACACAAAATTTTTTGGAATTAGTAATAAAACTTTACAGAATTAAACAAATCAGTGATTTAAAATTCTAGAAAAAACTAAATTTTAATTTTAAAATTATCAAGTCTGCTCTAATTTTAAAGCATTGACAATTTGTAACCAATTCATTATTAATCATTAGACTTGGGAAATGCCAAAGTTGTGTAACCTACAGGCCAGCAATGTCCGAAATCTGTAACCTACAGGAAAGCAATGTCAAAAATCTAAAACCTACAGATCTTGTAATTAAATGTTTTAATTCGTAATTTCGCAGAAAAGTTCCTGTCTTTGAATGATTGTAAATTTTATTCTAGGCCTAAAAACAATACAGTAAAAAATTATTGATGTTAAATTTCAAAACTTTAAAATCTATTTATAGTTAACATTTAATGTTCCCACATTTTTTTAGAATGTCCCTCACACCCCAGTCATGGTTACCCCAATTAGTTTCTAACTGTCCACTATATTTTCCTCTCCCCCTCCTCATTTCTATACTTGTTCTAAATGAAGTTCGATATTTTTTACATATATTCTCAAGTTGATTAATATTTTCTTTCTAAGAAGTTTCTAACTTCCGTATTTCTCATTGTCTTATGCCATGAGAGATCTAAAAAATTTCATTAGAGCGGCTAGCTCATTAACATAATCAAATTATAAAGCTCCTACCTCAAATAAAGTATATTTTAATTTTGCTGCAAGATTGGCGAAAATTAACCTCGTAGGATTTGATTTTGTAGTGCTCGTATTCGTTTGTTGCCATTCACCGATATACAAATAACGTTGATTTCTGTGCCTCATACGTTAGTTATAAATATCTATAGATAGATATATTATGCTTTTACGCGCATGTTCACTGTGATTTTAATACTTTGAAATTCATTCGTTTATCCAATACTCCTAAAGTACTGGAAAAACAAACAAGTACCATTACTGATTAAGAAAAAATGTTTATAATAACTTTTTTCGTCACCAATAGCCCGTTATGTTGCTTTAGTGCGACGTTAATTTAATGCTGTCGTGTCGTCATCCTAAACGGTGGCGTAAAAGCAGTACGAATCGCACATAAGGAGAAGATAACCAGCAGCTAAGATTTTTAAATTCCTATTTTTCCAAGAATGTAAAAATATGTACAGTATACAAATCGTAACATTAATAGCAATACACCAATACATATTAGATTTTGTTCTCAAAATCCAGCGTGGTTACTAGGTTCACCCTCTACCTTTGTCTCTCTCTGTCGTCTCTCTTGTGCTCTCTAACCGTCGTTCGTCCTCAGTTCAAAAAGGACCCAAAGGTAAAGGTCAAAATCCAATAAGAGATCTTCTGGATGAACACTATCTGATCTACTCAATTCGTTGTTAAGCCGCTGACGAAAGAATTACCGTCGGTGCGAAATAATAACCAGTCAAAATGTATTCGGCATTCCGACAGGTGTGAGAACGTGTGAAAGTCTTCACAATGCCTACCTTTTCTTTTGGCTCATTGATTCAAATTCTGATATGAAAGAATTTGCAACTGGCTCTAGAACTCGTCTTTTCCACTGAAGTCGAGTTTTCTTTAAGTATAAGACAAGTTGATATTATAAGAAAGGCGGATATATTTTACTAACTTAAAATTTACAGCAAAAGTTATTACTTTTCGTTTAATTTTTGAAACAGAAAGTATTCATGTTTTCAACACTCAATGGTATTGTTTGTTTTGTATTTTTGAACTTATACTTAAAAGGTTTGCTTTTGGTCACAAATATTTCACAGTGACTAATTTATCAGGATTTAAATAATTTACAACCAAACGCAATATAATTAATTATATTCTCTCTTCAATGGTAATACTTATCGCCAATTTATTTATACTTATGCATGATGCTAGAAAGTAGAAAGCAGAAATATATTATTATTTTGAGCAAAAAATTCGAATTAAATTTTTCTAATACTTATCGATAATTTATTTATACTTATGCATGATGCTAGAAAGTAGAAAGCAGAAATATGTTATTATTTTGAGCAAAAAATTCGAATTAAATTTTTCTAATACTTATCGATAATTTATTTATACCTATGCATGATGCTAGAAAGTAGAAAACAGAAATATATTATTATTTTGGGCAAAAAAAATTTGAATTAAAATTTTCTTAATTGATATTAATCAAAAGTTTATCCATAAAACACAATAAACTGGTTTTCTAAACACAAATAGGTGAAAGTGATCTAATTTATTAACTATTGGTTTATACTTTAATTTATATTTATTTTAAGAACTATGAATCTTCAGGTGCTCATTTTTCTGATTTTCGAAATCATTTCGGTGTCATTACTTTGAAGTCCCATAATTTCACAAAAACTTTTCTACAAGCTCCTATTGATCCTCCAAAATTGGTTCGTCCATTTTGCTTTTTTGTATTGATTTTAAAGTCCTCAAATACATCACCAAGATGTGGAAATCAATTCCTGTTAAACCTTTAAAAAAATATCTCCAACAATTTTGCGACAAATACATTTTTTAAAACAGTGTTTCTCGAGGTTGATATAATGTTTAATAATTACAATTCAATGATGTATTTTTGAGAAATGCTTTGTTTTATCTATTATTAAGTGTATTTACCTTACGATGTGCTATCGATTCATAACCTGGAGATAGAACTTTTTAATTATGCCTACTTGAGCACTACTACTATTTATTCACAAATTTTAACAAAATCCAAGAAACTCGTAGAATTTCTCAAAAAAAACCCAAGTAGGTATTTTCAGACCTTGACGCAAAAAAATTTCAAATCTGTCGTTTAAAATTTAAACACACGTTTAACAATTGACATTTCGAAATATTCCTTTACTCTATACCATCCAGAAATTTATGTGGAATTCTTTTAAGAATAATATATGACTTTGCAAAAAGATATTAGCATATGTAGTAAGTAAAACTATTTCATAGTAATGAGAGTTAACTGTTTCATTCATTTCTAACAAAAACGCGTACATTTACTTAATAATTGAGTTAAAAACTCAATGGAGTTAAAACTTACTTTGCTTTAGAATAAATAACACTCGAGAGTAAATCTTTTGAATACATACAGCTTTACCATAGAATACTCGATCACATATGAAGTTTTCATAGATGATATAGGTCAGGTGATCAAGAATAGAATCAGTATATTTGCAGATGACTTAAAAATATGGTGGACAGTGGATACCAAGTTACAGATAGAAAATTTACAAGGGGATTTTGATAAGATATCCGAATGGGCTGTAAAATGGGGTATGTCATTTAATGTAGGGAAATGTCAAGTTCTGCATATGGGTTACAGGAACAGTGGAGCCTAGTACAGGCTGCAGGGAGTAAAGGTAAAGGAGGGAGAAACAGTCAAGGATCTTGGGGTGATAATTCACAGGGATTTTAAAATGGGTCATCAATGTTCAGCTGCGGGTAAAAAGACTAATAGGTTATTGGGGTATACTAAAAAGACTGTAACTTCAAGGGATAAGAATATAAGCTTGCCGTTATATAAGGGTTTAGTAAGACCACATCTAGAATATGCTGTACAATTCTGTTCTGGGCTCCATATATGAGAAAGGACATAGAATCAATTGAAAGGGTTCAACACAGAGCTACAAAAATAATAAAGGGGCTATCAAATTTCGACTATAATGAACGTTTAAGTAAGCTAAACATGTATACACTGGAAAGAAGAAGAAGGAGGGGGGATTTGATTCAGCTTTTCAAGTTTGTAAAAAACAAGGGGACACAGAGGGCTTAAATTTCAATAGGGATAACAGAACAAGGGTCATGGGTATAAATTGAATAAGACACATTTTAATCGGGATTTAAGGAAAAACTACTACTTTAATAGGGTAATAGACAGTTGGAACGCGTTGCCAGAAAATATAGTTAATTCAAAGGGAGTGTACGAATTTAAGACACAATTGGATAGTCAGTGGGAATTGGAGAATTCATAAACAAAGGACCAGCCTTGTTGGGCTTGAGCCTGTAGCTGGTCGTCAATATTTGTATTTGTATATTTGTATATAATATAAATAAATACTATGTTGTCAAAATTATCTATTGAATTGGTTTTCTTAACGGTGAATGACATACACAGGCTCTTCGTATTAAAAAAAAGAATTCATAATATGTATTTATCTTTAAGTTAAAATTCAAGTACATTAATAATATAATGTAACTATTTTACTTAGTTAAATTGTTCTAATTCTTGTCTGAACTTGTGAAAGATAGCAGGAATAGAAAAACATACACATGATTCATTAAGCACTCTTGTTTTTAAAACAAAAGTACTTGTCATTACTTTTGGTAGGCATTTATTATTTTGAAGCGTAATCAAATTTGCAAAGCATACAAGAACTGATCTCGATATTCATTACTCGATATTATTAGATTCACATTTTGGATTCTTTATGTGTATTCGAATCTAAGGCAGAGTGCTTCAATAGCTCTTTTAATACTTGTAGCGCCATCTATGTATTTTGGATGGAAATTTATTTGGAATATTAATTTATCTCGGGTTTTTATGCATTACTTCTTTTAAACACTGTAAAGGTTTAAAGTGCAAATATAATTAACTTTAATTTTGTAGGCTTAAATTGCTCTGTTTCTTAAGTGTACCAAAAATATGGTGCGAATTTCTTCCCTCCAAGATCTCTACAATTTACGTCAATGTATAAAATTTATGTATTAAATGTTCATTGAGACATAATATAAAAGTATCGAATCAGGAAATTTTAAAAATGTTAATTATTTCATTAATATGTTACCTCTTACATAAACCATACTGTAAAATCCTGCGAGGAAAAAATAATTTCAGATAATTTAGAAGTAGTTTCTTAAATCAAAAATGCAAATGACTACAAAGATCTTTTTAAAAAATTATATTAGATGACATTTGTAAAGGCGAAAAAAAAAGTTTATATATGCGACAGGCTTTAAATACATGGATTGCCTAACATTAATTTCTAGTTTATTGTAGTGTATTGTATACAACGATTTTTTAGAAACATTAATTGATTGAAATACATTTTCAAAACCATTAAAACAGAAGACTCATAAATAGTGACTAATAAATATTTTATTCTAACAGACGTCACTTAGGATTTTTTTGAATTGATGACCATAAATAATTTAAATTGATCATGGCATTTTTAATGGAAATCTATAAAACTCAAAATTAATGACTTTCAAAGGTACGAGCATGAGTAAAAATAGCGATTATTTTTCGAATTCCCATAAATGATTCGATAAGAGAATTGCATTGTTCTTTTTGAACGTATTTTGTGTGAAAAGTCAATATCAGATCGTACCAAGTTCAATTTTCATCATCAAATTGGCGATAAAATATTCAGTTCTGAGATAAACAATTTAACTAACATTGTGTATCATCCAACTTTATAGATAGAGAACATGTTTAAAAAAATTAATTGTATTTTAGGGTTTTTCATACAAAATATTTATAGTTTTAAAATTTTTTTAAATATGTAACTAGAACCGTATTTGCATCGGCATAATTGATAAATTTCAAAACGAAAATGTAACTATTCATCGATTGAAACGTTTGAAACAGGTCATTATCGATGCTAATAATATAGGGAACAAGCTGATAGTATTATTTGTATTATTTATGAAATAGTATTTTATTGTTTTTGGGTTTATCTCTTAAGATACCGTTATTTGTTGTCAACCTTAGGAAGGAAATTCAGGGTCATAACTTGTAGCATTTCACTGATATGCTCCTCAAAATAAAAGCTCACAAAACGACTGTTTTATAGATTAGATAACCAAAACGCAGAATCATGTTTTCGAAACATGGAATGATTGCATGTTCCGCAATGTTTTATATCAAAAGGTATGTTTTTATCTTTGGTACAATTATCGTACTAACGATGCCTTACTGTTTTGAATACCAGCAATGCATTTAAGAATGAAGCGTGTAGATGAATTCGGAATAGCAAAATACATATTTAGGGTGTATGGATTCTGAAATTAAGACTATCTGGAAATCAGCAGATCTTCAATTATGATCAAACTTTGTCATCAAACGAAGCAATTGTAAGCATTTTTATGAATTACTGGGTTGAACCCCACCTAAGTGATATAAATGTTAAACAAAATTCATAGTTGATCTGTGGAAACGTTTAAAGTTCTGAAAAAACTCGTAAGAATGGATACAAAGGTGGAACTTAAGCCGGACATCAAACCTCTGAAAGTGAAGGAAACTGACAAGAAGTCGAGACGGTGGACAGTTTTCCTGGCAGTCTTCTCTGCTAATTTGTACAATCTTGTTCTGGGCATGGTGGAATCTTATTCTGCTCCTGCCACGGTGGACATGACAAAAATGGGGAGTAGATTCATGGATGTGACGCCTGACCAAATAACTTGGATCGCGAGCTTACCTGTGCTTGCTTGTGCAGTCGGATGTTTCATCTCTGGTAAGGAGAACGTAACTTTTAAAAATCAATTATTAGAAGTAAAATATTTTCTTAGTGCATATATAAATGCAACTTTCACATTATGTTTTACATGCTGGTTAGAATGCTTTGGATTGCAGCTCTGCAGTATTTTTGGTTGCACGAGGACCAATTAGGGGACCTATGATATGAAATTAATTCAAACCACTATGAATATACATGCTGTAAAAACATGCAAGCGATCCGTGAATTTAATTTTTATTGCGCGTGTGTAACTGCAACTAGCATATTTTTAAATTTATTATATATATTACTATCCACTGCATGGCCAGAGCGGCGTTGCCCGTGGCGATTCTTTCCATGGGGTCAGGTGTGAACACTGCTTGCTAACGCTCTCCAACCCACGGGGATTGCTGCGTATTCCCATTTGGTTTGCTTCGCAAACGAACTCTTCAGGTACGCCGTGATGGCCTCAAAGTGGCTGTTATCGACAACGTAAATGAAAACACGCTAGAATAGAAAACCTTTGCATGTTTCCAAAGGCATTTGGACGAAAAACGCTTGTGATGTCAGCGGTCGAAAATCGCAAAATCCTCGCCTTTCTTCAATGACGTCACATTCTGGAGAGAAAAAAGAAAGGTGGAAAAACTAATAAATTAATTTTTAAATGTTCTAGATTAAATTTAAAAATTCGTAGGCAACATAAAAATTGTAAAACATTCGTACTACCTGTGTGCCAAATTTCATTATTGTAAGTGCCATAGATTCGTCAGGACACTGCACGCAGAACTCCGACAAACACTTCCTTTTATAATTGTAGAGAAACATGCGCAAACTAAAATGATATTAGTAAATATATTTGTAAATAATGTGCAAACTATGACACAGTAAATACATTTTTAACAACACGCTGCAATCTGTAACCATCTCATGATAAACTATAGAGTCTATTGAACAGTTGGCTAGAGAGACAACTACTTGACTATCAATACGGGGTGTATTACAGAGATTCTACCTTTAACGAGTGTCAAAACTTAAATCAATATTTCTTTTTATTTTCAGTATCACCATTAAATGCGCCTTTTTCTACAATTTTGCCGAAACAAAAAATACTTTACATTATTGGGCAATAATTTTAGCGGTTATGATACATTTCATAAGTTTTGTACTTCGATGTTAGTAAGTCAAGACGTAAAATTAAAGTAATAAACCCGAAGGTATTGAAACCACACCATATACCTGAAATGTACCCCAAGTTTCCTGGAAGTCATAAATTCTCTTCTATACTTCTATTTTATTTCATTTTTAGGTAGCAGAAATTATAATTCTTTCAGGAAATATTTCTGTTTAGAATAATTGAAATTATATCTAACATTTTAATCACTTGTCGTGAATAGTAGAGTACAAGTCAGGTGCAAAACCTTCCCATATTCCATGAAATGCTTTTGTAAGTGTAAATTAATCCTTATTACTTTAAAATATTATGGCATGCATTGAACGCAGACTTGGGATTGGCAGTATTACTGGCTGTTCGAGTGATAAGTATTAGTTGAATTTTAAGACGCAAGAACCACATTTGTTCAAACTGAGCCAAACACAAGATATACAACTCCAAGTAATGAACTTATATACCCAAGGATAAAGCCTATCTGAAACCTTTTAGACCCTACCGTGCGGGGTTAATACCATAAACTCTTCAAGGGTTGTTCCATAAGGTAGCAATTTTATTACATTGTAAGCGTTCGTGTAGAATTTAGAGATTCTGGAATCTGCTTAAGAGTCAACGAATATTTTCGAAACTTATTTAAACAAAATAACTCACACAGATTTTTCTACGTCGATATTAATTTAGAACTGTCTTTGCTCACAGGTTACACTTCCCAAATGCTTGGACGAAGAGCAACGCTTATTCTGGTGTCTCCACTGTACGTGGTGAGTTGGCTCATGATAGCTTACGCTCCAACCATCTCCTGGATATACGCAGGAAGACTACTATGCGGATTGTGCTTCGGCATCGGCTGCGTTGCAGTTCCGGCATACACCACGGAAATATCACCCGTGAAAATACGGGGTCTCTTGGGAACCACCAACCAACTGTCTTACACCGTGGGCTGCTTTGTCGTTATTGTCTTGGCTTATGGGCTTCGATGGTCCTGGCTGGCAGTAGCTGGAGCCGCCGTCACTACAATGGGAGCATGCTTCATGGTCTTCATGCCCGAGTCTCCAGAATGGCTGCTGAGGAAATCGCGAAGAACCGAAGCTATACAAAGCCTGAGGTTCTTTCATGGAAGGCATTTAGACATTGAAAAGGAGTTGGAATCCTTGTCCCAGAACATTACCACTCGGTCGAAGGCGAAGTTCGATTGGCGGCAGTTCCTGGATCCGACTCTGTATAAGCCAACCCTCATCGCAATCAGCTTGATGATCTTTGCAAAGTTTTCTGGCATAAACATCATCATGGCCTACACCGTCCAGATATTTGAAAACACGGGGAGTATCATTAGCCCACAGTCTTCCACTGTTCTATTCGCGGCTGTGAATATCATGGCCAGTATGGTCACTAGCCTACTCATGGACAGAGTTGGTAGAAGAGTGCTGTACATCGTATCTGGAACTTTCCTTACTATAGCACTGGGAATTTTAGGTCTATACGACCTTCTAGAGCAAAGAAATTATGATTTGAGTAACTGGCATTGGGTACCATTGATAAGCCTCTTCATGTACATAGCATTCTATTCGTTAGGCGTAGGGCCCATGGTAATGGTCATGACCCCAGAAATGGTACCCATCGCAAGCAGGAGCGCAATTATAGCTCTTGTTATCTCGTGTAGTGCGCTTCTTGGATTTGTATTGACGAAGTTGTTCGAATTCATGGTAGACAACTTACAGTACTACGGGTTGTTCTGGACTTTTGGAGTGTCTACTTTTTTTGCAACACTTTTCGGGATTTTTGGCCTTCCAGAAACCAAAGGAAAGACCATAAGTGAAATAAATAACTCTTTCCGGTCGAGTTCGATTAACTTGTGATGGATCACAGCAAAACTTGTGTATATATATATATTTCACACATACATTGGACAGAAATTGACATTTGTTTCCTAGCAAATGGCAACAAACGGATATAAGCAATATGAAATTAAACGTTTCTAGATTCATTCGACAAATTTGTAGCACAGATCACATATGTTTGATTTGAGTAATTAAGCTGCATAATATTGCAATACTAACAGAAGACCTCACCGCTCTTATGAAATTTCACAACAGAGAAGACAATGAGAAATTCGGAAGGACAAATAAGAAAACTAAGCAAACACGAAATTGATTTAGACGTTATACGATATCAAATCGCTGTCGAACAAGCGAAATTGATATAATTGAAGGAATATTTAAAAGCTATTTTTAGTAATACTAAACTATGCTTCTTTTGCCGCATACTTTAATGGAAATAAGAATTAAGAACTGTAAGAAATACATGAAATGCTATTTTGCACTATTGTACAATTTCACTTCATTTGGAGAAATGAAATGTGTATATCGATGCTTTTATTCCTTATAAATGGATTTTTAAGTATGGTATAAAATGCGAATAACGACACTGACATCCATAGATGAAAACAGTTAAGAAACTTAAACCTTGTTGCTACGCACGCATGTCTTCTAGTTCTACATATTCTTAATTTCAATTAAGTAAAATTCCATGATCCTCTGCACCCTAGCCTTCAAAGAACAGTGTTGTTGTTACCATGCCAAATGTTTTACGGCTAAGAAATAACATCTATTGGTCTAAAAAATCCTTGAAAGCTTTTAGTTGGTCATGAAGAGTCAAAAACCATGTACAGAAAACTAGTATGAGATAATATTGAGTGTGGATGCAAACATTTGTTAACATTCCGATTATGTCATTTTTTAAGGAAACATGCATTGTAAATATTTATAAACTGGTATTGCAAACTATAATTTATAATTTTAATGTGCATTTGTTCAGACTCTGTATTGATTGACACACATTTTGTCATATAGTATCTCATACAAACATTTTTCATCCTTTGTTACTCGTTGTAGTCATCATTCTTAAAATCTTCTTTCTGTATATCTTTGCAACCTAATTTTTCATGAAATTTTGCATGAAAAGCGAAGAAAGTTATTCTAAACATGAATGTCATACTTTCATAAGAAATGCTTTGTAATCAAAGCGATATACTAAAATCAAAGGAATTAAATTCATATTTACAATGCTCATAAAAAAATTTCTTATAAGTTCATACTTTTCTAAAGCACTAGTTATAATTATACATACTTTCTGCATTTTAAATAGCTTATTTATTGAGCAGGTAATGTAAAATAAACTATAGTTTCTGCATACAGAAGTTTTCGAAGTCAAAACACATATAGCGCCACTGATTCACGAATTGCAGAACAGAAAATAAAATCAAATTTGAGTACAATGGTTGAATTATGAATGCCTCTTTTAAGTCCGTCTCCCGTAAAATTCCTCTTATTCTGACCGTAGTTCAAAATTACGTGGTATTGTTCTCGGATCTTTCCCTTAGAGAATTGATCTTGTACCCTCGTCCGTAGCCCGCTGTATTGCTCTAGTACGCGCGCGCGCGCGCGACGTTAATTAAAAAATTGAAAAAAATACCCATAAAATTCTTGTAACTAACATTATAAAAATAACAAATCTAAAGCAACTAATCTTGCATTCGATACGTAAATGCTTTTTTTTTTTTTTTTAATTTCATAAACATAGTTTTTCTTGACAAATACTTTTGTATTCATATTTATCAGCGATATTAATAAAATCTGAACAGAGTAGTTTTCATTCCTTCAGAGTAGCAATGTTTGACAAATTGTTATTCTCGTACAATGAAAATAAGTTGAAAATACAAGTGTAATTAACTCATAATTTATGAAACTTAAAATATATTCTTGAAAACTATCTGCTAAAATATTTTTTTAAACTGGAAACTCTTTCGCAATTAACTAATAAAAAAATCACACGCATTTATGATAACATAAACTAAAAGCTATTCTTAAATTCATCCGATAAAGTCTCGACATTTTTCATTGTCTTTCTATTAAGAAAACAGAATCATTGGAAAGCAATCTCTACTTAATTTCCATGATTTATTGTTGTTTCTCTTCAGAAAAATATTCAATAACAGAGAACAAAATAAATATATGATCCCAAAAGTGTAAGAAAAAAGACATATACACTAAGATAAAAGATGAAACAAAACACTTCATTGAAGCAGGTTACTTATTAAATTGAAATCAACGATCATATTAAATTGTGTGTAAACTTCATATTTTATGTTATTAAAATGTGTTACTAAGATGGATTGGAAATACAATTCTTCATTGTAACTCATTTACCTACCAATAGAAGCTACTATTCAAGAAAATGATTGTTCCGACCACTTTTAATCCATATCTTATTTATTCAATACCAGAAACGATCAGTATTTTAGCTTGAAAATGCATTTAAAATGTACTGTTAGTACTGAAACAATTTTAATCGAAGATCTGGAGAACATTTTTGGAGCAGTCAGACCTTCCTTTATTAGTCGTGCGTAGCAGCAGTTTTCACACCTTGTGACCCTACTGTTGAATATGCAAAGCAGTCTTGAACAGCAATTACGTGTTGGTTCAAAAAGCGCATGCGCCAATTTTGTATTTAATGTCTGGTACTTCCGCATTTCTTCAGAGCTCTCTGATTGAGAACTAAATACTGTACGCGGTGGCGATTACGTTATGCTTTCTCTCGCCGGCCGACTGTATCTAATTTCCCTCGTTATGTTTCTGATAATAAACGTTAGATTTGTTTTATCCTCGGCGTTTTATTTCTACCCCGGACATCTTAATTGAGAAGATTCAACATTAGTGGCATCCCCACCGGGACGGAAAATCGGAAGGTTTTCTAAACGCTGAGTAAGCTACGCTTGAGTTCCGTGGAAGAATCTTACAATGGATTTGGAGTCGGTGAAACAGATACTAAGTTCTATGAGAGGAACTTTTACGAAAAGTGCCAACCTCTTGGAGACCTATCTGAACTCTGCCGGATCGGATTTGACTGAAATAGAAGTTACGTACGAACAGTTGACCGAAAAGTGTAACCAATTACGAAGAACTGATGAGTTATTTTTGAATCTATTCCAAGAGAAAGGTTGCACACAGAAGGATTACGATACAGAATTCCTGGCGGCCGAGGAGTATCAAGATAAATTTATTACGCTGAAAACGAAAGTCAAAAGAAAACTTGCAGGTTTGTGTGGTGAAGGGGATTATAGTTTCTCCAGCGGAACGTCCCCCTTTCAACAGACTTCACACTACAAACTACCAGAAATTGAATTGAGAAAGTTTGGCGGAGATCCCAGGGAATGGATTGGGTGGTGGACCCAATTCGAGAAAATACAGGAAGATCACAAGATCGATGATCGAGACAAGTTCCAGTACCTGATTCAAGCTACGAAGCCCAATTCGAAACCAAGAGAGATCGTGGAAGGCTTTCCAGCTACGTCTACTAACTACCCGAAAGCCGTGGACTATTTGAAGCAAAGGTTTGTGATTGAATTTTAAGATCAATTAGAGTAACCACGCAGTGAATTGAAATAAACTATCACCTATTAGGCTGATATGAACTTAAGTTACTAAAAGTACACATGACGAAGTCTTTAAAAATCCAAACTAGAATTTATTCAAAAGATAATAATTGAATTTAAGTTAAGATTAAAATATTACATTCGACACAGTTATTAAAAGTAAATCTAATAACTTGATCGAAGAGATCAAGTAAGCGGGTGAGTGATCAAACAAGTGAGAACGGGAATTAAAGCGGGAATTCTGGTGCAACAGATTGCAACCGCTTTTATATATTAGTATGGAAGATCACGTGACAAGATTTGCATAACCGTGATAAGATTTGCATAAAGTACGAATCAAATATGTTGGCTAAGTAAAATTGAGAAAAGGAAGGTTTTTCCTAACAGTTTGGAAAAGAAAATGTCTTGATACAAGTGTACGTCAGAGACCTGCTACAGTTAGTTATATGTGATAAGAAGGATATTGAGTTGTCTTCGTTGTACGATAGACTGCAGACACAACTACGGGCGTTAGAATCATTGGGACTGACTCGGGATAAATACGCTGAAATGTTATTCCCACTGGTGGAATCGTGCCTTCCAACGGATTTGTTACGTGCGTGGGAAAGAAACGGTGGACTGAAACCTGAGATTTCAGGTAAGACTGATTTGGATTCAATAATAGAATTTTTGAGAATTGAGGTTGAAAGCGATCAACGCATTAAGCTTGTTAGAAATTCTTTTGTTTCTGAGAAACCAAATAAGTACGTTAAGAATTCTCAGTTTAAATCATCTTCAGTTCCCACTGCTACTGAATTGTTTAATGCTGATAAAAAAGTACATAATGAAAATACGGAAAAAAATTAAGAAGTTGGATCAATGCATTTTTTGCAATCGAACACATTTATCCGAAAATTGCAACGAAATTGTTGATATGACTTTGGATACTAAAAAGAAAATAGTTAAAACCAAAAATGCATGCTTTGCTTGCTTAAAAAGAGGACATCGAGCAAATACCTGTAGATCTAAACATAAGTGTATTATTTGTCAGAACCGACATTTTGCAGTTTTATGTCCTGATTTACCTTTATCAAAGGCACAGGTACAAACTGATGAAATCAAAACTAGTACGTTAAATAACCAAATAAGCTTTTCAAGTGTGTTATTGCAAACACTGGTAGTACGATTAGAGAATAAGAACCAGGAACTATTAGTACGTGCTGTAATCGATACGGGCAGTATGCAATCTTGTATTTGTAATGATGTAGCAGACTACATGAGTTACACTAGTCTAAGTGAAGTTAAACTCAAGCAATCACTTTTTGCTTGTATAGAAACTAGAGTGAAAGTGTTCATAGAAAGTATCTTGTAGAATTAAGTGATAGTGCTTCAAATTTACACCTATAACTTTTATCAATAAGTCAAAAGCAAATTTGCTCTAAAATAGATCGGGTCCCTTCTGGCCCTTGGATTAAAGAGCTCAAAACTCACGGTATTAAGATTAGTGATTTTGAAGGTAATTTATTTAAGGTAGGGGATGAAATTAAATTGTTAATTGGGGCTGATATTACGGGAAAATTGTTTACTAGTAAAATTAAGCATGTGCAATCAGGACCTGTGGCCGTCGAGACTTTATTGGGTTGGACGCTTATGGGGAAAATGTCTGGTACAAGGCCGAATGAATCCATTGCCTCTTTATTTGTTTCGTCTTTATTGGTAAAAGAACGTTGCATTTCTGGAAATTGGATGTTTTGGGAATTGGTGACCCTACTCTGAGTCGAACCAAAACAGAATTGGAAACCGAAACTGTAAACCATTTTCATGAAACAATAAGTGTCGATGCAGAGGGGAGGTACGAAGTGATTTTGCCTTGGGTCGTGGATAATTCGCTCTTGCCAGACAATAGGAGTTTAGCAGAAAAATGTCTTCGGAGTACAAAACGGAAGTTAGCTTCGGCAGGAAATTCTAAAGCTTATTGTGATGTTTTTAAGGACTGGATTATTGAATTGGGAATAATTGAACATGTTGATAGTGATAAACATAAGGGCGTCCACTATTTGCCTCACAGGCCAGTAATAAAAGAAAATAGTACAACACAAATTAGACCAGTGTTTAACGCATCAGCACATGCAACGTTTAGCTACCTGTCCAAATCTAATCGAAATTATAACGTCTGTCCTCAACAGATTTCGTAAACATTATGTAGGTTTAATAGCGGATATAGAAAAGGCTTTCCTACAAATTTCTATCGGAGACAAGGACGGAGATTTTTTGAGGTTTCTATGGTGCCGCAATGATGATTCGGAGGAAATTAAAATTTACCGACATCGAAGGGTAGTGTTTGGGATTACGTCGAGTCCCTTTTTACTGGCTGCAACCCTGAGGTTTCATTTAAGACATGTGCCTAAGAATTTAAGTGAGACTGCTGAGATTCTCCTGAAATCATTTTACGTGGACAATTGTGTAACAAGTTTAAATTCTGTCGAAGAAATTGAAAAATTTATAGTTAAATCTCAAATGATAATGTCTTCGGGTCACTTCAATTTACGAGGATGGCAATCCAATTTACCAAACCGAATGGTCGAGGAGGTCTCCCATGAAAACAAAACTGTACCTGTTTTAGGTCTTTTATGGAATACGGAAAGTGATACATTATCATGCAAATTAGATGGAATAATTAATCCAGGTGAATTAGTTACGAAGAGACTAGTTTTGGCTATAGCCCATCAGGTTTTTGATACAATAGGTTTTACAGCACCTGTAATGCTAATACCTAAACTGATTTTGCAGGAAACCTGGAATCTAAAACTTAAGTGGGATGATGTACTTCCAGATAACCTTTTGAAAAAGTTTGAATCGTGGTATAAACAACTTCATTTGTTTTCCGAAGTGCAGATCCCCAGATGGTTTAATCTTAGATCAGCTAGTGATTGTATTAGCTTGCACCTCTTTTGTGATGGCAGTCAAGTGGTATATGCTGCATGTGTCTATATACGGGTTGAGCACAATGACAGTATTTTTGTTAACTTGATACATGCAAGAAGTAGAGTAGCACCATTGAAACTTGTGACGATTTCTCGTCTTGAACTTCTTGCTTGTTGTATTGGGGCTAGACTTTTGTCATCTGTTTTGAAAGATTTGGATCTGGCTCATTTAAGTATTTATTGCTGGACTGATTCATCCACCGCATTATGTTGGATACGCAATAACCAAAATTGGGGCATTTTTGTACATAACCGCGTGAAAGAAATAAGATTCGTGACTTCTCCCACGCAGTGGCATCACGTCCCAGGAGCATTAAATCCTGCGGATGTTGCTTCTAGAGGGTGTTCTGCTGCACAATTGATTCATAGGCGTTGGTGGGAGGGGTCAGAATGGTTGTAGGAAAATTGGCCAAATTTGGAGGAAAGCCCAAACGAGGATTTGGTTAATTCCGAGAGACGAAAAACAATTATAACGGCTCTAATTAAAACTCCAGAAACTTCTGATTGGTATTATAGGTATTTTTCGTCATACCAAAAAATTGTACGTATGATTGGATGGATTCTTCGTTTCATCAACAATTCTAAGAAAATTAGTAGTGTTAAAACATGTGATCTTTCATATTCGGAAATTGAAAAAGCTGAACGAACTCTTATGGTTTTAATTCAGAGAGAAGTTTTCGATGGGCACTCTGATCATAGAATACGCGGGTTGAGACCAGTTATCGATGAATATGGTATTTTACGAGTAAAATCTATGGTTGTTTATCGACATGATGTAGATAACTTTAGGTACCCAATTATTTTGCCTTCAGGTCACCCTATTGTTAAATTGTTAATTTCTTGGAAACACAGGGAATTTCTACACGCAGGGGTATCTCTATTAATGACAAAATTGAGAGATTATTGGATTTTAAAGGCTAGAAAAACCATACGTTCTGTAATTATACGTTGCGTTCGGTGTAAACGATTCAGTGCAAAGAAGACGGAATCGATTCCTGTATCATTACCCGAGGATCGAGTGAAAGATGCAGCTATTTTTCAAATAATAGGGATTGATCTAGCCGGCCCTCTTTATCTTAAGGGAGGTCAAAAAGCGTGGATTGTACTTTACACATGTACCGTGCAGTACATTTGGAGTGTGTGACATCATTGTAGACTGAGGCCTTCTTGCAGACCCTCCGACGCTTCATAGCTAGAAGGGGTAGGCAATCCGTAATCTATTCAGACAATGGAACAAATTTTGTGGGTACAAACAAAGCCTTATCCAGAGTTGATTGGAAGGGTATTTCTGCTAAAGTCGCTGTCCAGAAAATACGATGGAGATTCAATCCCCCTTCCGCCGCATGGTGGGGCGGATGGTGGGAGAGATTAATTCAAATGGTTAAGCGAATGTTAAGGAAAGTTCTAGACAGAAGTCTATCTTTTGAATTTAATGTGTAATCATGGTGTTTTATGTGATGATCCTGTTTATACATTTATAGTTCTATTAATTAATATTATGTTTTTTGAGTATCGTTTCGGAAAACTACTCAAAGGTGGGAGTATGTTGAATATGCAAAGCAGTCTTGAACAGCAATTACGTGTTGGTTCAAAAAGCGCATGCGCCAATTTTGTATTTAATGTCTGGTACTTCCGCATTTCTTCAGAGCTCTCTGATTGAGAACTAAATATTGTACGCGGTGGCGATTACGTTATGCTTTCTCTCGCCGGCCGACTGTATCTAATTTCCCTCGTTATGTTTCTGATAATAAACGTTAGATTTGTTTTATCCTCGGCGTTTTATTTCTACCCCGGACATCTTAATTGAGAAGATTCAACACCTACCATGAGTATGAATTCCCCACTTACTTCACCTGTACTTCCCGTTATCACTGTCACGACACGTTGAGCTTACAGAACAGGACTTGAGAGGTAGGATTCTTGAATTCTAAGAACTCAATCTCTTTGTAGAGTTAGAATATTTTTACTCTCGGAATGGACTAAACACACTACAGCAAATCACTTTTAGAGATATGCTGCTTTCATTCGATTTGGCTTCCAATGATTTTGAAAGGGGTTGGGAAGCGTGGGAGGGGTCGTCCAACCAGACACCAATAAGCTATCTAACCAACATATCGTCTGCTCATTACTAATTTGTTCTTTATATCTCAGAAATATATCATGTGCATACAAAAGCTACAAATGTATTGTCAATTTAAATTACCTAAGACAAAAAATTTCTTTTGTAGTCCATTACTACACAGTGAATATCGCTTATTTGATATTCCACGGTCCAGTGTTGCCACCACTATACCAGAATTGTATTTGTGAACTGTATAGCTGTGATGTATTACTAATTCCTGAAAGATTGATGCTATTATAGGTGAACTCGTTAAAATCATAAAAGGTAAAAAGAAATTAGTTTTACTATACTAACTAGCAAAATACCCGACCTTACTCGGTTTGAATTGGTTTACTCTAGATTGAAGAGATAATCAAAATATATAATGACTTGAGTTTTTTGTAGAATAAAAATTTATTTTAACACCTTTCGCCATCTTTATATTTTCTACAACTTACTTTGGACACAAATCCTACACATGCATATCCATTCATGTAATACATTTCACATACATCGCACAATTGCTGTATGACAAAGCTACAAAATGACGAAAGGTGATACTAAGGTTACTACTATAAAAGACGATTTATAGGAAGATTTGGAATTCCCTTTCTTAAGTTCTTTTCATGTTCAACTCGATTAATTAAAATTACGATTTACGGCGAGTGCTCTCGCACTCATAGTCAACAAAACAATATTTTTTTACTTGTGGCACTCTTGCCTCCGGTATGCGACATTGTGAAATTTTGCAATCTTCTAATGTCATTATTACAACGAATTTTTTAATGTCTGAAAAAGTTCCAGTTTGGATTAATAAACATTATTATTCTTTCAATAAAGGCATTATTCTTTCAATAATGGTATTACACTTAAAATTTACTGAAAATTTATACTGACTTGCCTAACATTTTTAAGTCTAATACTTTGTGGTGCTGTTGCGTGTGATGAGAAGGTAATGATAATGGTAATTTTTAGTTAACGTCGTACTAGAGCAACACAACGGGTTATTGACGACGGTCCGGGATCAGTCCCTTAAGGGAAAGATCCGAGGACAACACCTCGTAATTTTGAACCACGGTCAGATGACGAAGCAACACCTGAACTGGCACCCCACTCTCCAAACTTCCACGCCAACCCAACGTGAGGACTTTCGGCCACGACAGATTTAAGGTGCACCAGCCGCCTCTACACCATACGCTTACAAACATCCATGCCTGGACCCGGATTCGAACCAGGAACCTTCCGATCTAGAGGCTAACACCTTAACCACTATACCGGTTGGTCGGCTGTGATGAGAAGGAAAACACATTTATTAAAATAATAAATATTTAAAACGGGAAACAGCAAAGTAAAACAAAATAAAAGATGTCGCAAAAAATTGTTCTAAAGATATTAATTTGTGATTCAATTTTATCTCTTGATCTCGCACAGTTGCCACAACTTACAACTAAAAGTGTACAAAATTTAGAAATGTGAAATTAATTCAGAGCGAAAGAACCAGAAAAAATATCACTGCTCGCGCGATCTTGTTCATTCTCGTTTCATTGAAAAATATCGTCTGTCCCAAATATTCTTAAATTGTTTTCATTGCGCAAAGAATAAAAATAAGACTCAAATAAATGAAGTATCAGAGATGAAATTACATAAAATTTTTTTTTTTTGAAGAATAATTACTTTTTTAGCAGTACTGGTAAAGCAATCGAAGTAATCGTAATATTCAATAGACGTTCCAATTTTTCCCAAACTACCAAATTATGGTTGATTTAAGTATACTTACTCAGGTGTTTTAGCATGAAACTCAACTAAATATAACAATAAAGAAATGTTTAATATTACATTCACTAAACTAATAGATAATGTAAAAAATAAAATACAATGCAATCAAATATCTGGAATACAATTCATGTGCTGTCTACACAAACACACTAACACAACATCGAGCATAGAACAGAAAGACGGACAGACAGACTTTCGCAACCAATGCCACTCACTAAATGAAGATAAGTACTCACTGTATGCAAATTTTCATGAAAATATCTTAAACCGCGTGGACGTGTATAGGGCACAACATACAGACAGACAGACACCAAACGAAAAAAAGACTGATTCGGCATCAGAAGGGTCCAAAACGGATAGAAAACTTGAAATGGGTCGAAAATGTTGAATGTACAAACAAACACTCCATTCTTATTTATATAGATTTGACCCCTGAGGGAGGTTTTTCATGCAAAGTTAAATACATTGTGCAAGTAATTTGGTAAACGCTTCCGTAAATTGGCATGTTATTCGAATGCCATCTTAAGATTGCCCCTCTTGCATTAAAAATAACTCTCAAACATAGCTAAAGCGACGATAAGACAAATTAGATCTTAACCAAATGTTTTCATTACTGATATAGATTTCTTATGCTTGCACTAAAAAATTCTCTCGTCACTATAGCTCGCCTTCAGTAGAAAGCAGTAGTTGTGTTACGGGGATTTGATCAAGTCTTGGTTAAGTTAGGATAAGGTAATTTCAACGTCGTACTATAGCAACACAACGGAATATTGACGACTTAGTTAAGTTATGAGATTGGTAACAACGTAAACATATCCCTTCCATAATTGATGTCATTAGCGCGGATTCCACGTTTATTGTTCGGTACGGAAAGTCATAATTCGGATTGCTATGGCAAGGGAAAATATTCACGGCGATGACCATTAACCTTTTGCGTCAGCCTTCTCCTAACACGCTTTCACTCCTAGTCAGAAATGAACTGATCCAAGGTCGACTGCCTTCTGTTAGCAGACCCTAATTGTATGCATTGCAGACATAAACAAAAGTATAAAATATCGTCGGCTTAAAAGTAAAACCCACTAAATCAAAAATTTCGTGATAATTTTAGTTTTTATTCTCCTAAATGGGGTGAGATTTTTAAATTGAAGTGTATTGAGACACTTTTTCTTTAAATAAAGGCTAGATTTCTCGAAAAAAAGGCTTGGTGTTTGGAATATTTTTCTCTTCTTTTTTCTTACAACAATGTTTTGTGTTTTGGCTTAGTGTGTTTCAATTGTTAGCCGACTATTGATAAGAAATATTTTTCGGGCAAACAAGCTAGGGAGAGTCTGCGAGGATTTTATTTTTGCTGTCCAATTCCTCCCACATGACACATCAAGTTACCTAAAATGTAGTTTTAACGCCGTTTTTGGAAATGTTTGGGGTTTGTTCTAATTGGTGTTGACCATCAATACATCAATTTGGAATTTATTCTTTCGAATATTTATCGGCGAAGTACCAAAATCGTATTCCTAACACAAGTCAACGGACGTCACATTCAAAGTACAATCAGGTTGTTTGGTTGGTCGACTGGAGTTTGTGAGACAAGGGCCATATTTGGCCATGCTGCACCAGGCACAAAATATACATAAAAATGGACATACACATACAAGGGAAGTTTTACTGTTACAGAAGAGAGAAATGCATGCAAGGGGAAACAAACCTGAGCTGCTTACATCTCGCAACAAGACACGTACTACAAAAGTGTTTAGCTTTTGTAGGCCAGATGGTGGTGATCCTTAGATTGGTAAAGTGCACTATGTCAGTTTTTCTTGACATGAAGTTTAGATTACTTATTGAGAAACACAGTGTGTCAGCAGTAGTATGGGGGTCACTATACCGTCTTTTTCAAGATTTCAGGATTGCTGATAAGGATTCGGAAAGTGATAAGGATTATGATTGATTACTGATAGGGAGAGGGATTGACGATTGTTTACATTTTGGTGGAATAAGATGACATCCTTATTTAATTCCAAATAATATGGTTACTCATCCTACCATTAGATGGCGCGACCAGTCATTCATCACCATAGTAATATATGCCAACAAAATTATGTCATCTTATTCCACCAAAATGTAAACAAACGTCAACCCCGAATTCTTATCAGTAATCAACCCGAATCCTTATCAGCAATTGTTACCAAACGGCGGCCTTCTTGAAAAAGACGGTATAGTGACCCCCATACTACTGTCTGCTTACCGAGCAAACTATTTCCTTTCCTTTTCACAGAACTACGTTTCTTGACTCAACGTGTTTCACTTTCAAGGCAACTACACATTGGGGTGTCTTTTTAACCTCACTGTCTCCTGGAAAAATAAATCTTCCATTCATACCCTCGAGAGCATCGAAACCTGAATTTAAAAATTTTAATCCCTCAACATTATCATGGTCGCGTCATACTGACAGGAAAACAAAACCACCCTCCAATAATCTCACTTTTTCTAACCATTTTGGTGCATATAATTCCCACTCCACCCCACCGACTTCGCCATTAACCCAGATTTGTCGTCACCGGGGACCCAGCAATCCGAACCAGTTTCTGTTTATCTTGGCGTGAATGAATTTTTACTGGGTGATCTCGCTGAAACGAAACTTTTTTTTCCTCCCCACGAGGTGGGTAAGCGCTCCCGCTAAGTCCGCTCCACGGAATATACGGGACATTTAAAAAACAAATAAACAAAAGCGGAAGGATATGCAAGGCTGATGTGACACGATCAGCGGAGCGGAGCGAAAATCTTGTTCGTCCCGTTCCTCCTCTCCATCCTCCTCTGCCCTCGCGTTTTGTTTTACGCGCTTGACGCATGGCTTCCATATTTAAGAACTCATCCCTCATTTGGGGAGTTTATTGAACCTCAGTATGACTGTTTATTAATGGTTATTTATCCCTTTTAGTGGTTGCATCAACGATTAATCTCAGCAATAGGAAAACAGATCTTGATGGATGAAGAATCGTGTTTAGAAAAATTGGTTATGTCTTGGGGGACGAGTTATCTCGTCAAAACCGTTTGCAGGGTTGAGAATCGATGTTTTTTTTTTCTTTTTGCAGGACCATAGCTGCACTCTGGATTTCCGAACTGGAATCCTTATATGTATATATGGCCCTATGGGAATGAAAAACAAACCGCTTAAGGACAGTCAAAGAGTGTTCGGGATACATTTAAAAAGTACATATGGACAGGTTAAAGTTACAGAGGTAGAGGTGTAAGTCACTTTTTCCAAAAAAAAAGACTCTGAAGCCAGATATAATATAACCACATTAACTAAATATAATTAGTTAGACTCAGAAACCAGATCTAGATAATTCATTCTGTTTACAGAAGACATAAAGTAAGTCAGATCTTCCTTCAATTGCCAACTAAAGGCAGTAAAAGTTCTAAGTCTTATTTTTTTTAATTGACTTACACCAATGTAACTTTAACCCGTCCATATATACCGCAGCAACAGATCCAGATACAATTTGAATATAGATACTTCAGCACAGCAAAAAAAAAAGAGTAGGATCGAATCAATGTATCCTCTCCGCCGTACATTCATCAAGTAACTCAAGAATGTACGGCGAATTAAATGTCTAAAAAACTTCGATCAGAAGATTCGAGTGAAGGTGTTTTGATGTAAATTCAAGCGAATAACCGGACATTGAAGGAGTTAAGTCCAGAATCCCCGCATCCTATGATGAATAAAGATGTAAGTCATTGATTGAGACAAGAAAACGTGATGATCAAAACGTACTACCGGTCATTGAAAATGCAACCCCATGAAGGACAAGAGATGTCAAAGCCACATTCATTATACACATAGTATAAGTTTACCCGGTGAAGTGATTAAAATTACAGCTCCGTTCGACGAGCAGATTTTGTGTACCCATTCTGAATGACCATAACTATTGCTACACATCTTGACAATGAAAGACCGAGGTGGCTTTGGATGTGTATTTGGCGTTGAGATCATGTTGGTTTTCACACATTGCCAAAGCTCATCTCGAGTGGTATTAGTCGTCGACCAGATATGTTCGATGTAAGACACATCTGGTCAACGGGCGAATGGAGAAGTTAAACCTGCAAATCTTCCCGCTTTGAGGAATTGTACATTGCATGTCACGAGCGGCACGAGCCTTGAATATAAATGTGAGCAACAGGCTCCAAAACTTTTGAGATGTAGTGGTGGTTGATGAGTGCACTGGGAATGGTAAGTAGGTGTTTTAATTAACGTCGTACTGGGTCGTATAACGGGTTAGCAACATAACGGGCTTGTGACGACGGTCCGGGATCAATCCCCAAGATCCGGGGACAACACCACGTAATTTTGAAGTATGATCAGATGACAAAAAAAATCTGAGCAAACACTACACTCTCCAAACTTCCACACCTCATCAGAGTGGGGACATTTGAGGCCATGACAGCATTGACGATTGAGTATTGGGAGTATGCGGGAGTAAAATTCAATGGCATTGCAGTTGATCATATGAAATATCATCATACATATATCACATGTCCATAAGGTGAAGGGCCGGTAAGGCGATGCATAATGCTAAAGTCATGCAGTTTGTTAACACGGGGCCTTCAGACTAGGATGCGACCATCGTGGTGCTGGAGACAGATTCGAAATTTATCAGAAAAGACCATGACTTGCAATTCATTTGTCCATGTGCGGCGTTCTATACACCATTTGCAGCCACAGAGTGTTATGAAGTAGAATCAAAGGTATAGTTGTAGCAATGAACGCCTTAAAAAATTCCCTGATGATGTAGACGACATCGAACTACATGTGCTGACACGGGAAGTTGTGCAACATAGCCCAATTATTAAACTAAGATTCGAAATCCTATTCGAATTCTTCTTAATGTTGCAGTACAATCCGTAATAGCTATGCTTGCACAAAATATATGTCCTCTCATTCAGTCGTGTGACGAGGCTGTTGGAATTGCTCACATCGGTCAATCAGTCCCTCTAATGCTCTATTCACATCATCGTGGATTGATTTAATCCAATACGAACACCAAATTTATGGAAGAATAATCCGGATTTTAAGAATGCCATATTTTTCGACGGTGCATAAATAAGTTTCCTACCATAGGAAAAGCAAGAAAACACAATTCCAATACTTAAAACCGGATCTCTGTTTTTCCTTTTTAGTACTCCTTACAAGAGGGCGGTACTAGAGCACATGATTTGCACATTCGCGGAAGTATTAATCATTTGCATATCCTTTCATGATCTCCGTGTTATGCACATTTCAAGGTTATTTGGCCAGCAGTGTAGTTTAGTTTAAACGCCAATCTTAACGGACATTAGTTTCGATTTAAAACGTGCACCTTCCCCCACACGCGATCTGTGCGGTCCCCTTGTCATCCATTGTTGTAAGACCCACATTCGGTGATTACTGTATCTCAATGGTTAGTGTTGTTTATGCCATGCATTAGGTACCCCTAACGCCTCCTGAAATACCTTATCCCTACCTTTCATTAATGCGATGCTATTATAGCCGCAGTTCAGCTGGTATGTGCAATTGGTCTTTGCGCATGTGCTATGCGAACTCCTCGTCGCCGAATTAAGCTTCAAGACACATCGCTGTCTTCTAATGCTGCGTTTCGAACTTAAATAAAATCCAGGCATGTTGGTGCATAGATTTTTCTAGTTACAGAGAATATCCTTTTATTCCTCTTCCTTATTTATTGAAAGCTTTGTTTGTGTTGTTATTTTATAATGAATGATATTTTGATAACGGAAGAAAAAAATTTTGTCGTTTTGTGTATGCCAATCACACACATCCTGTGAAGAATCATGCGTGTTTAAATCTAAGACTCATTTCCCGATACTTTGAGTTGTGGGCAAAAATCATGTACAGACATTTCTACCATGACACGAGAGGTTTCTTCGACTGACTAAATATACAGCTGCTGGGGAAAATAGAACCATCCCCTTTATTTTACGCATCGTTCATAGTAGAATAAATTGAATCTGGTATTCCCCTGTTTTAAATGTTACGCTACAGATTGACACTAAAAAATTAGTGATCGTGCTAAGTTTACTGTAATTACAGAGTGTAGTCCCGTGTAGTCTTTAGACCTGCATGCCAATTTGAGTAATTTACCTGCATTGCAGCATCATGGCCAATTTTCAGCATTCAGACCAATTTGTCTGAAGGTAATTACTAAATAAGGATATCAAGTCGCAACAGTGAAGAAATGATCTTCGAGGCTATAAAAACTGATAGGGAGGAATCGAATATATTTGAAACGCGGATGATACAATCTTCTCGTTATTTCTGTGCCATAACCATTACCAAAACGTCTCGTTCAACATTTTACCGGTTGTCTGTATCGTTCATTCATGGAAGTTAATGGCAGTGGCTTGATTACTTGGATCTATCTATCAAGTATTAACCTACAAGTAAGAATTAGTTCAAGTAATTAATTCAGTACGTGATAATTCAATATAACTCATGGTTTCCCAAATTTTTTCGAACTCAACGCTTCTTTTCCAAAGAAAATTATTTTGCTCCCCCTCTCGAAAATTCTATCCCAACTAATAATAAATTGTAAGTTTAGCTGTGATCACGAATTTTGAATTTCGGTCAAATATTTATATGTATTGTTAGTAATTTTAAAACTTCAAAAAACTTGTCAGGAAAATAATGAAACTTGGAGCTAAAATTATAAAGCTATTTATTAAAATGAAATAGCAAAAAATAAACTTCATATGCACATACTGGATTGCTTAATATTATTAGTAATTAACATCAATCAAATCATAAAAACTAAAAAATAATCTCTAATAAGAGACTGAGCCTAATTTTGCGTTACCTACTTGTTTACATAAAGGTCAGTAGCATCAAAAAATCTCCTATAAACTATAGTCAATCCTCATTAAAGAATTTCTAGGGATCGTAAGAAAAATTCTTATTAACCGTAGTTCGTGTTATCCGAATGCAGAAAAAAACACCATTTCAACTATAAAATACAATATAATTTTTTTATTTACTGTACAATTTATGGTTCACAGATACATTGTATTCTTTATCACAAGTATTATACAGTTGATTCTTGATTATGCAGTTCATTCTTTACTGTACAGATCATCATTCTTGATCAGATCGTTCTCTACTTACAGATCATTCTTGATTGCACAAATAACTTCCTCATCACACAGATAATCTTGATTGCACAGATACTTGCTGATTACGCAGTTTTTGTCTTGAAATAGTCCTTCTATCGATTTTCGCGTTTTATTTTTCTCGTGACATTTTTTAAGAAAATATTTGATGCGATCAATGCTGTTTAATTGAGCAGATGAACTTTCGGTGCCTAACAAAAAATGGTGAACAATTTCTAAGCCATCAGTAAATTATTTTAAAGAATTAACTTATTCCTTTGTTTTCATTGGAATCTTCTCATTCATTTATTTCTTAGCTCTCTTCCACAAATAAATCTATAATTTCAGAGTGACTTAATGTTTCTGATAATACGTTTTAAAATAATCAGTTTGTCCTTAAGTATCGAAAATGTGTTCGCCTTAACTGGAGAGATTAGAGTAACCCGATTTCTATTTAAACGAATGTGTTAACATTATTTGATAATAGATTTTGACGGGCATTGGAAATTAGTTCGTACAATCAATAATTTGTATCAAGCCAGTTCGTCTTAGTGAGTTTTGACTGTATTTGCAGTAGATTTGTAATTTAAGTTACAAGAATGAATGGTAATGCATCATTGTAGTGAGTCTAATGCTACCTCAGGTATGAAATCCAAGTTGGGAATGATTAAATTAAAAGAAAGGACAATATGCAAATTTACCAAACAGTGCGATCTAGCGCAACTTTTGACGTACGTTCTTTGACGAACTTTTGTTATTTTGGAGCACTCTACCACACTATAAAGTTTCGACTAAGGGGTTTCCAATCATACTGTATACTACAAATGTGTATTTCTCAGGTGACTTCAGGATAATTCATTCAAAAACAAAAAAGACGTCGCATCAAGAAAGAGAAGAATTATTGTGGTGCCGGACTTAATCCAATTGGAACAGCGCTGACTGAAGACGTATAGTCTTTAGTAACGAGTCCCGTTTCCTGACGACCCGTTCCCTGTATCCTGATGACAACCGTAGACGTGTCTGGAGTAAGGATTGTAATTCAATCCGGCGGATCCGGCATCATTTGGCTACCTACCGGATCCAGCAACATCTATCAAATCCGGTCCGTATCCGTTAAACACGAATTTCTAAAAAAATTAAATACAGGATTATTCAAACCCAACTTTAAAGTCGCAAAATCGTTTGTAAAACAATCAATTGTGAATTAATCGATTTTATATTTTTCAGTCATCAGTTTGAAGAATTTTAGCGAAAATATATAATAAATCAAACTATCAATAACATTTTTGTAATAAAGAGGAATTAGAAAAGTAAATTCTGCGAGAAAATGAAGACTATTGCAAAAAGACAAACTTTAGAAAAGAAACAGATTTTGAGAAAATACTGAAGAAAGAAATGACTTCATATGAAATGGAGTCGAAGGAAAATATTTATCTCTTATGTACGATTAATAAATGACGGTTAAACCAACTAGTGTCGAAGCTGAGAGGGCCATCTTGCCCGCCGGTTATATTTGCACATTGCAGTTCATTGAGAAATAGGCTGGGGGATGACACAATTAATACGATTTGTTTTCTTAGATCATTTTGTCAAACTCAAAAGCGATTTTCATTTCTATACAACTTTTATTTAAGCAATTAAGAAGAATTATGAGTTCCCTTTTTTGTTATGTTGACCAAAACCTGCCATAGATTAGATTTTTATGATAGTATGAGACAAGGTTAGGTACAATTTAAATGTCATTTGCTCAACGACATTAGAGATAGGGACTACTTAATTTTAGATAAATAGAAAAGTTCTATGTATAAAACAAACTGATGCTTTTGGGTGAGGAAACTAGTAAAACTGATCATAATCAATCGTTGAATACTTACTACTAGTAGTTCTAGTAGTTACTATAATTAATTTTTGGTGATTTATTTCCTACCTATGTCTAATTATAATAAATTTTCTAATACTAAAATAAACGTTTTGTTAGTTAATTTGGAATAATATCCTTTTTACCTACTTTCACTCAGCCGATTTTGGAAAAATACATACTGGTTAGATAGACTTATTAACAAAATGCCGATCTGGACGGATTAGTGTCAATCCCTAGTCTGGAAACGTCCAGGGCAGCGTGGGGATCATGCCCTTACTATCGCAAACCACACATGACCACTACAGGACGTTATGGTCTGGAGTACCATCTCCTTTGATAGCCGGACCTCTTTGGTAATCATTTCTTAGCACACTTAGAGCACAGCGTTACGTAGACGACATTCTACGACCGATTGTGTTACCGTTCCTTTTGTGACACCCCGGACATACTTTTCAACAAGATAATGCCCTGTCGCACACGGCACGTGTTGCTATGAATTGTCTTCAAGCTTTCCCAACACTTCCTTGGAGAGCTAGATCTCCAGATCTCTCTCCCATAGAGCACATTTGGGAAGTTAAGAGAAGGCAACCATCCCGAAATGTTGACCATTTTGCCCGACAGTCGGAGACAATTTGGCAATAAATTCCGCTGGACGCCATGTGGGAACTTTTGCCACGCCGGTTTACAGCTTGCATCCAGGCCAGAGGTGGACCAACGCCTTATTGACTACCTCATTTTGTAACGGTCAAACTCTGAAATAAATCATTCAATTGTTCGGAAATTTGAATCGTTTGTTTTTCTATGTATGTTCTTTCCGTCCACCAATTTTTTCTCAATCGGACAACTCCTTGTTGCGTCTATTTTTTTGTTATAGAGTGTATTTCGTTTTTATTAGACTCTTTTTAACCCTCTAAGTGGTTTAGACAAGATATAACGTCTGTCAAGATTTGACCAAATTTGCGACTAACGAGACACCGTAAGACATTGCCGATTTTTTTTATGAAGGCGAGATCAAGATATGGTTCGTTTTCTTCTTATAACGAGACATCTCGTCAGTCGAAATCACCTTAGTCGATCACCTTAGAGACACCTCGTCGGAGCAACCACCTGAAGGGTTACAGAACGTACTTAGTAAGAAAATATGTGATAAGACCGAGGCGACACTTTCTTTCCAGAGATGTATTAAAAAGATTTATATCACGTTTACACACATAAAGTTTTATCTGTTGGCCTCGAATAATTCATAGCAGCAATTTCATCTCTATATAATATTTAGGAGCTAAAGTAAAAGGGGGTACTATTTATTTTCCTTCGTATCTTCTCATGCTCTTGTGTTTTCGAACTTTTTAAAATTTTCGAACCGGCAACCCTAGGAAACCCTCCCCCTCAGAATTCTCACTCCCCTTCTCTCACTCGCATGTTTTTCTTTCTCTTTTTATCTAATTTTTTTTTTATCTTTCTCAATTTTTGCAGTCCCCCAGTTCCAAGCCACTCTTGTGCATTCCCCTTCTTTCGGCAACCCTTACACTGCTGCACTGGCCTGCTCTCAGCTCACGCCCTGGGGAGCAGTTGTGCATATAAATGGCATCATTACCGACCGTGGAGAATGTCGAGGGGCTGATGGGAGGGGGAAAGAATGCCAAACCGACCGATAGACAGACGGACACGTCTAAAGAACAGAGAGATTTATGAACAAAGGGGCGCGCTGCGACGCTTGGTCGAACACGTTTAGGCGACACGACGCTCAGCGCAGACTGTCCTCTTCAGTCAAACACCTTTTTTTATTCCCAGCGTTTCTTGTACGGGAAAATAACCATTTAAGTGCATATACCGTCGCATGATCATATCAACAAATTGCACTACCTGTTACGGCTGTAATCTATGGATATATTATCTTAAAGGTTGGGTCTTAACCTTCCTGCTGGTTGTTTCGACGCGGAAATTCATAATTAGCAAAACTGGCTAGATCTTGATGGACAAGATATCTCGTCATTTGAAAAACTGACCAGATTTTGATCTTGTTACCATGTGGTAAATCGGCAATACCTTCATGACGAGATATCTTGTCAATGGCAAAACTGGCTAGATCTTGATGAACGAGATTTCTCGTCACTTGAAAAACTTACCAGATCTTGATCTTGTTACCATGTGGTAAATCGGTAATATCTTGATGACGAGATATCTTGTCATTGTCAAAACTGGCTAGATCTTGATGAACGAGATATCTCGTCACTTGAAAAACTGACCCGATCTTGATCTTGTTACCATGTGGTAAATCGGCAATATCTTCATGACGAGATATCTTGTCATTGGCAAAACTGGCTAGATCTTGATGGACGAGGTATCTCGTCATTTGAAAAACTGACCGGATCTTGATCTCGTTATCATGTGGTAAATTGGTAATATCTTGATGACGAGATATCTTGCCATTGTCAAAATTGAGCAGATCTTGATGAACGAGATATCTCGTCATTTGAAAAATTGACCGTATCTTTATCTCGTTATCATAGGAAAATCAGTAATATCTTAATGACGAGATATCTTGTCATTGGCAAAATTGGTTAGATCTTGTTGGACGAGATATCTCGCTGAAACCACTCGGGATTTAAAATCGGATTAAATTTAATAGTGTTGATGTTTGGAATATGTGGTATGCGGGAAAACAACCATTTAAGGACATATACCGTGGCATTATCCTATCAACCAATTACAGCACAGATAGCAATCATCTCTATTTGTATACCACCATGATATTACATGTTGAGGACTTAAGATCGGAATGAAATTAATACTGATACAGGGACTGGTGCACGTCAAATATATTGTGACCGCAAAGGCCTTCTCGTTGGCATGTTATGAAAGTTTGGAGAATGGGTTGCAAACTCATGTGTGACTTATCGTCTGACCGAGGTTCAAAATTGCAAGATGTCATTCTCGAAACTTTTCCTTCAGGATAATCCCGGACCATCGCCAATCGTTCTGTTGCTCCAGACTGACGTTAGTTAAGCTACCTACCTGCAATAAGCATATACATCTGTATGCGCATTTCGTTCCTCCAAATGAAAGGAAATTAATCGCAAATATAAAGCAACATTTCTTGTAATTCTTACTGTTTTTACTTTGAATAAAGTACATGGCCAAGAGTGAACATTTCAGTTATGTCAAAAGAAAATTCGAAACGCCCATTCGTAACACCTATACCACACTTTCTTCTACATCTTTTCTACGCTGATTTCTATCATAGATTTCTTATTGCCTTATTTAATCAGTGTTTTGGAGAATTTCATTATAGCGGCTAGTTTTTACGCAGTTTTGTCAATATTATGTAACTCTGAACTTCTAACCAAACATATGTAAACGAAGTGGAGAAATACAGTAGCGTTTGAGTTTATGTTGCTTATATCCGTTTGATACTATTCGCCATTTTAAGAATACTTAAAAGACTAGACATGCGTGTTTGAATAATCAGGGCTAATGGGTTTTGAATTCTCTTACCCCTTGACAGGGAAACTATTTGAAGTCTAAAAACAAATAAATTATGAAAAAAGATGAAATTCCGAGGACAAATTAAAGTTATAAAATATAGAATATTGTTAAGGGGTAACTTATATTTCTTATTTATGTTTTCCAGATGTATATCACTCTTCTGCATTTCTAGAAATCCAGGAAACAAATCCTTCGATCCCTTGGAATTCTAAATCAATTCCTAGAAAAACCAACTATTCCATAAATTAAGTCTGAAATAAATGTCTGCGAAGCAATTCGTAGAAATTTAAATTTATAGTATTCATTTTCCGCCGGAAGGAATCTTTATACACACAGACGTTCTAACGAAATCCATAGGCATTTTGAAGGTTTCTTAACGCTTAATGCTTCTAAAAAAGAAGGAGAGTGGGAAATGTGGACGTTTTTTTTCCTGGAAAAAATTCTCCACTTACCGCTAAGAAGATTATCGACATACGAAACATCATCTTTCTATTTCGAGCCGAATATTTTTGCCTGTTAAGACACTACTTCACAATTATCTTATTTCGCTTAACGTAATCTTCCCGGGAACCTTCTTTCTCGCGAAATCTCGAAAAGAACGAGAGGTATTAACAGCAACATAAATGGAATTCCTGCGACATAATCTTCTACAAAACATGTAGCGAAACATGCACATGAATGCGATCCAATAAATTGAGAAACAAGCTCTAGACCAGAAAGAGCCGAAAGGAAGCCTTCGGCAAGAGAAGCCGACGAAAAGGATTAGGGATTATTTAAAGTCGATTTTTTTATTATTTTATCCCCTCTCACTGAGTGAGTGAATCTTTAACTGAAACGAAAAAGAACGTACGATGAAATGAACTGAAGTGCATTCAAAATGCATTTGTATAAGAAGGAATGCCAAAATTGAAAATTGCGTTTTCCTTTGTTTGTAGAAGGAGGCAGGGAGAGATACACGTTATTCGAAAGAACAGCGTCGTCGTGCGCGTCTTCTGTTGCTTCAGGTTCCTCGCGGTAAACACATCAAGTATTAAAAAGAACGCCATTTCAAAGGCTTATCACAGTAAACACATTATTCTCTCTTTTCATCGTTGTGTTCTGTTTGTTGTTCCTTAGCTTTTTTCCGTTTTGCTTCTTTCGCTCAATGAAATACGCATTCGAGTAGTACAAACAAAAAGAATTTTCCCTCTGCTGGATCTGGTCCATGCACGAGTACGGTTCCAGCTAATGTGCTGAGTTTCAATTTTGAAGGATTATCTTCCCATGAGACATTCGAAGAGCAGAACTAAATGCCCTTTGTCGTTAAATAAATGTCGCAGGAAAGCGGAGAGAGAAAACATCGCACGAAATTCTTTTTTTCCCTTTCTTATTCTTTTGTAGAAATGATTTCTGCTTTACAATCGGCCCTCCAGCTACACTTCTACAACTCTAATTAAGGATATTATTTTTCGACAGTTCAAATGGGATACTTTACAAAGAGAAAAGTAGTCTTTTGTGCTTTTAAATGAAGCGTCGCCCTTTGCATTCCTAATGCTCGACGCTTCTATTCCCGCTGATTGGTACATTTATAAGAATGAGTTGAAACTCAGATGAATTTTACCTATTTCTTTTCAGCTATCTGGGAAGTGTAATCTACCCTGCATTTAGAATCGGGTATATCTATTGCATAACTACACTTACACTTTGCCAAATTGAAGGAATCCAACTATGCTTTTCGATAAAGTCAAAATGGAACATTTTCAATTTCTTACATAGAAACAAAACGAGGACAAATTATGTTCACGAACTAAAATTCAAACCAATATTAATCAAGATAGTTCAAATTAATCTAGATCTAGACTAATCTTCACCTTGAATAGCCTGTGTAGTATTTTTAGAACAGTACCAACAAAATGGTAAAAATTCAAATTAGTTTCAATGGAATAGGAGATTCGTTCTGTGAGTGTGTTTAACGAATATTTTCTATAACCTTTTTTGGATTTTACACATTATTGAGGCAAATAGAATTACATTAAGATGTTGTTTCAGACTCTAAGTCGAGATTGATAATCATAAGCCATGCATTTATGTTTGCGATTTAAATATTCGAGGAACATAGAATGGTTTCAAAAATTTTATGTCTCTACGAAAATGCAAACTATGTCATGATTATATTACTTTGTATAATTAATAATGTTAATTTCCCCAATTGACGAACCAAAATTACACATTCTCTCTTTTTAACGAACTCAGTTTCCTCATCTTCTTTTCATTGTTTTTCTTACAGGAATAATTTTCAGACTGGTTAGACTTTCTCACCTTTCATGTTGGTCGAGGGGGAGGGGGGGGGGCGGAAAAATCCGCAAGAGCGATTCCGATCTCAGTCCAGATGAAGCCTTAATCCAGGAACTTCGTCGAACGGATCCTCTTGTTCGTGAAAACCTTACATTTCATGATTTCCGGACTGTGGACGAGAATGTTCAAGCTTGCACAGAGGAGATGCCGGATAATGAAATCATCAATCAGGTGTTGAACGGGAATGCCGAAGAACAATCCGATGATACGTAGATTACATCTCAAGGCAAACTATCGAAGAAGTCACAGAATGGATGTCAGGATTACGTGGGTTCTTTGATGCAGATGACAATTTTAAGATGCTTAACAGCATCAACTCTATGGAATCGTATGTTTTCCTAAGTGCTATCATAAAGCAAACGAAGATAGCTGATTTCTTTTGGAATCGCTAATGAATAAAGGTTAGTACAAGTTGCATTTTTAGTTTTTTTTAAAATTCCATTCCCATTTACGAATTTTTAATTTTACGAACTATTTTTGCGGTCTTCAATTGTGTTCGTCTGAAATTTTCCGCACATTTCAAATCCGTTGAAATTTCTACTCTATCTTTAACGGTCTAGGAGATTGAAAGAAAAAAGAAAAAAGAACTGACTTCAGTTAAAAAATTTATTGTCTGGCTGGAAATTTATTCGTTCACGCAAAATCAAAGCGGAAATGAAAAAAAAAAAAATTTTCTCCGCGTACTACGGATTAAAAAAATTTGGCATGATTCCAAACCCTGACTGCAAGGTCACACGGGTAGAAAAGGTTCTCCGCGTTTGAAAAAGCGATGGAGAATAAAACTATTAAATTCAGTTTAAAATCTTCTAGATTGAATTTTAAAAAATTCGCCGGGATCCAAAAATTGCAAATAATTCGGACTACCTGTGTGCCAAATCTCATTGATGTAAGTGGCATAGAATCGTCAGGATTTTGCAGCCCCAAACAGACAAACAAACAAACACTACTTCTTTTTATAATATTAGAGATAATGTTAACATGTCTTTAAATGGCAGATATCCCCCCCCCCTAATTAGTAGAACTGAAAAAATAAGTTGAAACTTACTGATCTTGGCCTTTCATAGGAATACATTTTAATTACAAAAATTAAATTTTTTGCAGTTTACATATTTCTGCATTATTATTATTATTATTATACTATTTTGGTAAATGGGAGAGTACTTAAATTTAATTATTAAATGTTGTTTTAAGAACATAATTTACAATTTTTAGTAATGTGATATAATTCTTGCATACACAATTATTGGTTCTATATATGTGTTTTCATATATGATATATGTTACTGTAATTATAAATAATATAATGTATTGTATATATGTTTCAAATTTATAATTAAATATTTGAATTAATGATATATGCGTGTTATGTACGCCGATTTGTTAAAATTTTACTTAACTACTGAAAAATTCTTAAAACTACTGATTTTTTCCTTTTGTACTACTGAAAACTTCCATCGCAGGTTGGCAACTCTAGTATTACGATTACGTGGATTGTTTTACCAGCATTGCTGAATAAGCAATTATTTTTTTTTCTGGAATTTTAACTCTGATATTTCATTTATTTCGAGTCATATTTTTGTTCGTTGCGAATATAAACGATATCCGAATATGCGGGACATTAATATTTTTCAACTGACGGGAGCGAAATGGGAAACTCGTATTGGTTGGTCGAGTGCAATATTTCCTGTTTCCTTCGCTCTGATTTAATTTCGTATTTCTAAATTTTAAAATTTTTTAGTTGTAATTTGTGACAAGTGTACGAGATTACGAGATAAAAAAGAATTACGAATTAATATCTTCAGAACAACTTTTTTCACTAGGTTTTATTTCGCTGCTGGTCTTTTGATTTCTGTTTTAAAAATATTTATTATTTTAATAAATTCATTCCCTTTTCATCACATGCATCACCACCACAAAGTATTCGATTTAAAGTGTTTGGTAAATCAGATAAAAGCAAATTTTAAGCGTAATTTTTCCGTTATTACAAGAAAAACAATGTTCAAAAATTTCGAACTAGAACTTTTGAAATATTAAAAAATTATTTATCATAATGACGGGAGGTCAAGGTGGATTATTTTACGAGTTGAAGCTATATTTAAGCAACGTACTTATATGTTAACTGAAAACAATTATTTTCTTTGAAAAGCTATCGAATCCAATGGATTTAACATTTTTTAAAAATGGTAGTAGGTTATCTTTGTAGTTTTGTACTGAAGACACATTCAACATTAAAACAAGTTTTTTTATTATTAGACGGGCCACAAAATGTAATTTTCAAGAAAAAATGTATTCGCCTCAATAAACTTAGTCAAGCATATTTTTTCAAATTGATTTGTCATCCTACCCTGAAGATGGTTAAATTCGACAATGTCAAATGCCTGATGCAAGAGTGCTACAAGTATAAAACTGCTGTTTCGTTCACTGAGTGCGACACCACTCGTCATAGTTTCGTCATTTTTATGAATATAGTTGAGAAATTGTACATGAGAAGAACTTAAGAAAGGAAATTCCAAATCCCCTCAAAATTGTATTTTGTAGTAATAACTTAGTGTCACCAATTGTAATTTTGTAGCTTTGTAGGGTGCCAATGTAAAAATTATTACATGGATGGATATACATGAGTAGGATTTGCGTCCAAAGTAAGTTACACAAAATATAAAGACGTCGGGAAAAGGTGTTGAAATATAGTCTTATTCCACGAAGGACAAAAGTGATGTATATTATGATCATTTTTCTTCAATCTAAAGTAAGCCAATTTGACCCGCGTAAGGTCGGGTATTTTTACTAGTTTATATAAATAAGAACGGGTGGTTGTACACTTAATATTTTCAACCCATTTCAAGTTTTTAAGCTGTTTTGGACACTTTTGATTAAAAATCCGATTCTTGCGCGTTTGGTGTTTGTCTGTCCATCTGTCTGTATGTGTGTGCCCATGCTACCTTCAAACGGTTGAATATATTTACATGAAATTTTGTATACTGTGAGTACGTACATTCATTTAGTGATTGAGCATCGTTGCGTAAGTCTATCCGTCTCCCCGTTCTATGTTCGATTTTGTGTCTGTACAAGTATTATATCACTTAAAATAAATTCAACATTTGTTAATGCAATGTTCTATATTTGATACACCATATTTAAGTTTGTTTAGAATACATTTAAAATTTCTTTCCTTATATATTTAGGTAAGTTTCATGTTAAAATATACGAGTAACTATACTTAAATCAACCATAGTCAATTTGGTAATTTTGGAGTAGTTGGAAGGTATGTTGAGCGTTGCAGTTACTTGGATTATTTTGCTAGTGCTGCTCAAAATCAATTATTTTTCCAAAAACTATTTTCACATAATTTAAATCTAACACTGTTTATTTTGAGCTTTATTTTTTTTTCTTTACGAATTTTAAAATTATTCTGAATGTTTGGAACAGACGATAAAGAGAATATAACATTGTAAATAAAATGTACAGGACAAGAACTTTTAAAATAGGAATGGTAGATAATATGGCAACCTTGGTATTTTTTTACTGTCTTCTTTATTTAAATTTGTTAAATTCCAAGAATCTATTTTGTAGAGAAAAAACAGATACATTCAGTACTTTTCGTTCGAAGCTTTTTTTTTTAATTCTGTTTTTAGATGTATTTTTGGATTTTCAATTTGATGTTTTTCGTTCAACAACTGTAATCAAGGTAAGTAAAGGTTTAATTAGTCTAAAACATTATTTTCTCATTGTATGATAATTTGGTAAATTGATTTTCATTTAAATGACCTACAAGGCACATTTTTATGCCTACTCTCAACTATGCTTTGCATTCTGAGCAACATTGACACACTCTAGAGAGAGAGAGAGAGAAAGACTTTTCTTTCTTGCTAAAAATTTAAATTCTACAAAAATGTAAAAGATGACATTATGTACATCTGTGAAGTTGCATATGTATCTTTTTAGATTATGTAGTTTCTTTTTGTCTGTGAGGAATAAGAATTACAATTTATTAACGAAATCGGAAGATAATTAACCGATTCAGCTCGAGTAACGTCGGGTAATTTTCTGCTAGTTTTACATAGAACTAGCAGATATACCCGGTGTTGCTCGGGTTGAATTAATTAAATGTTGATTGAAAAATGATCAGACTAATCACATTTCTCATAACAGAAGACTAGCATCATTTAAGTGTAGGGAAAATGTTTTTTAATATCATTTAAACTTTTCCATCGCTTCTACAATTTACTTCGGACGCAAATATGTATACATGATTTATCGATCCATACAACGCATTTCACATTGATTGCATTTCTGCTATAAGACAAACAACAAAAGTCTTTTTCTAAGGTGCCAACTGAAAAAGTCGATTTTGAGTTTTGGAGTAATTACGAATATCCCCAAAGTTCATTTTCAGTAAAAATGGCAAATTTTTGCCGGATAGACTTGCATTTAGTTTTCCTATTGAATTTATTTTACTTGTGGCATTCAAACACCTGTTATGCGATGTTTTCTAATTTCATCATCAATGTGAGAGGATTGTAAATTAAATTGTTCTTCCCGTCACTTGGATTGAAGATCTGTCAGGTGGTTGTGAAGCATGAATCCTAAACTGTCGATTGGTTAAAAATGATTATCAACTGTGATAAAAAAAAAAAAAAAACACTAGTCTGCACTATGATAGTTAATCGGCTCTGTTGATTCGTAATTCCATGTGATTTTCCCTTCAGAGATCTTACGACAGCGGCACCGTCCACATACATTGAAATCAGCTTTTGTCTATTTCATTAGAAAGTGGTTGGTGCTCCTGCAAAGTTGATTGTTCAATTGTTGAGTACCAGATTTTTCTCGTGGAAAAACATAAGTTGAAACAAAAGTAAACGTCACCTTTCGCTGATTCCAACATGTGTACAGGGTGATTTAAAAGATCTTGGACTTATACTAATTCGATATAATGAAACAGAGCATATACTATTTCGATATAAGTTTTATAGTATCCTTTAAGTTGATGTTTCTCAAATTCTGGAATTTTCTTGCCTGAGTGCAATATGAAAATATAGTCACAAAGGCCCCGAAGTTGTTAGAAGTATAGGACGAATAAAAAAGAGGAATACTGGTAAAGAGGAAAGGTATGGCTGTCGAAGACCATCTGCGCGACATGAGCAGGTGAAAGGGCCTAAAAATTTTTAAAAACAGACTCCAATGAAGAACGCGTTATAGATACAAAGCAAGGAATAAAAAAAATTATTAGCTTGCAACGAAAAAATTGCGTGTGAAAAAAAAAAAGGCATTGTGTCGTCAGACGAATTGGTTAGATTATATGAGGACATCGAAATAACTTTTTTACGTAACACATTAATTTTTTATATTTTGTTTTTTAATATGCGCGTATATATAAAACTGCAATTTTATTAAATACCTTTCTTCTAAGCTACTGTTTTTATAAGTCCTTTATCCCAATAAAAAAAATTATACGTATTTATATATAAAGTTGTACCCCGACATACACGAATTCGACTCACGCGGTTTTTCGTCGGTCTCACCTATCGCGTAACTTCGGGTAGTACTGCATTTGTTAGCCCAGAATGTTGCATTAAGTGACAAAATAAATGTTGTACCTTGGGATGTCCCAAGGTACAACATTTATACAACAATAAGTAACAGCAATAAAATAGTTGCGTTACTGGCATAAATTCTTAAAATTAGTCTTCTCTTAAAAGTTTATTTTAGCAGAAACCCTGGCTTGCTAAATCCTTGGAAGGGGGTCTTCAAAAAACGCTGGTTGGTGTAGAATTAGGTGGATGTTTGTTGATGTTAGGTGGATTAACGTCGAACTGGATCAACACAACAGGCTATTGGCGACAATCCGAGATCAAACCCGAAGGGAAAGATCCGAGGAGGTTAACGACCCTCTTTGTACACGGTATTTGGTTGGGATAAAATTGGTAGATAGGTGGGCCGTGGTAGTACGGCTGAAAGAGTAACGGATTCGCAAACAGAGGGCTACGAATTTCAAACTCGATCCAGCCAAAGATCGTCGTGTACGTGGGGCATGTTAAATCTGCCGTGGCCTCAAATATTCTCAAGTTCGCGTGGAATTTCGGAATGGAATACCAGCTCAGGTGTTGAAACTCGTCCCGAGTAAAACAAGAAATCGTGCTATTCGCTAAAAAATGAGTGCATTAATTTTCGTTGACCTTTGGTGTATTTAAAAAAAGGTTAGTTTCCCAAAGTCAGTCACAAAAACTGATAATTGGTAGTTGAATAAACGTTACACTGAAGTAGCATATTGAGTATTGACAACGAGAATTTGAAAGGGAAAGTTGTTATACGGCCGTGATTCAAAATTACGTGGTTTATTCCTCGGGTCTTTCCCTTTGGCATTGATTACCAATAGCCCATTGTGTTGCTCCCGTGTGACGTTAATTGAAATACCTACCTTCCCGAAAAGAAAGACCCGAGGACAAAATCTCCTAATTTTGAAATAGTCATCCCATCCTAACTTCCGCACTCCGCCAACGTGCTTTGTTTTCGAATATAGTTGTGTCTATTTTGCTTAAAGATAGGTAGGTAAAATTGAGAAGTAATAACAAAAGGTTGTCTGGCCTTTTGAAAAACTTGATTTTAGAGTGATGAGGTAAGGCAATTTTAATTAACGTCGTACCAGAGCAACACAACGGGCTATTGACAACAGTCCGGGATCAATCCCCTAAGGTAAAGAGCCGAGAACAACACACAATTTTGAAACTCGGTCAGATGACGAGGCAACACCTGAGCTGGCAGCCCCCTCTCCAAACTTCCACACCAACCCAACGTGAGGACTTTCGGCCACGACAGATTTATGGTGCACCAGTAGCCTCTACGCCATACGCTTACAAACATCCATGCACTGACCCAGATTAAAACCAGGAACCTTCCGATCAAGAGGCTAATGGTGGCTCCACACCAACGGCGACAGCAACAGAGACAGGCAACATTTTGTCGCTTGTCTCTGTTGCTGCTAAAAGAGCCTTCACACCAGCAGAGACAGCAATTTCTTTGCGCATGCGCATAACTTTCTTTTTCGAAAGCAAAACATTTATTTCTGATTCTGCAAGATGGCAGACAGATCACGTCTCTCCGCCTTTAATAAAACTCCTTTTATTCTTGTTAGACGAGCTTAGCGGCCTTTATCTCCGGTAGAACAATTTTGGTGGAGTTACTTAATTCTAAAATGGAATGCCCAAAATTAAAAAAAATAGTAGAAATAAAATAAATTGTTTGGAATTAAATAAGTAGCTATGAAGTGGTAATAAAAGTTTAAAAAGTAGTATTGCATCAGAAAACAGATTGCCGGTCGCGGGAGCTTGTGTGGTCACCTTCCCAAGTACTGACCGCTACCGGAGGTGCTTAAAAATAATAACCCACATTTGGGACGTTGGTGTGTTGACTGTTCAAGCTTATTGCTGGTACAAATCGAATTGTTAAAAACTATTTCTTTTTAGCAAGGAAAAAATAGTGCTGAGAGCGACTTTATAATGTCTCTTCAAAGAGTGGTTAGATTTTAATCAGCTATCTGCATTAAATATCGTGGTTTATTTTTTTCAAAAGTTTAGCGATAGGGGTTTTAAGGGAGGTAATTTTAAGATCGTGTCTTATAATTTCTGTTTTTCGTTGGAACCATCTTGCTTTGGAGATTGTTCGGTGTGTATAAGTTTGAAGGATTTCAAGTGAATTTATATTTTTGTTATTAGTAGATCCCCAAATTTGGCATGCGTATGTGATTACTGGTTTGAGATAGCTTAGGTACACGAGTATTTTGTTTTCAATAGTCATTGGCGAATTCCGAGCAATTAGGTTGAAAAGTTAACGTTTTACGTCTCGGAATTTATGGATAACGTTTTTTGTGTTTTGATTCCATGTGAGTCTTCTGTCTAGGATAATACCTAGGTATTTAGCTTCCTGAGCCCATGGGATTTCGGTATAATTAATTTTTAACTTGCTGGGTGAAAAACATCAACCGAAACCGGATTAGGCTTTATTCTGATTGGCTGTCAGCACGGCGACAGAGACAAAAGTTGAACTTCCTCCAAGACTTGAAAGTGCAGCGACAGCGACAGAGACGAACCGGGAGAAACAAAATTTGTTTGTAATACGCATGCGCAAAGCGAAGAGACAGCTGTTTTTGTCGCTGTCGCCGTTGGTGTGAAGCCACCATCACACCTTAACCACCAGACTGGTTGGTCGGCTTTAGAGTGATGAGATTTACTAAAAAATGTTAGTTGCATCATGCTCTCACAATAGCAGGTTCAAAAAACTATTAACACATCAATTTTACAGGGTATTGTTAGTATTGATATAAGCCTCATTTGATACTCATTCTAAAAAAAGAGACAATATACAAATATTTCTGGTGAAGTTTTGTTTATTACTCTGATTTGTTTATATCTTAAAAGAATTTTCACACAAAAATATTCTATAAAAATTTATGAATATTGTCAAAAATTAGGTCACTATATATACACTCATACAATGATATGCTATTATACATGAAATAGAAAATAAATTAAATTACTTTTAAATTCCTTAAAAACAATGCATTCAAAAATGACAAGACTACATTTTCAAATAAATTTTGCATTGAAAGATAAAGAATCTGAATTTAAGAAAAATCTATCACTAAAATCCCAAGATTTTGTTACATAGATGTCTTTCTTCACTGAGGTCTTTAAATCAGGGGATATATATACATAAATTTTAGTTTCAATCGAGCATTATGCATCATGAAATTTGCAAATACAACAATATGCATTCAATACATAATTATATTTAAAGAACAATAAAGGGGAAATTTTCAATAGGTTAATAATGTAACAGACAATAATTTAACCTCGTATAAATGAGAAATATTAAGGTAAAACAAGAATAAAGAGTTTATAACATTTTTAAAGTGTTGTGAAAGAGCAGTTTTAAATTATTGGGAGAGAAATATTTTCTACAATTATTGCTCATATTATTAAATGAGAAATTTTAAGTGTAGAAAGTGAAAGGTTTTTGCAACTTAAAATGTAAAACCGGGGAATGGAAAATAGATCTTTGACAAAAGCTTCGAAAGGAAAAGTTGGCAAATATGTTTTTATGGAAGAATACAAAACATCAATGTCTTCAACATATTAAGCTAAACAGTTTTCAATATTCTTTGTTTTTATAATAATTTAAAACTAAAATAGCTCTACAATAAAATAACAATGAAGATTTGAAGGATTAAACTTTCTGTACATCAGTTGCCAAAACTATATCAATAAAAACAAAACAGAGTAACACATGTCAGCAGTAAATTTTGAATTGACTAATAGATTAAAAAAGAAATAATTGTATTCCACAAAATTGAAATATAATATTAAAGCTTACTCTTTGCTGCGTCGTCATATTGTTAGGCTTTCTTCACACAACATATAAACAAAAGGAATTTATTACATTTCATAGCTTATGAGAACAATTATTGCATTGAAAATGTGTTTAGTTTAAAAACATATTTTAATGCATGTATTCTCAGACAGAACAAAAAAGTACTATGTAGTCAAATTACAAATATTTTCCTAAAATGACATAGAATTTAAAATCGAAATCCTTAACACAAAAGAAAATGAAAAAGGTTTTCAACACAAAATAAAGTATATTAAGAAAAAAACAGCAATACACCATTTATTTGTGTAATGAATACAAACTAATTTTTAATTTTATTACTCGATTCCAGGTCACCAAACTATATATTTTAGTCTTTAATCCCTAGCTTAGAGTGCAGAGATGTGATAGTTGGTCCCTTTATATTTCTATATTGCTCACATATACAAGGTATTTTTAAAGTAACTATCCATTTTAGTGAAAAATTTAAATGATCAATCTCTTCTAATATATCTTTTACAAATTATGCAGACCCCTGGAGAAAAAACACCAACTGTTGGAGGACATTTGTTGAGCATAATTATAGGATTTAGGACATCCATGTATAATTTTGAAGTGGGACAAAAATGCACGTGCCCCCCTGTTCAGCAGTGAAACCCTTTCTTTGCTGAAAGGACAATTCGTGGCACCAATTACCAGGATATGTTGCAGACTTTTTGAGCCTCTGCTTATTTCTGATGGAATCTGATATTGTTTTCTTTTGACAAGATGGGACAATACTCCATTTCGCAACCAGTAGTCATGATTACCTGCATGACACTTTATCAAGGACAGATAAGAGATTCAATCAGATATTAAGCTCCAGTCACCCAATTTGCACCCTCTTTTTGTAAAAGCAGAAATATACAAAATTAAATTTAGCATCATCTATCAAATTAAGGACTGGATCACAGTCACAGTGGTTAAGTTTTTCACGCTACCACTGAACATTGGGATTTATGAGTAGATAAGCAAGGTAGTCAGATTGAACTGTATTAATACTTTTCTTTTTCATGTCTTTTGTTTATTTGAAATACAAAAAGAGGTAGTAAAAGGATCCTTCACAGAAATGGATTTATTTAAAAATACCTTATATACGAATTTAAGTTTGAGGGAGCATTAGAATTTTATTGATAACTAACAGTAATCAAAAGACAAACCATCTGAACTTAAGACTCAAATAAACCACTAATCAACATGTACGGCATAAAGTCTTCTAAAGGCAAATTTTCAAACTTGCATTGGAAAACTATTCTACAATTTGGTATCTATTTATTTAATCATTAAAAATAAATTTTTTATTTCAAGACTTCTGAGGTTTTGATAACAAAATGATGATATGACAAATGGTATGAAAATGAGAAATGTTTTAGTGCTAAGATCATTATGCATGTGCAAGTCAGCCTGCTACCTATTATTTTTACCCCTTGGACGCATGTGCAGAATAGAGTAAACTTAAGTTTAATTTAAAAACTAACAAAATACTTTATAGGAAACTCATTGTTTCAAGACTGATTGATGCATAATTTTACTTTATAGCTATTCAGTAATTTGATTGCAGCCATGAAATTAAACTCTAAAAGTTTTTAAGTTCAGCTTCCTTTGGAAATAAAAATGTATTGGGTCATCCAAAATGTTCTGCAGGTTTTTTATGATAAATACCAACAAAGCAGTACAAAAACTAAAGAAAATGTTATTGAATCACATTTTGTTCTAGGACTTCTTGCCTTCTTTCTGGCAGCTGAAAAATTCCTTTTATAAAAAAATCATTAGTCTCACTTGTAAAAAAAAGTTATCAAAGTGCTGTTTGACAGTCTACAAAGAATTGAACTCCCGGTCGTTAACAGAATTTTGGAGTGACCTGAAGAGGTGAAAATCTGAGGGTACTAGGTCTGGTGAATATGGGGGGGGGGGTTTACACAAAACATCTCAGCCATACTCAAAAAGTCTTTGCCTGACATTCAGAGAAATGTGGGGCCAAGCATTGTCATGCTGGAAGACATAACCTCAACGATTGGTCAGTTCTGGCTGCTTTGCTAAAATTTCTACTCTTAATACTGTGTCATTTGAGAACAGTATTTTTTCAAATTTTTTGTCTGATTTTGTGGCAGCAATTCATAATGAACAATTCCTTTGTAGTCCCACCATACACAAAGCATTACTTTTTTTGGATGCGTTCCCCCTTCTCGATGTTATTTCAGGAGGTCATTTGTCTTACCCCAACATCTTTTTCTCATAATATTATTGCACAGTATCCACTTCTCATCTCTCTCCAGTTATGAGCCGTTTAAAAAAAGGAGCTTCTTCAATTTGTTTCAGCAAAGAATCACATGCTGAAATTGAGCAAGCATATTCTGTGTCAAAGTATGGGGTATCCATATATCTTAGCGGCTTACATACCCAATCTTCTTGAGATGATCATGAACTGTACTGTTTGGAATATTTAGTCTGCGTGATAGTTCCTGAACTGAGTAAAGGATTTTCAGTGATAGCATCTTTAATAGGTCCTCGTTTACAGAGGATTGTCGTACAGAGCGGGCATCATCTTATAAGCTGAAATTTCCACACTTAAATTTATCAAACCACATTCGAACTGTACCATCAGAAACAGCACTTTTTCCATATACAGCACACATTTTACGAGCAATCTGACTAGAATGTTTTCCTTTCTTAAAATAACAGAGCATAATTTGATGAAGTGAACTTTTTGGTTCTCCATTCTTGGCAATGCAGTGAAAAAAAATTATGACACAACACAAGCTAGAATTATGCAGTGAAAGCAGAAAAGACCGAATTTACATATCTGCTTCAATCAAGGTCACTCCTTATCAGCAGTAGCAAAATAACAACAAAGTGTGCTTCGATTTGAAAGAATTTACTGCATGACCCAAAATTAAATGCCTCAGTTTTAAAAGGAATACATATTTTTATTTTTAACTAATCCTTTACAACCTGGATAATGTAAAAATATCTCACTTTAACGAAAGGTTCACTCTAATAAAGACACTAAACAGCAAGAAATAGAAAGTAACTCTAATCAATAAATAAATTTCTGAAAATAATTCAACCATGTATTAAAAACTGGAGTGTAAATAAGAATGCCTGCAATCTTTTAACACTACATCAGTTTTAACACACACAAGGATGATAGAGCTTTTTATTAGCAATTTCCTAAAATTCTGTGTGGCACAAGAGCAAGAACAGTTGAAGCCTGTTGCCACCACTCATTTCCAAAAAATACTATTTATTAAAAACAAATTTACAACTATGTACATATTTTTCTTAAACAAATAAATAAAACTGTGACAGTTTAAAAGCTAAACCAATGCATATCGACTCATTAACTGAGTAATTTAAAATATCTTAATGAGAGCTCCAAAACTTAAAGCTTAGCTCTCATCTAACAAAGTGTTTTTAAAAAGATTTCGTAGATAAAATATATCATGATTAAAGTGCAATAAATGCCAATTAACATTTTTCATAACAAAGATTCTTCAATCAGCAAAGGTGTGGTTACACAGCAAACTATGTACAGTGCAAGAATAAAATGTGCAAACGATCATACACCACAGACAAGATAAGAATCAAGATAACTCAAAGCCAGTATTACAGGCAATGGCATAACGTAGTTTCTCTCGCAGAGTGCTCTTTTTCTGGTAGTTTGGAAGTTTCAGAAGGTTGAAGCACGTAGAGGAGGTTGGGAGGCGATTCACAGGATCCTTCTTCCTAATCGTAAAGAAGCCTCGCAACACACTTCCAACAGTGTCACCAGTGTCCTAGAAAAACGATATTTAAAAAAAATTAATTCAAATGGCCAACTAATAAAGTAAATCATTAGTTTTTTTCTTCTCAAGTTTAAAAATAAACAAAACAGGAAGGAATAAAGTATGTAGTGTATTCATACAATAGATTAACCTCAAATTTCATTCCATGAATATCTTTAAAATTCTTAACATCTTTAAAAAAAGAAGAAACACATTTAGAATTTAAGCTTTTGGTTGGTTAGATTTTGAGGTTTAATGGTGCATGAGCCATATTTGCTCATGCTGCACCAAGCTAAACTAAATTTGGAGAAATAAACTGGATTAACAATTGTCAGAGAAATGAAATGTGCCTAAAAGTAATTCTGAAAAAAATAATTAAATGTGCCAAATTACAAAGAATTGCACCAATTGGCATTATGAAAGCATTTCTAAACAGAAAAAATAAGCCGGCTCTGCTAATGTTATATGCTTAGCAACATCTCGAATGTGACAAAATCAATCTGGCAAAACTTAACACAAAACGGTGCAAAATTTTATTCAAAGATGAGCATTTACAATTTTGCATGAGTATTTTAGAGGTACTTGTAGGCCTTCTTACAAAGTCAGTGCCAAAGAAGGTTTTCATGACAATCTAGCAACTATTGATCTCATTTACTTTTCATGGTTACCACGGTTTGGAACTAAAACTTCAAAATTGCCTTCACTTAAAAATTCTCTTTCTGTAGAAAATTCTGGAAAATACTTTTTTGGTCCAGAAGATCCCAAAATCAAATGTTTTTTTGGCAGACTTTTAAAAAGTCCAATAAAGTTAGGTATGCGTAGTCTGTGATTCGAAATTAATTTCATAGCAGAATTAAGTTTGTCAATATTGTTTAGAGGTTTAAATATTAGTTGCTTATATCTAACTTTTATAATATTGCTAAAACCTGAGTTTTATTACTCTTTAGTGACTAAAATTCTAACCGGATACAAACTTTCATTCTCACAGTAAGACAACCACTACAACTAACATTCTGAATTCATAGTAATTGGGGTAAAAGCAAATATGGCTTATTCTATGACTTATTGGCTATTAAAATTTATTTTAAGAAAAACGTTGATGTGCTTCTTTTGTCACAATTTATATATCTTATGGTCAACTTACCTGGTCTTTCTGCGAGATATTAACAACCTGACTTTAGTCCAATAGAAAATGTATCATACAAAAATAAAGACTTGAGAAAAGATATCATACAATCAGCCTATTTGAAGAATTTTTTGAAGTTACCGTCTCAACCTCCTTTGTTACTTATTGAATCTGCCACTGCTTTTATGAGATATGTGAATTAACATTCTTATATAACCACATAATATAAATTTAGTATAAACACCTTCTAGTGGGTTCTGAATACAACATTTTAAAACATTTTCAGTTGCAGAATGCATGATATACTAAGAGTGTAAAATATATATATTTTTTAATTCTACCCCCAGCTCAAGGCCTTTTGGCCATACGCTGTCTTGCCATCCAATATAGCGAAGAAAGTCCTTGGGGAGAAGTATCCCTGATGTCAATGTCCTGTAAATTAGAGCACTCCACAAGGTGTTGTCTGTTCATAAGACCATCGCCACAAAGCGGACAGATCGGGGAGGTAGCCACAACAATCCTATGTAAGTGCTATTGGAGATAGTGGTGTCCGGTTAACAAGCGGAAACAGGCCACTCCCATCAATCTTGGTAGATCAGTAGGGATTCTTCCCTTATTACTCAATAGCCAACCATGTATAGTAATAGGAGTGTAAAAAAATGGGAGTCATTACCTTTAACTAAGGCTACTGGGTCTCAAACAATGATAATTTGTTTTGCATGTACTAAAAGATCAAGATTAAAATATTTTGTTCTTGCACTTACTTGATCATCGCTCACTTCTACACATCGTATAGAAAATGCTGGTTCTAAGTGAGCAAATCCCAAAAGAGGTGGTTTGGAACAGCTAGTGACAAACTAAAAATACAGATTTCATAAATTTATCTCTTTTATAATTACTAAAAGAAATTTAGAAAATAACACAAAAAATGAGACATAATAATTAAATGAAGGAAGACGTACATGTTTCCTAATTCAAGAATTAATCAATTACTAAGTGCAATTTGAAAATACAAATTTTGTAAGCAACAGATAAGCACTAATAGCGGCAATGAAAATAAATAGAATTATAAAATGTTCATGTATAAAATTAATTCACCATTACATTAATTTAGCAGTAAGAGTAGCTTAGAACTTCTTATTAGGTATGAAAGCAGCATCTTTTGGCTACAAATTATTCAAAATAAATTCTTTATAGTATTTAAAAAAGCCCATTCAAATTACTTATTTTTAAAACTCAGTAAGTTAATCATGATTTATTTCACAAATTTGGTATCAAATAAATGCATGAATAAATGTTTTACAAGAACCAGAATACAAATACCAATTATAATTACAATATCAATTATAAATGTATACAGTGAATTAATTTTTTGCAAGAAATAATAAATATCATCAACAGAGCAGAAACCCACTGACTGGCAATTTTTTTTTTAGTACAGCTGTTTAAAGACCAACTTTAGTGTTTGGATAAGAAATTTTTTTTTAGCAATTTGATAGAACAAAAAAAACCCATTTAAATAGATCGCAATGTGACAATGCATACCTCATCATCATGAAAGAAAACATTCAGTGTCTCCTAAAAAATCTCAGTTAATAAGTTTTTGTTCTAAGCAAATTAATGTTTGAAAGTCCTTACAAACACGAGGTTTGTCCGAAAAGCATCTGACCATGCAATATGAAATAATTGCACCAAGCCCTTTTTAAAGTAGATACCTTGGAAACTCACAATTCTCAGCATAGTTTCCACTTTTCCAAACATTCTGCAAAGTCCCTTAGTGGAATAGCCATCAGATGCCTTGTTATACTCACATGCATCGCATCCATATGCTGAAATCTTTTCCTTTACCGAGTTGATTTTAGCTTTAGGAAAAACCAGAAGTTGCAGGACACCAAATCCAGGTTATAGGAGACCGAGTCATTTGGGAATTTAATGTTTTAACAAAAACTCTGTATGAGACATGACAAAAGGGTGAAACCACAATTTGTCAAAGTAGTTTTTGGAATCCCCAAGTCATGCTATCTCATTCCAAATCTACACCGTTAATCACTGATATTTATCGACTGCAGCTTGTACATGTTCAACATTCTCAGGTTTTCTATTTGTTGAAGGCCTTCCAGAACGTAGACAATTTTCAATAGATCCCCAGTCATCTTTGAAGCAGCTGTGCCAAATTTTTATTTCACTGCACTTGTGGCATCATATGGCTGAAAGCCTTCTTAGTCATCTAGTTAGTTTCTATACACATTTTCAAGTTAAATGCGACAGTCTTACAAACACATAATGAGTCGAGCATGTCAGCACAACTGATTAGTCCAATGAATACATGACTTTTCAAGCATGTACATCAATGTCTCCTCTTGCCTGACAAGTTACATTGATGCCGTGGAAATGGTTCTTGATATATTAATGAAATAGATGGTCACTTTCCAGACAGATCTTTATGAATTCTACCTCAGGACAAAAACAAATAGAAATAATTTTGTACAACCCTCTTTTTAATCATTTTGTTAAAGATATTCAAATAATTAGAGCAAACATTAGAATTGTGTTTAGAGGATTTGAATACGAAAGATATTCTCCAATAATTTCCCATTTGTAGATTTAAAATTAAGAATACCTTTAGAAACATTCTGTGTTCTTCCTGAGTAAAATCTCTTTCAAGGACATCCCAGAGCCAATTTATAACTCGATGATTGTTATGAAAGCCTCCAAAGTATTTGGTATGTTTCCTATAACGAAAGCATATGATAGATATTTATTAATAATTCATTCATTTTAATAACTCTTTTAAATATTTACTACATTAAAATTTATTAATGTACATCTTCAAATTGTACCTTACTGAAAATAAAAATCCATGTTACAAAATGGTAGCAGCAATTAAAATATTTAAAGAAAAATTGTATAATTGTTTCTTATGAATAAAGAAACAAATTATACTCTCTGTTGCTGAATATCTCAAAATAAATATTTCAAAGAAAACCCCCCAACACTTTTAAATTCTGTACAGGATTAAATGCATTTAGGAAGCTTCCCTTATTTTTAAATGTCACACAATTGAAAACTAAGGAACTTTAATATTTTTCTATGCCCTATTACACATAATTATGTTACAGCTTACATACATTCCACACATTACAGAAGACATGATCTGCTTATAGATGCCATAAATTCATTCCAGATGGACAAACATCCATGCCTTACACAGGATTTGAACCAGGAACCTTTTAATCTAGAAACCAGCACCCTAATCACACAAAACCCATTAGTCAAATTTGAATATAAAATGCATGAATAGATTTTGTGTACAGAAAAAAATATAATTTGGTATATTTCAAAAAGTTAACTTCACGTTAAACCTAAAGATTTTTTTGTCAATAAACCTTTCCATGTCATGAATCTAATTACTTCTTTTTTTTATCAAACTCAGAAAATTCACAAACCTGAGATCTATTAGGTCTACAGGAGTGTTGTCACCAGAAATAAGCCTCTGTAATTCAGGTGTAGAAAACATAGTCAGCCAATCAGGATTAACAATAGAACGGAATCCTCTGATGAAGGCAATTGTTTGGTCATGTATTTGGACATGCATGCGAAAATGAGCCATTAGATGTATGTAGCTAATCCTAAAAATAAAATAGTTTTTAGGATTTATATTAACTCAACAACATGGTGAATAATGCAGTTGCATCATTTACAGCAATTCAACGTTATATACAGTTTCATGTGATTTTCAGTAATTCAACTTTACATGCAGCTTTACGATCTTTATGTGCAGAAAAACGTTTTGTAACATTTATATTAAATGGGGTTTAATTTATAGTTGCAGTAGTGTGGTAAATGACATCAGTATGGATATAGTCAGGCTAGAAATATAATTTTTGCAGCTATTTTTGCCATCAAGTCTTAGGAGGTTAAATAATCATCAGTACTGAATACCAATCCACAAAATTTAAATCTTTCTAATCTTCCATTAGAATTGAGTGAAAGAGTTAGTGAGATTCCAGTTAAAAAAAGAATTCCAGAATAACTTTTAATTTTATTTATACTTTATGAGGTAGTAAGTCACAACTACATGTTGTGTTATATTGTGAAATTTTATATTTATATTTAACTGAGAAAACATTGTGGATTTTGGTGTTTCTTATCTGGCTTACAATTATTACTAAAATTACCATTTTTAAGGTTTCTTTGCATATATCATTATCTTAAGTATTGAAAATAAAATGGATCCCTCTTTCACGAATTTTGATTTAATTGAATAAATCAATGATTAGTCGATTAAAAATTAGAATTCAACCACTTTTACAAATTTTTTTACAAATTAAGTACCTAAAAATTAGTGATTCTTTCATCATAAGTGCAACAGCTTTCACATTTGAAACTAGTATGGTACGATTTCAACTTTACATCAAAAAGTACTGGTAAGTAAACCTTTTCTCTCTATGTTAAAAAAAGTTACTGCCACCGCAGCCACAGGATTGAAAACTGGGTTGTTTAGTTTGATTCTTAGATGCTTTCCAAAGAAAATTTAGATCAGAAAATTACGAAATTAACATGGTTTGTTCTTCATCATATACCCTGGACAATTTTGAAGATTTTTACTATGTGGCTATTAGTTTAGGGTTTATTAAGTGTCTAAGTTGAAGAAGCGAAATTTCTAACATAACTGAGCAAAAGACATAGAAATGTTCAATCCACAGTCGTGATTTTTTTTCAGAGTACCTCTAAACGTGAATTTTTGCAGCTCGTCAAGTTTTTTTAGAAATTACAATTTGGTTCCTGATAATATTTTTTTGAAATTCGGGAAAAATCGGGACATTTTTGTTACTTTTTGTTGAATCTGTCATATCTATATCTAATTAAATTAGTTTTTAAATTTGAAAACATTGCATTATACCTAAGAATGTACTCTTTCTCACAGTACAATTTTTTTTTGAATTGGTTAGTAAATAAATTCGATGCGATCAAAAGTGGATCATACAAATTTTGTACTTTTTAGATCAAGGAGCAATACACGTTCATTCTTATTCACAGAAATTAGGGTGACCATTTTCTGATTAACGGGTTTGCCAGATGCCCTTGAAGCTGAGACATCATGCTCGCTTTTTTGCTCAATTCTCAGACAGTTTGCCGATTAAGTACAGATCAGAATATTACGAGATTAACATGGTTTATTCAAAATTGTACAGGGAACAAGATGGAGATGGTTTTTTACTGATGCAGCTTTTAGTTTACGGTGCATTTAGTAAAAAAAAAAAAAGAAGAGCAAAATCACTTGTGACAGAAGTGTTGGTTTGCGAAACAAACCGAATGGGATTGCTTAGCAATCACCGGGTGTTTGCAAGCGTCAGCGAGCAGAGTGCAGAGCCCTCGCTGTGATGTCATAGACCGGAAAGTCAAATCAGGATTTTAGAATTATATATTGTTTCACCAGTGCAGGAGATTCGACTCTACCAAATGGGATTCGACTACTAAAGCGAGCAGTGGGCAGAGCCCCCTAGAATATCAAAAAATTGTAAAATCTACTATACTAAAAGAAATTGTGAGTGGTATAAAACAAGTTTGAGGAATTGATTTGAGTGATAAACAGGGTAAAAATAGCATGCCGACTCGTACTTTGGACTATTTCTGTTGATAACTCGTTGAAATGGACCTCAACTATTCGCAATCATAACTTTTAATGTGTTTAAATATTTCTCACTTGTTTTCAGTGGTTACAGGAACTGCTTTTCCTCCAGGGACAAGTTCATGAGTGACTAGTTGACCCATACAATCTTCATCGATGGAAAATGTTAAATCCAAATCATGCAGGTCACCTGTGTAGTGCTGTAACGGGTAAAACACCCATTAAAAATAGAAGAACAAAAACATAAAATGCATAATTTCTCTCATATTGACATAACAGTAAGCATATCTAGGCTATGTTTCACTGCTCACTCATTATTTACCATTACTCGATAACAGATAATAATAAGCACTTGAATAGCAAATAAGTGGTTTCCAGAGCTCATTATATTGGTTATTGCTTTGGCTTTAAAGCTAGTGAAGAACTAATTGGTGGAAATTATTAATAAGCTGTTCAAACATTTATACCTTGATGTAAGTCAAACTTTTATAAAGTTCAGGGTCTAAGGATGGAAGTTCATCGATGGAGCTATACAATGCACTGTGTGTGTGACCCAGCACTTGACTCAGGAAAAATGATGCAAAGGGAACATCAACAACAATACCCTATGAAAAAAAGGTATTAAAAAATATCCATCACATTACTAGTCAATAAGTTAAAAGACAGCATTTAAAAAAAATGAAGAATATAATTAAATACTATTAAGAATTACCTCATAAACAGCTTTGCCAAGCATTTTCCCCACAAATTCAAAAAGAGACAGATGATTTTCATGAATATACGATGTAGGCGAAGGGAAAAGGCGCTCTTCACTTGTAGCCTTAGAATGCAGAATATGAATATGTTACTAATTTCAAATCTTAAAATTATGTTTAATTATTGTAGAGAAATACATTTCACAGCCTACAATCAAATCCAATGCTAAATTTGAAATTTTTATTCAAAAAAGTTATTTATTTTATGGAAGCATATAAATTAAAGATACAAATTAACAAAAGAATATTCAGAGATTAATAAGAAATTCATACAGAATGAATATAATAAAATTATTTTACAAAATATCAAAAACCCCACTCACTCGAAACAAATTAAGAGATGGATCAAAAACTTTCTTTATTGTTTCTTCTAAAAATTCTTTAAAAACACCATCTTGATCTATGCCAGCTTCATCTAAACCCTAGAAAAAAAAGAGGCCATAAAAATATATTTGTGGTTTTTACCTTAGTTAAAGTTGTGATAAAGTCTGTTTAGATTTAATGTGCACAATTTCCTATTCACTAGAATAATTAATGCATAATTAAAAAATATTAAACTCAATATAATTTTTATTCTACATCTTTAGAGAATGAATTTCTAGAAAATGGCATGACTCAAGTTAAAGGTGTGTATGAAAGTGTATAGTTCACTACGTAAATTTATCATATAAAGTACAAATAATAGTAAGGTTTGTTGAATTTTTGTATGAAGTATCGTATGAAGCCAGGCTGTGCCAAACACAAGACAAGCAACATCAAATAATGGACATACGTACAAAGTTTTACATACACACTAAGTGACATCAAATAGAGAAATACAACCAGGGGAATTTGCAGGAATCAAACCTGTGTCAACTATAACTCACAGGTTACTTGGGGCAGTGGGCAAAAATAATGAGTCATGGCAACCCTAATTAGCACAGAAAAATAAAGAAAGGGCATATAAATTGATCTTATCATCAGAAACTAAAATAAGGAAGACCAGGACTATACCTGTTCATTTATAAATTTAACTCGAATAACTCCTTTCAAGGATTGAGGAGGAAGCATTGATAATTGCTGGTAGCCATCCTGAAATAATAAGTAAAATTATCAAATAACAGTCAGAAAAAGTGAAAAAAAAACAAAAACAATAGCACTTTCTTAGGCAACTCAATAATAAAATATTTAATGAAGCACATTAAACTAACTATAATCTAAATAATTAACACCTTCTAAGGCATTCCACTGCATTGATCATCTCTTTCAATCTGGTGGATATTCTTAGGATTCAATACACCACTTTTGACATTAATTACTAATGGGTACTAAATATGACAATTTAATCATGTTCATACAAACATCTGTAATTTGATTTAGAAAAAGTCAATGTTCAAAACATCAAAAATATGAATGTGATCAGGAATAAAAAAAATTTTTTTTTGCAATGCCAGACCTCTTTGGTTATCAGCATTACAAAGGACAAAGTGAAGGAGCACTCAGTGGGTAACATGCTGAAAAAGATCACACTGACCCCAAACATAAGATTCTTATGCCACAAATTTTGTACTTCAAAAAATGTAACAATTTTTTTTTCAGTGCTATAAAGTGTTAATTGCTGCCATTGTGTGCTTATGACTTGTATGCATGCACCCAGTGTATGTATAACATGCAAGAAATCAAAGAGAAATAATGATACTTGCAACAGTTAACTTTCTTTGTGGTTAAACATAAGTGAGCTGGTACTCTTTTTTTTTTTTTCCATTTTACACTTGAAACAAATGAATGTTCCTCATATATATACTTTACCCCTTTCATTAATTACAAAAGAGGCAACGAATACATAGTAATGCATACTCTTATACAAGCAGATAACTTTAACTCAGTAAGCATCTTCCAGGCAATTGAAAAGTATTGTATGTAAATAATAAACAATTTTTTAACTAGGTATGCTAAAACTAAAAGGAAACTTCTTTTTACTCATCAGAAAATAATTTTTAGATAAATTTCATAGCTGAATTACATAAAAAAAACACTCAACTCAAGATCTAATTCTAAACTAAAAAAAAATAAGAGTTTTCTGTCTACATGAAGCAGTAAACTGCTTTATTACATAACATTTAATTATTTTTCAAACAAAAGCACTTAAAACTCGCCTCTACTATTCTAGATCTGTGCACAGTTATTAAAGTGCTTTGTGGTGATGCACAGGCAGATTCTGTCAATCCAAGGATTTCTTTTTCATTGTTCACATATTTCCTAAACAAAACTACTCTCTGTAAAAGAAACAAAAGCATATGAAATAAGACAGAGTTGTACCACATTACAAGAAATGCAATTAGGGAGATCTTACAACATATATAACATTTTGGAGACTAAAAAATGACTAGAAACAAGTATTACTTCTTTGTGGGGAATGATGTGAGGCACTTTCTGCATAAGGACTTGTGCAGCTTTCTTGCCCTTTTCAAGATCACTCATAAAGGAGCTAACTCTGATATCCCTGTGAGTACAAAATTATTTAATGGGCCCTTTACAGTATAGCAAACAAAGAGAAAAATAGATCTAAACAAATATTGAATTCCATGAGCACACATTTACAACTAACCTTCCTAAAAACTTAACACTTCAAAACATCACACATAGAATTGCAGTTCAACTACAGATATTGTTGCAAACTACAATTTAGTTACCTATAATCTGTCATACATGGCTAGGTACATACGACTTGATTGAAACATTCTTCTAGATAAATCAAAACGAACTGAATAAATTAGATCAGTGATCTAATTTATTAAAAACAGTGTGATGCAGAATAACCATTCACAAAAATGGCAATAGTGAAACCGTTGAAATTGTGTAAGACTTAAGTTTCATTTGAAGGGTTTAGTTTTAAAATTTAGACAAATATACTAAAAAATAATTAAAGCATTCATTTTTTTAATGCAAAATGTCAAAAATAGAGTAGGTCAAAAGTTTTTAAAAAAAGCCATTCGAAAGCAGAGTAAGTTATTGCTATAATTTTTTTTAATAAAATTATACCTATTATTTTGTCAAATAAGCAAAACAATTAACAATTTTTTTTTTACACCACAGAAATTTTTGTAATTAAGTTGTGTGCTATGACATGAAAAATGTTGAAAATTGCTGGATACAATAAACAATTATGAAACAGAGCAAATAATAAATTGAAAATTCATTTTGAATGTATAATCATAAAAAAGGACACAGAAAACTAATTTTAATGATAAATATCAATAGTGTGAAGTTGGAGCATTAATGATAAAAGAAAAGGTAGGCATGTCTTACTTTATTAACCAATGATCAGGAGGGGTATAGGAATGTCTGCAATCTCTTTTGTATAACAACATTAACAATGTGTGAGCAGATGTTAACAAAGCATTACTCTTGACAGCTTTGGCATCTATGGGAGAAATAAGTAAATAATTGAAATTATGTAAAGCAAATCTGCAATACAAATGCTGACTACTTTTTAAATTAATATATTCAATCACAGGGGAAAAAAACCTTAAACCACTTCACTTCATTCAAGCAATTTTAACAGCAGTGAAAATCTAAAGATGGCGTTAGACAGGAACTAACATCTTTTATAAATTCATATTCATAAAATTTGTATAAGGGGCCACTTTCATATTAAATTCAGCACCAATTTCATAATTCCCACTAGGAAATCCCAATTTGGATACACAATTTTGAATCAAAATTTCACTTCCTATATTCAAATATTATGTCATTAGGTCTTACCATTTTGAAGTTATGAGGACAGAAAAATTGGAACTCCTAATGTTAAATCAGTTTCTTAAACTTTTATGATATTTTATATCTTTCTAAACAATTTCCTTTCCTTTTATATCTTCCTAAATAATATTTCTATAGCGCTGATATTTAGCACCATGTTATTGCTAAACCCAAACAAAATGTACCACAAATTTTAATTTTAAAAATAGTTTTTAGCATGCAATAATAATTATTAAATTAATGTTTGAAAAAATTATGAATTGGAACCTTGTCATATTTTGATAGGAATCAATTCAGGATTTCTAGTATGGCCATGCAAAATTTCAGCTCATCCTGATGATTAGTTTTTGAGCTACATTAAATTTTCCTCATTATTGCAATGATGGAGACCAACAAAAAGTTAAAAAGCATCAGACAAACCTTGGATGATTCTTGGGTCATTGCACTTGCAGAGAACATATAATGATGTAATTCTCAAATCATTTGCACTAGTGTAGCAAATATAATTCTCAGATCGCTGAAAAATATGTTCAAGATAGTATTCAAATTTGAAATTTAGGTAGCTATAACTACAATTAATCTCGATCTACAAATAGCGACTTTTTATGTCGAGATGATTTCTGAAATTGACCCAAATTTTAGGATTGAAAATCTTGAGATATAAGAGTTGTAGTCATGAAATTACATATTTAGACTAATTTAACGATGGAAAATCTGATTATGGCATCAAAACAGGGTGTTTCAATTAGAAATTTTGTTGTTTGTGCTAAATTTGATATGAGGACGTCTCCTTATGCTAATTTTTTGGATTTTAATTTGTAGATGACGTTATTCCCTATTGAATGATACCTTTGAATTTGTTCTAGCATAAGTAGTGCTTGAAATAAAGAAAGTTGTTCTAGGTTTTTTTCTGTGACTGTACATAAAGCCTAACTATAAAAATCATTAACTTTATAAAGTGGTTTGAGAACAAGATAGTAATAATGTATTTTGATCTCAATTACGTTCTCAATTATGAATCAATTACGCGAATTTTACAATATGCACAGAAATTTCATCTAAATCAACTCGATAAAATTTTATTCTAGTAAAACAAGTCTCATATATTATTACATAAACTTGACACTATGTACATGATTTAAATTTAAGATAGCAACAAATGAAATTTCAAAATTGATTTGAATTTTAGTACAGATTAGGAAATACACATTGCAATTATAATTTTAAAGACATTTTAACTAGTGAGCCTTTGTTTTTTAAAATGAAAAGTAAAGGTTGATTACCAGCATCTAAAAGTTTACCTGCCCTATCTATCTATATATATATTTCTCTTACGTGGCACGCAAAAAAGACGTTATTTGTTACCGCGTTTTGGCAACATTGTGCGATTGTTTGTTCACTAGGAGCCTCGCGCCTCATTTGAATCTATAGCGTTATCGCGGATGAAATTTTATTGAAAAAAATGAATTTTAGACGAGCTGTTGCGGTTTGTAATAGAAATCTAAGAAAGCGGAGGATCTTTTCAGGGCTATTTAAAAAACGTTCCTTTTCAAGGCTAACAATTATAGTACAACAAGACGCGTGCACTACAACTTTCGACAACAAACTCAGTCAAAAAGTGTATGGGTGGCTCGAGTACTGGGGAAATGTACACACAAACAACATGCTGGGTGTTCAATTTCCAAAGCAGCGTTCACATTGCAAGTAAAAATTTGCTCAAAGTTTTCATTTAAATTCTGATTCCAGAGGTACTGTATATATCTTTTATGTAATACAACAAATTTAGATTTGAAAAATATTTTTTTGGAATATCTTATTTTGTAATCAATCCCTTCTGCTAGTGTCTTCATTGATGCGAGCGAAGCGAGCATAGGTTCGCGCAGCGAACCAATGAGAATTGCGAAGCAATCCTCCGGGGGTTGGCGAGCGTTAGCGAGCAGGGGGCGGGCCCCCTAGTAATATATAATTTATTTAACTTACCGATAAGATTATTCCATATAAGTTTAAATACTAATTGATTCAAGAAAGCAGAAACAGACACTAAATCTTCTAAGCAAAATGGCTTTTGTTGTTCATACAGCTCAACATCATCCAAAATTCTATTAAAATATAACATAAAAAACAATTAGAAGTGAATCACTGGATCCAAATTACCAATTTAACACCAACAAAAAAAATTTAATACTATTACAAAAAAATTGACTTTCAATAGAAATTCAGTTTTCCTTACCATAGAGGGGTCAGAAACTTTTTAAAGGCACACTAAAATATTTTTTACTGTCAAATAGTTTTCCACACAAAAAAAGGATTGCATTAGTGAAATATAAACAATAAAAACAAAATGTCAGGGTTATATGTTAGAAAACTATCATGTAATTTTGAGGTGTACAATACCCATCTCTTTATACAATAAAAATTTGTGTATAGTTGGGATGATTGAATGAAGCACTAAAATCAATAAGCTTTAGTTGTGTGGACAAAAATCTAAATGTGAAGCATTATTTTCAAAAATTACTATTGGTTTTAGCATCCATTTGGAGTTTTATTACAATCTCGGAATTTCTTTATTTGAGCAGTACATTTACACTGGTTAAGACAAAAAATTACATTAGCAATTAACCCTCTTCATAAACATATATTCATTGGGACCTGCTGTTTCCCCCGTCTAACTAGCTTTGACCTTCTTACCAATACAATCTTTCCTAGTATTTTTGAACCAATGTGTATTATTTAGTTCCAATGTGTATTGTGGAGTAAGAGCAATACAGTACTACTTACAAATCTTGTGATACAAAGAGTTAATGTGGAATTTGTTTGAAAATGTGTACAATTAAATTGTTTTAGCTGTCATGTATCAGGATTGCTCTCGAATCAAACATGGATAAGCATGAAATTTGGTACAGGGGTTTAGTTTATGCATAAATAACAATTTCCAAAACATTGAGGTTCAAAATTAAATTTTTTCAAAGTTTGAGTCATTTTAAAGACCCAACTTTGAAGAGCAGTTGTGAGATCGCTTAATGTTGCATGTTTGAAGTTCTGTTTCTCAAAAACTACTTAATGAAGACAAACATGTTTTACATCTTTATAATCTGTACAAAATTTTCTTTTTTTCACTTGGGCAACAACAATTTTAAACATCATATTTAATCTAAAATTCAGTTGCAAAAAAATGGTAAATTGTCATTTTTGACAAAATTAAAAACATTTCTATGGGCAAAAAATTTTTAAGACATCCTTTAAATTCATGCCAGTTACAGTGCTAGGTATGATAGTATTACTGATAGAGTTTGGAAGCTGTATTTTAATTCTTTCATCTTCAAAAAAGCTAACGAAAATTTTAAAAAAGACAATTTTCTACTCTAAATAGGCATAAGAAATCAAATGAAGGACAGCTCTGATAAAACCGACATTTCACAGGAATAGTTTAATATGTGAATTACTTGTAAAAAAAATTCGGGACTGTAATCTGAGTCATAAAACAACAGTAATAAAATAAAAATCACATTTTCTTCCCAGTCTATGTATATTACGAGAACTTTAATGATAACAGAGAAATTAAATACAGATAATGAAACCCTAAATCAAAGAAATACCTAATCATTTTTAAAAAAATGAACTATTAAAAGCAGAAAAAATCAGTGACAAAACAAGCTTAAAATTTTCAACTTAGTATCATAGATATTATGACTCTTAAATAATTATCTTTTCAAATTCACTATGTGGTAAAACCATGTTAAATTTTGCATTTTCTATAATTGAAACATGGTTTTATTTTTGTGCTGACGAATTCTTTTTAAATTCTTTACTTCTTTTGCTGGTGATTGTGATAAATATGAAACATGAATTTGTGACGTACAATTGGGAATAGGAATGTAGCAATGATAGTAATGCATTCCCGTAATGGCTGCGGTCACTGATGGAACACTTCTGGATTGCCATAGAACATTTGCCGATGTTCGAAAGCTTTTGGTTCAGCAAACCAAGCACATTTATAACCATAACTCATTTAATAGTGTTTATTTATTCAGTTATCTGTCCTTGAATGTAATAGCCACTCTTTCAAAGTGGAAATGGATGTCTTACTGATGTGTTCCAGCCTTTTTTAATTCATCAAGCGATAAAAAAAAATGATAATTTCCATCTAGTTAAAAATGTTCCGAGGAACGAATATAAACAAATTACAAAGATGGAAATTTCAGGACAAATAATATACACCTTAACACATAATACTGAAAATTTGTCAGGATTTTGGAATTATCCTTCACAGTAAAATTTGTATTTTAAAAAAATAGAAAAATCGCTGTTTTCAATTATTTTACTTTTTTTATTATTTTTTCTTAACTATGGATAGAAACACAATCACTTCATTATTCACTGAACTCTTAGATAGAAGAAGTGCTTTATTAAGAATAATTTTTGATACTGTCTTTCCACATTTTTAGAGGTACAAGAGTAATTTGAAAATTGTATCAAACAGGTAAAATCTCTATTTACGCTGATCCCTGAGAATGAGCAGTGACGGATATGAAACTATATTCTGACATTTCCTAAAAGACCTTTTACTGAAGAATGTAACAGTTAAGATTTTTTAATTTCTGTCATTAACTTATTGAAATATAGGGTCACAAACAGGCTACTATTAGTGCTAAAAAAATCTACAATTGTGTGACCTTGAATTTTAAAATTCAATAAAAAAATATAGATATATTTTGGACATATAATATTTGGCAGTTCCTCCTTACAATATGTGATCTATTTAAAAATTAAATTTCATGAAAATCGGTGATGTATCAGACAGGCGATTTGCTCATTTTGAGCAGCAGAATTGGAAAAGGCTTTTATATACACTGGGAGCATCTAAAATCAAATGGTGGTTCGTTTTAAAATGTTTCGAATTTTATAACAATGAAATACTAAAAGGAATGCTTTCAATCACAATGTTTTGACCACAGTCTATTTAATTTGAAACTAAACAGCAATCAATTCCATATGATAGTGGCAGAGACAAATCAAAGTAACCAAGGCACTTCTCACACTAAATATTGTTCTTGTCTTCAATCCCAAAATCAGCCATTCTCACCTCAACGAACATAAGCCTCAACCTGTTACACTAAAATTTTGTAAGTTTCCGACTTTTCAAGAAAACCACTTCTTTTGCATTAGGAGAACCAATCTGCTAATAATGCAATGCAATCTTTTTCTAAAACAATTAATCTTAAAACTAATTTTCTTTAGATAAACAACAAATTCTTGTCATTTATGACGCATTCGAATATGGGATGAGACATGGGTGTTGTCCGACTGGAGTGAATATGTGGCCACTCTAGTGAGAATGAGTGAATACGTTGTGCCTTGAATGTATGTGAGGTGCAACATGAACCCACCCCATGTTATATCAGGATAACATCAAGTGGTTCACAATTATGTCTTAATATAGCACCACTATGACTAAAAGCATTTCTAAAAGTACCATTTGGATTCATACATATATAATATATATATATATATATATATATACAGGGTGGTCCCGAATTCATGGTACAAACTTTAATGGTAGGTACAGGACATTGTAACAATGATTTATTGTATAGGAATGTATAGTCGCAAGTGACGCGGTGAGGCGTAAACAGGGGAAATAAAAGGAAAGAGAAATGGAGTGATCGGTTGGTATCATTGCCGGTAGAGGGCAGTAGATGTCTAGCCGCTGTTGAACATGATGCATCGCAGTAGCGAAAAGCGCCATTCACAATTGTGCTGCCGTAGACGATGGGTGACTTTACGTATGCAGAAAAAGCAGACATGCATTACATGTACGGCCGTGCAAATGGTAACGGCAGAGCTGCGTTACGAATGTATCGCGCGGAGTATCCTGATCGACGAATGCCGGATCATAGAATTTTTCAACGGTTACATCGTCAACTTTGTGAAACAGGTGCGTTCGACGTCAACAGACATGGCGCTGGTCGAGTAAGAGCTGTACGCACTCCAAGGCTGGAAGAAAGCATCTTGAACATTGTGGCTGATAGACCCGAGTCAAGCACAAGAACTGTTGCGCGTGACGTAGGTGTGAGTCATCAGACTGTATGCAGAGTGTTAAACGAAAATCGCTTACACCCCTTCCATTTTCAGAAAGTACAAGCATTGAATCCGGCAGATTATCCTCGCCGCGTGAACTTCTGCCTGTGGGTGATGCAGCAATGTGCGTTGCAGCCGGATTTCGTAGATTATGTGCTATTTACAGATGAAGCGACATTTTCACGCGAGGGTGTCTTTAATGCGCACAATTCCCATGTGTGGGCAACCGATAATCCACATGCAACGCGTCGACATGCGTTTCAACAACGTTTCAGTATTAATGTGTGGGCTGGTATTGTGAACGACTTTTTGATTGGACCATACTTACTACCCACGCGGCTCACTGGCGGAAGCTATCTTATTTTTCTGAAAGAAGTGTTAACACAACTGCTGCATGATGTTCCGATCGCCATTCGTAACCGCATGTGGTTTCAGCACGATGGGGCGCCAGCACACTTCAGCATTGATGTACGGAATTACCTGAATGCCACGTTTGGTACTCGATGGATTGGGCGTGGTGGACCAGTCCCTTGGCCACCCCGATCTCCCGATTTATCGAGCCTCGATTACTTTTTATGGGGACATCTAAAGCATCTTGTTTATGAGACTCCAGTTGACTCAGATGAGGATCTCGTCGCTCGCTTATCTGTAGCTGCTGCAGGTGTGCGTGAAATACCAGGCATCTTTGAACGTGTACGCCTATCGCTCCACCGACGCTGTCAAGCATGTATCGATACTGGTGGACGCAATTTTGAACAATTACTGTAAACATGACACTTGTCAACAACGCTTTCAATAAAATCTTTGTTTTTCCTTTCGGCCGTTATTTCCCCTGTTTTCGCCTATCCGCGTCACTTGCGACTATACATTCCTATACAATAAATCATTGTTACAATGTCCTGTACCTACCATTAAAGTTTGTACCATGAATTCGGGACCACCCTGTATATATATATATATATACAGTGATCTCTCACTTATACACGCTCTCTTTTATGCGCGTTTTTCAGTTATACGCGTTTTTTTCGCGGTCCCGGCCATGAATATAGGAAAACAATGATAACTGTTATTCATTTATACGCCCACAATAAAAAAGTAGTTCTCACTTATGCGCGTCGCAAAAAAATGTTCATTTAAAACATTAGGTTCCTCAAGTCAGGTGTTGCTTCTCACAAGAACTTTTCCTTGTTTGTTCTGCTTCTAGGAATGCATTCCCTCGCCCTTCCCCTATCGTTCTGATTACCGGAACACATTTCTCTACCAAATACACGGGTGTACCGGAGGGGTCTTGTGACTGACGTCAGTGAAAGTCGCATTTATACAGCAGACAATTAGAGTGGTTAGTACGGTACGTATCACGTGGCATTGATCGCTAACGAAAGAACCTTCTTCGGAGTTTGGGTTAGATGGTTGCGTTTTAAAATGCCAAAACAAACAAAATTGTCGCTTTCGTTTAAAATGGATGTTATAAAAAAATTCGAAGAAAATTCTTGCAACTCGAAAAAAGTTTTAGAGGAGCATTTTAATGTTCCAGAATCGACATTGAGAGGGATTTTAAAAAATCGGGAGGCGATTATAGTCGCTCATCAAGAATGTGGAATTCAGTCGAAGAAAAGAAGCAAAATTCAAGGTGAAAAGTTCGAAGAATTTGAGAAAGTTTTGTTGCTATGGTTTAAAGAAGCTTGTGCCTCAAACATTCCTGTTAACGTTGAGCTTCTAAGGGAGAAGGCCGAACAATTGTCAAAGAGTTTTGAAATAGAAAATTTTTCTGCATCATATGGATGGATTGAAAAATTCAAAAATAGGTATGGCTTGGCAACTCGTGTCCTTTCTGGGGAAAGTGCGAGTGTCAATGAAGAAACCGTAGAACAATGGAAAGAAGCCGGAACGGATACGAACCGAAAAGCATCTACAATTGTGACGAAACTGTACTTTTTTATAAACTGATGCCCGACAGAACCTTAACATTCAAGGGAGAACCATGCCATGGTGGGAAAAAAAAGTAAAGAAAGACTAACTGCCTTGCTGTGTTGCAACGCTGATGGTTCAGAAAAATTCCCGCCATTGGTCATTGGCAGATAAAAAAAACCTCCCTGTTTTAAGAACGTGAAGAAGAAGCTTCCTTGCGACTACACTAGCAACAAAACAGCGTAGATGAAAACGCACATTTTCTTGGATTTCCTTCAAAAATTCGACAGGAAAATGCAAAAAGAAAAATGTAAGTCCTGCTCACCCACAAGATCTTACAACTTTCAATAACACGAAAGTTGTGTTTTTTCCTGCAAATTGCACTAGCAAGATTCAACCTTTGGATCCGAGTGTCATTCGTTGTGTGAAAGTGCACTACAGAAAAACTTTAATCTGTCGACTTCTGGCTGCGTCAGAAACAAAACGTGCATTAAAAGACGAATTGAAGCAAATTACCGTCCTTGATGCATTTCATATGTTGTGTTCATCATGGAGAAACGTTACTGACAAGTGCATTAAAAGCTGCTTTAAGAAAGTAGGATTTTCGTTTCTAGCAGAAAATGAATGTGATGAACCAGAAAATGAAAGTGAAAATTGTGAAAATGACATAAACAAAGAAGATTGGCATATTGTATCTGGTGGACTCGCTACGTGCACTACTTTCAACGAATTCGTCAATGTAGATGAAAGCATTTCCATTTCCTTTGTGTTCTTAAAAAATAGTAAACGGAAGTTATACACGGAAACTTGTATTTACATTTTGAAACTACGTAACCTTATTTCCATTTTTCTGTAGTACTATATACATAGTATTAATTAACAATATACTGTGTACACTGTATTGATTTTTCACTTTTAAGCTCCTTTTTGTGGTTTTTCACTTATGCGCGTTTTTCACTTATACGCGTTTTGTTCGCTGTCCCCAACCCCCGCGCATAAGTGAGAGATCACTGTATATATATATATTATAAACATTATATATATATATATATATATATATATATATATATATATATTATATATGTATGAATCCAAATGGTATAAGTGTTTGATGATCATATTCACAGGTCCAAGATAGCCCACGGATCAATGATAATCCCTGGGTTATCGAAAAAAACGTATTCCCAATGCCTGATCCATGGTTTAAACCGCCGTTTCGATGTTACATTTTGATCCTCCGAAATCAGCGAATTAACTCTTGGTTAAGAGTTACGCATGCACAGTACTATCTTTTTACAAAGGAAGCAAAATATTCTGTAAACAAACAAAATGGATGACACATTTCATTCTATGCTATATTACAGTATTCTTGTGACAACGTGCATTCAACTGTTACTGATCTTATATGAATCAGAACAAGAACGTGATTAAATTTTCTATAAAATAGGTATGCCCAGATATGTTCTGGTTTTACTATATTCTGAGTTGCAATCAGAGAGCGAACAATAGAATATGACCGTGTCAGATGTAAATTCGTCCTGGAATAAAAATTTTCTTGTTGATTTATTACGAAAATTAAAGAAAATTGCCAATACAAGTGTTACTTCACTTTATACCAACACACACTCATATTGACAAGTATAAAGGTAATTGAATCACTTTGATTTGTCAAGGAATTGTGTACAATTCTTTCTTGCAAAATTTAGGTTTCCATAAAAATCCAATTTGAAATTAAATACCTTTGTATTTCTTTTTCCAAACCAAAATTAAAATAGCATATGCATTCTATTAAAATCACAATTTGGAATAAATTCTGCGGTGAAGTACGTTCTTGATCAATATGAATGCAGATTTGGGCGTCGTAACAAATGTAAACGATTTCATGTGATCGTGAGGAAACAGTAATAGCTAATCATAGCGAGTGTATCATTTTAATCCATGGATCCCTTAACACATTTGAGAATATGGTATTTGATGATCCTCAGGTTAACTCGAGACTTGTGACTATGGCCGTAAGAATTTTGTTTCAATGAAATAAAATGTATATTTTTAAACAGGTGTTTTTTCATATAAGTAGGAAAGGGTTGCAAACATCCTTAAGTGTCTAGCTAGGAACAACTCTGATAGTGGATTAAAAATTAAAGTATGATTAAATAACAAAAAAAAAGAGTTAGTTACGTAATCAGGTGAGTTGCGCAATCACAAAATAACACCAATATCTGGAACTCAGGACTGCAAGTTTTAGAAGTAACTGCTAAATGATCCAAGAATGCTTTTAATCCGTTTCCTGGACCGAGGCTGCTAATGAATTTCCACAAATTAGGTAAGACCATGTCTTGATAACAAAGGCCTAGAAGATAAAATTTCATCGGTATAAAAAGAAACACATACTGTACTGATGTTTTAAACCAAAAACTATCTGAAAATTTCAGGAAAGCTGTTGTGCGTATGATATTAAGTATCTATTTCCAAATGAGAAACCATAAATACAAACATACCTGTGAGTATGTCCAGCTTCATTTGAGTCAATGTAGCAAGAGCAGTTTCATACAAGTTGCATGTTAAGGCAACCAGTGTTGTTTCTGGACTTCCCAATCTTCTGTAACGAACATTGCTCAAGCAGCTAGATGAGGCCTTTTCTAGAGCTTTTTTAAATATACCTAAAATAGCAGTTTAAGAAATTCACATAAGTATAACATTCAAATAGAAATACTTTTAATTATTGAATTCCATTACATAAACTGATAAAAATACAAAATATATCCTACAACAATGCATTGAAAACTAGGGCTCTTTATAAAGATTTTCATATTTTTCAAAAATTTAAATAAAGAAAACTGTTTATTTAAGAATGTTCATACTTTTCCTAGATGAAATTTGATTCTGATCACCCTTGACAGCATAACAGTATGAAAGTCCTATCCATTTCATAAAACAAATATAAATGTATTTCAGACAAATTTATTATAGAATAATGATAATATTCTGTTATAAGTGCAGATAAGTAGGTTAGACAATGATACATAAGCATTTACAAATTTAAGACAAGGCTTGTGCTTCAAACAACCAATGGTTGAGTCAATCTAGCCTAATTCAATGCAAGAGAGGTTTAACAAATAAGATATATTCAATATGTATAGACGCCAAGTTGTAGACTATCAGGTAACCAAGAAAGAAAGTACATACCATTTCTAAATTGTCATTGTCAAATTGTGCATGCATGCACTTCAATTAAAATTTGATTGTGTAGGCTTGTATATTGTGAGAAACTACATTATGCTTGACCTTTAGATTCGGAAGGGTCACTTCCAGGGCAGGTGACTATTCCATCGGAATGCCGAACACATTCTGATTGGTCAGTGTTTAGGCACCAGCTGCTGTTCTTTTTGCTTTGTTTTACCACTTGAGAAGAAGAGGTGAAATAGAGCGTCCTAGGGAGGTGGTTTCGTCCTGATGATCTCTGATTAGTTTTTGACTTTTACCGTTGAGTTATTTTAGACTGTGGCAGAGCATATTGGGGACAACGGTTAGAGAGAGAGAGAGCCAGAAGCAGCAGGTGAAGCTTGTTCTCCGTGTTGGAGCTTAGCTGTTGGTTGCCTTCTCCTTGTGTACAATTGGTACTGTTTTCATGCTACCGTTTTACGGTGACGACACGGCAGCTCATATTAAAGCTTCTTTAACAGAGAATTTATCAATGTAGAACTCTTACCAAAATAGATGATTAAAAGTTTTGAAAAAGGAATTTCATTATAACTGTTTCAAATTCAAATATGTTTGTTTACTTCATGAATTTAAATTGAATATCAGGGCTCCAACGCAGCTCTAAAAATATTCTCCCCATTCACAGATGTAATGGGAGAATGTTGTGGTTAAAAGTGGTTCCAGAAATTTGTATCTGGAGATGAGACTCTTGAGATGCACCCACTCCTGCAGACCATCAAATCTTGATGGGAACTAGTTGAAGATCTGTATCACGACAAATAGAAGTCAAACTTGTCAAGAATTTACAGGGATGATGAAATCATCCATACCATTTTTCATGAACTTAAAAAAACAGTGAAGCTGAGCAAGGAATTGAGCAAAACCAACAAGCTCACATGGCTAACCATTTGTTTGCCCTTGTTGTCATGTCACTGAACCATTTGTGGACTCACGTGATGAAAAGTGGACACAATATAACATAAAACATATTCCCACCATTGGCTGTTGAACAATGATTCACAGCAATTAATGACAAACCCAGTGCAAATTTGTTTTACAAGAACATTGATAGAGATTGTTCGCTTTGAACTTCTGCCTAATGGAGAACAATTACATCTGATGTCTACTCAGCAGTTGTTATGTGTTTCAGTTGTATTGACTCAGAACCAGCCAGCACTGGTAAAGAGAAAGAGAGATCACCCTTTCAAATAGGCAATGATAGACACAGCAAAAGGGACCAAATACTTTATTATTAGACCAGGCCGGCTTGGAACTTTTACACCATATCCCATATTTGAGACATTGTGCCTTCAGACTACCTTTTCTTTTTCTGCAAATAGACAACCATTTAAAAAATTACACACAGTGAGTGTAAAATCAGTTGGACTATCTCTCTTTGAAATGGTGCTAAAGCAATCTTTTTTGATGCCCAAGAGGAAAAATTTTATAAAGAAATCATTAAGTTGTTAGATTGTTGGGAAAAGATAATAGAAGCCAAAGGTGACTATATTTTGAATAAATAGTTAATTGATTAAAACAGCAAACTTTTTTGGTTACCTGATACAAGCGATTCATACTGAGGAAATGTTGATAACATTAAACAATAAAAATTGATACATACAATGAATATAACTTTCAAGAGTACCTAAGATTAATATATAAGTACTCTATGATTTATCATGAACAGAAAGAAAAGCACACTTTGGTTCATACATACGTCTAATAGGATTGACAAAAAACTTTTAGGAACAGCTGTTCAGAATTTTTATACATGTGGGAACTTTGTTATATAGGGCTGTAGTAATTAATATGGTTGCTTGAGACAGTGTTCACCGACCATTTTTGAAAGTGAATTTATTGATGTAAAAGATGTTGAATTATATTTGGTAAATTCCATTTTAAATGAGCTTTAAAATGTGTACAGTTTGACGATCTGTTTATTGTATTTTAAAGAGGAAATTAGTCTTTGCTTCACTTTAAAAACTAATTTTACAATAATTTGATTGAAATTAATAAAATAATACTTTAAAGATTTGGTGAGGCAAAAATAACTGTACATTGCGTTTTTAAGATATAAATGTTTCCATGTTCAACTTTTCACTGAGTGGCAACGATAAAATAGAGTCGGCAGACAAGTGAAACTCAAGCTGTAACAAAGAGTTTTCATATCCAGGCAGCAGTTACTAGAAGTTTTTGTCAATCCAGTTGGTCATGGTCAGGAGCATACTTGACTTGAAAGGGGAGCTGTGTACAGGTGACGTTGCACCTTGGTTTGTTGGACTAGATGGTTGTGGTGCAGTTAAAACAGACTCGACAAGGTGTGAAAACATCGTTTTGATCATGGATCCACTCCATAACAGTTGTACCTGTTTCTTGACCAGTGAAAGAGATTCATGGAGTCTGAAATAGTATTTAGAATTTTAGCTAATCAGAAGCAATGTGCACTGTGCAAAAGCATGTGGTTTTTAATTACTTTCCATTAAATTTTAGTATTCCTGGTAGTTAAAAAAGGGCATACTTTGAAATAACCAATAAAGTGTAATGAGACTTCAATGTAGATATCTCTCATGTTAGTACTTGCTTGAAAAGTAGTTATTAAATTATATCTTGATTACAATTTGTATTGAAAAATCCTTTCAAAAGTAAGAAAGAGGAAAATTTTGATATTTAAATGCAGAGACGTATTTCAAATACACTTTACATGTTCTTTCTTTTAAGTTGTTCCCTGCAGTTAATGCCAAATGTATTAGCTTATGTATTTCAAAATCACAAATATATCGAAAAAGGCATACCAAATGTTTTATATGTAATTAAATTGTGCATTGCAGAGCTATTTAATTGATCATGAATTACATGGGACCCACAAGTTTAAAAAATCAGTCAACTAAAACCAAAATTTAAAATTCTTCCATAAGGATGGAAATTGTATTGAATAATTTAGAAATCCTAGATAAAAATTATTATTGATAAATTTTTTTTATTATTTAACTCATTCACTACCAACTACGAGTATATTCTGGATTCGTAGGGTGTTCAGGTTTGCCACCATGAGAATACTCATGTAACTTTAACTATATTTAATAAAAACAGCAATTGATACTAAATCAATAATTTTGTCTGTCAGCAAATGGGTTAAACAATAACTTAACAATCAGTCATGAATCGAATGAACGATAAATTACAAATAATTTTACTAACACGTTTTAGAGTTTGAATTTGGATTGAAGAATAAAGATTACAGAGATATTTAAAAAAATCAATACACATAAGATTTTTATATTAGTTCCATTCATCTGTTACAACAAAATCTAAAGTCAAAACAAAAATCTTCATTTACATAAGACTGCCAGGATGATGAATCCCGCAGCTGCCACCATTTGTTGGGATTATTGAATCCTATTGTTGCCACCATTTATCTAGTGCGAAGATCCTAGTCGGTTATTAATTCACCTGGAGATGAAGACTCTCTGGTCACTTTTCAGTAACAGTAAGATTGCATTAAATAGTTTAGATTAGCTGTTTAGTCACATATATGGAGATAAACACTTGTTTCAAAAATGTAAACATTCATTGAAAAACTAAAGACGATACAAAACTACAAATAATTTAGATCGATTCATGTCATTGTTAAAGTTTGCATGTGCATAATTAAAAATACATTCACTAATATTGCAGCTTGCACATGTTTTAGAAAAATAAAACTGACAGAACAAAGTTTATGCTAATAGCAGTTGCATACACACAATAAAAATTTATTTTACAGAGTGCTTGCATGCACTTACATAAACATAAATGAAATATTTAGAACCTAAAAGGTACATACCCATGATCCACTTTTTGAGCAAACCAACCCAGGACAGGGTGCCAATGTGTTAAATTAGATTGCTTATTGACAACATATTTCTGGCAGCTTTCCATAATCCTTGTAATAACATTCTAAGAAAATATACAAAAATTAGATAATACCTGAAAAGGTTGGTAGCAAATGATAACAACAGATTCATAATAACAGAAGACAAGACTCATAAAATGTACTTACAATGAAATCTAATAAATTTGATTGTAGATTCTGAAAAAAATAAAACATGGAAAATTTAGATGCGAAAAATATCAAATACATATAGCATTTAAAGAATAAAAACATAAGACTTGATGTCTTGTTTTTTTTATATTCATAAGTTCACAAAAACCCACTTCAAATTAATTGAAAACAACTTTAATTAGAGAATATCCACTAAAATAATGAGACTTGTAAATGATGATAAATTGCAGGTCAAAGCAATGCAAATTACAAACATAACAAACTCGATATAAAATACACAAATAGATGCATAAACAAATAAAAATTAGTATAAAATAGTAAATACAAATTTTGCATTAAAAAATTTTTAAAAGTGGAATTTATTACAAATATAAGTATTGTTTTACAATTATCAAGTAGGTTGAAAAATAATACATTCTCTATCCTGACTATCAATGTGATTTGAATTTCTACAAATCTTGTAAATATAAAAGGGATTAGTTAATTGGATGAAATAGAATGGAAGTTATTCTAAAATACTTTCTCCTGTGTGTATGATTTTATCAAAATCAATTGGTGACTATTAACCAATTTTGGACAAAGCAAAACTTATACATAAACTGCAAAAATAATGAGAATGTACCATTTTAGAATTTACAGTTCTAAAACACAGGAAAATCATAGTAATATGGAAATGCAACTAGATATAACATTTTTACTAAATTTACTCAAAGCATGAAAATAACCCTCGATTCAACAAGTTTTTAATATTATACAACTTAAACAAAACTTACCTCATGATCAGAATGTCCTAAGTGTATAAGATTAGCTGATGTAGACAAAAAAGAGAAAAAATATATTTGTTAATTATAGTATGTGATCAAATTAGTCATGTTTCACAAACAAATAAAGACCAAATAAAAAATTATGAAAAAACCCATAAAAATTACCAATAAATAGGCAAATATTATTTACACTTTGATATGCAGGGTACAAAGGCTTGGTGGAGATATCTGTGATAGAAATATGAGGAAAGGCAGTTTTATATTTATACTATTATAAAAGGAAGGGTTCCTCTGTGTGTCTGTTTCTATGTGTGTATATATGTATTCAGTGTCCTGAGGAATTTATGGCATTTACAATAATAAGATTTGGCACACAGGTAGTCCTAATTTTTTGTGAATTTTGTGTCCAGCCTGAATTTTAAAATTTAATCTAGAACATTTTTTTATTAATTTATTGGCATTTAATTATTATTGTTTTTCTTGGAAAGACAACAGTATAAAGAGATCACAGATTCTAAATTTATTTTTACCTTTTATTTTCAAAGCAACGAATTTCAGCAGACGTAAAAAAACACGTCATAGATCGTTGAAGATAGAGTAAAATTTTTAAAGGATTTGAAATCTGTGGAAAATTGTACATCAGATTGATACCTAAAAAATGTGATTTTCTTTGAATAAATAATTTTTCAATCGTAACTTTTAGATTTTTGCAGTACGAATTTGGCTTCTACAGAGAATTCGACCTTCACGATCGTTAAAGAGATCAGATTCATTCATTTTGATTTCTTGAGCAATGGTTTGTTTTTCTCTATCAGATTGGGGGTTGTGGTGGAAGGAATGAGGCGACGTGCCAGTGTCATATTTTTTGCGAATTTAACGTGTCTAGCCTTATTTTTAAACTTTAATCTAAAATTAATTTATTGGCATTTATTTATTACTAACCACATCGAGGCCACCTCGGCATTGGTTTGCAAAGCAAACCAATGTGAATGTGTAGCAATTGCCTGGGGTTGGAGAGCGCTAGGGAGCAGTGGTCACAATTGACCCTACAAAGAGAACTGTCGCAGGCAACGCCATTCTGGCCACACAGTGGCTAGTATATATATAATGCAGTAGAAGAGCAAAATAAAAGATGACATGATGGTGCCGTCATCTTAGATCTTTTAAGAAACTTCAATGTCAACAAGTTTTTAGAAAGACACATTACATAAGTGAGTAAAGAAATTCATAAAATCATCATTCTATAATACTCACCTATAAGACAGAGAGCATAATTCCCTTCAAGTGCATTGAAAAGTATCCTTGTGTTTTGCTCAGAGACCAGCAAATCCAAAGAATGTTTAAAAATTTCATGATTTGAAAATATTGCTAAGCACTGTAATATAGAAAGTATTTATGGTGATGACAAAATCAAATTTCGAACTAACATACATTTCAAGAAATAACAATGCATATTTATGCAGGAAATATTTAGTTATGATACCAGCCTGCAAGAGATCAATCATTCAAAAACAAATACAGTATATTTTATGAAGAGCATTAAATTTGTAGGAATTTATTTAAAAGAATTCTTCTTGGACAGTTGAATGTTTATATAAAAGTATAATTATCAGTTAAATTAATTAAATAACTTTCACTTTAATTATTCATATTTGGGAAAGGTGGCTTGCATTTGTCATCTTGAAGAAAACATGAAACTTCAGACAGAATAGCTGACATCAGAGCATACAAGATTAACTTCTAACTTCAGTTTACCAGTTTATTCAGAACAATGTCAATAGACTATTAGTTTCTCAAATATTTTTGCCCTAATCTTCTATTTTCAAAGATAATTTGACTCTTAATTTTTTTAGACTAATTTTTGACAAATCTAAACCATTTGACCAATCAACATAAAATTTGGTACTCTTATACCTTAGATCACTGCAAAAACTTAGTCTATTTCTTTCCTATCTTCATACCAATCTGTAGCCATGAAAATTGACACACAGGTAGTCCTAAAAGTGCCCCTTGAAGCCCAAATTTTGAAATCTAAAGTTTGTTTCTCTGCAATAAATGGACATGGACAAGCAGGAAACATGTTCTACAGGGTTTATGCATGAGTTAACACCTGGAAATACAGCAGTCATATATTTCATCTGTCCCTGTAGGATTTGTCATGGTAGTTTATGTATTTGAGTTAACACAGGGAAATGTCGCAGTCATATTTGAAACCCGAGCAATACCGGGTTATTCCGCAAGTCTGAACTAAAAAACTGAAAGTGTAGTGAGCCCATTATTTTTTATTATTCTAACCATAAATACTTTTTCCCATAATTTTTAAATTTCTTCAATATATTTATGTAGCTGTGTATATATTTTGGTTTAGAATTTCAAAAAGCTAGTTTGCAAATAAAAGTTACTAAAAGTATAAAGCTTTTCATTAAAATGAAGCAAAATTTGCACATAGACTCTAGATAGCTCACTATTATTGTTAATTAATATCAATCAAATTAGTAAAATTTAAAATAATCAATTATAAGAAAGATGACCCTGATGCTGTGCTCTCAATTTGTCAATACAAAGACTATTTTTGTCAACAGCATCCTTAAATATCCAGTCAACTATTTGCAGTTGATACCTTATTAGTTAGAAGAATCTATGACATCACATCACTGTAGTGGTGTATTTGTATGGTTAAGTGGATAAATGTTAGCACAAAACTTTTTGGGTGACATTATTTTTGACCATATTTCCCACTCCTCAATGGGCCTAATTCCTCTTGGGTCCATTGCCCCAAAGATTTCTTCAGCACCCACATGAAGATGGCAATTCCCACTTTAGGAAACAGCTTTGACTGTTTGGAAACTGGGTGAGCATGAAGGTTTAAATATGTAAAGGAGAAAACAAAACCACAAAAATTCCCGAGACATGTTATTTCTGAAAAAAAAAATGACTAGTTATACCTCAGGAGCAGAGTTGTGAAAATGCAGAACAAGAGCTGGAACTGAGAGGACATGCAGAAGAAAGAGATTCATCAAGTTGTTGGAAAACTGTGAGGATACAACAGGACTGCAAGAACAAAAAATAAGCATTACCCACACAATATTATTTACATCAAAAATAAATATATAAAATCTATAATTTAAACTATTTTTTATTTATTTCAATCAAAATTTAAGGAAATAATGCTGCAAAGGAGTACGGATCAGTAATTATGATGCTTTATGCATCTTGTAAAACAAATTAGTTTGTTTGAAGGAAGTATTTTTACTTCAATGATAGCAATAACAAAGGGACATTAGAATCAAAATAGTTAGTCTTTTCAATAACTTTTTTTAGTAATGCTCAAGCTTCCTTTGTTGACAGTTAGTCACAACAAAGGAATGTAGCTTATTTACTTGTATGTAATATTGTCCATCTTATGCCAGAAACACAAATGTGCACATTTTCACTTTAGGGGTTTATCAGCTGTTTGGATCATTTATTTTGCTAAAGTTTTACGAGAAACATGAATGTGTATTCCCTATTGAAACACAGCATTCTTGCCATGTGCGTCTTTGGAAAATAAAACAGATGAATTATGAAGATACAGTAAACATTCAAACGTGATTTCCCAAATTTTTGAAATTTGCACATTTATGTCTATGGTATAAGGGGGACAAAATGCAAGTTACACAAAGGAATGAAATCTACAAATTGACATGCTTCTTAGTCCTTACCTGTCCACTGATGCTGCAGAACTAAGCATGTTTTATTTATTGTGTGTAAATTTCAAAAACACTTTACAACCATAGTCAATGAAATTGTTACTATTTGCTGGCCAAATAAGTTCTAGGTTACTTTAATTTCTTCAATAGTCCATTTATTGTTCATAAGTGAAAAACTTGCAGTATGGGCATGAGTCTAAACAAAGCCCAAGACCAAATTATTTTCGTACATAAATTTATTTCTTAAAACACCGAAAATATTGAATCCTTTTCATCCTGTACTCTCCGTTTAAATAGGGTACCCTATGTTACGTTATCCATTGTACATGCTAAACTTTCAACTGGTTATAAAGGGTCTCCGTTTAAATAGGGTACCCTATGTTACGTTATCCATTGTACATGCTAAACTTTCAACTGGTTATAAAGGGTGATTTTTCTTTATTTATGGTTGGGTACCTTTAAGTCTAAACTGTTGATAAAAACGTCAGTTTCAGCATAATGTATTTGACGATAATTAGTAATAATTAAATTTCGTAATCTTGATTGTTATTGAAATATACAGGAGAATTAAAAAGTTGATACAGGAGCCGGGAGGATCAAAAATAATTAGGTCTAATACAAGAGGGAGAGGTAGTCACTCTAGCCTTATCACTAATCTACTTTGGTGGCTATTAGTGAAAGAGCATTCAATGGGCAACCACTGCTAATCCTAACAGGAGCAGTCATTAACATCCAGGAACTTAAGAAAAGCAGGATTCAATCCTGCTTTTCTTAAGTTCTACCTCTTTTTGTTTTAAATTTACCTCTCAACGTTTTAATGTTCTGCCTCTTGACAACTATATTTCAAAGGCTAGCTTATATTGAGCTGCACGAAGGAAAATGGTCAATACGACCCATTCCTCAATGCAATTATTAAAAAAAGGATTTGATCCTGGGATTTACTGGGTGGTATACACTTTATGGCAATCATACCAACACATTTAATTCAAATTTTATGAGTCATTTTAGCATTGTTTCACTGTCTCATTTGGCATAAAACAAGAAATGAGACAAAATAAAATTAATAGGTACACGATAAAACGTAAAACATGCATTATCTTTATCAAAATTACTTTTAACATTGCAATATTAGTTAGATAGCGACACTCCTGATTCAAAAATAGTTCAGTCACAAGGAACAGGAAATATTAGTTTGCTCTAGCATGTTGTGTTGATTTCTCTCAAAATATGTGTGAAGGATTAAAATTAATGAGTTAATTAATAATTGATGAAAATTGCTTGAAACTAGAAAGGGGGAATGCCACTACATTTTATTTGAAAAAAGTAGTCACAGAAATACAGCAATGAAATAAAAATTTCAAAACAAGAAATAAGTTTTCAATGTGACATAAGATTAAAGCCATAATTTTTTATCCAAGTCAATATTACATGTTAAACAGAGATAAGTATTAGCGTAATATAGAGGTATTAATATAAAGGATTGAAAAATATAACTGCACTTTTTTGGAATACTTACCGTATTGACAAGTTTGTGATTGCAAGTAGGGTAGCTTTTTTTAAACATGGCTTCACTCTTACTAAACCTTTTAATAAAATCGTCTGCAAAACAGAGTAAAGCCCTTTCGTCACCAAGTGTCCCATGATATTAGCACACAACTGATTCATTGCTGGTTTCAAAGCTTCACCTTTTAATAAAAAATACTCAATTAATTCACAACAAAATATACCCTACATTTTTTTCCATTTTTGTTTATTGCCATATTTGTTTTTAAAATGTTAACAATATTTAAAAGATACAAAATAATAGCTCAGCATCAATAATCTCTATTGCCTAGATGTTAATAGAGATGTTTGTTTCAATAGAGAGAGAGAGAGAGAGAGAGAGTAATATAATTTTCAAACTAAGAATAGTGGCAAATAAAATCACATAAAAATGAGTATGCGAGGATCAAATATTAAAGGGTTATGTTTTGTGCAAACAAGTTGGGAAATCATTAATATTAGGAGAATTAAACAAAATGTAATTGTGATTAGACAGAAAAATGAGAAACTAAGTATCATGTCAATTAATAGAAAGATACATCCACCAAAAGAAAATTTTTTTCGAAATAAATTTGTGTTTTCTAGGATATTTTAAAAAGGCCAAAAATTTATTCCGTGTGGTACAAAACTATAATTGAAAAATTGAATCAAAATAATGACCAATCACTGAACATATTTTAATTTCTGGAAAGATACTTTTCTGTTCAAACATAACAATAATTTATAGAAAGAACAAATTACTAATAAACACAAAGGAATAAAAACTACTTTTCAAACAGCACATGGTACAATAAAATGAAAATTTTTTAAAAAAATACAGGTATTATTTTCCTTCTTCTCACAAATAACAAATGGATCTCCCACCACAGCACTTTAAAAAGAATTAAAAAATTCAGATTGAAGAAAGTTCATTAATATTATTCAGTGAAATTAATTCAGTATTAAATATTAATATTGCAAATTAATTTAAAGCATAGGGTTACATACATATAAATAAAATTCAACACAGGAAAGAAGCACGTTAAAAGAAAAGGAAAACATATTTACCTTGTTTATTATTTAAAACTTTCCATGTTCCAATGCTCGTGAAAGACACCAGCATGTGGAGGTATAGCATCATAGGCTTCACATCTTGAGACCATTCTGGCTGTAAAGAGTACAGAAAAGATAAAACAATTTTAGGATATCAAGGAATAATATATCAGCACATTTCAGAAAAAAGGAATAGTTTGAGGAAATAATGAGATAAAAATATTAGCTTTTTATATCTGCCATTTAGAAGTTAGGTTGTTGTTGATGTTTGGCACAGCTTGACCAAATATGCCATAAAACCTAACTAACCCCCTGAGGAAAGTTGACATATGGGTAATGTCATGTATACCCCCTCCAAACTCTCTGGATTACATCCACCATCCACTATTATTTTGACTCCTATGATAATTTGAAACCATGCAAATAATGCTTGATAAAGCATGTAGTAGCTTCAGAACAGCTTGAACTATAATTCTCACCATTTCAATTTTCATGTGATTGACAAGATTTTTGCTTTGGTTGGGTAAAACAGCAATTATTCATTTACTAACAGTGAACAATTCTAAAATATTTATTCTTAGAACAGAATAAGTATCATATCTACTCAATGCAGTACACACACTAACTCACAAGTAGGCACAGCAGAATCAGCAATAGTAACTTAGCCATTACTGATTATAATCAGAATAAAATTCCAGCAGCAGACAATACCTAAAGAAAAAATTTCTTTTTCTTAATCTATTCTTCATCTTTCTACTCATTATCTTACTAAATTTTTAATAACAATCTTACTAACTCTCTAATAATCATCTTACTAACTTTCTTAGAAGTGAGCAAACTAATTTTCTCCAGCCAATTATGATATTTTTAAACAGTAAAGGAGAAAATAAAGAATTATGTATCATTTTGGTTGATGTAAATGTGTATTCTATTTCAGTGGAAGGTGGTGATTATAAGAGATGTTCACAAGCTAACTATTTAGTAAAATCAAATGTATTGCGAACCAATATTATTCACAGTAAAAACATACAAGCTTTCTACAGGCTTTGCATCCTTAATGTTATGAAGTTTTCACTCTACCCAGAGTGAAAGCATATATTAAAAGCAAAACACATGATAACAAGCTTTTTCACAAGCATTCAATGTGTTTTCACAAGCATTCAATTAAATTGGTAGCATACAAACTATACAATCATAATTAGAAGAAATAGAGTAGGTAACTTTTAGAATTTACCTTGTATTTCAATTTCTGTTATATTTGGATGCAGGGAGATACTTTTGAAGTATTTAGTATAATCTTTTATGTAATACTTACTTTTAAAGTCTTTAGATATATACAACACTGCCACAATAAAGTTTTTAAATGATGTATCCATGCCACTGCAAGTTCTTTGTTGAAGGCCACAGCAATGTAACTTTTCTAAATCAATAAAAAACAAAGTTATATTATCACAATATCTACTCTTCCAGCAAAAGAAAAATTGGTGTCTTTTAGGGTTATGTTTCATTTCTTGAGGATTAATTTCACTTAGATCACAATAGATTAACCCTCAAATGTACACAAGACGAAAAAAAAAACATTCACAAGTGTTATGTTGTAAAAAAGGCCCAGTTTTTAAAAACATATAAATTTTTATCTAACCAATAAATATGACATAAATTTTTCATGATGCTTGATCTTGGGTTTTGAATGAAGGTGAAATACTTTTAAGTGCCTTAGTAAAAATTAAAGTTTTTTTTTTTAATTTTAAGTATTTTGAGACAAATACTAAGGTTTTTTAAGGACCCTTAGAAACTAAAATGAAATATAAGGCTCGTTTAAGAGGTTTCAAGGTCTATGGGAGTCTTTGCACAACAATAGCACTATGCCAAAAACTACATGTAAAAAAGAAACTAACTAATTAATTGGTCAACATCACACATGGACTTTGCAGATAAGGGAGAAATGGAAACTAAACAAAATTGATGTATTTTATTTGCAAAAAGTGGCAAAATTGAAATGAGAAGAAGTATTTACAATATTGGAAAATAAAAACCTCCACTTTTTTATTTTAAAATATAGTTTTATTACCAATCCAGTTATAAAGCAAAAATTGGACTTACTTTTAAAGACTCACTTTCTATACTTGCAATGATATATTTACAAATTTTTTCAAATCTCTGAAACATAAAAACAATCAAACATTTCCTGCATGTGCATTAAAATATATTTTATCTAACAGTAAAAAAATAAAAATTACTAGGGGGCTCGCCAACCCCCGGAAAATTGCTTTGCAATCCTAATTGGTTTGCTGCGCAAACCTATGCTCGCTTCGCTCTCATCAATGAAGACATGTGTCCTAGCAGATTAATTGTTTACAAAATATGATATTCCAAAAAAATATTTTTAAATTCTAAGTTTGCTGTATTACAGAAAAGATATATACAGTACCTCTGAAATGATAATTCAAATGAAAACTTTGAGCAAATTTTGACTCTAAATGTGAGGGCTGCTTTAGAAATTGAATACCCAGCATGTTGTGTGTGTACATTTCCCCAGCACTCGAGCCACCCACACTTTTTCATTGAGTTTGTTGTCGAAAATTGAAGTGCAAGCGTCTTGTTGAACTATAATTGTTGGCCCTGAAAAAGACCGTTTTTTAAATGGCCCTGAAAAGATTCTCTGATTTCTCTTGTAAACTGCAACAGCTCAACAAAAATGCACTTTTTTTTCAATAAAATTTCATCTGATAACGCTATAAATTCAATTGAGGCTCGAGACTTTGTGGTAAACAATCGTACAATGCTGCCAAAACTCGATAACAAATACCGTCCTTTTTTGCGTGCCACATAAGAGTTTTGTATATACTATAGATTTTTCACTAATCTCTCAGTCACTACTTTCATCACTGATAACAAACATAAATCTTATATTTCGTCGATATATTCTTATGACGAGTATAGTCGATATATTTATTTAATAGTAATAGAGTCAATATATTTTATGCAACAGTAAAAAATAAAAATATTTTTCACTAACCTCTCGGTCACTACTTTCATCACTGATAACAAACATAAGTCTTCGTATCATTTTATACATATCAATGGCTATATTAAAGAAACAAAACTAAAGTTAGTGAAATTCAAATAGTAAACCCTTTTAAGTGTATTAAATGAAATTTGAATAAATAGAACAATTTGTAAGTGCCACCATACCAGGAGATAACTTATGTGCTTCAGTAAAATCCAGGAAGGCTTCATCAAATTCTTTCCAAACATCAGTTTTCAGCTTCTGGCGAGCAATATGCCCACGAACATAAGCCTAAACAATATTATGATAGTCATGAGCTTCTAAAGTAAATTAAACACACATTTTTTTTATACTTATCAATAGGTCAAACACAGCATGTGGTTCTATAAAGAAGGTAGATGTGTGTTGGGACCTTTGCCAAACTCACTTTCAGAAAGATACTAACTCTCCTGATGGTAGTCTCGATGAGGTACCTCAGCATAAGAAACTGACCAGATCTTAATGGGCGAACTATCTCGTCATAAGAATAAACATCAGACCATAGTCTCATTAGCATAAAAAGTTCACAATATCTTGAAGATGAGATACCTCTTCATTTGCAAAATTGGTAAAAAATCAATGAAGATATATCATCCAAATCACTTGGACGGTTAAGTAAGTCAGGCATTTTAACATGGTTGGAATAAATTAATGAAATTGCAGGAAAGTGGACTTATGAAGCTTGGTGTCATTCTTAATTCTCATCTCAATTCTATTTCTTATTCTGAATTAAAGTTTGACATAGAAAGAAAAGTAAATATATCTTATTTTGATATACATAGTAGCTATACAAATTCGAATTAAATTTAAGTCATAAACATCATGGACAATCCACAGGCAGGATAAAGCTGCATGTGTTTCAGCAATTTACCAAATTGGACAGTTACTGGGTTTTTAGGAAATTTTGATTTCAAATTTGAAGTTTGATAGATCATAATAACTATGTATTTGGCCTTTTTTTAAAGAAAGATACAAAACATGAGCTTATATCCAATATTTGACCATCAGGTCGAATACTGGTAGAGTTAATCAATTACTCATGGTCAGTACATGGAATACAATATATTGTCAGTTTAGAACATAAACTCATTGTGACATTTTTTCGGAGGCATTAAATACTTATTTTCGTGATGCTGACAAATAAATAGCATGATATAATCCATTTGGAATATATTGCACTATTAAAATGCTTGTAATTTTTTACTTAAAAACTAATAATTATTCTTTAACAGTTGTAGAGTAAATAAATATTTTTGTCAGTTAACGAGTTTTTGCTTTAAGTCAACAATATTTTTTCCCACTGGTGGGCACATTGCGAACTTGGCCATAGGCCAACTTGAATCATTGGCCACTACAAGGCCAGAAGTGATGGCCACTTGTGAAGGAGCACCCAGAGGGAGGACCATCATTGCCACTAACAAAGGACAGCACAATTTACATCCATGCCCAGACCCCAGATTCGAACCAGGAACCTTCCGATCCAGAGGCCAACACCTTAACCACTAGACCAGTTGGTCGGCCGAGTCAACGATATAAAGTACAGCATTTTAAAAATTCAAAATCATGGTGTGGAAAAGATGAAAGAAATTGAGAGAGTGGAGGGATTGAAGAGTGAAAAGAGAAACAACCAAACTAAAATTGAAGAAAGCATGAAACAAACAGGATAAATGTAGAAGCAATCAAAATTTTAGTAAGTTTTATAGAATTCCAATTTTTACCTAAACGCTTTGTGTGTGATAGTCCTGTAAGCCAAAATCTAGTATGCCAAGATCTGGAATGCTAAGATAATGTATGCCAAGATCTAGTTCTGCCAAGTGTCAAATGATTCAAAGAAGAAAAGAGATTGCTATATTCAAGTGCATTTAAAAGATGGAGTATATATTGGGATAGTTAAGATAAAACAAGCACAAGTTAAAAGCAAGGCAGGTTACCCCATTCCAGACTGATAATGGAAAAAGAAATACTTTCAAAGATCAAAGTGGTGAGCTGAGAAAGGCGTTTGCATTTGTGAAAAATGTGAAGATAGTTGGCAAAATGAAAATAAATATGGAATAAAATGCATGTGGGTTAAATATGATAGTGCTGCAAAACATATCATATAAAACTGATTCCGAATAGGCATACTTTGCAGGTTTTAGAATGATTTGCCTGGTGCCAATGAAGACAGTTTGGGCTAAATGTTTTGGAAATTGGTGGAGATTAGAGACTTTTAGTTTCTGTTACAATAAATGCCAAAGAATTCTTTAACACTATTACAACACTTATGTAATATTAGTTTAATACATATTTTAGCTAGTTTACTTTTTTAATATTGGTATAACTATTGTCATGTTTACTTGTTTAATATACGTACTAACCACTATCATGTTTTCTTGTTCAATGTTCTATAATTTGTTCATGTATTTTTACTAGTTTAATTTAGAATATTATGTAACAAATGTTTAGCTTAGCTATATTCCATAGCAATATACTCATGATCATTACAATATATACACTAATGTTTTGTGATTCATATTTCATTTAAGAAAATCAATAGTGGTCTGTTACTAGATGTGTGGTGATCAATTACTGGTCAAATCGCTAACGATCTTTACAAATTCTATCAAGCCATTCATTGTTAACAATTTTTATAACAGCTACTTTTAATCAACTTCCTTTAACAAAAAGGGCCCAAAAAATCTTAAAACTGCAATAGCTAATTGACTCTAGTGGAATTTTTTTGTGAATAATGTTTTCTTGTTCCATTTTTTCCAGTCCAACCTATTGAAGACAGTAAAATAAGGAGGAAAGAATTTATTTGAACATTTTATATCATCACAGCCATTTTACCTGTATAGTTAAAGTTGCCTGCTCTTTCTTTCGTTCATGAGCCCTTTCCAAGCGAGCAGCTTTAGCTTGTTCTAAAAATTGGTCTTTGCTGCTTACACTAGATATTTCGAACATTTTACAATTTTATGTGTAACCATAGATGGAATATCACCACTATTTTGAAATTTGTATGAGACATTAATGTAAAACACAATCGCAGTTAAAATACACAAATAATAACATAACTAAAAGTGGAAAAACTAGTTAAAATCAGAAAGTGTAAAAATGTAAAAATCGTTCCTTGTTCCGACTAAATATTAATCATTTGACATTTCTTAAGCAGAAAAACATTGAAAAATCAATTGTAATAGGACATTGCATCAACAGTTCAGAATTTAAAATGACTGAGTTGTATAAATCGAAGTTTAAAATTTTTTCTGAAGGGAATAGCGCTTCAGTAAAGGCAACATAAATAAAACAATTGATTAGCGATCATTCCGATTTAGACTTTCAGTTTCAGACTTGTTTCTTGTTTCCAAAACAGAAATTACGGTTGCCAACACGCTATGATAAATACTTGCTTGTGCATGGTGATTGTTAATCTTCTTGGAAATCCTAATAGACCAACACAACGGGCTATTGATGACGGTCTGTGATCAGTCCCCTAAGGGAAAGAGGCGAGGACAACAACACGTAATTTTGAGCCACGGTCAAATGACGATACGTGTGCATGGTAGGTATTTTAATTACACTGGAGTACATCACATTGGAGCCTTACCAGGGGTAATTCACGATAGTCTGGTATGAAGGTCGGTATTTTAATTAACATAATACTGGTGCAACACAACATAATATAGACTTTTAATATATCTCCTCTATGCAACAGGCTATTGATGACGATACATGATCGATCCCCAAGAGAAGGATCGAGAGCTACGCATCGTAATTTTGAACCCCGGTCAGATGACGAGGCAACACCTGAGCTGACACTCCACTCCAAACTTCCCACAGTGCAAACGAGAGAATGTTTGAGGCCACAACAGATTTAGCGTTCACCAGCCCCCCTCTGTGCACGACGGTGGTTGGTTTTGAACTCGTAATTCTATAGGTGTTAATCCGTTACCCTTCCAGCCGGGCTCCTTCCATGTGCCTAGATCGGAAGGTTCCTGGTTCGAATCCGGGTCCGGGCATGGATGTTTGTAAGCGTATGGTGTAGAGGCGGCTGGTGCACCTTAAATCTGTCGTGACCGAAAGTCCTCACGTTGGGTTGGTGTGGAAGTTTGGAGAGTGGGTTGCCAGCTCAGGTGTTGCTTCGTCATCTGACCGTGGTTCGAAATTACGAGGTATTGTCCTCGAATCTTTCCCTTAAGGGACTGATCCCGGACCGTCGTTAATAGCCCATTGTGTTGCTCTAGTACGACGTTAACTAAAAATTACCAATTAAAATTACCTTCTATGTGCAGGAAGAAAACATCGACATTCTAAGGTAATCTGGTAATTTTTAACTAACATCGAACAAGAGCAACACAACAGGCTATTAACGACGGTCCGGTAATGGTAATTACAGGACCGTAATTAATTCTGTAAGAGAGAGAGGACATTCTAACGAATGGTAATTTTAGTTAACGTCAAACGAGCAAAATCTTAAGACGTCTTAAAATTTATTTTCATTAGGGTTTAAGGAAAGTTGTGACCTGAAAAAAGGTGTTGCGAAAACGCAGAAGATAGATAATTATTGACTCCACTCCCGATGTTTCGCATGTCGATCTACTAACTTTTGTGATACGATGCTTCATCCTGTGGTAATATAAAGGAAAGATTTGTGGAATTCAGTCCCATAGATAAACACACGTCTTTGAATATACAAACACATATCTGGAACAATAAGTTTTGCAAACTTTGATAAAATTAGCAGTGGATATTGTGCTAGAGCAGTGGATTACCTGTCTAGGCTAAGGCAATTAGTTGATGATGCTTCTAATATGTCATGGAAGTACTCGGGTTTGCAAAAACATATTAAAGAACATAACCCAAGTGCGGTTTTTACTCCGTGTGCTAATCATTCCTTAAACGTAAATGGAATTTTCTCAACAGAAAGTTGTAACTCTGTAATTCAGTAATTTATGTTTGTGCAGAATTCATTCACATTTTTTCAGCTTCAACCCATCACTGGAAAATTTTAACCACAAATCTAGAAATGTGTAAACATTCCATCTCGGCAAATATAGATTCTAATACAAGATGATTAGCAAGAGCAAAAATTGTATTAGCTATAAAACTTGGTTTCACCCATATAAAAAAAGGCTGTTACTGAAATTTGTAATGCAGAAGAAAAAGTTACCACAGTGGAGGCGACGTCACTTCTGAAGAAAATTGACAAACATGAAACCGCCCTAATGACAGTTATTTGGATTACTATTTTACAAAGAATAAATTCTACTAGTAAATCACTGCAATCAGTGGAATTCGAACTATTAAAAGGATCTATCCTACTAAAGTAATTAGAAAATTTTATAAATAATTTCAGAGAAGAATTTGAAAAAGAGGCAACTGAGATTTATCAGGCCTATCATTTAATGTAGAAGATGGACAAACTCGCAGACAACAAAAGAGAAAAATATTATTTAAAGAAAACAAAGTTGGACATGAATTTACAATAAGAGAAGATTTCATAGTGAATACATTTTATGTCATATTTGATAACACCATGTCAGAATTATCTCAAAGAACTCGGACGTATGAAGTTGAAGTGGAGCCTTTTCGAATATTTTTTTTATTGGGATTCATCAATCAAAGAAAAAAAGAGCACGAAAAAATGTTGAAGGATAGTTACAAAAATGACATTAATGTTTGTACTTTTGAAGATGAAGAGGATTTTTTAATATTTCTAAAAGAAAATGAGGACACCATAAGAATTACACCAGACATCTATCGACATGCCAAAGAAATGTCTTGTACATTTCCGAATGATGAAAGATTATTTTAAATTTTTTTTAACAATTTGCTTACCTTATACGTCAGGAGAAAGATCGTTTTCTGTTTTCAAACGTATAAAAAATTATTTAAGGAGTACTATGGGAGAAGAAAGATTAATTAATGTGGCCATTCTGTATATACAGCAAGAAATTTTAAACCGAATTGACAATGCCAAAATAATTGACGAATTTGCAAGAAATAAACAAGACGGAAATTCATCTAAAAATATGCCTTTTTAATAAATTTATTTAATGCTTTAAGGTATAACATTTTTATTACTTTTTTAAAAAAAATAGCTTACTGAGAGTTTTCTTGGAACTTTTTTTCTAACTTGAGTTCTCGAGGGCCTCGAAATTTTACCGCTTGGGGTCCCACTTGACTTGATCCGCCACTGCAGACAAGAGCAACTTAACGGGCTATTGACGACGGTCCGGGATCAGTCCCACAAGGGAAAGAACCGAGGACAACACCTCGTAATTTTGAACCATGGTCAGATGACAAAGCAACACCTGAGCTAACATTCTGAGGAAATTAGCCTCGTATATGGTATCAGTGGCGGATCAAGTCAGATGGGGGCCCCAAGCGGTACAATTTTCGGGACTCTCAATCTCAAGTTCGAAAAAAAAGTTTCAAGAAAACTCTCTTTAAGTTAAAAACAAAAAAGAAAAGTAATCAAAATTTTCATACCACAGACCAATTATTAAATTTATTAAAAAAAAAAAACCATTTTTATATGAATTTCCGTCTTGCTTTATTTCTTGCAAATTCGTAAATTATTTTGGAAGTGTCAATTCGATTTACGATTCCTTGCTCTATATACAGAATGGCCATATTAATTAATCTTTTTTCTCCCATAGAACTCCTAAAATAATTTTTTACACGCTTTAAAACAGGAAACAACCTTTCTCCTGTTGCATTAGATAAGGGAATTATTAAAAAAATAATTTCAATAATGTTTCAGCATTCGGAAATGGTGCAAGACATGTCTTAGGCGGCTCGATAGATGACTGGTGTGGTTTTTATGGTGTCCTCGTTTTCTTTAAGAAATATTAAAAAATGGTCAAATTGGTCTTCAAAGGTACAAATACCAATGTCCTTTTTGTAAAGATCCTACAACTTTTTTATTGTGTTCGTTTTTTTCTACTGATGAATCCCAATAAAAAAATATTTGAAAAGGCTCCACAACAACTTCATACGTCTGAGTTCTTTGAGATAATTCTGCCTTGGTGTTATCACATATGACATAAAAGGAATTAATTGACTATGAGATTTTCTCTTGTTGTAAATTCATGTCCAACTCCTTTGTTTCCATTAAAAAAAAAAAAACCATTTTTTCTTATTTGTTGTCTGCGAGTTTGTCCATCTTTCACATTAAATGACAGCCCTGATAAATCAGTTGCCTCTTTTTTAACTTCTCTGAAAATATTGATAAAATTTTCTAATGACTTCAGGATAGATTATTTCAATTGTTCGCATTCTATTGATTGCAGTGATTTACTAGTAGCATTTATTCTTTGTAACATAGTATTCCAAATAACTTTCATTAGGGCGGTTTCATATTTGTCCATTTTCCTCAGAAGTGAAGTCGCCTCCAATATGGTAACTTTGTTTCTTCGGAATTACAGATTCCAATTAAAGCCTCGTTTATATGAGTGAAACCAAGTTTTATAGTTAATACAGCATCTGGCTTTTGCTGACCACCTTATGTTAGGAAATTTTTTCACTACACATAAAGACGCACATTATTGTAAAGACTCACAGGCTGTCACAACTTTTCTCGAACCTTAATGAAAATACATTTTTAAACCTCGGGGCCCCTTCGGTATTTCGGGGCCCTACGCGGCCGCTTAATCCGCCACTGTATGGTATGGCATTTTAAATTAACGTCACACTGGAACAATACTATTCGTGATAGTCTTGGATCAACCCCCAAAGAGAAAGAAACAGGATAGCATCACGTAATTTTCAACCACGGTTGTTTGACGAGGTCACAACTGAGCAAGCACTCCACTCTCCAAACTTCCACACCATGCCAACGTGAGAACTTTTGAGACCACAACAGATTTAACGGACACCATATCCCTTTGTATACTACGGTCTTTGGTAGAATTCGAAGTCGTAACCCTCTGGCTGCAATTATCGTTGCTTTCCCGTCATCTTACCGTGGTTCAAGTCCTCACGTTGGGTTGGCGTGGAAGTTTGGAGAGTGGGGTGCCAGCTCAGGTGTTGCTTCGTCATATGACCGTGGTTCAAAATTGCGAGGTGTTGTCCTCGGATCTTTCCCTTAAGGGACTGATCCCGGACCGACGTCAATAGCCCGTTGTGTTGCTCTAGTACGACGTTAACTAAAAATTACCAAATTTTTACCGTGGCTCAAAAATACGAGGTGTTGTCTACGAATGTTTCCCTTAAGGGACTGATCCCGGACCGTCGTCAATAGCCCGTTGTGTTGCTCTAGTACGACGTTAACTAAAAATTACCAAATTTTTACCGTGGCTCAAAAATACGAGGTGTTGTCTACGAATGTTTCCCTTAAGGGACTGATCCCGGACCGTCGTCAATAGCCCGTTGTGTTGCTCTAGTACGACGTTAACTAAAAATTACCAAATTTTTACCGTGGCTCAAAAATACGAGGTGTTGTCCTCGAATGTTTCCCTTAAGGGACTGATCCCGGACCGTCGTCAATAGCCCGTTGTGTTGCTCTAGTACGTAACTAAAAATTACCAAATTTTTACTGTGGCTCAAAAATACGAGGTGTTGTCCTCGAATGTTTCCCTTAAGGGACTGATCCCGGACCGTCGTCAATAGCCCGTTGCGTTGCTCTAGTACGACGTTAACTAAAAATTACCATTATTTACCCTTAAGGGATTGATCCCGGACCGTCGGTAATAGCACATTGAGTTGTTCTTGTACGACGTCGATTAAACATTACCAGGTTATATTACCTTTGCTTTTACAGACGGTCTACTGAGGCTAAAAGATTTAAAGTAATTTTGAACCACGGTCAGATGACGAAGCAACACCTGAGCTGGCACCCCACTCTCCAAACTTCCACGCCAACCCAACGTGAAGACTTTCGGCCACGACAGATTTAAGGTTCACCAGCCGCCTCTACACCATACGCTTACAAACATCCATGCCCGGACCCGGATTCGAACCAGGAACCTTCCGATCTAGAGGCTAACACCTTAACCACTATACCGGTTGGTCGGCGGCATGAGCACGGAGAACAGCAGGAAGAGCATCACGCTTTTTCTCTTGAAAATTAATTGAAAGGTTTAAAACTGAGAAACTCCCTTTAAGGCAGAAAGGCTGGCGAGTATCATTTTTAATATTGTATTTATACAATAGGTCCTCCCATTTAGAAAAGAAAGATTGATGTGTTTTAGATCTCTTTTTTAGCAGGTATTAAGTCCCGACAGTGGTGAAGGAGAAGTCTTTTACATTTTTCATACTCTTTAAGAGAAGTTGTTTCTGTCTTCTAGCTTTAATAGGTTCCAAACCAGTTTGAATTTCTAGGGCAGTAATAGGCGTGGAGCAGGCAGCGGAAGTAATAAGTCTGATGGCCTCCTTTGTAAACAACTGTCTTTGGTTCGATTCGAACTCGCAACCATCCGATTGGTAATGCGTTACACTTCCAACCGAGCTACGTGAGGGACGTGAATAAAAATACTGGTTCGCACTTAGATAGACATTCGGCTTAAGCATATTCACAAACCAACATGACCTTTCTTCGGTAATGGTAATTTTAGTTAACGTCGTACTAGAGCAACACAACGGGCTATTGACGACGGTCCGGGATCAGTCCCTTAAGGGAAAGATTCGAGGACAACACCTCGTAATTTTGAACCACGGTCAGATGACGGAGCAACACCTCAGTTGGCACCACACTCTCCAAATTTCCACACCAACCCAACGTGAGGACTTTCGGTCACGACAGATTTATGGTGCACCAGCCGCCTCTACACCATACGCTTACAAATATCCATGCCCGGACGCGATTTTCCAAACCCTCATAGGTACTACAACTGGGGGCGGGGCTAACCGTAACGGCCAATGATCGCGAGCGCTGGATAGGAATCTCCTTCACTACGCTAAAGACAACTGAAATCCTGTCTGATCCTGTTTGCAGTGTAATAAATGAAACATGTTAAATAATTTTTCTGTTTTCTTCCTTTTTTTTCAGATCTATGGCTATGGGTGGGAGCCGAAAATTGTATCCTTTTATTATATAAGTTAATAATTATATAAGTTAGTGTTTCATGTATGCTTTTTGTTACATCAGAATGGTCCTAAACCAGGGGTGGATACGACACCATCATCCTAAAGCAAAGGGGACGGCAGAGGGGCGGAAAAATATCAGCTGGTAGTGAGTTCAGGAGTGGTTCTTAGATTATTTATGTAAAATCAACGGAAGCTTGGAAACATGTTAAATAATTTGGGTTCTAGTTCGTACATTCTAGTTCGAACCTGGATTCGAACTAGGAACCTTCCGATCTAGAGGCTAACACCTTAACCAATATACCGGTTGGTCGGCGACCTTCGGAGATTTTTGATAACGATTCTTCCCACAAGCTTCGTCTATTTCATTAGAAGGTCGATCAGAGTAAACACTTTCGTTTCTGTAATTGTAATTTAGCTTTTTTGTTGTCCGTCTCTTCTCCGAATGGTTAATGCCTCTATTATTACTCCTAGAAATTTTCTCGATGGAATTGATCCCGGCCCGTCAATAGCCCCATGTGTTGTTCCAGTACGATGTTAATTAAAAGAACGCCCTTAAATAATCCAGACTTAAAAATTTAAGGAATTTATAAACCCGCCCCCCTCCGAAAAAAAACCGGAGCGTGAATTTACGTCAGTAGCTGAATTTATTAAAGCCGTATCTACCAGATTCTTCCATAAAATTTCCCATGTTCCAAGCGACTTACTCCAAAATATCCACCCCTACAACCCAATTTATTAAGTCCAAAAAAAGACCCCCTCCCCCAGCGTCGAAAAAGACGACGTGGAGAGTAAATATATATTCCAATATAAACCCCCAACTAAATTATCCTCTAATTAATATACCCATCCACAAACTCCTAAATCCTCCCCTCAATTCCTTTTTTTCCGAAGCAGATTTCCAGTTTACTTTATGTGCTTTGTTACACAAAAAGAACTAATTATACGTATAAATTGTATTACAAGTTAACTTTAACTCCTTTTTTAGTTTTTTCATCAATAAATTATAAATTATCCAATTATGAAGTGGGCCAAAGTTGCTGGATGGAAGAGCAAGGGACTAGCAACTGGAGGATGGAGAGTTTGAATGCAACCAAATTCCGTCGTGTACAAAGAGAGCTGGTGTACGTTTAATCCGTCGTGGCTTCAAACGTCTTCACGTTGGCATGGTGTGGCTCAGGTATAACCTCGTCATCTGACCGTGGCTTAAAATTACGTGTTGTCCTCGAATCTTTCCCTTCGCGATTGATACCGGACCATCACCATACCTACCGCCGCCCAGCCAGTATGGTGGTTATGATCCTCGGTTGTCACCGAGTGGGCCCGGGTTCGAATCCCGGATAAGGCATGGATGTAACACCTGGGAAAGAAGTCGGACTTTCGCCTGGAATGGATTCCCGTCTTGAAAGGAAAGCAGCGCACACCTTCTGTTCTTTGCTGGGATCATCATTTGTTATAATAAAAAATATTCTTCTGTATTGTCTTGAATGTTTCTGTTCACCACTACTTTCATATGCATCCCAGAAAGAACATACGACAACAACAACCATACCTACCTATAGGGTACGTTGGATATTGAATTTGCGTCATACAACGGGCTATATATAGTCCAGAAACAATCCCGAATAGAAAAAATCCAATGACACCAAGTAATTTTGTACCATTGTCAGATGACGAGATAAACACCCAAGTTATGGACAATTAGGGAAATTCACAAGATATTAATTCCAAGACGGGTAGGGTAATCGGTAATTTTTAATTGACGTCGTCCTAGAGCAATACAACGGGCTATTGACGACGGTCCGAGATCAAGCCCTTAAGTGAAAGATCCGAGGACAACATCTCGTAATTTTGAACCACGATCAGATGACGACCATGACAGGTAGGGTTTCAATACAAAAATAATATACCTTTAGACAAGATAAGTAGATTGAATTACCGTCACATTGGAGCCCAGAGAGCTATTGGCTACAGTCCAAAATCAACCACAAAGAGAAAAATCATAGGACATTTTAATTTGGTACCAGTCAGATGACGGGATCAACATTTGATCTGCATCCCTCTCTGCAAACTATCAGGACGTTTGAGGTCAAGATAGATTAAATGTGAACCAACTCCCACGTCCACGACGATCTTTGGTTGGAGAGTTTCGAATATATATATCTATATATATTTCATCATGCATATTTTTGTAATTGTTGCTTAGGAAAATCAATCTTGCATACGTATTTATTGGATGTTAGAAAAATACATTTCATCACATAACAATAAATCGGCATAAATCACTTGATGTTAATATTTTATTAATGGCTTGTCTCATAGAATGTTGGCAATGCAATTCAATAAATCAATACATTAATCTTTTTGATAATGTAAGCATTGAAGTTCATAATTTTAAAATCTAAGTGCTCACACATATACAATATGTTGCGATACAATTTTTCAATATAGTTCACTCACAAATTGTCTTCTGTTGCTATAAAAGGGAAACATATCTCTGAATTAGAAATATATTACAATACTTACAATTGAGGATTAAATCTCACATTAAATAAATAAAATCAAGTCAGTTGTGCACTAACTATTTCAATTTATAAGAAATTATTTCAAATTATGTGATTTAAAAAAAAAGGGAGGAAGAAAATTTTTTAATAATGCTCAAAATGTTGTCTATTGCGCAGAAAACAGTAAATTTACCAATTCTAAATCCGATTTTTACGGATTGTTTTTATTCTGTTGATCATTCTGTTTTCATCTATTTAAATTAGTTTCATATTATGTAAGTTTAAGAAAATCATCATTTGTGTTTACTTAGAGTGCACTTAGAAAATGACATAATTAATTTCTGTAAGACTAGAGCTACATATTGTAGCTACTGCAAAATTCGTGAAAATTACTTCTAAGCAACTTTGGTCTTCAATTTTCTGAAACTCAAAAATAAAGCAACAAAGAAGGAAACGAGAGTGCTGTGGAAAATTTAAGCAGCTTCCAATTTGTTTTGCTTATCTTGTGCTATTCAGAATTTCATTTAACTATAATCCACATTCTTTCTCCCAACTATTTAGTTTCAAGTGCTTAGTAAATTTTATGAAATGATCAAGTGGACAATATTCAAAGCATCCATCCAGTATCAGTACATGAGGCTCTTGAAACACATCTTCCGGAGTTGTAGAATTTAAATAGAGCAAGCGGACAGCATTTTGGCCTGGCGTCAGTTCATGTAATTCAAAGAGTATAGTTGCACAATATGGAGGCCGCAAATAGTTGTAAACCTTTAAGGCAGTCAGAATTGCTCTGATGTTGTGTTCGTGCTGAAAATAAGACATAATTCATTGAGTCTTCAGTCACTGGGTTCTTCCAACAAGACAGAAATTAGTCCTACACATCTTGTACAGCGGTTAATAAAAAAAAATAACTCACTCGATAGCAATTGCACAGTTTACACGGAACAAAACGAAAGGTAATAATCGATAGGGGTGAATGTTTTCTACAAATATCAAAATTAAAATTTGTCTAAGGGTTCATATGAAACTGGGTGCTTGCTTCGATAATTTCAATACGAACCCCCATCTTTTATCACAAATTTGGTTTCTACATACAATTTCAGACTGAAATAAAAAAAAGGTTAATCAATTTTATTGTATTTCTCACCGATTTGTAAGTGTTTGAAAATTGGATCTACTAATGTTAAATTGGTGTTTCACGGTTTTTGTTATGTTTGCTAAAAACATTAATTTTCCTTGGTAATTGTTTTTACACACACACATTCTTTGCTACTCAAAAAGCCAAACACAATCTTTTAAACATTTTAACTATCGAACAAAATTTTACTATTTTTTTATTAATTATGAAATTAATATTCATAAAAATTATAAATAGAAACAGGGTACATTTTGACTCCATGCGATTCAACTGTTATTGAAACATCGGAATCCCAAATTTTTCAGCTCAGTACGTGCATAATCAGTGGCGCAGTGAGATTGCAAAATTTGATGATTATTATCGTTATTGAGGATTGTTCACAAACTGAAAACAGAAATTTCTGCCAACAGATCCTGTGATTCAATCAGAATGGATTCTGACTTTGTCGCCAGCTGAATGCCACGGCGCCTAAAACAGGTCATTCATTGACTACGACGGCCACTACACATCATATTAATATTTATAATGTGATTGTATAATATTATTGAATGATTTATAAAAAGCTTTTGTGTGAAGGGTATTTTGCAAGGCATAATTTAACTTCATAATTCAGATATTTCTGTAACATAATTAACAACCTACTTATACTACTGTAGGTTAGGATTGTAGCAATCCACTTATTGGACAAAACTACACTATCTGTCACACTCTAACAAACCTTCCTCAATCTCTTTGAAAGCGACACATATTCCCAGAATCGGACTATCTCATCGAACTCCGCAGTAGAAAGGGTGGATTCCAATTCTTACACTCTCCCTAAAAGGTGTTCATGGATTTTCTCGGTCAATTTTAAGCTGTTTTTCATTATTTTTTAAACAAATCAATCCTCCTGGAATTGTGTGTAGAATCTAAATTTGTGATAAAAGATGGGGGTTCGTATTGAAATTATCGGAGCAAGCACCCAATTTAATATGAAGACGGCCCCTTAGACAAATTTTAAACATTGATATTTTTAGAAAACATTAATCCCTATCGATTGTTACTTTCCGTTTCGTTCTGCGATGTAAATTGTGCAATTGCGATCGGGTGATTCGTTTTTTCTGACGTCTGTATATAACATAAATATAATTAACTAGCAGAAAGACCCGGCTTTGCTCGGGTTAAATTAATATGTTGATTAAAAAGTCATCAATTTTTTTTTTCATAAAAAAATCTTAGCATCATTTAAGTGTACGGGAAAAAAAATTAATACCAATTGAACTTCTCCATTGCTTCTACAATTTACTTCGGACCCAAATATGCATATATATGTTGTATCTAACCATATAATACATTTCATATTCGTCACACTTCTGTTGAAGTTGATTTTAAGTTTTCGAGTGACTACGAATATTCCCGTGCATTCAATTTCAGTAAAACTGGCGAATTTTCGGTGGATAGTCTTGCACTTAGTTTTCCTATGAATATGTTTTCATTGTACCATTCTTTCACCTAGTATGCGATATTTTCGAATTTCATCATCAATATGAGAAGATGGTACATTAAATTGTTACAACATTCGTTACTAATTTAGTTTGAAGCAAACGCAATTTTTCTTGCAAATTAGACTCAGCGGCAGGTGGAATAACGGAATTTCTGTTAGATATATAAAGCAGAGTTGACGTTGTCTGTTCTCTACACTAATCCACCTTTTGACCAATCCACACATTTGGTACACTTATATTTTAGAACCCTGCGGATATGATAGGCTAAATATTAACCCGCGTTCTATTTGTCTAAGGGGGCTAAAAATTTACGGCATTTGTGACTAATTTAATTTGAAGCAAACGGCACTTTTTCCAGAAAATTCCATTCAGTGGCATGTGGAATAACAGAGCTTTTGTTATATACGTGTCATCAGAGTAGACAAATTAAACCCAATCGATAACAATTTTTTAATAAACAGAAGATTGATTTTACAGCGCTTTTACAAAAAGAAAATCACTTTCAACGAACGATTCACATGCATCTAAGTTGCGTAAGAGCAGCTTAAATAGAGTAAGCAACCTCGGCTTTCTCCCTTTTAAGACATAAAATTTCAATTTTTCAAAATTACTTAGTGTGATATTATTTCAAGATCAACAAAGTCTTGTTAAAAATTTCTTTTTCTCCAACGCACATCGTTTTAAATTGAACCCTTATGGTATTTTTTAAGATAAGAAATTTGGTTTCTAAATGAAAAGCACGTATCTATTTAGAGTGATATATGTAATTACTTGACTATGGAGTACAGCTTACAATGACACCCATGAAACACGAAAATCAAATGAAATTTAATTTATTTTAATCGTCTTTCAATGAAAAGCTATATCAAAATTTTGAAATATATTTTGAACAACTAAGTATGACTACTTAAGAAATATTTTGAATTGTAAATTTGATTTATTCTTTTTATCTACACACTATTACGTATTCAACCAAAGACTTAAAGAAAGTTATGCAAATATACATATACCACCACGAAAGTATCCATGTCTAGTGATATTTTGCAAATAATAAATAAATAAAATCCAACTCCTAAATAATATTTCTGGAATAGGTAATATACCGGAACACATAATGCAAACAGAAACAAAATTCCAATCCTTAAAACAGGCAGATTTCTGAATAAAAAATATCTGTTCTAGCGTGTTGAATTTCGATTTCCTGAATACATTCTGAAGTAAAACAATTGGACAAAAAAAATTAGTAAAAATTGGATGATCGCAACCATCTCGTTTTCAACTCACACACACAAATATCCCAAAAAAGAATTATAAATCAAATAAAAAAATTAAACATTAATTCTGAGGTTGCCAGATACCGAGTAGCAAAATTACGCTTTTATTAACAATGAGTTTATCGTTTGGGCTTTTCGTGCTCCATTATAAAATTTAAGTAAATATGAAATTAAATGTTCTAAATATTCTTCTTCATCAATCAAATATTTATAAATATTATTTTCATCATGGGAAGAAATAAAAATTCAGTTCAAACATAAACATTATAATTGAATTTTTTTAAAAAGAAAATTGGTTTTTGATCAACACTGGTAAAGCAATCTGAGATGCGTATAGCAATCGTTTTATACTCAATGTTATTTCTATGGCTATTTCAAATTGCTTTTGGCTTAGGCCTTAGGACAATTTTAGGCCGCTTAGGATTCGAATTTTTCAAAATCCTTTCTTAGTGCACCCCTACGGTATAAGAAGAAACACCCTGCAAAATTTCAGCTCCCTAGGACTTGTAGTTCTTGAGATACAGTGATGAGTCAGTCAATCAGTGAGTGGTATTTGAATTATATATATATAGATTAACTAATAATATTTTTTATGAAATACCAATTTTATAATGTTGTACTAGTGAAAAATATATAAATTTATTTCAAACTTTGTTACCATTTTCAAGACGAAGAAAGGAAGAAAATAAAGATATACTACCTTTTTCGACATGTAACACATTAAAGCAGAATTTATAAATTAGAAACTTACAGCTGAATACACTCGGACTTTTATGTTTGGAAGTCGACCAGAAATCTTCATTTCCATGTCTTCAATCAGGTTTTTAATAAATGGACCTGCATAGATCAAAGATGATGTATTTATGAAATAAAATTCCTTATAACCGTTCAAAGAACACACAATATCGGAAATATTTAAACTCAAGCAAGACGTGTGAAAAACAATGCAACTTCGTCTAAAAGATGCAGTCGCGGGAAAAAGCAACCCGAATCACCCCTCGTTCATTCGAGCAATTTTAACAGTAGAGCAAATTTAAAGATGGCGTTCGACAGGAACTAACGTTTTCTATTAATTCAAAACAATTTTTCTTCAAATACCAAATTTCATGTCATTAGGACTTGTAGTTTCGAAGTTATTAGGACAGAAAGATTGGAGCTTCTAATGTTAAATCAGTTTCTTAGACTTTTATGGATATTTTCCTAAATATTTCCATAGCGCTGATATTTTGTACTATGGTACTGTTAAAAAATTCAAACACAATCCACTAGAATTTTATTTAAAAAATAGTTTTTAGTATGCAATAATTATTAAATTAATGTTTGAAACATTTATGAATTGGAATCTTATTATATTTTTATGGGAATCGATTCAGATGGACTTCTAGTTCGGACATGCAAAATTCAGACTCTTTCCAATGATTAGTTTTTGAGCTACATTAAATTTTCCCAATTATTGCGATTTTTAGGGACAAACCAAAAGTTTATAAAATGCCTGTCTGACCTCGGATAATAGTTTTCGGATCGTTTGCACTTGCATAGTAAATATAATAATGTATTTCTCAAATCTTTTGCACTTGCATAATAAATATAATTCTCGGATGGCTGAAAAATATGTTTGAAATAGTGTTCAAATTTGAAATTCGGGTAGTGATAACTACAATTAATCTCGATCTACGAATATCTACGCATATTTCTACGTGGAGATGATCCCTGAAACTCAAACTGACATTGAATATTTCGAGATATATTGATAGTCATGAAATTTTATATTTAGACTAATTTAACTATACAGAACCTTATTATGACATCATATCACGGTGTTTCCATTTCAAACTTTGTTGTTTGTGCAAAATTTGATATAAAACGTCCCCTTATACAAATTTTTTGAATTTGAATTTATTTGTAGAGTAAGTTATTCACTATTGAATAATACCTTTGAATTTGCTCTAGTATGAATACTGCTCGAAATAAAGGAGGTGGTTCGTTTTTTTTTCATCCGTGACTGTACATCATGATAACGTGGACCGGATATGTTTCAGGCACATGGGTCGTATATCCTGTCTCCAGGTCTATATATATTTGATGACTGAATAATTTTAGTTCATATAATAGTTTGTTAGGTATAATTTCGGACTTGGAAGTCGAGCAGGTGAGAGGATGAAGTTTTTAGGCTTGTATACCTTTCCCCACGTATTGGTGATTGATACCCTTCATAAAATGTGGCGTTGTTCCTCGTTGGTCGGTATCCGATGTTGGCATGTGACTGGTAGACAGTTTGGTGTCCTTTCTCTCTAGATGAAGGATAGTTACATAACAGGAAAAGCAAACTCTCAATTCAACAGTTTTGAATGTTGAGAATTGAAGAAAAACCATCATGGTGGCAATTATTTGCATTTGTCATACATAATATATTATATTGTTAGTTAATTATTGTAGAGGTGACAAAATTTACCACTAAACGTAAGTTTTTCATGTAAAATAAAATTACAGAATATGCTTACCGTGAGCGAATATACGACCAGTTGAAATTGATCAGAAGTCAAATGTCATCCATAGTTTATATCAAACCAATTTAGTTACTTTTATGAAATATATTTATATTTCATTACATACAAAGGGCGTTCCATAAAAACTGAGAGTGAATTTTTTATGTAGTGGCAACACCGCGAAACTAAAAAATAAAAACGCAGGCGATTTTTTCAAACTGTTAACTGTACAATTATAGATATTCTAAACGAAGCAGACGATTTTATTTTCCTAGTTTCGTGCTTGTTTAAAGAACCGTTTTTATTTGTCCTACAGAAATGGAGGTGAGTGATTCAAAGTAAAAAAAACGAAATGCGTTCTGCCATAAAATTTTGTTATCGTTTGGGCAAAACAGCTCCAGAAACAGTTAAGTTTATGAAAGAATCTTACAAAGACAAATGTTTTGGTGAGTCTACTATTTTTAGATGGCACGGAGATTTCAAAAAAGGACGTTTGTCTGCAGAACTGGCACCTAAGCCCTGCCGACCAGAAAGTGCTGTGAATGATCGAAAAGTTAACACTGTGTGGGCAATTTTGCAAGAAAATCGGCGAATGACAAGTGAGGAGATTGTGGCATCTACTAACATTTCGAAAACGTCGATATTTTGCATTCAACGCAACAATTTACAGCTTCGCCATTGTTACTGATGGGTCCCTCATCACCTTACTAAAGAACAAATGCAAACAAGAATTCCCCAATGTTGTGAGTGGAAACAGATGCTTCAAAATGATCCGAATTTCCTTAAGACTGTAATAACAGGTGATGATACTTGGGTGCATCATTTTTATCCCCTTACCAGTGCAACAAGTATATGGAAACGCATTAATTCTCCGCCTCCGAAAAAAAATCCGACAAACCAAATCTGCTGGAAAGGTCATGATGATTATTTTCTTTGATCATCAGGTGTAATCTATCAGTATGCTGTGCCTCAAAAAAGTACTGTTAATGGCGAATATTATATTGCAGTTTTGAAAATTTTGCGACAACACATATCGAGAAAACGACATGAACTGGTAGGGTAATGGTAGCGTCGTACTAGAGCAACATAATAGGCTATTGACGACGGTCCAGGATCAGTCCCTTAAGGGAGAGATCCGATGACAACACCACATCATTTGGAACCACGGTCAGATGACGAGGCCACACCTGAGCTGGCACCCCACTCTCCAAACTTCAATACCAACCCAACGTGAAGACTTTCGGCTACAACAGATTTAAAGTACACCAGCCACCTCTTGACCATACGCTTACAAACATCCATGCCCGGACCCAGATTCGAACCAGGAGCCTTCCGATCTAGAGGCTAACACCTTAACCACTTGAACTGGTAGGGATATAGACATGACATCACAATAAGGCTCGCCTGCATGTCGCTACTTCTGTTCAGCAATATCTTAGTCGATGCAACATTAAAATCATGCCACATCCCCTTTACAGTCCAGATCTCGCACCATGCGATTTCTAGCTGTTTCCGACGTTGAACGAGAAGCTCCGTGGTAAAAAATTTAATACAGGTTCTGAAGAAACAGAAGTTATTTCAGGAGTGCAGGGTTCTTTGAAGCAGCTTCCAGAAAAAGGCTTCTCTACCTGGTTTGAAAAGTGGGTTGAACCATGGGACCGTTGCATATCATCTGAGGTTAGTTATTTTAAAAAAGAAAGATGTATTTTTTTCTGTAAATAAATTTTAGATTTTTTTTTTTATGATTTTACTCTCTCTCTCTCAGTTTTTATGGAACACTTTTTGTATCAATTAAATAAAGAGTCCTTACAAATATTTTAAACTATTAATATCACACTCCCGAGCCATATCGAATAGCTCGTTTTGATACTCCAGTGCGACACACGTTATTTCTACCTACCTAACTACTTACCTCTCTCTGTGCTGTATACATTATTCCTGACACGTTTTTAAATTTAAAAGTTCCAAATTTAGGCTATACCCCAGGTGCAGAATTATGTTCAATGTTCTGCAACACAACTCCAAGCAATTGTAATTGTTCTACAGGCATTTTGTCCGAATTCTAAAAACTGCAGTAAAATAAAAAAACAAGCGTAAAGCAGAATTATCGGCTAAATATATATGTACTACATATTTATAATAAAACATCAAAATTAATTAACTTACTTTATTTGAATCCAGGGGTATACTTTCAGAATTTGCAATTCTGTCTATAACTTTTGAAGTTAAATATTTTGTCATTGACATAGAAGATGTGTTTTTTATAAAGTGTTTGTGGTAATTTGTGTTCCGTAGCTAGAAAAGAAAAAAAGTGTGGCAAGGAGCGGGCTGCAGAACATCGTAACATTGACTGAAAACAAATAGGTCAAAATTTTGATAGAGTTAAGGAAACGTTGTTCTGCAAAGACTGTTTGTTCTGCGACGTACGTCGCAGTTTTAAGCACTTTCTGCTCCCGGGGTCTACACCCTCTATGCTTTTCCATTTTTAGAGAAGATTAATTCTGGTAAAGTCAAAGTTTAGTCGGTTTATTGGACTTAATAACGCAAGTGCCATACTTGGAATAGCTGCATCAAACACAAAACAATGTCAACCAATGGATAAACACGTCTTATCGACACAGAAAAGAGAAATATAGACAGGATAAGTTACAGAAATTGAGGCTGAGCCGCTTGTAACCGATGTTGTAACTCGCACCAATGTTAAAGGTAAGGTGAAGTAACCTTTTGGACTAACGGCTATAGATATAACAAGTCCGATTCTTTCTTGGTGCGATTCTTATAATTTCACGGTACAACTCATGTACTGGCCGTTGTTCTTGGCGAGATCATAGTACAGCCGCTGTACCAGCGATAGTCTAAAGGTTAACGTCGAGGTGGAGCATTACATCTATTACATTCTAAATGATTACGTATCAATATGCTTGATCTTGACAATTTTCTGGAAAAACAAATAACCGATTGACTATCACAGAACTGATTGAGGTTTTATGGCGCAATGTCCATGCTGCATTTGGCCATAATGCGCTAGACACAAGACATACTATAAAGTAACGGAGATACACACTCAAAGAAAGCTCTGCTGGCACAGAAGAGAGAAATACACTCAGAGAGGAATTGAACCTACAACTCGTTCAGTGGGCATACCCACTGAACCACGACAACTCCAAACTTATTGGGGTAGGTAGTTAATTAACGTTGCACTGGAGCAACAGAACGGGCAATTGGTGACGGTTCAGCAGCAATCTCCAAGGAAAAAATCCGAGGGCATCGCCTCGTAACTTTGAATCACTGTCAAATGACGATCAATGTAAAACGAACTGGTTCCTTGTGTATTATTTTACTTGATGCTCCTGTTTAGAATTTAGCCAAATTTTGAATATCAAGATGTAACAGTGAACCATTTTATAAAGGAAAAACTATGTTCATAACCTGTGCTGTGCTGCCTCGAGTACCATGTAAATTCAACTACAGTAGAACTCCTATTATCCGAATTCTAGTTATCCGGATCGCCTTGAGAAACAAAAGAAATCAGCAAAATCCACATTTTAAAAGTTTCTCATCGGTGAAGGATAAAAACGAAACGGAGGAAGTGTCAGTTGAGGACATAAGAAACATCCTAGTGAAAATTCCTGGATGTTCCTAGCTTAATGCAGAGGACATAGGCGAGTGGCTGGTGTGTGATTCTTCGGACCCTTTATATTAAATTCTCAGTGACGATGAACTCATTCAAAGTGCGAGAGAACTCATTGATGATCCGGAGGATGACGACGACATTGCTACTCAAACAGACGCGGGACCGTCAGCTAGTAAGACGTGTGAGTGTCTTGACACAGCACTGAAAGGGATGGAGTGGCAGCCCCGAGTGCGACACACACCATCTACACCTACTCACCGTCAAGCGTATGCGAGACTTGGCTGCACGGAAACGAGTAAAGACAGCGAAACAACTGATTTTGACAGATATGTTCAAGCAATGATACATTTTAATACAGTATGTAAGTGCAAAATGTCAACAAAATTGTATTTTCATACTCATTAAATTACAATGCATACTAAAACAAAATTCGTTTGTTTACTAAGAAATGACATTTTCTTAGTGAATTACCCAATTATCCGGATATTTGATTATCCGGATGGGGTCTGGTATCAATTGATCCGGATAGTTAGAGTTCAACTGTACATACCTAATCTGTGTGACCACGGCTAAGGACCGGTGCACATATCCGGTTTTTCAACGTGCGGCGCCGCTGCAGCACCGAAGCCCGATTATGTACACATAGCTGTGAAATGACGCAAGTACTCATTTCGCGCCATTTGCGATAAATATTCTATCGAAGAAAACGTGTTTATTTGGCTTACATGGTGTACAAAAAAGTATATTTTGAAGCAAAATAGACGTTACTGGATTCAACCATTTATTAATTATTATTTATATTCCATTTATTTATGAAAACAAGGTACTTCAGAACGGAGACGCGTGTACGGCGATCTGCGTTACAAATTGCACGCAAGTTGGACGTGCGTTACAGCAGAGGCGCCGGAGGCATGTGTGCACTACAGCATTTTATATAATACATCTCAGACCGCACTTGCGTTGCGGCAGCGGCGCTGCACGTTGAAATACCGGATGTATGCACCGGGCCTAAAGGATTTCAGTACGACATATTTACAATAAATCTATGCGATTTGCAGGTTCCGTAAATTATGTGCTTCGAACAGTTTTCAAATACTGCATATTTATTCGAACAGTAAAGTGCCGCAGTAGCCCAGTTGGTAATCACTGATTAGTAACCGGAGGGTTGCGAGTTCGAAAGTCAATCCAAACAAAGATTGTCTTGTACGTGGGGGCTAGTCACGTTAAAACTGCCACTGAAATCAAATATCCAAACGTTGATGTATGTAGTATGGAGGTTTGGAGAGTGGGATACCAGCTCATGTGTTGACCTAATCGTCTGATCCTGGTTCAAAATAACGAGATGTTGTCATCGAAACTTTTTCCTTCGGTATTCATCCCGAACCGTCGCCAAGTGTGACGTTGTAATTTCTTTATTTTTATAGAAATAACGTTTCAAGTTGTGCAGTGGATAACTGGGAACTAGCTCCTAGTAAATTTATTCAATTGTGATAAAATAATCATGAAGCCATTCACAGGTAAATATGAATTCGTCCACTGAGTTCAATACTGATAAAAAATTTGGAAGGAAAAGGTATCGCACACTTACCTGCACGCAATCTTTGAAGCACGTGAGTGTAAGATTTACAAGATGAGAGAGCCTTCGCAGCGAAATCTGATAATTCATCCCAATAAAGCTCCGCCCACCGTGGAATAATTAGATTATACTTTTTCTAAAACAATATACTTATGTAAGTATACATCACAGAAACATGGATGGTAAATTTATCAAGAAAACTCATTGGTAAGAAATGGACAAATTAATTTCTTACCAAATATAAAACTGATGAATACATTAATACAGTGTCTTAAAAGTCCCCGCACTCCAACTTAAAAAAAAAATATCGTCCTTTTTTTTTTAACTATTGTATTTTATATCGTCTGCTTATATTTTTTTTATCGATTCTTTAATTTTTATCGTTTGGTTTTCCTTTGCGCTCAAGTTGTGTAATAGTAAAATTCCACGTCATAATTTGTTCTTCATTGCAAAATGAGTTTATCATCACGTATTCAGAGAATTGCGCTGCTTGAGGCTTGTTTTGAATGTAAATCATACGAAAGATGTTAATTATTTTGGCGACATAAATATCCAAATTATGCAACACTGAGTAAATATACGCAAGATCAACTCGTTCGGCGATTTCGTGAGAGGTTCGGTTTAAGACAAACACAGGAGTAGAAGACAAACACAGGAGTGGAAGACAAACACAGGAGTGGAAGACAAACACAGGAGTGGAAGACCGAAAGTCGTTACACCAGACTTTGTAGAAGAAACTCTCAACGGATGATATTGCAATCTCCTCATCAATCCGCGAGGCGTTTGTCACAATAAATGGGCACATCACATGGATTGACACACAAGGCTTTAAGAACTTTGCATTTTCATGCCTATTGAGTATAAATGTTACAGAAGCCAATGCAACCGGACATCGAGAAGCGGCTTTATTATTACCGATAGTTCCGAAGTTATATCAACATTTCGGACAAAATATTTTTCTCCAATGAGGCATGGTTTCTTCTCATGGCATCATTTAAGCGATTACGCGTTAACTCTAAGAACTCCATCATTTGGGCGACGACAAATCACCATTCATCAATGCAAAACCTTTACATTTTCAAACAATTGGCGTTTGGTGTAAAGTATCAAGCAAAAGGATTGCTGGGTCTGTTTTTCAAGTCATCTGTTGATGGCACTGTATACAGAGAACTTATCCAACAATTTGTTGCCCTATTAGAAGTGGATAACCGAGATTCTTGGTTCCAACAAGACGGTGTAACCTGCCATACAAGTTATGACACCATGGGCAGGCTTCAAGATTTTTTTGGCAATCGACTCATCTCAAGAAATCTTTGGCACCTCGTTCCCTTGATCTGAGCATCCCTGATTTTTTTTGTAGGGATATATAAAGAACAAAGTTTATGAAAATAATTCCCAATTAAAAGATGCTCTGAAAATTGCTATTATAAAAGGTTACAAGAAGTCACTCCCAGCATCTTGAAACGCGTTTCTAAAAATATGTGTAACGACTTCAGCTTTACCTCCAAGAAAAGGCGAACATTTTGAACATTTTGAACATTTATTACAAGCGTAAGTTCGAATTTTTTTCCTACTTTATGTTAAAAGTGCTTTTTACTATTAGCATAAAAATAATTGTTTTAAAGTTTATTGTTTTTGTGTAATGAATTCCCGAATCGTCAGTACGGGAACTTTTAGGACATTATAATTTTTTATGCGTATTTCTGGCAGAAGTTTAAATGAAGAAATAACAAATAGGTGTTTCATAATACGGTCACCAAAGCATCTATATTATATATATATATAATTCTCTTACGTGGCACGCAAAAAAGACGTTATTTGTAATCGCGTTTGGGCAACACTGTACGATTGTTTGTTCATCGCGAAGTCTCGCGCATCGATTGAATTTATAGCGGTATCGGATGAAATTTTATTGAAAAAAAAAAGGAAATTTTAATGAGCTGTTGCAGTTAGTTTATAATAGAAATCAAAGAAAGCGGAGGATCTTTTCAGGGCCATTTAAAAATCGGTCCTTTTCAGGGCCAACAATTATAGTTCAACAAGACGCTTGCACTACAACTTTCGGCAACAAACTCAATGAAAAAGTGTGGGTCGTTTGAGTGCTGGGAAAATGTACACACAGACAACATGCTGGGTATTCAATTTCCAAAGCAACGCTCACATTTCGAGTCAAAATTTGCACAAAGTTTTCATTTGAATTCTGATTTTAGAGATACTGTATATATTTTTTCTGTAATACAGCAAATTTAATTTTGAAAAACATTTTTTTGATAACATATTTTGTAAATAATCCCTTCTGCTAGGACACATGTCTTCATTGAGGCGAGCGAAGCGAGCATAGGTTCGCGCAGCGAACCAATGAGGATGGCGAAGCAATCCTACGGGGGTTGGCGAGCGTTAGCGAGCAGGGGGCAGGCCCCCTAGTCATAGTTACATCACAACTTTCAGTCCACACATCAACTTCACCACACAAAAATTACTAATAGACATTTTATCGTTTTTTTACTTGGCCATGGTCCTTTCTTGAAATATCTTTATCGTTTCAAACTCAAAGCACCCCCTACTGTCCATGTGGAGAAATTGGCGATACATATCTTTACCTATTCGTGCAGATTTAACACTTGGTGGTTTGCATTATCTTTGAAAACTACCCTGTATTAGCAACCTATAGTACAAAAGCCTTCTGTCTTCTAAGTGTTACGGTTACACTATCTCTACCTTTTCCTGTAAATTCCCGCTATTATTCAAAACTGTTACGGATGCTCGGTAATCACTAATTTGTTTTGAAAAAGAGGTCTTATCTCTATTTTTTTCTAGAATATAATTTTTCTTTAGCTAAAAATGACTAGACTAGGTTCCGCTGACCCTTTTAATGTAACCCGCTTCTTGTAGAGATCTAAGCCTTTTTGATGAGTTGGGTGAGGTCATGTGTGTAAACGGACTTTGCTACGGTCATCTGCCTTCTTACCAATGGTTGATTGGGGTGTTTTAGGCGTGGAATATTTGACCAGACAACAGACTTACGATATAGACATATACAATGAATATTTTACTGACACAGAAATACACCCAGGAAGCAGTGCACCTGGCAGGAATAGAACGTGCGCCTCGCAGGTTGCTAGTGTAGTAGACATTCCCACTGAGCCTCGACGGTTCCACCTTCTTACCGATGCCGCATTATAATTGTCCAATCAATGAGTCACTGCTTTCAGTCCGTTGTAATGATTTTTTCTCTCTGAAATCCAGTCACGGAACACTGAATCAGACTAACATTGTTTAGAACATAATTTTTCAAAGTGGGCGCTAAATGAATCATGGGGAACAATACTGGCTGCTGGCCTCAGGAAAAATAGAGGGCATCGAGAAGAGTAGACAATAAGTTGCCACAAAAATGTATAGCACAAATAATTTTAAATAGAAAAATGCAAGTTACAACTGGTCGGTCTTAAAACAAGACGACAGGTGAAAACAAGCGAGAGTTAGAATATATGTATTTGTGCGGTCTTCCGAACAGTACAGCCTCAGGAAAAATAGAGGGCATCGAGAAGAGTAGACAATAAGTTGCCACAAAAATGTATAGCACAAATAATTTTAAATAGAAAAATGCAAGTTACAACTGGTCGGTCTTAAAACAAGACGACAGGTGAAAACAAGCGAGAGCTAGAATATATGTATTTGTGCGGTCTTCCGAACAGTACAGCCTCAGGAAAAATAGAGGGCATCGAGAAGAGTAGACAATAAGTTGCCACAAAAATGTGTATAGCACAAATAATTTTAAATAGAAAAATGCAAGTTACAACTGGTCGGTTTTAAAACAAGACGACAGGTGAAAACAAGCGAGAGTTAGAATATATGTATTTGTGCGGTCTTCCGAACAGTGTAGCTACAGAAATAGGTACATGCTATGAGCAAGTTTACTGTGCAATCTATATATATAATTCTCTTACGTGGGACGCAAAAAATACGTTATTTGTTATCCCGTTTTGGCAACATTGTACGATTGTTTGTTTACCACGAAATCGCCTCAATTGAATTTATAGCGATATCGGATGAAATTTTATTGAAAAAAAAAAGAATTTTAGTCGAGCTGTTGCAGTTTAAAATTACAAATAAAAGAAAGCGGAGGATCATTTCAGGGCCATTTAAAAAACGGTCCTTTTCAGGGCCAACAATTATAGTTCAACAAGACGATTGCACTATAACTTTCGACAACAAACTGAATGAAAAAGTGTGGGTGACTCAAGAGTGTTTTATGGAAATGCACACACAAACAACATGCTGAGTATTCCATTTCCAAAGCAGCGCTCACATTTCGACTCAAAATTTGCTCAAAGTTTTCATTTGAATTCTGATTCCAGGGTCCTGTATATATATTTACTGTAATACAGCAAATTTAGGTTTGAAAAATATTTTTTTGGTACATCATATTTTGTAAACAATCCTTTCTGCTAGGACACGTGTCTTCATTGATGCGAGCGAAGCGAGCATAGGTTCGCGTAGCGAACCAATGAGGATTGCAAAGCAATCCTCCTGGGGTTGGCGAGCTTTAGCGAGCAGGGGGCGGGCCCCCTAGTACAAATATATAAGACTTAAATCACTGTAGGACTTTTTTCGAATGTGATGAGTTATCAGTTTGGTGTACTGCTATGCAAATCGATGTCGATGTTTTCAAAACATCGCTGTATTTACCTTCGATTTATTGTAGCCGATGTTTGTTTAACATCGATGTTTTTACGGTGTCGATGTTTTGTTTTTGATTGAAAAAGTACCATAGCAAAAATTAAAAAAAAAATAGCTGTTTAACTAAGTATTCGTCAGTGATGGGGACATCCGTTCTTTCAGAAAGAGTTCTTTCCCTAACTGGTGGGATAGTTAGTGAAAAAAGAAGTCGGCTTAAGGTGGATAATGTTAACAAACTTATTTTTTTACAAACTGTTGATAATACAAGTATTATTGAAATAATACAAATATACAAACATAACTATTTTATAATTATAGGCCACAATATTTTTTATTTACAGTTAATAAAAATTTTAAGTTTGTTATGTTCCCCCCCCCCCATAAGTTGATAAATATTTAATAATAACTAGCATTAATTATTGTTATGTACCTAATTATACTTATAGTTGGTAGTACCTATGTCAAATTGTTAAAAATATTATTTTCTTTTATATTATTCATTTTGAAAATAAAGAATTTGTTAATTGTTCTTATTAATTTTATTGAACTTGTTTTGACAGTTAAAAATCTTAGTTTTAAATTAATAAACACGGAAAATGACAAATTAAACCCCTCCCCCCCCTGCGAACATTAATATTTGTGGTTACTAAACCAGATTTTAAGAAATTTGGGAGAGGAAGTTAAAATATCTTGATGTTTTAAAACATCGATGGTTTATGGTCGATGTATTATCAACATCGATGTTTTAATTTTGAACATCGATGTTTCAAAACATCGATGGTTTGTTGTCGATGTTGCATCCCTAGTCGATGCCTTGTTTTAAAGTGAAGATATCAAGCGCGGGCAATGGCTTGCCAACTCTCTTGATCTGAATCCTATAGAATATGTTTGGGGATATGCTCGAGAGACATATTGCAGCCCTTAGCCACCTACCAAGTTCCGTTCCGGAAATGAAAACTGCTCTTCGTGAGGCTTGGAACTCTGAGCTCACAACTCAACCATACCCTCATCGAAAGTGAGGGAAAAAAATCGTCGTGCATCATGCTTGTGTACCAGAGGCTCCCAAACACCGTATTAATCTACAACATCGCATTGTTTAAGTCATTCTGTTTCACTAAAGTTCACATTCGTACTGTGAAACTTTTCCTTTAAACCTTTTTCTTTGGACAATAACTCAGTATTTTCCTTGTTTGCATCGTTTTCTTCTTCTATAACCATATTACACCTGCATACTGCGAATTTCTCCATTGCGATGTAGATTTTCTCAAAGATTCACATAGACAGGAATTGTGCTTAACCTTTGGACCTGAATGTATGTATTTGAGCGCACTTCCGACACATTTTTGACTGTCTTTCCGTCGTCTTGTTTAGTTGAATGTGGATTTAGTATGGTAAAAAGTCTAAAAAAGAGGAAGCTACTGCAAACAGTTGACCTTAGAGTTATAAGGATACTGTTGACGAATACAGAGCCTCAGATCGACAACTTGGAAGCACATTAGTCTTACCCTTCTCTTTGGGGCCGCGGTAGCTGGGTTCCAAGAGTAACGGATTAGCAAACGGAGGGTTTCGAGTTCGAAATTCGTCTCAAACAAAGACCGTCGTGTACATGGGGGCTGATACATGTTAGATCTGTAATGGCTTCAAATGTAGGCGTGATGCGAAAGTTTCGAGAATGGGTGCCAGTTCAGGTGTGAATTCGTCATATGACCATGGATCAAAATTACGAAGTGCTGACCCCGGATTTTTCCCAACGGGATTGATCTTGAACCGTTGCCAATAACACGTGGTGTGTCTCCAGTTCAACAGTCGTAATTCAACTACCTACAGTTTTATTAGTGGTTATTTTAAATTTTACTGGTTTGATTGATATTAGTAATAGTAGTAAGCAATCTAGTCTGCCTATGTGTAATTTAATTTTTGTTATTTCACTTTAATAAATAACTTTAGTTTCAATTCCAAATTTTGTTTTCAAACAAACTTTTTGAAATTAAAAAGCTATTGCAGTTTTACGTGCAATTTGTCAACAGTTGAGATAGATTTGTCCGTAGGAGGCGCTGTCTTTGTAAAGAGGCATTGACCAAGAAGTTTGAAAAATTACGCCCTAGAGTGTATTTTAAGAATCCTAGGCTGGGACTAAGGCTGACGTTAGAATTCCGCTTTGGCGGTTCTTCGAATCACGGGCAATATGGAGTTTTCATTTGGTTTTAAGTTTTTGTCTATATTTGAATCTGATGGGGTATTTCAAAGTGCACCGGAATTGCTTAGTGTGTGACGACGCATCTACTTAAAAACGTGACGCTTGTTTTGTTTCTTATACCTAATTTTCGAACAAATTTTTACTCCTAGACAAATGAAATTAATGTTAGCGTATAAAATCAGTATCGTGGTAGAAAACTCGGGGTCAATGCCTATTTTACACTTTTTTAACAGCTTATTTAATAGTATTTATTGCTTTTATTTTTCAAGAATTTCCAATGTTTTGACACTAATATATTGCTAGGAGGACATTGGTACCTTTTTTTCTTTTATAACTTTCAGAACATTGAAGTAATTTGTAGACATAAAACAAAACCAGAGAATTTAGACGCTGGTCATATTTCTACCAAGTTACAGACTAATTTATGTTTATAAAGCCAAGCATTTGGGAATTGTTGAAGCTAAAGAATAATTTCTGGAATAAAAAAGTATTTATACTGTCGAAAATCAGGAAGAAAACATTATAAAGTGAAATTACATCATATGTTCTCTCGACATATAAATTCAAAAATACGAGAATTACGAAACACATTAACTCACTTCAACGAACAAAGTGTCATACAGATGATATGCATTTATAAAAGTACTAAGATCCACGCCACTATGAGAAGATAACTTTTTCAACATTTCCTGTAGAAACATACATGATTATCATATTTCAGTAATCTAAAAATTTGCCATATATATAATATCAAGATACACAATTTAATTTCCAGAGAGTGTTTGTTTTATGATTATTATTATTCCGAACGCACTTAAAGGATAACGAAATTAATACTAAGCAGAGCTAAAATACTGCCACTCTTAGATGTTTTTTTTAAATCAAACATAATTTTTTTATTTCTATTGAAAAATCAAGCTCATAAAACTTCTAAACCAGCAGCCATGATAAGTTCTCTTGAAGTAACGCATACAAAAAGGAAGATACAACACCTCTCTCTAACTGGGCTTTTATTGAACAAACAAAGCACACAAAGTCTGATATATTTTAGTTTTTTTTATCACGCTATTTGATTTGTTTAACGAAATAAAAGAAACAATTAATAAAAAGAAGGAAGAACTGCGAAAAATTTGCAAATTGGAAATGTTTGGTTTTCACTTAGATTTTGCTTCAAAAAACATGCGGGAAAAATTCAAACTTTTCAAAGACTAAAGGAAGTATTAGGATTAGTAAAACTAAAAAAGTTAAATAGAAATTTCAAGTTCTTTCCATGAATTTTCAAGAACTATGGAGCCCTCCAATACAAGTAAAAGCATTAAAAATAGTTCACCTTATGATCTGAAAGCAACTTCATACATTGGTGAGATTTATAAACTCTATGAAGTTCCTCAGTGGCTTCGGGACATTCGCTTTCAGGAGACAGAACCTACAATTTACAAAAACATAACTCAACATATAAATCTTATCAATATGAATAAACAAGTAGACTGAATTTAATAAAATCCCTAAAGTTTTGTCAAGTTACCATATCTTTCTGTTTTGCGATGTAATTGACAGTTATAGGTTGCCAGTGAATGTTGTCGTCAAACATCCATTCTGGTGTAGGCGCATAAAAGGAAGCAATATTAGATAGTGCGCTTTTCAAGCATCGATCAACGGCTGTACTGTTAACAGTGACCTGAAAAATTGTATCAAAACAATATTTTATCGCTTCAAATTTTCGATGTTTTGGGCTCAATCATAATACAGAAGAAGTATTAGAATAACACACAAAGACAGCAAAGAAGATTTTTAAAAAATTGATAGGTTGTGTCGAGGACACAAAACGTAGTTTTGACGTGCATTCTCAAGTATGATAATGGGTTGTAATTAGAATGAAGCATAGGAAGTTTGAACGGTTGTTTATTGTGTGAATATTTAACACTTTACTTAGTTTGAACTATTGATCTCTAGACTACGGCCGGTATAGCAGTTGCACCTTGAAAAATATAAGAATAGTGCCAAGAATTAAACACGCTTGCTATATCTAAAGCCGTAGTCAAAAGGTTAAAGTACATTGCTCTGCTTACATTTCTACGCTGAAAAAAATAAGTATTACTCAATGCATATAATTTCTAAATATTATAGTACCAAATGAACTGTCTAATAACTAATTAGTAATAACTACTAATAACTTTATTAGTTATTGAGCAACAGCACATATTACCTCATTGGGATTAGAAGTGACAAAGTTCTTATACAAATCTCGAAGGAATTGTCCAAGGCCATAGTGTTGCTTTCGTCCCAGCTACAAAAAGGATAAGAATTGGAATATCTACTATTTTAGTACATAAAAAATTAAATCGAAAAATACCCAACAGGTCTACAACAATTAGTTAGAATAATAAATACTTTTGACTTTCGTAATTTTTGTGTTCGATTACGTTACTCCTATTTCAGCAACTTAAAACTAAAGGTAATTTAAGATGCAATAACGGCTTTTATATTACAAATTACATTATTCAATGAAAATAATTCAGAACATGATCTTAAACTGATATTTTAAAGGCACCGTAATTATAAGTGTAATAATGTCTCCTTGTGAGGAACCTTTTGGGTTTTTTAGCACAAAGGCCGAAGTGGTCCAAAGAGATAATTTTAAGTAATTGTGGAATCCTGGAGTCGCGACCCCCCTGTTTACCAGAGACAGTAAATTTTATAGCAAAATAATCGATCACTAGGGACCTTCGAGTTCGTGAAGCCCGTACACACCTAAAGATGCGTCACTGAGAGGAGCCTTTTGGAGAAATAAACTGGGTTTCATTGAAATTAATTCCACGTACTCTTCTAACAGTGGTTATAAAGAGTAAAATTATATTCTTGAGAGCACATGAGTTTTTAACTACTTATTTTTATTTGTTTGCTGAAAAAGTAATTTTTAATTGTCTGAGGGGCTCACATGAATCACTCCATTGCGCAATGTTCAGTCTTAACTGCATGACTTCTAAGCAGTTTTGACCTGTTCCTATAAAAACTTTTCAAAGGATTATTTTCTAAGGAAAGTACCAGCAGTATCTTCCCAAATGAATTCTATTCTAAGGAAAGGAGACCAATATAAAATTTTCAAGGGTTGAAAGAAACACAACGCTACATTACACTGAAATCTCGTGAGACTCAATTACAGTGAAACTTCGATTAACCATCAGGGTCGGTACCGGGATCATAACGGTTAATCGAACAGACGGATAGCAGACAAACCTTAAACAACATATCCACCCCATCCATTGCATACAAACGAATGATAAAAAATGCAGATTTATGAACTGGAAATCCACTGCACATATGTGTGTTTTATTTTTGGCGACAATCTGGTTACTGTACATAGAGTACAGTACGTATGTGTTGACGTACTAATACCTTTTAATAAGTGACTTACGGTTAACAGAAACTGACGGTTAATCGACCTTTTACTGTAATATGGTTCTACCGCTGTTAAAACATTACTTAGCAATTGCTGTTTGATTTAATGAAACATTCGTACAAGTATAAGGTTCTGAAATAGGCGCATGAACTTTAGATTCGAGGTCATATGTGTTAGCCCCTTGATCATATATACATTGATAGAACCCTATGAGATACACGGATTATATAATTTTATTTAGTGAATTACCTCTGTTAATTTCCCCAGACCTTCAGGCCAAACAAGCTCAGGATTTGGATCAGTCGGATACAAAAACCTAGGTGCTCTGTCTCCGTGCCTAAAAATCTGGAAATAAAAAATTGTTAGTTTGTTAGTCAATTATAAAAATATAGTATTAAAATTTAAAAATCTAGATATCTGATTTTGCAGCACACAAATCAATATCACAAGATTCAAAAGCTACAGTAAGATTCAAAAAAATAAACTAGATTAGAGATGCCAAATTATGATTTTGAATGTAAAAGAAACTGTAATAATGGACCGTAACACTTTTCAATTACAGTAATATCCTCATCCTGTGCCTAACATAAATAATTCTATATTTTAAACTAGGCTATATGATTTTAAAGTTAAATCGCAATGGAAAAGTCTTTATATAGTTAACTTTAGAATACAGAAATTTTTTTATCATTCTTCATCCTCATTTCCAAACACTTTTTTTTTTATAAAACTTTATTTTCCTCAATCTCTTTTCTCCATCTATGTTCTAATGAAAGACGCAGAGGTAGGGCGAGTTGTTATTTTGAGATATCAAAAGGTAATTTTTGGTAATTTTTTGTTAACATCGTACTAGAGCAACATAACGGGCTATTGACGACGGTCTGGGATCAGTCCCTTAAGGGAAAGATCCGAGGGCAGCGCCTCGTAATTTGGAACCACGGTCAGATGACGAAGCAACACCGGAGCTGGCACCCCACTCTCCAAACTTCCAGACCAACCCAACGTGAGGACTTTCGGCCACGACAGATTTAAGGTGCACCAGCCGCCACTACACCATACGCTTACAAACTTCCATGCCCAAACCCGGATTCGGACCAGGAACCTTCCGATCAAGATATCAAAAATAGGAGGGGGATAAGCCACGAAGGTTTGGGAATCAACGAATCGATTTGCTATTGAAGCATGAAGCTTTCCTGATGTTTTACGTCACATTCGTCAATTTGTCTTGCTTTAGAATTCTGTATGAATATGTCTGCCACCTGCCTTAGAATGTGGCAAATTGAGCGATCGAAAGAAATAACACGAAGCTCTGCAAACACATGTCCTCTCTATTTCATTAGAACATCGATTCTCTCCATAGCCAAAGTTCATGCAGTACCCGTAATACACGCACACCACATTTACCATCAATCTTTATCATAAAAAGGCTGACTAATTAAACAGTGATAGGACACAGAAGCTTGTATAAGGCATCTAGGCTTGTCTTGTAAATAAGCCTGAGTCATCTGTTAAATTTAGTTGCCGACCCTTACTTTAATGGATGTTTCACATGCGCTCAGCATTACAGTCAAATTACAACACTTAAAGAATAAAATATTTTAACCTTCCAAGTGGTTTCGACGAGATATCTCGTCCATCAAGATCTGACCACTTTTGCTAACGACGAGATCCCTCAAGATCTTGCCATTTTTTTATGATAACGGGATCAAGGTCTGACCAGTTTTCTTCTATTGAACTATCTCGTCAATCAAGATTTGGTCAGTTTTGTTGACCAAGACAGCTCGTCAAGAAAACGATTGAATTTTGAATGATGTAAATATTGTTGTTTTTCGATGACATATCAAGATCAGGTCAGTTCTTCGGTACAGCTACACTCTACGTTTATGAGTGATGGCAACGGCTTGCCGATTTTTTTGGCGCACTTCTAGTAGCGAGTTACGATAAATTAAGGCAACCCATCTTTCGTTACGGTTGTTGTGGTTTTCACGGCAACCTCGGCAAACGGAAACTTTCAATTTTCATTTTGAATATTCTAGAAAGTTCTTCCAAAATCCGTTAAAATCGTTTGATTTCATTGATTCGTTTGAAATTTTTTCTTTCCTCCCATTGGTTATTTTGTTTTTAAAATATCCTTTGATTGCATTGGTCCTTTTAAATCGTTTTCTGTGATACCATTGGTCCATTTATTTGTATTTTGACAGTTGTGGAATTTTTATTTTGTTATAATAGTTTATACGACAGGATTAAAAGTTTTGTTTTTTTGACCATTTTCGTTTTCATTATTATTTTACGAGAGAATTCTGACGTTATCAGATATTATTTCTTGCTTTTTTTCTTTTGTAAATCTTTTTCTTTTTCAACATGCTCACTGTATTTAGTGTAATTGATAAGTTTCAGGGTATTCTTACCATTCGTAGCTTAGTTTCTCTGCTGGTTCACAAATGTGTTTTGATATGTGATTAAGCTTACTACTTTTTGTGAAATTTTTTTTTAAATACTAGGGGGCTCCGCCCCCTGCTCGCTTACGCTCGCCAACCCCCGGGGATTACTACACAATCCCATTTGGTTTGCTTCGCAAACCAACACTCCTTTTACATATGGCATTTGGTTTGCTTCGCAAACCAACATTCCTTTCGCAGAGTGAAACTATCTGAATAATTTGTATTATCCTGATTTCCCTTTACGGTCCATCACGTCACAGCGAGGGCTTCTCCCCCTGCTCGCTTACGCTCGCCGACCCCCGTGGGTTGCTACGCAATCCCGTTTGGTTTGCTTCGCAAACCAATACCTCTTACGCAAGTGATTTCACTCTTTTTTGCTTTAACACTTAATGCACCCTAAACTAATAGCCGCATCAGTAAAAAATCTTCTGCATCTTGTTCCCTGTACAATTTTAAGTAAACCCTGTTAATATCCAAACTTTACGATGCATACTTTGTACTTTCTCGGTAAAACGTCTGAGAACAGAGGGAAAAAAGCGAGCCTTTTTCCTCGCCAAATAAAAAGAAATCGTTTTCATGGCAATTGTTGCTACGATAAATTTGATTTCTGGCAAACCTGATAGGCAAAAATACAACCCTCCGCGAATACAATGCTCCGCGAATTTGCTCCGCGAAATAAAAAATACGAAATTTGTGTCACCAACTTTTGATTGCATCGAATTTATTTATGAACCAATTTTAAAAATAATGGTACCGTAAGAAAGAGTACAGTCTGAGGTATACTGCGCTATTTTCAAAATAAAAAACTAATAGTAATGTGATATAGATATGACAGTTTTAGTTAACGGTAGAAACAAAAAGTAGCGAAAATATCCAAAGATTCCGAATTTTGTATGACCAACTTTTGATCGCATCCAATTTAATTATTAACCGATATCAAAAATAATAGTACCGTAAGAAAGAGTACATTCTGAGGTATACTGCTATATTTTAAAAATTAAAAAATAATAGTAATAAATTATAGATACGGCAGTTTTAGAAAAAAGTAACAAAAATGTCCTGATTTTTCCCGAATTTCAAAAAAATATTATCAAGAACGAAATTGAAATTTAAAAAAAAACTCGACGAGCTGCAAAAATTTACGTTGAGAGGTACTCTTTAAAAAAAACTCACGGCTGAAGACTGAAAATTTGTATGTGTTTTGCTCACTCGCGGAAGAAATTTCGCTTCTTCAATTTTAACACTTAATAAACCCTAAACTAATAGCCGCATCGGAAAAAAATCTTAATAATTGTCCAGGGAATACGATGAAGAACAAACCATGTCAATTTTGTTTTTTTCCGATCAGTACTTTCTCGGGAAACCGTCTAAGAATCGAGCTAAACAGCACAGTTTTCAATTCTTCGGCGGCGGCGGCGGCGGCGGCGGTAACATTTTTTTAATATAGAGAGATACTTTTTAAAACGTTTTGAAATGTGCTTAAAAAGTGTGTTGTAAAAAAAAAAAATTGTGACAGGAAAAGAGTTAAGAAATAATTCTTTCCTTGGCGACTTTAGAAGTGCGCCAAAAAAATCGCCAAGCCGTTGCCATCAGTCATAAACGTAGAGTGTAGCTGTACCAGTTCTTCTAATGACGGAGGTAATTTCTTGCCCACCAAGAACTAGTCATATTTGTTAATGACGAGATTCACTTGGAGAGCTAGTTTCTCTCTACCAAGTCGTATATCTTATGGGATTAAAAAACCCAAACAAAAGCTACGTTTCGATTCTTTGTACGAATGCTTAGTTTTAAAATTAATCCATGTTTTATACCCTGTAGATAGCAAAGAGAAAATTTCAATCATAATATTTTCGAAGTTGCGGGGTGATTTCGTACTTTTCCCATGGAAGTAAGAAAGATAATGGAAGTGCCTTTACTTTGAACTGTTGAAGCCAAAACCATAACCGCGCCGCCATATTGGTGCTTTAAAAACGTTGTGCTCGTGCATGTTAATCAACGTGGTCATACCCTTTTTTTGAGCGTCCACAGTTTTTTATTGACGATTTTAACTAAATAATTAGTACCATTTTCTTAGTTTTGATTTGGATATGACGTCTTGCGTCGCCTACGGGAGTACAAACCGAAAGACAAAGAAGATCCGTGGGATATCGTTTCATAGGTAAGTTTAATTTGATGTATCTTTAGGCTGATAGCTTTTTGAACTGTAACTTCTAAGTGTCCAAGCAGCATTAAATTCAAAATTAGACTTATTATTATATTTCCTACTTCCATGACTTTTCCCTGCACATCGGTTTTTCACGGTTTTTGTTGAAAGTGTTTTGGATTTTCCTTGTAATCTGTTGTACATAGTTAAGAGCGAATATTTCCTTACTTTGAAACTTTGGTTTAAAATGATAATTAATTAATTGGGGTAAATTGTAATGTTTTTAGTAATTTTTAAGCTTTACAAATGAATGATGCACTTGCCAAATGGAGTCATTTAATTTATCACTACTATAATAAAAGGAAGTGTTTGTCAGTCTGTTTGTTTGTTTATGTGTAAGCATTGTCCTGACGAATCTATAGCACTCACAATAATGGGATTTGGCTCACAGGTAGTCCGAATTTTTTGCGATTTTTGTGCGAAGCCCCCGAATTTTAAAATTCAATCTAGAACATTTTAATATGAATTTCATGGAATTTAATTATTATTGTTTTCCTTAGAAAGGCAACACCATAAAGAGATGGCAGATTCTAAATTTATTTTTTCCGTTTCAGTTTCATTTTGCGAGGGAACGATTTAGACCGAAGAAAAAAAGTTTGAACAATTGTTGTGTAGTTCTTTTTCTATCTCCTAAATCGTTAAAGATAGAATAAAAATTTCAATGAATTTGAAATCTGAGGAAAATTTTACAATAGATTGATACCTAAAAATATGATTTTCTTTAGATAAATAATTTTTAAATTAAATATTTATACTTTTGCAAGAGATTGTGACGTCACGCCGATTGGAACCCTTCGCAATTCGAATTTGGTCGCATTTGACATTGAGCTTTGCCCGTGCCGTGGTGTTGGTTTACCACGGGCAACGCCGTGATGGCTGTTATCCAATAAGGTACGAATTGCCATTTAGTTTGCGAAGCAAACCAAATGGGAATTCGTAGCAATCACCGGGGGTTTGGGAGCAGTGGTCACACCTGACTCCACGAAAAGAACTATCACGGGTAACGCCGTGCTGGCCACGCAATGGCTAGTATGTATATAAATTACTATGTAAACAGAGTGTGGTACAGTTTCATTCTACGTTCTTTTCTGTGGCAACAGCCTCGGCGCTTTTTTTTTTTTTTGGCGCACTTTTTAAGTCGCCAAGGTAAGTATTATTTAAGACTTTCAAAAGAAAAAAAGCAAGAAACAATGCAACCTACTGAACTGCACCTTGACTTAAATGAAAATGAAAGAAAATTTCTTAGTTGGGGAACAAACATTAATAGAACCAATGAAATAAAATAAATTAATTTAAAAGAACCAATTAAATAAAATAACAATTTAAAATTGAAATAACCAATGAAATTAAAAAAAAAACGAATTAAAAGAACCAATGAAATCAAAGGAAAGTGTTAACCGGATATTAAAAAAAAATTCTAGACTATTCAAAATGAAAATTTAAACTTTCCGCTTACGTAGGTTGGCAAAATAAAACAAATAATCGTAATACAGATGGATTGCCTTAACCTGCCATAATTCGCTACTAAAAGTGCGCCCAAAAAAACCACGCCAGGGCCATTATCACCGGACAGAACGTATACTGTAGCTGCACCCAAAGTGTAATGAGAATGCATGGAAGTTAATGCCTGCTAATTTATCAAATTTTGACCACGCATGTCATAACTTCCGCGCAACTTAGTATTTCGGAACCAAACTTCATCCACATGCTTCTCTTTTTAGTGGAAAACAAGTCTGAAAATACAATAATAACTTCAAAAGTTTACGTCTGACATCCACCTTAATCCTCCAAGTGGCTTGGACAAGATATCTCGTCCGCCAAGATCCAACCATTTTTGTTCATGACGAGATATCTCGTCATCAAGATATTGACGATGTTGTGTCCGGTGCACTAGCGATTTATCGCCAAACATAGAAACCTTGATGTTTTGTTCCAGCTTTAAGGTAACCTTATGACAAGAAAGGAAGGTTCGTTTAGATTAACACCATGGCAAGGAAATTTTGATTTATCGCGTTCTGTGATCGGGGGTGGGGGTATGCAACCATCATTTGGCGAAAAACATTGCTTGGCAAGCAAACATGCACCGGATCCGACATCTTTATCCCCATGTTTTATGATGAAGCGATCAAGATTTGGCCAGTTTTCTTCTAATGACGAGATATCTCGTCCATCACGATCTGGTCAGCTTTGCTAATGGCGAGACACTAAAACGAGACAAACACCAGGGTGGTTCAAGACCGTGTCCATTTGACTAAGGTGAATTATCGAGTAGACTTTAAAAATACTTACCACTTCCAAAAGTAGCAATTTTCCTTCGCATTGCACTTGTGCAGTGATGAAACAAGCAAAAATAAAAATCCAAATCATCACTTTATTTCAGATGGTACCTTCAAACAAATTGATTTAGCACATTTCGACGGATAAAGCGGGTTAATGATAAAAACCTGGGTATAATTCAACGAAGCAGATATTATACACTTATGCAGAACACCGCAGTTATGAGTTGATTTTCAAAACTAGATCTGTCTGACTCGCCAGCGCCTTAAATACTTCCAATCGAATATACTAAATTTTCAGCTGAACCAAACGAGCAAACTCATAACCTTGCTGTAATAGGAAACACGATACAGCTGTCCGTTACACCTGTCAACATCACAACATTTTACTGATGACCTAACAGAAATGAAAGTCCAAACAAATACCATAAATCTGGCTGGCTTTTACATTTCGCATAAAAAGAAAGTCGTGATTTCGAATATGCGGGTTTTAAAAGTATTTAATCTGTCGGTAAATAAATGGGGATTTAAATATTTTAAAAGCGGGCACTTCAATAAACCATTGCAATGAAGGAACACAGTAAATATTTTAAAGGAATGAGGCTGATTCTACAGATACATTCGGTCGTTATCGAACTTGCTATTTTAATTTATTTTACTGACTATCGCTCAGGAAGGTAGATAGTTAATTAACCTCGCATTGGAGCAGCACAACAGACTTCTGATGACGGTCCTTGATCAATCCCGAAGGGAAAGATACATGGACAATACCTTATACTTTTGAACCACGGTCAGAAGACTAGTTCGATACCTGGGCTGGCATCCACTATCCAAACTTTCACACAAAGTCAACAGATTTAACGTGCAATAGACCTCGCGTACACGATGCTCTTTTGGCTCAAATTTCAAACTCTCAATCCTCCGGTTGCTAATCCACTAACTTTCTATCTGGGATACTACGGCATCTAGATGTTACAGATAGGTAGGTAGTTAGTTAAACGTTACACAACGAGCTATTATTGAGTACTACAAAATTACCAATAACGATAGAAGTACGGAATTTATTATTGAACAAACCGAATAGTGCAACTGTTCAACGTAATATTGATCTTCCTCTGATTGTAGGTAGGTATTTTAATTAACGTTGTACTGGAGCAGCACAACGAACGAGTGAAGAGGGTCAGGGATCAATTCCCCAAAGGAAATAGCCGATGATCCACGTAATTTTGAACCACGGTCAGATGATGAGGCAACACCCGAGCTGGCACCCCACTCTCCAAACTTCCACACCAACCCAACGTGAGGACTTTCGGCCACGACAGATTTAAGGTCCATAAGCCGCCTCTACAGCATCAGCTTACAAACATCCATGCACTGTCCCGGATTGGAACCAGGAACCTTCCGATCTAGAGGCTAACACCTTAATCACCAGACGTTGGTTGGCATCGTGTTGTCTTCGGTTCTTTTCCTATGGGATTGATCCCGGACCGTCGTCAATAGCCAGTTGTGTTGCCCAAGTACGATGTTAATTAAAAATTGCCCTCCGGTTGTTAGGCTAAAGTAGAACTACAACAAAATTTCAATTTAAAATGTACAAAACCGATAATGGTCTCGAATTCTGTATCACGAATTTGATAAGTTCCTTAATAAATAGGGAATTAGACATGCATGTACCCCTCCAGTGACACACCAGAATAAACTGGTGCGACCGAAAAATTTTGTTGTACTGATATGGACGTAGTACGAGCCATGCTTCACGACGATGGATCACACGATTTGGAGCGAAAGCCCTTGTAGCGTTTGTACACATAAAGAACAGATGTGTGCATAGGCTGACCGATGGTTTGACTCTGATGGAGATTTGGAGCGGTCACTCCTTCCGAGAAGCATCTAAAAATATTTGGGTCTCCGGCTTTTGATAATGTTCTTAAACAATTGAGCTCCTATCTCGAGCAAATCCTGGAGTTTTTGTGGGTTATGCCACGAATACAAAGGGTTATAAGATTTTTGTTCCTAATCGAAACGCGCGCGCGCGCGCGCGCGATTCATTTAAATATATTGATGAAACTCAAATCGGGTGTATTGTTTACTAAGACTACGTAAAAATTCCGATCACGCTAAACTTGAGTTGAACACGTAATTCGATAAATCAACCTATAGTTTGCCAACCAGCCAGTCTGTTGGTTAAGCTGTTAGCCTCTAGATAGGAAGGTTCATGGTTCGAATCCGGGTTAGTGCGTGGATATTTGTAAGCGTATGATGTAGAGATGGCGTCAGGTGAACCTTGAATCTGTCATAGCCGAAAGTCCTCACGCTGGGATGATATGGAAGTTTGGAGAGTGGGGTGCCAGATCAGGTGTTGCATCGTCATCTGACCGTGGTTCAAAATGACGTGTTCTTGTCCTTGGATATTTCCCTTAAGAGATTGATCCCGAACCGTCGTCAATAGCCGAGCTCTAGTACGACATTACTTAAAAATTCCCTACTACCAAATTACCATATCCAACCTATGGTTTGGCGCAGCTTGTCCAAACCTGCCTCTTGCACGAAATGCGGTAGGAAAGTACCAAATAGGTTTATGCATGAAATAAAACAAAGAATTAAATACAAAGATGAAAACAATATTGAATTTTCATAAATTATGTGATGAAGTCACATTGGATACCTCAACAAAATGATGTTTCAATCCAAATCAAATAAACAAGACATTAATAGGGTATGTGACCACCCCACATCCTCATAAAAAGTGAACAGCGTGTGACCATGCTTTCCATGAGGTGATCAACCACCCCAGAGTCAAGTACACGCCATTCCTCCTGTAGAGCAGTTTGCAACTCTGTGAGAGTAGCTGGGGGTGGGAAACGTTCAGACACGTCAGGGCCGAGTGCATCCCAAAGATTTTCAATGGGATTAAGGTCGGGTGAGTATGCCAGCCAAACGATACGCGCAATCCCCTCACTCTCCAGGTAGTCGTCGGCGTTGACAGCTCTATGAGGACGCGCATTATCATCCATTCGAAAGAAAGAATGATCAACTGCAGGCAGCGTACAATCTCACAGTGTGTTCTAGGATTTCATCCCCATACCGGCAACCGTCACAGAACCCCGTTTATAGATGTGCAGGTCGGTGTTATATCCCGGCCCACACCATGATGCTTCTACTTCGGAATGCGTGATGCTCGATGATGTTCTGGGGCCAATTGCGTGTGCCGTGTTCACTCTAGACCCTTATACGTTTGTCATCTGGCTCCAGGGCGAATCTCGACCTATCCATGAACATAAACGTTAGCCCAATCGGACACAGTTCAATTCACATTTTGCCGATACCACTTTAATCATGCCTCTCTGGATTGGACGGATATTGGAACACAAACTTGTGGTACACGGGCGTACAGTCCATTCATGTGTAGCTTTCGGGGCACATTAGTGGCAGATATCGTCTTACTAATGGAAGCTGCAACCATAGATGTCACACGTGTGGAAGTCTCTCTTCGATTCCGCTTCGGCGGAACAGCAATATATCCATCTTCTGCGGGAGTCGTAACCCTTGGGCGGCCGGTCACAGTTCTACGGACAACTGTTTACCTTGTTTCGAATTGTTTCCATAATCGTGAAATGACGGAATGATGAATGCCGAAGATAAAAGAGTAACAACAGTGATTGATTGCCCTGCTTTTAAAGAGTCCTACAGAATGCCAGTGCTCAGTATCGGCCATTCGTTTTCTGGAAGCTACAGAAAAACGTCTGTCTTTTTGAAAGCTATTCATACGAAAGTTCTAAATACTTTTCAATCAGCACTTGCAAGCAACTCCTCTAACCCTTTACAATGCTTACTTCTGATACGACTGCCTTTTTTGCATATTTCTCGACACGAAACCGTGATTGACTGTTACATAACACATTTGCATACTTTCATCTGCAGCAAATTGCAGTCTCTCAAATTCAGATTGTCTTCTGAAAATTAACATTTTCCTTCCTTGCTTAACTATTGGCAGTGAGTGTATATATAGTACGAGTGGATTAGACTCGGTGAAAAAATATACACTTAATTTCATGAGATACCTGAGTTGGTCTATAGTTTTCTTCGAAAGAACGTTTTTTTGGTTTTTGAAAAAATTTGATTTTCTTAAATTACACACGACCGAAACTCTACAACAAAAATGTGATATGGACGTTTTTTTTTTTTTAATTTATCAGTGTTAACTACCAATAGAGTTGCGCATAATTAATTAAGATTAAATTATAAGGAAGAAAATATGAAGCTTTATTTGGAAAAGAGAAATGTAGGAAACAGCAAAGCATAACACAGAAATGGAATGGAATGATAAATTATAAAAATAAACATTATAATAGAAAAAGAAAAATATAGATTTAAATTTTATGATCCGTTACAAGATGCCTCTTTCAAGTTCCATAGTGTAGTTATCAAAAATACAAACTTCAGTGAAAAAGTATTTAAGGAAAATATCGTTTGCCATCAAAGTCTGATGGTGGTTTTGAAAATAGAATTGGTTTTTCTTTTATAGTTATTTATCCTCTGTGTAGTTTAGATTTACACAATACATTTTCATAACAAATTTTCATCACTATTTTTATATTTATATTTAACCATGCCGAAACTAGAAATAAGGTATGAAAACTAAACCAATGCTCATTTTTCTATACTTGTGGAAAATATTGTCTTTCATCAAAGTCTGATTGTGATTTTGAACATGGAATTCTCTTTTTAGTTATTTATCGTATGTGTAGTTTAGCACATGGCATAATATATTTTTATATAAGAATATATATTCATCACTATTTGTATATTCACATTTAATTATTTCCGAACTAGAATTAAAGTCTGAAAACTAAACCGTCGTTCATTTTTCCTGATAAATGTAGAATAGTCAGGTTTGAAATAAATTTAGAAAATTTAACTAGATGAGTTGCTAAGTTCTATATTGCATTATAAAATATTAAGAAACATAACTCACCCACACATTTGATATGATTTTGACTAAGGTGATGATATTAGCAGTGCAGCTTTTAATTAATTTTATAGGATGAAAATAGAAATTAAAGTTCTAAGAATATCAATTTTAAAATTTATTCTAAAGGATATTCACTCACAATACGGTGTTCAGCCTTTTTTCATCAAATTTATATTGATATAATATTTGAATTCCACTTCCTTTCTGAGAAAAGGTATTCAGACTAAACTCAAAATGCGATGAGATCGTTACAAAATGCAAGAGACTGTTGCATTGTATTCGCATGAAAGACACAAAATATATTTGCCTCACAAGCAATCAAACACTCATTTCAACACAATAGGTATTGTTCAAGTTGAAATGCCCTCCTAACTGTTTATGGTTCAGGCAAAAATGCGCATTGAAATGTGGGATAATAAATATTAACATGCGAAATGCGTATGCTTAGGTAATTTTATTGAAAGCAAAACGGTGGAAACTTTTCGCTTACAATCCGCAAGGATATATAAACGATACGAAGCAAGTACTTGTAACCACACTTAAAAAGCATAAAGCATCACCACATCGTGCTTTATGACGGCAAGGAAAAGCGTGATATATCGAGAAGAGCGATTTAACGAAAATCCTAGAAATATTATACTTACTCTCTATACTATTATAAAAGAAAGTGTTTGTTTGTCTGTTTGGGGCCGCAAAATCCTGACGATTCTATGGCACTTACAGCAATGAGATTTGGCACACAGGTAGTCCGAATTATTTGCAATTTTTGGGTCGCGGCGAATTTAAAATTCATCTCACAGGTAGTCCGAATTATTTGCCATTTTTTGGTCCCGGCGAATTTTAAAATTCAATCTAGAAGATTTTTAAATGAATTTCATAGTTTTATTCTCCTTTGGTTTTTCAAACGCGGATAACTTTTTTTACTCATGCGACCTTGCAGTCAGGGTTTGGAGTCATGCCAAGTTTTTTTCATCCGCATTTTGTTCGTTTCCGCTTTGATTTTGCGCGATTGATTTCCCAGTCAGACGGTGTTGTTGTTGTTATCGTGTCTATGCATACAGTACTAGTGCAAAAGTTTAGAGTCCTCCAAAAACAAAAGATCTGCAAGTTCTGGAGCTCGATGGCTATGGAGGTAATCTTTTAAATGAAGTCAAAGTTCTTTTTTTTCTATCTCGTAGACCGTTAAAGATAGAGTAAAAAATTCAACGGATTTGAAATCTGTGGAAAAGTTTACACCTTATTTCCTTAGTACCTTACATCACGGGCACGGGAAACGCCGGGCTAGCCACGCATTGGCTAGTCTCTAATATATGCAGGCAAGATTCGCCACAAGGTAGACAATTTTTTATAATCTCTATCATAGTTACAGTTAAATAAAACTTAAATATCTTCACTGGAAACTGTTCGCACTAAATAAATATTAAATCATGACGTACGATGGCTTCCGAAATTAAGTATGCATCATGGAGAGATTTCTTAAGATCCCAAAACTCTTATAAATACACTGGGGTGCAAAAATTAAGGACGAAGTGGAGAAATTAGTTAGCATAAAAGAGGCAACAGAAGGGACCAAAAGACCAATCAGGAGATAGACTAGGGATTGGTATAGTAGTGCATGTGCTTATATGTCACATGACGTATTGGGAGGAGGGTCGAAGGGTATAAAGCACATGGGGTACGCTCAGCAACTGGGTGAAAGCTATTGCAGGTGTACAGTGAGTTCAATGATGTCGAATTACTCTGAAACCGTGTGATAGGTTCAAGAAGCAATCCAGGTGACGTCATTTGGATGACTTTACCCGAGTTAGCGTCATTGGGAAGTTGAGAGAATGTCGAAGAGTGACTAGTGTTGCGGAGGTGTTTGGGATCGCTCACAGCTGACCGAGCGTTCAGTAGTGGTCGTCCACAAGCAACAACGGCGACGGACGACCGGTATATTGTCCTACAGGCGAGAAGAAACAAATTGCAGACAACGAGAGAAATCGCAAGGCACATACAACAGACTACTGGACCATAGAAGAGATACAAAAGTAGAGTGAGCTATGGCAACCTTTTTATGTCCGCATGATCATGTGACCAAAATCAGCAGTCACGTGATCCTCAGACTCTTCTCTCCATCGCGCCTATTGTTTGCGCATTCCTTCTTTCGTAGAAAATGCATTGAAAGTTTAAAGTAACATGGGTCTACAGTGCTGTGCATATGGATGTAATTCCAAATTTATAAAAGGTGGAAACATTTCATTTCACAGTTGAGAGAAAAACGTGTCTTTTACACATTTGTATTTTTCAATATTTTCTAGTATGATAAAAATGGATGTTCTAACTTTGGAATTAATAAATACAACCTGCGGATATTTTCCGTTCCATAAAAAGATTTCATAGTTTTGCAATCAATATGCATTTAAAATAATGATTGAAACAAAATAACTGGTGGAGTGTGTTTGCAATTGCAAATTGAACATTTATGCCGTTCTAAAATATTAAAATTATGTTAAATATTACAAGTCTATGTACTTATCGTCCGATATCACGTTTTACCGTAGCCAGGGTGCTGCATAAACCTCATCTATATGCATGACAACCAGTACCGTGTGTGCATTAACGACTGCTCATCGGGAAAAAACGGTTACTTCGGTACCGAGTACACGAGAACTGGACACAACAGGAGTTGGGTCGAGTGCTCTTTACGGATGAGAGCCGATTTAGTCTGACGAGCGATTCTGGAGTTATACACATCTGGAGAGAGAATGGAAAACACAATCACCCCTCCAAACTTCATCGAAAGAGACCGTCTTGGAGGTGGCGGAGTTCTTGTTTGGGGCGGTATCATGTGTGGTAGTGGTACTGACCTTTGCATCTGGGAGATTCTCAAAATGTGGGTAACTGGTAATTTGTAATTAATGTCGTACTAGAGCAACACAATGGGCTATTGACGACGGTCCTGGATCAATCCTTTAAGGAAAGATCCGAGGATAATAACCTCTTAATTTTAAACCGCGGTCAGATAACGAAGCAACACCTGGAGCTGGCACTCCACTGTCCAAACTTCTCAAATTGACGGAATACTAAATGTTAACTATGAGTAATTTTTATAATTTTAAAATTAACATCAATACTTTTTTAGTGTGCTGTTTATAGGCTTAGAATACAATATACACTCATTCAAAGACAGGAACTGTTCTCCAAAATTACTAATTAAAATATTTATTTTCAAGATCCGTAGGTTACAGATTTTGACATTGCTTTCCTGTAGATAACAGATTTTGGACATAGCTTTCTTGTAGGTTACATATTTTGTACATTGCTGGCCTGTAGGTTACAGAAATTTGGCATTTCCCAAGTCTAATTACTTTCGGACATTGTGTTATTGATTTTTGAATAATTTATGTAAAGACACTAAGAATATGATAAACTGCTATTATATTGCGAAATGTATACATGTAATTGTTTATCCTTTATATATGTATACAGAACAAAATCCAAAATTCGGAATCCTCCGTATCTCGGCCATTCCAGATTTCGGATTATTTGCATTTTTTATCAAAAGAAACTTTAATCTATCCCTCCCCCACGCGAATTTTCCATTTGCAATAGCAAAAGAGCAGATATATGAAAGAGCAAAATAAAAAGCAGGTGTATTCAACCAGAAAACGAAAGTTAAAACAAACCATGCAAGCGCGCTGAAAGCTGCAGACATTTTCGATAAATTCCTTTTGGTTTTTATTTTTTGAAATTTCCTCTTGTTTTAGAAATTATATATATTTAAAGTCTACTAATAAGTATAAAAATATGTCATCAGTCATTAGTTACAAATTGTCAATGCTTTAAAAATAGAGCAGATTTGAATAGTTTAAAAATTATAATTTTTTTCTTCCAGATTTTCAAATCATGGATTTGTTTAATTCTGTAAAGTTTTATTACTAATTCCAAAATTTTTTGGGTTTGGTTGATTTTTGTAATCTTTTAAATAATATATATATTTACACGTCATACAAAAAGGAAAACATATTTATAAAATAAAAATAACTTTATCCTTGGAAACTCCTAGAAAAATTATAATTCCTATAGAATTATAATAAAACTTTAAACTTTAAACTTTTTAGTGAAAACCAAACGATCTGGAAGTTTTATTACAGTCTAATAAGAACAAAGTTTGTTTCGTTTCATAAGTCCACTGTCGCCTTTAGACATAAAAAATTCTCGTGGACGACAGTTTATGTTCGATTGCATACTAATCATACAATAATGTACTTCTTGTAAATGTTTACAACCACAGGTAAAAAAAATACAAATTTCTATCTTTATGTGTTTATGTAATATTCAAATGATAGCATGGATTACGCATGTAACTCCAATATAACTATTTCTTTTCATAATTCCTCAATTTAATCTTATAAGTTTAAAAGTAAAATAAAAATTTCAGTAGAATGAAAAGGGTTTCCTTTTTATAAAAAAAATACGGTTTTTGACTATGCGCGGGGAAAGCGTTTAGATCATTTAAAACCTCCATTTTCAAAATTAAGCTTTTGAAAATTGAACGCTGTCGATTATTTGTGATAATTTTTACAATAAATATTAGTTTTACGTAAAAAGTATTGAATTGTCTGTTTAACACATTCTGTAAACCTTGTTTTTAAGTGCTTAATTTTTCATTATTTTATAGGTAAAAATTTGTAAAATTAGTATAGTCAGAAACAAAAGTTGAGTTGAATGTAAAAAGAACGTTACTTTTTTTTTACTTTATTTTAATGCTTCTTTTTAAAATAAATGTAATAATTTTCTCTATCTTTGGTATTTTTCCTCTTTAGTGGTATCACAGCAGAAAATAGGACCATCACCGTTGAAAATAGTAAATAGTAGTATTTGGAGATTTTTATATTTCTTGTGTTAGAGAGACGATGGGGTTATTTAAAAATGTCATGACACAGTTAAAATGAAATTTATTTTTAGGTGAATGCGTAAGTGCTGTCTATGAGTTATTTGAAAGTACAAGCAATTATTATTACAGGTAAATTCAAGATTAACTTCAGTTTCATCTGTACCCTGTAGTGAAGCCTGAAAGAAAAAGAAAAAAATTACATGAAATTTCGCACATAGCATGGTTATCAACATAGAAGTTATTCACAAACTATGACTGCAAAAAAATCAAATAAGAAACCTCATCACAACTTGTACATTGTAAGGGACAACGCGTATTTAGTTTGTATTCAATATCAATAGATAGTAGACCGTAAAATTGCAGCATTAGATTGAATTATACTTAAACTGTCTCATTAGTCAAAATGCAGTTTTGTCATACTTGGCGTTACTTGGTTCACGATTTTGTTATACACTGCAATCCAAATACACTTTGTAACACAAAAAAATCGACGCATCAAGAAGGAGTTGTACGATTAAAATTTCAGAACAATGGAATGATTTATTTCAAAGTTGGACCGTTGCAAAGGGAGGAAGTTAATAAGGCGTTGATCCGCACTTCTGGCTTGGATGCAAGCTGCCTACAGGCGTGACATTGACTAAAAAAAGTTCCAAGATTTGGTCATGCAGAATTTATTGCCAAATTATCCCCATCTCTTGGGCTAAATGGTCAACATTACTGGATGGTTTCAATCGACTTACCATAACGTCCAAAATCTGCTCTACGGGCGAGAGGTCAGGAGACCTAACTGGCCAAGGAATTGTTGGGAAAGCTTGAAGACAATTCATAGCAACACGTGACGTGTGCGGCCGGGCATTATCTTGTTCAAAAGTAAGTCCGTGGTGTCGCTGAAGGAACGGTTACACAACCGGTCGTAGAATGTCGTCTATGGATTGCTGTGCTGTAAGTGTGCCAGAAATGACTACCAAAGGGGTCAGGCTATCAAAGGAGATAGTACCCCAGACCATAACGCCCTGTTGTGGGCATGTGCAGCGTGCGATAGTAAGGGTAGGATTCACACGCTGCCCTAGACGTCTCCCGACACGTCTGTGGTTATTGTCAGGACGCAGTTGGAAACGGTACTCGTCACTAAAGACTCTTCGTCCCTAGTCAGCACCGTTCCTAGTTGATCGAGCCCGCAAGGGCATCACTGTTGGACAACTCCTTGGTGCATCGATTTTTTTGTTATAGAGTATATAACAATACAATCCTTAACACACACTTTCCAGGATCCCTCAAACTGTTGTACATTGAGCGAGCTCTGTTTTCAAACATTTTGTGGCATCAGATACTTTCGTGTGTACAATTTTATTAGCTATTAATCTTAAATACCAAGTATGGAGATACTGTTATCTTTTCTAGCACTACCGGAACTCCCTCTCTTCGAGAAAAAGAACAATTAGGGCCTTTTCAAGGCTATTTGTCATTGTCAAGGGCGAAGTTTGACATCAAATCACAGTAGATTAACTCATGAATGAACTAGTGAAAAAACGAGTGTTGGGATTGAGTTTCAGACTCAGCCTTTAAATCAGTTCTTCGCTAACCTACATATACTATGCCCTCGATGCTTGATGATCCCTGACCTTGGAAAATTAACATTCATCTTGGTTTTCAATGGAGGAGCGATACAATTTATTGTTCTTCTAAGAAAAAGGTTTTGGAACTTTTAAGGATTTTTAGAAATATTTAAGCTTCTGAAGTACCGTTAAAGACTAAACAAAACCCCGGATGATACCATTTTTCTTTTTAGAATCTATTCTTATCCATGCAGGAATTAAGATTGTATTTTTGAGGTTAGTTGTTTCATATATATAGACAGAATTTGGAGGACATCTCTTGATACATGACTGATATACCTGCTTGGTCTCTGAACAAATGAGCATCAGAGAAGACCAGACTTCTCTATCCAGGCTTCGAAGTGGACGTTTCAAGTCGAAGATTGGAGAGATGCAAGCAATTTCGTATGTGCTTCAAACGTAACTTAGCTCGGTATACGGCCTAGTGCTTTATCTCTTGTCTCTGTTGAATCTCAGGCGAGTTTATCCAACATACTGATCTGGTTCATACATGCCTAAAGTATCACGTGATAGATATTTGGTGTAACATATTTATGAGAAGTCAGAGAAGTAAGAATACAAATGTTTTAATATTATGTTTGTCAAAACTGCTTGTGAGCGCTTGCAAGCGAAACGTGAGTTTAATTTTTATTGCCCGCTCGCCAACTGCTACTAACCATATTTCTAAACGATATTTATTTTAAGCACTGCAAACTATAATCTTAGTAAATATATTTTACTAGCCACTGAGTGGCTTGCCCGGCGTCGCCCGTGCCCGTGGTGTAAAGTATTAATCTGGTGTAAAATTTTCCGCAGATTTCGAATCCGTTGAAGAGATATTCAATTAAAAAATTATTTATTTAAAGAAAGTTGTATTTTTAGGTAACAATCTATAGTGAAATTTTCCGCAGATTTCAAATCCGTTGAAATTTTCAATCTATCTTTAGCGATTCCGATTTTGCGAAAAATCTTAACAATCCCAGTCAATACATTTTTTTATTTCTTGCTCTCATTGGCGGATATGGAATGGGACAGGAAATGTAATATGTTTATTTTTTTAACGTAAAAAGCAGATGATGCAATCTGTTTTTTTTTTAAAGAGAAAGTTCACGTGACGTAAGTCTTTTGTGAAAATATAAAAGCAGGTCACGTGGGTAGAAAAAGTCCATTTTGGGGGTTCTTCTTTCTCCGGAAGAAACGCGTTTGAAGAACCAGGGAGAGAATAAAACTATTAAATTCATTTAAAAATCTTCTAGATTGAATTTTAAAATTCGCCGAGACCCAAAAATTGCAAAACATTCGGACTACCTATGTGCTAAATCTCATTGCTGTTAAGTGTCATAGATCGTAAGGATTTTGTGGCCGCGAAACAAACAGACAGATAAAAAAACACATCCTTTTATAATATTAGAAATTATGCACGCGTAAACTGTAGCCATAATATGGATTGTGATAAAAAAAAAACCATTTATTTCGTATTGTGGACAGTGACATAGAGAATTTGATCCATGTTTCTTGTAATTTTGTATCATGTTTAGTTTGTTTTTTAACCGTTGAATTCTTTCCTTACAGGATTTCAGGTTCATGTATGCAACCAAATTACTTGTCGGTACAGCTTGAATATAAATATTTTTGCTTATAATATATGCTTTGGGCGTGGGTTTGGTGCACTTTTTATGTCGAAAGGAAGAATTTCTTAGAATGAACATCGTTTTTCTTAACGAAAAATAATTAGTGGGTACAGTTAGAAACTTATTAAAAACAATCTATTTTTTAACCGCAACACAATTTTTTAACACCTGTGTTTTAAAAATGCTTCAAACAAATAAATTCAAATATACCGAGGTTGCCATAAAAACAAGAATAATCAAAGCAGAGTTGTGTTTATCTGCCATAACTCGCTACAAAAAGTGCACCAAAAAAAATTGCCACAAAAAATCTTTACATCCAAGACATACACCCGTCAAAATTAAAATCGACTTGCACAATTTACATCGTAGAACAAAACAGAAGGTATTAATCGATGGGTATGAATGTTTTCTACAAATATCAATATTTAAAACTTGTCTAAGGGGCAGTCTTTATATTAAATTGGATGCTTGTTGCGATTATTTCAATACGAACCCCCATCTTTTATCACAAATTTGGATTCTACACACAATTTTAGCGGAAATAAAAAAAGTTCATTAATTTTATTGGGTTTTTCACCGATTTGTAAGTGTTTGAAAATTAGATATCCTAATGTTAAATTGGTGTTTCACTTTTTTTGTTATATTTGTTAAAACCTTAATTTTTCTTGGAATTTTTTTTTCATCCTTTGTTACCTAAAAACCCAAACACAATGTATAAACATTTTAATTAACAAACTAAATTTACAATTTTTTATCAATTATGAAACTAATATTCATTAAAATTATGAATAGAAACATGTGCTAATTTTGACACCATGTGATTCAACTGTCACATTGAAACATCGGAATTCCAAATTTCAGCTCATTACGTGGATAATTAGTAGCGCAGTGAGACTGTTTGCAAAATTCGATGATTATTATCGTTTGTGGGGATTGTTTACGAAGTGAAAATAGAAATTTCTGCCAACAGATCCTAGGGTTCAATCAGAATGGATTCTGACTTTGTCACCATCGTAATGAACTCCATACCAAGGCGCCTGCAACAGGCCATTGACTGCGACGGCCACTACACGTCTCTGTTAATATTTATAATGTGATTGAATGCCGAACATTTATACGCTTCCTCAATGGTTTTTATGGATTTTCTCGGGCAAGTTTACGTCGCTTTTCATTATTGTTTCATCAAATCCGGCTAAAATAGTGTGTAGAATCCAAATTGTGATAAAAAAAAATGGGGGTTCGAATTGAAATTATAGGAGCAAGCACCCAATTTAATAGGAAGACGGCCCATTAGAAAAATTATAAATATTGATATTTGTAAAAAACATTAATCCATATCGATTACTACCTTCCGATTGTTCTGTGATGTAAAATGTGCAATTGCCAACGGGTGAGTCGGTTTTTTTTCGACGGCTGTACCCGCTTGAACTTGATTGGTTCGAGCGATCGTACTGATGACATTCTGATCATTTCAAGAGTAAATATAAGGAGTCTTCATCTCGAATTCAATTAGGAACCGAAGCTACGTCACGACATTAAATGATAGCAGAAATGGGAAGCCAATATTCAGGCAATGTTCGGGGATCGAATAAATCATTTAGCTCTGATCTAAACTATGAAGGTTTGAAAAAATAATGCACTTACAGCTTAATTATTGGTGCTTTGTGAACAGGGGTCATCATCTAATTTTGAATCATCATCTATTCAGTCAGTAGAGTTCGAACCATCCAGCTTGCATTCCTCTTTCCAATCAATAGGTATAATGTCCTGTGTAAAGCTTTGAAAATAATCCAGAGGACAGTATTCAGAGCACCCGTCGAGGATCAGTGTGTGAGGTACTTGGAAGATGTCTTCTGGAGTTGTTGAGTTTAAATAAAGCAAACGTACAACCTTCTCGCCATCCGTTTTCTCGTGCAATTCGAATACTACTGACGCACAGTACGGAGGTCGTATCTTATTGGACACCTTCAAGGCTTCCAGCATGTTGGCTATTATAAAATCATGCTGCCGATAAATAAAATAAAGTCTCTTACATTTTTTCAAATTTAACAATCTCTAATAAAAAGAAGAAACTTTTAAGTACCGTGTGTATAAATACTACTGTGACCAAAACGTACCCGGAATGCTGTCGTAAGACAAAAGGTATCAATTTATTGTTCAAAATTTATTACATCTCCTTCAAACTAATTTCTTCCGATTTCAATACACTTCTGCCAACGTTTTTTTCCAATCCTCAAAGCCTGTCTTAGGCCCCGTGCACACATCCTGTTTTTCAACGTACGGCGCCGCTGCCGCAACACAAGTCCGGTCTGAGATACATTAGATCCAATGGAGTAGTGCACACATGCCTCCGACGCGGCTGCGGCGACGCACATCCAACTTACGTGCAATTTTTACCGCAGTTCCGCACGGCGCCGCAGCATACGCTTCTCCGGTACCTTGTTTTCATAAATAGAAGGAATATAAATAATGATTAATGAATGGTTGTATCCAGTAACGTCTATTTTGTTTCAAAATATACTTTTTTGCACACCAAGAAAGCGAAATAAACACGTTTTCTTCGATAGAATATTTATCGTAAATGGCGCGAAATAAGTACTTGCGTCATTTCACGGTTATGTGTGCATAGTTGGGCTTCTGTGCCGCAGAGGCGTCGCACGTTGAAAAATCGGATGCGTGCACCGGGCCTTAAAGTCGTTTTTGTGAAACCCCTTCAGGGTTCGTATTGAATTTTCTTTTATTACAGCAATGGACTCAAAACGGTGATCACGAAGAGTGATTTACACCCGTGGAAATAAGAAAAAGTCACACGATGCCATATCAAGTTAATAAGGAGCTTGTGGAGCAGTATTTGTCAATTGCTTTGTCAAAAAATCACGAATAATAATTTCATTCGGAAAAGGCTCGTTATCGTGATGCAAAACCCAAGTGTTATCTTGCCAAAATTCAGGTCGTTTTCGACTTGTATTGTGACGAATGATATAGGAACATATTCAATAATGTCTCTTATTTTTAAACGACGATCACTAAGCACCGATTCTCTGACCTGATTGACATGTTGATTATGAGTCGAAGAGGATGGTCTACCAGATCCCGAATCATCTACGACGGATTCTCTACCTTCTTTAAACTTTATATACCAATCAAATACTGTTGTTTTTGATGAACAGTCGTCTCTAAAAGCATTTTGCAACGTTTCAAATGTGTTTGGAGTAGAAATTCCATTGCGGAAACGAAATTCAATGCACGTTCTTGGCTGAATTACATTCGACATTTTGGAAATTCAACGAAGTAAAAATTCTTCTCTTTTTAAAAACAAATAATTTATTTTCTGACTATAAAATTAAATAAATTCCTGATTGTTGCCACATGTTTATGTAAATCGTAAAATATTTGATTAAAGTTGGCAGATAATGTCTACTATAGACGTATTATAGAGGAAGCATACCGGACATTTTTTTATCACAGTAGTATATTCCTTGTATGAATAGAATAATTGTAGATTTTGATATTAATTTAATCCTTTACAAAAGTGGGTTTTTTTTGTAGAAAATAAATTCAATTTTAAATTATTTTAATCTATGGATATTACGTTAAAATTACTTAATAAGAAAAATTTTAATTTAATTAAAGTAAGCATGCTGAACTAAATTTACTTATTACTTAATACGAAACTAATTTTTAATTCACTTAATTAAGCTTTATGTTCTAAAAAATATTAAATTAATTAAAATCTGTAGAATTTTGTGTCGACAAAGTATGTAATATACAGATGTATCATTGTGGGCTGGTATTACTCAGTAACAATACGAGTAACCAGCTCCTTTTAATGGTATGAGAGTTTCCCTTGGTTCATTAGATGTATAACAACAAAACTCGAATCCACCCCTTTAATTCGGGCATCGTTCATAGCAGAGAAAATACAATTTCGCTATCCCCAAATGTAAATGTTACGCTATGCTACTGATGAATGGGATAACTTTCACATTTCCATAATTTTAAGAATTTCATTACAGAATTATTAATGTTTTTTTTTGCTAACAGCTACAAGGTTTTTAAACCCAACGAATTTCTTCTGTTTTTTCTGATAAGGGAAAACAGAGAAAACAAAACTTTTTTTGCTAGGAAGTGCAGGATGAAGATACGCTTTGCTTCTTTCTAGAGGATACAAACTAAACGATAACCTTTCTTAACTTTTTTTACTAAATAAATGAAGAATACTACCTTTTCTTCAGTGAAACATGGAAAACATCAGGTATTGTAAAACCTTTGATTGCCATTTTCGTTTAAGACGCACTAATACACGAGTATTTGTTAGTATTTACGGTACCTTATTGACAATCACAAGTATATAAGGGAAAAATGTAAGTAAAGACCAACACACAAAGAACCCATTTATTTTTAAATTAAATTTAGAAGGTAGACCTGAATCGGATATGGAATACAACACTGTAGAGCAACCCAAAATAACACTATACACCCAGATAGAAAGAGGTGGAAATGCAAATTAAAACTAATGTGGAGAAGAATGATCAAATTTAGGAATAAGGCTGGATGGAGAGATGTCATGCGAATCATGCGCCTCTAAGAAAATAAGAAGAAATGGACAAGACTGAAGAACTCATACGCCTACACGGAGTGAAGATCATGATGATGATTTTTATAAACAACTAGCAGAAATACCCGGCTTTGCTCGGGTTGAATTAATAATATGTTGACTGAAAAGTCATCATCAATTCTTTTTCATAAAAGAATGTTAGCATCATTTAAGTGTACGGTGAAAAAAATTTAATACCAATTTAACTTCTCCGTCGCTTTTACAATTTACTTCGGACAGAAATATGCATATATGCTGTATCCAACGATATTATCCATTTCATATTCGTCACACTTCTGCTGAAGTTGATTTTAAGTTTTAGAGTGACTACGAATATTCCCGTGCATTCAATTTCAGTAAAAATGACGAATTTTCGGTGGATTGTCTTACACTTACTTTTCCTATGAATATGTTTTCATTGTGCCATTCTTTCATCTAGTAAGCGATATTTTCGAATTTCATCATCAATATGAGAAGATAGTAAATTAAATTGTTACAGCATTCGTTACTAATTTAATATGAAGCAAATGCACTTTTCCTGAAAATTCCATTCAATGACATGTGGAATAACAGAGATTTTGTTTGAAATACATGTCATCAGAGTAGACAAATCAAACCCAATCGATAACAATTTTTTAATAAACAGAAGGTTGATTTTACAGCCTTTTTACAAAAAGAAATACACTTTCAACGAACGATTCACATGCATATAAGTTGCGTAAGAACAGCTTTAATAAATAGTGTAAGCAACCTTGATTTTCTTTCTCATAAGACATAAAATTTCAATTTTTCAAAATTACTTAGTGTGATATTATTCCAAGATCAACTAAGTCTTGTTAAAAATTCCCCTTTCTCCAACACACATACAGTTTTAAATTGAATCCTTATGGTCCTTTTTATGATCAGAAATTTGGTTCCTAATCAAAATATATATTGACTTACGTGTTTTGTAGAATAAAAATTTATTTTAACACCTTTCGCCATCTTTATATTTTCTACAACTTACTTTGGACACAAATCATACACATGCATATCCATTCATGTAATACATTTCACATACATCGCACAATTGCTGTATGACAAAGCTACAAAAAGACGAAAGGTGATACTAAGGTTACTACTATAAAAGACGATTTATAGGAAGATTTGGAATTCCCTTTCTTAAGTTCTTTTCATGTGCAACTCAATTAATTAAAATTACGATTTACGGCGAGTGCTCTCGCACTCATAGTCAACAAAACAATATTTTTTTACTTGTGGCACTCTTGCCTCCGGTATGCGACATTGTGAAATTTTGCAATCTTCTCCTGTCATTATTACGACGAATTTTTTAATGTTGGAAAAAGTTCTAGTTTTGATTTTTAAACATTTTTATTCTTTAAATAACGGCATTATTCTTTAAATAACGGCATTATTATTTCAATAATGGCATAAATACACTTAAAATTTACTGAAAATTTATACTGACTTAACTAACATTTTTAAGTCTAATACTTTGTGGTACTGTTGCGTGTGATGAGAAGGAAAACACATTTATTAAAATAATAAATATTTAAAACAGAAAACAGTGAAATAGAACAAAATAAAAGATGTCAGAAAACTTGTTCTAACGATATTAATTTGTGATTAATTTTTATCTCTTGATCTCGCACAGTTGCCACAATTTACAACTAAAAGTGCACAAAATTTAGAAAAGTGAAATTAATTCAGAGCGAAAGAAACAGACATATCACTGCTCACGCGATCTTATTCATTCTCGTATCGTTGAAAAATATCGTCTGTCTCAAATATTCCGAAATCGTTTTCATTGCGCAAAGAACAAAAATAAGACTCGAAATAAATGAAGTATCAGAGCTGAAATTCCATTAAAAAATATAATTTTTTGAAGAATAATTACTTTTTCAGCAGTACTGGTAAAGCAATCGAAGTAATCGTAATATTCAATAGACATTCCAATTTTTCCAAAACTACCAAATTATGGTTGATTTAAGTGTACTTACTCAGGTGTTTTAGCATGAAACTCATCTAAATATAACAATAAAGAAATGTTTAATAGTGTATTCACTACACTAATAAATAATGTATAAAATAAAATACACTGTAATCAAATATCTGGAATACAATTCATGTGATGCCTACACAAACACATAAACACAAAATCGAGCATAGAACAGAAAGACGGACAGACAGACTTTCGCAACCAATTCCAGTCTCTAAATGAAGATAAGTACTCACTGTATGCAAATTTCCATGAAAATATCTTAAACCGCGTGGACGTGTATAGGGCACAACATACAGACAGACAGACAGACGGACAGACAGACAGACACCAAACGAGAAAAAGGCGGATTCGGCATCAGAAGGGTCCAAAACGGATAGAAAACTTGAAATGGGTCGAAAATATTGAATGTACAAACAAACACTCCATTCTTATTTATATAGAAGACTAGCAAAATACCCGACCTTACTCGGTTTGAATTGGTTTACTCTAGATTGAAGAGATGATCAAAATATATAATGACTTAAGTTTCTCGTAGACTAAAATAATATTTTAACACCTTTCGCCATCTTTATAATTTCTACCACTTACTTTGGACACAAATCTAACACATGCATATCCATTCATGTAATACATTTCACATACATCGCACAATTGCTGTATGACAAAGCTACAAAATGACGAAAGGTGATACTAAGATTACTACTATAAAAGACGATTTTGAGGGAGATTTGGAATTCCCTTTCTTAAGTTCTTTTCATGTTCAACTTAATTAATTAAAATTACGATTTTCGGCGAGTGGTCTCGCACTCATAGTCAACAATACCATATATTTTTTACTAGTGGAACTCTTACCTCCGGTATGCGACATTGTGAAATTTTGCAATCTTCTCCTGTCATTATTACAACAATTTTTTTAATGTTGGAAAAAGTTCTAGTTTGGATTTTTAAACATTATTATTCTTTCAATAACGGCATTATTCTTTAAATGACGGCATTATTCTTTAAATAATGGTATTATTCTTTAAATAACGGCATTATTCTTTCAATAATGGCATAACTACACTTAAAATTTACTGAAAATTTATACTGACTTACCTTACATTTTTAACTCTAATACTTTGTGGTGCTGTTGCGTGTGATGAGAAGGAAATCACATTTATTAAAATAATAAATATTTAAAACAGAAAACAGTGAATTAGAACAAAAAAAAGATGTCGGAAAAATTGTTCTAAAGATATTAATTTGTGTTTCATTTTTATCTCTTGATCTCGCACAGTTGCCATAATTTACAACTAAAAGTGCACAAAATTTAGAAATGTGAAATTAATTCAGAGCGAAATAAACAGAAAATATCACTGCTCACGCAATCTTGTTCATTCTCGTTTCGTTGAAAAATATCGTCTGTCTCAAATATTCCGAATTCGTTTTCATTGCGCAAAGAACAAAAATAAGACTCGAAATAAATGAAGTATCAAAGTTGAAATTCCATTAAAAAATAAAAAAATTTGAAGAATAATTACTTTTTCAGCAGTACTGGTAAAGCAATCGAAGTAATCGTAATATTCAATAGACATTCCAATTTTTCCAAAACTATCAAATTATGGTTGATTTAAGTATACTTACTCAGGTGTTTTAGCATGAAACGCATCTAAATATAACAATAAAGAAATGTTTGATATTGCATTCACTAAACTAATAGATAATGCATAAAATAAAATACACTGCAATCAAATATCTGGAATACAATTCATGTGATGCTTACGCAAACACAAAATCGAGCATAGAACAGAAAGACGGACAGACAGACTTTCGCAACCAATTCCACTCACTAAATGAAGATAAGTACTCACTGTATGCAAATTTCCATGAAAATATCTTAAACCGCGTGGACGTGTATAGGGCACAACATACAGACAGACAGACAGACAGAAGGACAGACAGACGGACAGACACCAAACGAGAAAAAGGCGGATTCGGCATCAGAAGGGTCCAAAACGGATAGAAAACTTGAAATGGGTCGAAAATATTGAATGTACAAACAAACACTCCATTCTTATTTATATAGACTAGAAAAATACCCGACCTTACTCGGTTTGAATTGGTTTACTCTAGATTGAAGAGATAATCAAAATATATAATGACTTACGTTTTTTGTAGAATTAAAATTTATTTTAACATCTTTCGCCATCTTTATATTTTCTACAACTTACTTTGGACACAAATCCTACACATGCATATCCATTCATGTAATACATTTCACATACATCGCACAATTGCTGTATGACAAAGCTACAAAATGACGAAAGGTGATACTAAGGTTACTACTATAAAAGACGATTTATAGGAAGATTTGGAATTCCCTTTCTTAAGTTCTTTTCATGTTCAACTCAATTAATTAAAATTACGATTTACGGCGAGTGCTCTCGCACTCATAGTCAACAAAACAATATGTTTTTACTTGTGGCACTCTTGCCTCCGGTATGCGACATTGTGAAATTTTGCAATCTTCTAATGTCATTATTACAACGAATTTTTTAATGTTTGAAAAAGTTCCAGTTTGGATTAATAAACATTATTATTCTTTCAATAAAGGCATTATTCTTTAAATAACGGCATTATTCTTTAAATAACGGCATTATTCTATAAATAACGGCATTATTCTTTCAATAACGGCATTATTCTTTAAATAACTGCATTATTCTTTCAATAATGGTATTACACTTAAAATTTACTGAAAATTTATACTGACTTACCTAACATTTTTAAGTCTAATACTTTGTGGTGCTGTTGCGTGTGATGAGAAGGAAAACACATTTATTAAAATAATAAATATTTAAAACAGGAAACAGCGAAGTAAAACAAAATAAAAGATGTCGCAAAAAATTGTTCTAAAGATATTAATTTGTGATTCAATTTTATCTCTTGATCTCGCACAGTTGCCACAACTTACAACTAAAAGTGTACAAAATTTAGAAATGTGAAATTAATTCAGAGCGAAAGAACCAGAAAAAATATCACTGCTCGCGCGATCTTGTTCATTCTCGTTTCATTGAAAAATATCGTCTGTCCCAAATATTCTTAAATCGTTTTCATTGCGCAAAGAATAAAAATAAGACTCAAATAAATGAAGTATCAGAGATGAAATTCCATAAAAAAAATAATTTTTTGAAGAATAATTACTTTTTCAGCAGTACTGGTAAAGCAATCGAATTAATCGTAATATTCAATAGACGTTCCAATTTTTCCCAAACTACCAAATTATGGTTGATTTAAGTATACTTACTCAGGTGTTTTAGCATGAAACTCAACTAAATATAACAATAAAGAAATGTTTAAAATTGCATTCACTAAACTAATAGATAATGTATAAAATAAAATACAATGCAATCAAATATTTGGAATACAATTCATGTGATGTCTACACAAACACACTAACACAAAATCGAGCATAGAACAGAAAGACGGACAGACAGACTTTCGCAACCAATGCCACTCACTAAATGAAGATAAGTACTCACTGTATGCAAATTTTCATGAAAATATCTTAAACCGCGTGGACGTGTATAGGGCACAACATACAGACAGACAGACAGACAGACAGACAGACAGACGGACAGACAGACAGACAGACACCAAACGAGAAAAAGACGGATTCGGCATCAGAAGGGTCCAAAACGGATAGAAAACTTGAAATGGGTCGAAAATATTGAATGTACAAACAAACACTCCATTCTTATTTATATAGATTGAGAGTTGATGGTTAGTACCTATTTGTCATCGGATCACTAATCGGAGCCTTCTTGGATTCAGTACTACAATTTGATTTGATTATAAATGTATCGGAAAGATGTAAGCGTTGTTGAAAGCTTCAAAGCATGTATTATATTGGCTGATAAATAATTGAGTTTAATAATTAAGATTAACTTTATCAGGATCCATGAATACTAATGCCATAAATTTCAGTCCCTTGATTACTTTTATGTGAATTTTTAGATTGAACTACACAATTAAGGCCCAGTGCACACTTCCAATTTTTCGACGTGCGGCGCCGCTGCGGCACTGAAGCCCATCTATGCACACACAACCGTGAAATGAGTACTCATTTCGCAAAATGAGTCGCAAGTACTCATTTCGCGCCATTTGCGATAAATATTCTATCGAAGAAAACGTGTTTATTTCGCTTACTTGGTGTAACATAAGTATATTTTGAAACAAAATAGACGTTACGGGATATAACCATTAATGAATTATTATTTATATTCCATTTATTTATGAAAACAAGGTACTTCAGATAGGAGAAGCGTGTGCGGCGAGCTGCGGTACAAATTGCACGCAAGTTGGACATGCGTCGCCGTAGTGGCGCTGGAGGCATGTGTGCCATACTCCATTGTATCAATATATCTCAGACCGCACTTGCGTTGCGGCAGCGGCGCCGAACGTTGAAAAACCGAATGTGTGCACCGGGCCTAATACTAATACTAATGAATAATACTACTGCTATTTATATTTTCATTTAACAGAACGTGCATAAAGATACCTAATTATGTGGTAGGTAGGTTGGCAGTCAATTAACGTTACACTGGAACAACACAACGGTCTATTACGATAATTATTTGGGAAAATAATGAAATACTGTGCTTAGCACTAAAGACGTATTACTTAAGACTTACAGAACTGTATATCCGAACTTTTATACTGGCAATTTCACCTGCACTCTTTTTAGTCATATCTTCAACTATCTTTCCAAGCAAAGGACCTGGATAAAATTGAAGGTGGTACATTAAAAACCAAATATAACTTACCAGGTTTTAAAATCATCAGTTTGAATATTTGATAGTTGAATTCCGTCATTTTTTTAACGATTCAGGTTAACGATCGAGGATTTTATTTATTCATATTTTTTTGATGATTGATCATGTACAAGAACAGAATTAAAAGATTAGGAGAATTCTAATGTTTCAGCTGTACTTTACAACTGAGTATGTAGTTGGAAACGAACTTATTGCAAATGTGTTTCGTTATACTAACTTAAAAATTAAAATATATCAGTTATGTGATAGGATCTTTATATTAATCATTAGATTAATAAGATAAGCAAGTTTAATTCTGCATTCAGTTTAGAAATATTGAAATGATGCATTTCGTTTTAAGATAATGATCCCCAGTATAATTATTACTATTTAATTTTTTTCAAATTACATAAGATTTGTTACTGAAATTAAATCATTGAGAACAATGAAAGAGTTTTCCTTTTGATCAAAAAAAATTTAGGTTTTTTATTTTGGACTGGACAAACGTATGTGGCTTATATTCAAATACCTCCATTTTCAATGTCGTTAAGTTTAAAAAATTTTAATGCTGTCGATTATTGGCTTATTTTTATAATGAACTAGCAAAATTACCCGACTTTAACTCGGGTTAAATTGGATAATATAGATTGAGAAAAAAGACATGAATAATCAATTTTCTTTCGTAAAAAATGCTAAATTATTTAAATATCAGAAAATATTTTTTAACTCCTTTTCGACGCCTTTATAAGTACTACGACTTACTTTAAACACAAATCCTGTGTATACATATCCATCCATGTAATCAATTTCCCATACATCGCATTCCAGCTGTAGGACAAAACTACAAAATGACGAAAGGTAACTACTTCTGCTAAAAAGTTTTTGTGGGGGGGAGGAAATGTCCTTTCTTAAGCTATGTTCAAGTAAAATTGGTTAATCCAATTCGTAAAACTGACAAATCTACAGCGAATGCTCTCGCACTCGTAGTTTACCAACCAACATATTTTTGACGTGTGCACTCTTGCAGGCATGCGAGTTTCGAATTTGAACATCTTTAGGGTAAAAATATACACTGGCGAAAAATAAAATCTCAACACCAAGAAATTAGTTTAGAGGAATGACATTTAGGCAAAGCATTTGTCTAGTTAACATATTTATTTGATTAAAGTTTCAAGGTCATAGGTTCAATTATGCTCGAGAAGAGCCATTTCAAATGTGAAATGGTGGTACATTAATAACCGCTATAGCTACAGTGTCCAGGATTTTGAATGCAAGCATGTCAACGTGCATGCATTGAGTCGTACAGGTGCTAAGTCATTTTGTGGGATGGAGTTCCATGCCTGTTGTACTTGGTCAGCCAAATCAGCAACGGTCAGTGCTGGTTGTGGATGAGGTTGGATTTGTCGTACAATAATGTCTCGTACGTGCTGGATGGGAGAAAGATCTGGTGATCTCGAAGGCTAAGGTAACATGTCGACACTCTGTAGAACACGTTGGTTGACAGAGGGGTATGAAAAAGCGAGTTATCTTGTTGGAAAACATCCCTTTGAATAATGCTCATGAATGGCAGCACAACTGGTTCAATCAACATTCCGACGTACGAATTTGCTCCCAAGATGCTTGGGATAACAACGAGAGAGTTCATGCGGCCATAGGATATTTCTCCCTAGACCATAACTCCTGATTTAGGTCCAGTGTGTCTACGCCGCAGACAGAGTGATTACAAACACTAACCTGGTCCCCTTTTAACCAAGATACGGCCATCACTTGCACCAAGACAGAAATGACTTTAATCTAAGAACACCACATATCTTTTCTCTGCTTTCCAATGAGTTCTAGCTTGACAGTACTGAAGTCGAAGATGGTGGTGATTTGGAGTTAGTGGTATGAATATTACAAGGCGTCTAGCTCGGAGCTGTCCCTTAAGTAACCGAATTGTTACAGTTCGCTGCGTCACTCTGCTGCCAACAGAAGCTCGAATTTCTGCTGCAGATGCAGTACGATGCTTCACAGCCATGCGGCGAATACGGCGGTCTTCCCTCTCAGTAGTGACCCGTCTGCGACCGGACCCCGGTCTTCGTGATACAGTACTTTCCCGTGGCCACTGCTGCCAACAATCATGCACAATGATACATCCTTGCCAAGTCTTTCGGCAATAATCCAAAAAGAAAATCCACCTTACCAAAAAATACTGTGTTTGATTCTTAAGGTAAAAAGTATGAGAAACCTATGAACTAGGTGCATGGAACTACTATGATTGTTTAAGTCCTCTAGGCAATTTTTCTGGACCCTTATTTCAAAACACTGAAACACTTAAAAATATTATGAGATTTGGAAATTATTTCCTAAGGTCAAGATTCCTCAGTTTATTCTAATGACTAAACTGGCTTAGAATTTAATTAGTAACTTAAGGATTGAGCTTAGTTGAGAAAATGATGACCACCTTACCAATACGAAGTCTTCGAACAACTGGGGATATGCTAAACACGTTCATAATAGATTCAGCAACGCTCGTAAGCTCATCCCAGTAATATTGAGCCCATGATGGAATTATTAAGTCGTGATGACTCTGAAATTAAGAAAATGTACAGTGTAATAATAATACATTAGTATCCATGAATTAAAGGTAGGTTTTAATTTTAGAGGAAAACAAATTGCGAACGGCAGATATAGTTGGTAGGTAGTAGAATTAACGTTGCACTGGAGCAACACAATCGAAGTCCGGGATCAATCCCGAAGGTAAAGATTCGAGGAAAATACATTGTAACTTTGCATATTAACATCAGATTGCGAGGTCAATATCTGAGCTGGCACCATAATATTCATACTTCCGTAACAATCCAACGCAAGGACATTTGAGGCCCCGACAGATATAGCTACCCACGAACAAGACAATCTTTAGTTAGAGCAAATTTCGAAATCGCATCCGCATCATTATTGGGAAAAGCGAAATGACTGGAATTGGTCACCAAGCAGCTAAACATAGCGATTTGATGTCAATGACCGGTTCAATTTGACCAAAGGACGCAATTCATGCAAAGTAAACACACACCACATCATTTCCCAACAACCCCCAACTTGCACAATGCGTTATTGACAAGTTGATTCAGCGTCTCATTGGGTTTGCGCCACACCCAAACTCGACAATCAGATTACAGCAACTGGAAAAGTGATTCATCGGACCATGCTACATTTCCGCAGTCATCTAGAGTTCAATAAATAGGTTCGTGAGCCTAGGTTTGGCACTGAATCTGATTATGTGCTTTGAGTAAAGACACTTGAGTTGTTCCTCAGCTGCCATATCCCATCACGGAACTTTAAGACACGCCTCTATCCATCATTGAATATGGCAGTCATTTCAAGTAGTGTCTTTCTTCTGTTCGCACGGACGCTTCTGTCCAGACGTTGTTGTGCTCGATTGTTCAGCAGACGCGACCGGCCACTGCTTGTGGAAGATAATGGCTTCCGTGATTTAATCTCAATACACCCTAAACGCCGTACAGCGATGACACTTAAAAGTCTCAACTTTCGAAATGTGATGGCCTATGTTTCGAGGAGCTCCAGCTATCATTTCACGTTCAAACTCGGTTAATTCTCGTGTGGTAGCCATTGTCAGGTTATTAAACGTTTTAGAAGACATTTGAGAGTCCAACAGACATCGCTGATAACCACCTGGATCTACACTTTTAATGTGATGCGAGTGCCACTTGTTAATTTGCATACCGCTATTCCATGACTTTCGGCATGTAAGTGTAGGTAAATAGTACTATTTCTTTTATGCTATTGACCTATTATTTCATATAAACATGTCATGTAAGTAATACTATTTCTTCCATGCTATTAACCTATTATTTCATATAAATATGTCATGTAAGTGTAGGTAAGTAGTACTATTTCTTCTATGCTATTGATCTAATATTTCATATAAATATGTCATGTAAGTGTAGAAGTAGTACTATTTCTTCTATGCTATTTATTAACCTATTATTTCATATAAATATGTCATGTAAGTGTCGGTAAGTAGTACTATTTCTTCCATGCTGTTGACCGATTATTTCATATGAATATGTCATGTAAGTGTAGGTAAGTAGTACTATTTCTTCTATGCTATTGACCGATAATTTCATATAAATATGTCTATAAGGGGAAAAAAATGAATTAAATTAACCGTATGAAGTGAAATTTGAAACTGAAAAAAACATGTTCAAGAACATAGAAATTGTTGTTCGCCAACAATAACATTAAAATAAAAGAGAATAAAGTTCTTTCAAAACTCACTTCAATTTGCAAAGTATCTTGAAGAAGGAAGAGGCTTAATATGTTATCCATGCGTTTGCCACTGTGAAGAGTCAAGTTATCTATCATTTCCTACGGTGAAAATCATGCAAATAACTTAGATATAAAGCTTTCAAAGTTTCATTACATAGTAGTTACAGATTTTAATGCTGGCATAAATCTGACAGACCGAAAACTCACCAAATTTCATTCAATTTGTTTGGGAGTTTTCTCTTTTATATCTTAGAAATGAGTGTAAGAGAGATATTTTAGGATCGTTGTGTGTGAATAAGAAAAATATGTGCTTAAAATTTCTAGAAAATATATATGGTAATTCCATTTTTATAGGATAAATATTCTGTAAAATCAATGTTACCAAGAGGTACTGTTCACCCTCTCTTTTGCGTTTTCAAATTACTTTATTTTATTAACTCAAATCATCATATGTAATTTAAAATCTACGATTAAGACTTGACATTGACAAATTTAGATTCTAAGGTAATCAATCCTAATCGGAGAAGCTCGATATCTTTATTTCATTAATACCTGTCATCAAACTCGACATAGGTATTTTGTTACGCAATGGTGAATATTCTAATGCATGTAATCTAAAAATACGCGAACAAGAGTCATAACAGTATGCATTTGAACTGAGAAGGGGCTATTTTTCTAAACGGACAAGTAACGAACTAAGATTGTGCTATATACAATTCATGTAAATTATTTGAGAAAACCTTATCATACACAATATTAAAAAATCAGCTATTACATAAAAAAATTTGTATCTGCGCAAAAAGTGAATTCAGTAAACGTTCGATTCTCAAACTTCTATGAGTTTTCTGTAACGAAAAATCTATATGATACATATAGTGCTAAAGACCAGTTAATATTTTAGTACAAAACAAGGCTCCCTAAAATGAGAGAAGGAACATATTTTTGAAAACTGCAGATCTAGATGTATTACGAATCATGATATTTTTCATTCAAATTATCAAAGAGGTAAACCTGGTATAGGAAATCTTTTTAAGTGTGCGTGCCCAATTTTCAATTAAAATTTTTTTGTCTTGTGTCTAATCAAATTTTGAAATTGTTTGGTGTTTAAGATTTCTACAAACAATCAAAAACGCATTAGTTTGATCAAATCAAATTTGAAAAAATGAATTTATACTTAACTTCCCATGTGATTCCAAGTCTTGAACGAAATATCTCGTCTAAACCCTTGGAGGGTTAAAAAGAAATCGAATTGGTACAGCTTCCGTCTATGTTTAAATCGGTAGCAACGGCCTTGGCGCTTTCTTTTTTGGCGAACTTCTAGTAGCGAGCTATGGCAGGTTAAGGCAACACATCTATATAACGGTTAATGCAATTTTTATGGCACCTCGGCATGCGGAAAGTTTAAATTTTCTTTTGAATTTTCTAGAAAATTCTTTTAAAATCTGTTAAACTGTTTGATTTCATTGATTCATATAAAATAATTATTTCATTAGAGAGTTTAGAAGTGCGCCAAAAAAGCGCCAAGGCCGTTACCACCGCTATAAACGTAGACTGAAGCTGTACCATCGAAATGTGTACTTAGTTAGTAAATTCAAGCAGAAACATACTTTGTGGTCCGCAAGCAAGATTTGAACTTGCTCATCAAAAGTCTTTTTAATTTCTTTATCCGATCTTGCACATGGCATTCGACCATTAAGATACTAAATATAAGAAAAAAGGAAGTAATCGGTTATATCTAAATAATTTTTAAAGATACGATAAATACATAAAAAATAAAGGCATTCCATACCATATCCTTCTCTTTGGGAACAGAATACACCGGTATTGGCTGCCAATTGTTGTCATCGTCGAATGACCATTGTGGCGATGGTTTGTAAAATGCAGCAACGTTTGCTAGAGCACTTCTTATGCACCTATCGGCTATTGAGCTGTTTACCGTGACCTGAAATGATTTAATAGTCATGGAATAAATTGATTTGTAATATTTTTAAGGTAGGTAGTTGAATTAACGTCACACTGGAACAACACAACATGATTTTGGCAATTGTCCAGGATCAATCCTGAATGGAAATATTCTCGTGGACGATAAAGTCTCGTAATTTTAAACACAGTCAGATTACGAAGATATTTGAAGCCATGGCAGATATAATGTGCACCAGTCCCACGTATACGATGGTCTCTATGTGGATCGAGTTTCAAGCTCTCAACCCTCAGGTTGTTAATTCGCGTCTCTACAAACTGTGCTGCTACAACCTCACATTAGATAAAGAGTTTATTTTATAATGTAATTAAAATGATTTTTGAAGACAGTTAACTGTTACATACAGAAAATCAGAGTCGTAACATTTACATCTTGAGATGATTGAAACTATGCAATGGTGATTTTATGTGATCACAAATTTGTAACCAAAAGTTTGATACAAACTGTAATTTAATAAAATAACTATTAAAATACAAATTATATGTATTTTAATTTTATTTTATGTTAAACCATATTCAGACTTATAAGTTTATTAATGACATGATTTTATCACTGTCAAAGAAAAACATTTATTTCAAGGAGTTGACATTGGGGATGTTCGACATCAGTGGCTGGTGACACAAAGTAGGAACGCGGAAAATTAACCAACGGTTTTCATATAGTTTTGTTTTAATTGTTTAGTTTCAAGAGTTTTTCAACAATACTTAAATCAAATTAAACTATTAGGAAAGATGGGTGATTATGTGGTCTTAAGTTAGTAAAGTACTTCGCAATTAAACTGAGAAATGTTTTTAGAACTTTGTTTTTTAAATAATCGGGAATACATGGACCTCAATCACTCATCAGAAAAAATGATCAAACATTGTTTTTCTTAATACGTAGGCATATTATATTTTCTTACAATTCACTCTTAAGAGTTCTGAGACATTCAGCTTTCAAATCCATTTGGGAAAATAATCTTCCATTATTCTCAATTCTCACTTTTTATCAGTAAGAAATATGTTGAGGCAACTTTAAGATTAAAATGTAGTACCTACACGAATTAAAACTGATTAAATTCAACTCACACATGTACAAAAACAATTGAATGACGATATGTTTGCAGTAAACAAGTTGTAATTTGATTCCAATAAAATGTCCTTTACTTACCTCATTTGGACTTGAAGTGATAAAATCTCCATACATCTCTTGAAAGAATTTTCCAAGGGAATAGGCCTGCTTTTTCCCAAGCTGCGAAAAGGAATTTCATGCGCTCAGAGTACAAAGGTAAAAGTTCTTAACTCAGTTGAATATATACTCTATAACAAAAAAATCGACTCACCAAAAGGAGTTATCCGATTGCGATAACAATTGGAGGATGCGAAGAACATACATAGAACAATAAACGATTAAAATATCAGAACAATTAAATAATTTATTTCAGAGTTTGACCGTTACAAAGGAAGGAAGTCAATAAGGTGTTGGTCCACCTCTGACCTGGATGCAAGCTGTCGCCCGGCTGGGCATAGACTGAAAAAGTCCCCGGATGGTGTCCTACGGAATTTCCTGCCAAATTGTCTCCAACTGCCGGGCTAAATGGTCATCATTCCGGGATGGTTGTAATCGCCTTCCCATGACATCAGCGTCCCAATTGTGCTCTATGGGGGAGAGATCAGGAGACCTAGTTGGTCAAGGAAGTGTTGGGAAAGCTTGAAGACAATTCATAGCAACACATGCCGTGTGCGGCATTATCTTGTTGGAAAGTAAGTCCGGGTGTCGCAAAAGAACAACCTGTCGTAGAATGTCGTCTAACTACCGATGTGATGTAAGTGTGCCAAAAATGACTTCCAAAGGGGTTCGGATTTCAAAAGAGATGGCACCCCAGACCATAACACCCTGTTGTGGGCATGTGGGGCGTGCGATGGTAAGAGGAGGATCCCCACGTTACTCTGGACGTCTCCAGACGCGTCTGCGTTTGTCGTCAGGACACAGTTGGAAACGGGACTCGTCACAAAAGATTATGTCTTCAGTCAGCGCTGTACCAAGTTGATCGAGCCCAGCACCACTGTAATTCTGCACCTTCGTGGTGCGTCGTTTTTTTTATATGGAATGTATTCAATACAAGACAATAATACAAAACTGCGCATAACAAATCCAAATATGTCTACCACAAGAATTGCTCTTGGCACAAAATTTGCCTGTCTGTTGCGGTAGAAACGGATCTTATCCATTCTCCATAGAGTCGACTTTCTCAGGTGTGTATCTCCTTTAAGTGTGTTCGGACTTCGTGGTCCCAAGGAACCTGAGTGATCTTTTCTTTTCCTATGGTGTTTGCTGTCATTACTAGAGACGATGATCCCAGCTCCTGTGATACTCAATCAATATTTTTCTGCTTCCATCTCACTACTCTGTTCTACAATCCCTTGTTGTTTTCAAGACACTTTTTATTTGATGGTTGTCATGTATTTGGTGCAGCTTAGCCAAATGCGACTCTTGAGACATAACATCACAAGCGAACCAAAGATCCGAGTCTATGCTAGTAAACTACTGCGTTACCAATCGTAAAAAAACAATGAAATTAAGTCATCCTCTAGTCACACCTACTAAAAATAGACTAGAACTGTTTCTATAACGACCTCCACCATTCAGACTTGCTGTCGGGAGCAGATCTTGTGCAGACTTGTTAAAACCAAGGAAAGCTTAGATTGCCTGTGACTTCTGGGTGAAAAATGAAAGTTATTTATATCATCGAAAGTTATCTATACCATCGAAAGTTATCTGTATCATCAAAAGTTTTCTATATCATCGAAAGTTATCTATACCATCGAAAGTTATCTATACCATCGAAAGTTATCTGTATCATCAAAAGTTTTCTATATCATCGAAAGTTATCTATATCATCGAAACTGATCTATATCGCAACATATCTGCGACAAAGAAAGTAAAAATTGTGTAAAGAATTTAATTCGCATGACATTGCATTGCTTGTTTTAACAATTGTTTAAATATTTTATTGGTATTTTGGAGTAGCCAAGAGTAAAACTGATTATTAATTTTTATTAGTCAGACGGTTCTTATTTTTCGATTTGTTAATATCCATGTCTAATGAAGGTAATCAGTGCTACGGGAGTTTATAAAAGAAATTCTCGAGCCCATAACTTTCATAACATGTTCATATCCTAGTTTAATCCTTGTTGCCCTAATTTTAACCTAAATTACCTTCATACGAATTATTATAGTTAAAACAACACATGTTAAGCTGGGCAGCCCACACATAGAAAAGGGCCGCATTCCACCTTCCAACCTGCAGTCTGTCCTGTATGACTCATAGTCAATTTTGACCTTCTTGACAAATAAAATTTTCCAAAGGATTCTATTATAAGGAAATGAGGAATGGAATTCTTCCAAAAGATTTTCTACTCTAAGGAAAAGAGAGATAAAAAATATAAAACGCGCGCGATTAAAATTAAAAACGATAAAAATATTTCTAAAGGTTTCAATTCCAAGGAAGGGAACATTGGAATCTCACGAAAGGATTTTAATCTAATGGAAGGACAAATAAAAGATTTAAAAGTTAAGCAATTCACAAATCCTTTCAACTAATATATGTGTTTGCTTATCCATTAAATATGTTGTGCAATAAATGCAATACTATAATGTGCGAGGAATTTCAAATACACTTACCGAACTTAATTTCCCAAGACCTTCAGGCCAAACATCTACTGGATTTGGATCAGTTGGGTACAATCTCACAGGAGCGCGCTGTCCATGACGAAAGAGCTGAAAAGGAACAATACAATTTTTTTCTCAAATATGCAAGTTTGCTTAAACATATTTTTTTAATGCACACGTAAGAATACGGTAAAAGGAACAAAATAACTACCTTGATGTTAAAGTATCAATAAAAGGTAAAGTAAAACTATTCAAGTTATTACATTTATAAATGGAAAAGAAAAAAACTCTTTTTGATTCGTGTTAGTAAATGCAAATGCAATTTTAAAACCCGAGAAAAGGCAAGTTAACTTTTCAAAAAGTAGATATTGGACACATGTTTGTCTTTGTGTTTTCTACATACTCAATTTCAACAAATTCTACTTTTTGGCTTAAACTGTGATTTGTTTTGTAAAACTCTAAAAACTATTTCTTACCAAGCCTGAAAATTGATCACTCGGCCTTTGGTACTGAAAGATGCAAACTGACGGCTACTTGTGAAGTAGCACTCATTGCGGCATAGCTACTCCTAACAAAGATGATCAATAATACCAAACGCTTACAAATGGGGAATCGAACCCGTGATATACTGAATTACAAACAAGTGCCAAATTCTAAGAACTAGACTAAGACTAGAGCTAGAACTTTAATTCATGTTTTTCTTATTCAAGCTAATTTTTGGAAAGATTCCGCATTATTTTTAAGACAATATCTTAATTACTATTCAATGAAAGTGCAGGTGTTATAATATTGCCCCGAATTTCCTAATATAAAGTCGGTAATATCAAAAGTATCATTAACCCTCTAGCGGCCACACGGGTCTCAAGACGATGTCTTCAAAAACCCAGAACGGCCGAGAAACCATTAGGAAAATCGAATAATTTCTTCCCCCTTTACACATCATCTATGGTCATCTAGGTACTTTCTTAATGCACGGGACGTCCCGTGCTTTGTAAGGGGGTGTATATGAAGTGCTTGTTTCAACTTGTAAGTCGCATTGGGTATTGGACATTAGTTACTTATATGTATCTATCACGCATTTTATTAGTTGTGAAGAAAATATAGCAAAAAATAATTGACTACAATTTATATCTTATCACTTGTTAATTCTTTATACTTAAATATGGTTTTCCTAAATAATACATTCCTCAATCTTTGATTAGACTAACACATTTTTAAAGAACAAAAATTAATTAATATATTTTCTATAACTTGACTGCTACTTCATCATAACGTATATCTTAAAATTCTCTTGTATCTCCGACTGTCTAATACATAAGCAAGCATGCGATTAAAAAGCGTTTTCAAGTCTGTTAAGTCCTATGTATATTAAAAATGTTTTGCGGTAGAACATTTAGCGTTATAGTTATAATTTTGCTATTCGTATAAAAATCAAATTAATTTTATTAAAAATTCTCCTATCCAGTGTAGTCATATTAATTATTATATATTTGTGTGTAAAATTTTATTTGAAAGTACTCATCTCTACGATTATAAAAGTAAGCGTTTGTCTGCGTGCGTGGACTGTCCTGATGAATCTATGGCAGTTATTAGAATGAAATTTGGCACACAGGGAAGCCCGAATGTTTTGCGATTTTTGTACGAAGCCCGAATTTTAAAATTTAATCTAGAACATTTTCAAATTAATTTAATAGAATTGAATTATTGTTGTTTAGAATTGAATTATTGTTTTGAATTATTGTTGTTGATTTTTTTTAATAAATATTTTTTCAATTAAATCTTAACATTTTTGCAAGAGATATGCGTCACCACGAAAAGAACTCACGGGCAACCTCGTGATGAACAAACCCCACTAAAAGAACTGTCATGTGCTTGCCATGCAGTGGCCGTAGTGTTGGTTTGCGAAGCAAACCAAATTGGAATACGTAGTAAGAACTTTTCATAAGGGGCGAAAAATGATTATTTTATGTTTCACATAAATATACTCATTTTATAAGATATTCTCAGTTCATAAAGAGGAATTATTAATTTGACCGAGAAACCTATGCTAAAAGAATAGCATTGACATAATTATGTTCCTAAAATGCTTCATTTTTTAAGTAAAATTATTAACATGCTATACAAGAAAATTACATTTCCAAATTGTAGGTTTGAAAATAACTCTGTGATATTAATTACCGTGAAAATATGTGATTTCTCGCGTCCGTCAGAAAGAGTTTCAAATAGTTTAATGGTGAAGACCCAGGCGGCAAGTCATGAACAGGACTAGCATGCGAATTAAAGTTTGGAATGGATATATCATCGTTCCGTATATTGTTCGATTCCCATTCAAAAAATATCATCGTTTCTTTCAATTTCCGGGACTTTATCTACGTCACTGTCACTATCGGAGACACTATCCTCTTGGATTGAATTCTCCAAATCATATTTTGTTAGATCGTCTTCGTCGCTTGAATTTAAATCCCACTCATCCGTATCATTTAAAAGAATTCTTTCTATTTCTTCTTTCGACAATGTTTTCCTATAACGAGCCTGTTCGATTGTGAAGAAACCAAATTCTCTATTCAATAGCCACACAAAACTGTCCGGTCCGAAACCAAGCTTGGAAGAAGTATGTGAAAGGGCGCAGTTAAAAGCCGATCCCTAACTTGTTGTTTGTCATTAAGGGAAACTACCCTACTGCTTCAGGCGAAAGGAGGGAGCATTGTAGTGAGGGAATGACGGATTGCCCTTCTCTGGGTTAGGGGGATAGCCAGTAGCTTTAATGACTTAAGCCGGTTCGGGCGGGTGCTGGGCTTTTGCATGTGAATCCGTTTCGGCCGTCTTGGGCGTTAGAGGGTTAACAGGAAATATACAGGGTGGTCCCGAATTCATGGTACAAACTTTAATGGTAGGTACAGGACATTGTAACAATGATTTATTGTATAGGAATGTATAGTCGCAAGTGACGCGGTGAGGCGAAAACAGGGGAAATAACGGCCGAAAGGAAAAACAAAGATTTTATTGAAAGCGTTGTTGACAAGTGTCATGTTTACAGTAATTGTTCAAAATTGCGTCCACCAGTATCGATACATGCTTGACAGCGTCGGTGGAGCGATTGGCGTACACGTTCAAAGATGTCTGGTATTTCACGCACACCTGCAGCAGCTACAGATAAGCGAGCGACGAGATCCTCATCTGAGTCAACTGGAGTCTCATAAACAAGATGCTTTAGATGTCCCCATAAAAAGTAATCGAGGCTCGATAAATCGGGAGATCGGGGTGGCCAAGGGACTGGTCCACCACGCCCAATCCATCGAGTACCAAACGTGGCATTCAGGTAATTCCGTACATCAATGCTGAAGTGTGCTGGCGCCCCATCGTGCTGAAACCACATGCGGTTACGAATGGCGATCGGAACATCATGCAGCAGTTGTGGTAACACTTCTTTCAGAAAAATAAGATAGCTTCCGCCAGTGAGCCGCGTGGGTAGTAAGTATGGGCCAATCAAAAAGTCGTTCACAATACCAGCCCACACATTAATACTGAAACGTTGTTGAAACGCATGTCGACGCGTTGCATGTGGATTATCGGTTGCCCACACATGGGAATTGTGCGCATTAAAGACACCCTCGCGTGAAAATGTCGCTTCATCTGTAAATAGCACATAATCTACGAAATCCGGCTGCAACGCACATTGCTGCATCACCCACAGGCAGAAGTTCACGCGGCGAGGATAATCTGCCGGATTCAATGCTTGTACTTTCTGAAAATGGAAGGGGTGTAAGCGATTTTCGTTTAACACTCTGCATACAGTCTGATGACTCACACCTACGTCACGCGCAACAGTTCTTGTGCTTGACTCGGGTCTATCAGCCACAATGTTCAAGATGCTTTCTTCCAGCCTTGGAGTGCGTACAGCTCTTACTCGACCAGCGCCATGTCTGTTGACGTCGAACGCACCTGTTTCACAAAGTTGACGATGTAACCGTTGAAAAATTCTATGATCCGGCATTCGTCGATCAGGATACTCCGCGCGATACATTCGTAACGCAGCTCTGCCGTTACCATTTGCACGGCCGTACATGTAATGCATGTCTGCTTTTTCTGCATACGTAAAGTCACCCATCGTCTACGGCAGCACAATTGTGAATGGCGCTTTTCCCTACTGCGATGCATCATGTTCAACAGCGGCTAGACATCTACTGCCCTCTACCGGCAATGATACCAACCGATCACTCCATTTCTCTTTCCTTTTATTTCCCCTGTTTACGCCTCACCGCGTCACTTGCGACTATACATTCCTATACAATAAATCATTGTTACAATGTCCTGTACCTACCATTAAAGTTTGTACCATGAATTCGGGACCACCCAGTATTATTTTGCTCATTGGAACCCTACAAATATTTCTCTGTTGGACATTTTCTCAGGTTTTGGAAAATCGAACACCAGTCGGCTCATTTACCCTTAACATTTCCCCGCTTATAGTCTCATTCTTTACAAAGATTACGCTGCAATTTTTACAGATGGATCGAAATCAACAGAACATGCTGGTTGCGCCTTTGGCTGTGGATCGACCACTGTAAGTTATGTTTTCCCAGTGTCGTATCTATTTTTACGGCTGAATTTTGTGGCTTGAATGAAACGTTGAAATATGTTTCTTACAAGAGAATTAACAATTTATTGTTTACACGGACTCAAAGAATATATTGGAATGAATGTCAGCAGATCATCCACAACATCCTATAGCAATTGCCGTACTGAAATTCCATCATCACCTTACTCGGCGTGGCTATAGAATCTTTTTCTGTTGGATACCAGGTCACGCTGGGATTACCGGCAATGGACTTGCTGCCGCTATCTCAAAGAATGCTGTAAACTTCATGAATCGTTGCGTACCATACAAAGATCTCCGACAAAATGTCAGAGACATCATTTGGAATGATTCGAGGAATGAATGGAGTGTGCAGAGTGTAAACAAACTCCACAGAATTCAACCCAATATCTTATTTTGGCCTTCTTTGTATCCTCGTCGTCTAGACGTAATTTTAACTAGTCTCCGTATAGGACATTCGAGAATTACACATCAATACTTGCTGGAAGGAGAAAACTTTCCTTAGTGCCAACATTGCAACGATCTTACTATCTTGCATTTTTTAACTTCGTGTTCTGGTTTATGGCATTTTTACATTCAATTTTCAAGAACTTTCTCACCAAGTTTGTCCACCTTGCTAGGTAATCCTCCTCACTCTGCACTCCTTCCTTTTTTACGATGTTCTAAATTTTTAAATTGTATATAGTTGTCATCTTCATGTTCTAAATCCTTCATCACTTCATCAATACATTTTTTACATTCATGACGAAGATAATTCTATACATTTTTAGGACCAAATACTTTTAAATTCCCCACTTCCTTACTTCTTCATCTTTATTTGACTGGATATATTCTTAAATGTTTTATTAATTTTACTGTGTGAAAAAAAAAAAAAAAAAAAAAAATTTCGTCTTTTGTCTGACGCAGCTTATCTACTATTGGACCTTGCGCCATTAAACCCAAACCATGCAACTTTCAAATGACGAGATCAAGATCTGTCGAGTATCCTTCAAATGACGAGATCAAGATCTGTCTAGTATCCTTCAACTGACGAGATTTCTCATCCATGAAGATCTAATACGTTTGTCGAATTAGGAAATACCTGATCGATACAAGTTCCAGGAGGGTTAATATGCAAAATATTCTTGTTCTAGGTACTTGATGCGACATCGACGAACACTGTTTTTGAGTTAAAAGGGTTCACTTATTTACGCACAACTTCTAAGTCACACTGCATCACCCTTCTCAAATCTCTATTCTCTATTACTAAGTAGAAAGTGCCGCAATCTCCTCACCAAATTTATATACCTCGCTTCAGTTAAGGTTCGTTGGTGGTTTTGGGGTTTTGTGGTACAAGTTCAATATTTGGCCAATCTGCGCCAAACACAAAACACACAACACAATGAGGTAGGGCTGGGTGGCCTGGTCGGTAGAGCGTCGAGCTCGTGACTGACTGATCATGAGTTCGAGCCCAGTCGACCGAAAACTTCCGTGTACGCTAAAGGTGACTGGTGCACGAAAAATCCGTCGTGGTCACAAAGTCCTCTATATTCCCATAATAAATCAATACCTCTGGGGGTTCCGAACCAGGGATTAGTTGGTCTGATTTGGATCAAAATTACAACCGTGTGCCTATGGATGATTGAATGGTGTGAAAATGTGACCTCTCCGTAAAAACGAAACGTGTCGATGTGCTGCCATCTGTTGGCTAAAACCATTCGAGCTAAGTCGGACTTCCTCTCAATGGGGCTCACTTACATGAAAGCCGCACCCCCCTCGCCTCTTGACGTCTGCGACGGGCCTGGCAATCCGATGGTCTGCCAGTGTAGGCATTAGAAACAACAACACAATGAGGTATAAAGAATAAGGAGAAGGGTAGGCGAGAGGGAAAATTAATATCTGGAAATATCACACGTACCTCAATTTGTGATGCCCCTTCACGCCTAACAGTTGTGCCCTTGAGGGCTTAATTAAGGATAAGGAAATATTTCTTTTTCCTTGGCCTCTACAAGGCCGGAAGCGATGGTCACTTTTGAAGGGGCACTCAGTGGGTGGACCATCATTGCCTTTAACAAAGCACAGCACAATTTACATCCATGCCCTGACCCCGAATTCGAACCAGGAACCTTCCGATCCAGAGGCCAACACCTTGACCACTAGACCGGTTGGTCTGCAAATAAGAAAAGTAAAATCGTACAGTATATGGAGAAAGAAAGGAAAAGGGTTTTGGAGTGATCTTTTCAGATGCTTATACTTTTTCAAAAAATGAACTATAGTGGAGTGACACATGAAGTGGTCTCATCGCATTTGTGTCTGCTAAAGTTCGAAGCTTCTGAATAGAAAAATTACAGTACTTACGATTTGCACTAATAGCAGTTTGGTATTCTCTTCGTGTCCTTGTGTTGACGTCAAGATAACTCCTACCAAAAACGGTAACCAAAATATTTGCATTTTCTTGAGCTGTGAATGGAAAGAAAGTCCCAACTTCTGAAAACAAAATTCTTCAAAATTACCCTTATTTAATTACATCTTGTATCATGCTTACAGTTTGCGCTTGCATAGTTAAAATATACATTCGCAATATCGGTTTTACGTGCTTAATATATCAATAAAAAAAAGTGGTTTGAAGAGCGTAGTAAAAATTTAATTCCTTGACCTTTGCAGGCGCTCTCGCCTTAAAAATTCAAAATAAATGTGACTAAAATGTAGTTACAAATGTAACTGCTAAATCGAAAGATTATTAACGCAATTATTTTAGAAAGAAACTCGCAAAACAGTTGAGTAGGAACCTTGAGGAAAATAAAAAAATTTTTCGCTCAACAATAACAGTTAGTTGGGGTTCTCTGCCCTTGAATAATAAAAATCACGAGTGTTTTATGTTTTATTAATTGCATTATAATGGTGGGAATATGAGACTCTCGTATTACAAAGCAACTCAACAGAATTAACATAGATGAATTCTCGTAACAGCTTCAAAATTTGTTCCAAATTCTATGAAGAGATCTACATACTCTCCTGAACTTAACATCTGGAAAAGGGATACCCTTCATAGAATAAATTGAAAATAAGTGAATAAATTTTATTAAAATATGTTTTTCTTAATAAGCACTAGAGAAAAGTTGGCCTAAGGTAGTTCAAACTGCTCATAAATAATGTCAATGGTCTGCATCAATATGAAGTTGAGCTCTAATTTTATAATTCTCCTTCATACAAGGGCCTCTTATACAAGTCACACATTGGTTCAACATCAGTCCTGCAACATTAAATTGTTAGAAATACGCATGAGCACCAACATATCTTTTGTAGATTAACAGATTACGCATGCGCGTCTCGTGTGTTTGGTCATTAGCTATTCCAGTGTATGGCCAGTGCTTAAACTATAGTTGACTGTCTTGTGTTTGCTGTTTTATCAAGGAAGCTCTTGTGCAATAAAACTCGACCAACCTTTAAGCTGCAATTGATCATTAATAACAATCGCATCTTAGAAGCATTTAAGTTTAGTTGGATATAATTTTATCAATCTTTCCCCAAATGTTCGGAAATTTTTTATACTTTAAAAAGAAAAAAGAAATGAAGTATTAAATTTAAAGTTTACAAAGATAATTTTTGGAAAAAATTGCCACTCATCAGTAAACTAATCATTTAATTACTTCCAAATGAAAGTAAATAATTATAATTATCCAGACGTTTAAGCGTTTTCCTAAGTTTGCCTAAATATGAAATCAAAGGAAATTTAAGAAATGTATTCACTTAAGTGAAAATGTTTTTTTTTTAATTTAAAAGTTTGCTGAAAATATATTGAAAACTTTTGTCGCTCAAGCATAAACACACAAACAAATCAAACACAAAACGAAAAAGACAGACTGACGCAACGAAGTTCAGTCACTAAAGGAGTATGGGTATTCACAGATAGTAAGTTTTATGAAATTGTACTAACCGTTTGAACGTAGTAAGGACACGCATACCAGACATCAAACGTGAAAACCACTTACTTATATTTGGTTTCATTCCAATGAAAAGTAACTTGAAATGGGACAAAAATATTCTATGTACACCCGTCAAAAAAAAAACTACTCACCCAATCGCAGTTGCACAATTTACGTCACAGAACAAAACGGAATGCAGCAATCGATAGGGCTGAATGTTTATACAAATACCAATATTTAAAATTTGTCTAAGGGGTCGTCTTCATATTAAATTGGGTGCTTGCTCCGATATTTTCAATACGAGCCCCATCTTTTATCACAAATTTGTATTCTACACATAATTTCAGGCGGATTTGATGCAAAAATAATGAAAAACGACGTAAAATCGACCGAGAAAATCCATGAAAACCATTAAGGGAGCGTGTAAATGTTCGGAGTTTAATCACATTATAGATATAACTAAAGACGTGTAGTGGCCGTCATGGTCAATAACCTTTTGCAGACGCCTTGGTATGGAGTCCATTAAGATGATGACAAAGTCAGAATTCATTCTGATTTATCCCAGGATCTGTTGGCAGAAATTTCTGTTTTCACTTTGTGAATAATCCCTAATAACGATAATAATCTTCGAATTTTGCAGTCTCACTGCGCTACTACTTATACACGTGGTGAGCTGAAATTTGGTATTCCAATGTTTCAGTAACAGTTGAATCATATAGTCAAAATTTTCCCAGGTTTCTATTAATAATTTTTATGAATGTTAATTGCATAATCAAACAGTTTAATTATCAAACTAAATTTTACTATTTTGTATTATAGATTGTGTTTTGGTTTTTGGGTAGCAAAAGATGGAAAAACAATTTCCAAGGAAAATTAATGTTTTTAGCATATATAACAAAAAGCCTGAAACACCAATTTAACATTAGGAGATTGTAAGAGGTAGGGTGTTTACAGTTATAACTGCTCAAAATACATGAAGGAAAACAGGACTTTAACCTAAGTATTTATTTGAAAGAGGGGTTCCGAATTAAGTGCGGACATAGCACATAGCACATGATACTCCGTTGGCAGTTCATCGCAGACTAACTAATTGGAATGCTTCGCGCCAAGGGCGCCTCAGGGAACGAGAGGGGTCCGCTACACTCCCCTCTGGTTCCGATTTAACTTCTCGTTGAGGGACCAGCAGATTTTTGGTCATTTGCTCCGTCTGAGGATTGTCGGTGTTTTAGGGTTAGGATCAAGTGCCTTTAGTCGGCCTCGTTTGCGTAATGGTGCCACCGGCATTGCATTTTCGTCCGGACATTTCTTCAATGCGGACACATGAAACTGTCCCATTGGTTTATAAGGCTTGTCCACGTGAGCCACTTCATATGATGTTGGGGACCTTTAGGTGATGATGATGTACGGTCCGTCTTTTTATGGCATGAACTTGGCTGTTTTTGCTTTAGCAGCATTGCTTTTAGGATGTAAAGTAACCCACACTTCACCAGGTTCATACTGTGGGGATTTGTGGTGGTTTTGGTCCGCGTAGGTCTTTCTATGATCCTGTTTGGTTTTGACTCTGTCTACTGGGTTGATTCTACTTGATGATATCCAGATGTTATGTCAGTGATAGACTTATACTTGCTTGTCTTGGCATCAAGCCACAAATCATCCATTCTCGGTAATGGATATGTATCGGGTAAAGTTCTCTCATTTAATTTCCGATAGTCCACGCAAAGTCTATAACCACCTGGCTTCGGGACTAAAACCACAGGTGCGGCATAGGGCGACTCGCACTTTTGAATAACATCCCTTTTCAACAAGTCATCAATTTGTTTCTTCAACACTTCTTTCTTAGAAGGCGGCAATCTGTACGGGGGGTCAGATAAAGGAGGATGATTACCGGTATTGATGTGGTGTTTGACATATGGAGTAGCTTCTCCCACTGATTCAAAGATTCTTTCATATTGTTTTAACAGGGTGCTGCGTTTTTTTTTCTTCACTTGACAGCTGTTGACCTTCTTCTTCTCTCAATTGACAGGTATTTGATTCGACATTTAACGTGCTCTTAATGTCACACAGATTTGCTTCCACAGCAAAATCAAATTTTCGATGGAGAAAATCGTTAAAGAACCATTTGCGACCCTTCAGGTCAAGAACTACACCACCATCTTGAAGGAAATCCTTACCAAGAAGTGTACGATTTTCTTTTGCATGGGGTAATGCAATCAAGTTTGTCTTGATAACTCTTCGTTCAAGTCCTATATTTACACAAGTTGTGTAAGCTTCAACTTGATTTTTTCCTCCGTCAGCAAGTGTCATAGTGAGTTGGGTCTTCTGAAAGTCTGCACCATCTTGTTTGAGAATTTGATACAAAAGGTCTCCAGCAATACAATGGCCTGCTCCGCTATCGGCACATGTACTACCCAAGAGTCCGTTTAGTGTAATATTCCATAGAGCTACTTGAGATGACTTGGTTAAACAGGACTGGAAGAGGACATTTTCAACTAGTGGGGAAGAGTTTGTTCTAGATGGACTGCATTTTGGATTAAGAGATTTGATTACACCAGGTTTACCGCATCCATAGCAGATCAGAGCAGATCTGCTCTCTTGGACATCAGAGCTGTGTTTATCATTTCTGGGATAAAAATTACTCCTCTTCGTAAAAGGTGGTGGTCTGCAAGTTTCACCTTTTGAATTAAAACCCTTTTTCTTGACTGATGGCATGTCACGTTTCAATGTAGTTCTCAAATTCTCATAAACATCCAGCTTATCTGCTAAATCTTCGGGTGAATTCCACTCCGTCCATTCGTCGATGAAATGATTTTTGAAGTCCTCCGGTGTTTTCTTCTTAATTTGATCTGCTATAATGAGGGATTTCAAGTCTTCAAATGTCTTGACGTTTAACGCCTCCAACCATCCTTCAAAATAGTCTCGTAGCTCGAAGTAAAAATCTCTATATGTTCCTTCAAGAGACTTTCTGTGCGTAGCGAACAATTGGAGGAATTTCTCAGCACTCAACTTATAGCGTTTCAGCAGCATGGTTTAACGTGCTGATAATTCTTCGATTCTGCTTCGGCTATTAGCTTAGCCACTTCTGCTCAAATCAGGTTGGCAACCCACTTAGTCTCTGGCACTTTCAAGAACTTTAACTGCCTTTCGAAAAGATTCAGAAATAATACAATATCCCCTTCTTTGGGATCAAAACGGGATAAGTTTTTTCAGTTCATATTTCGGGATGTCATCATCCGTCGTATGTGAAATTCCGTTTTCGATGCAATTCTTCTGAATTTCAAGATTCAATCTCAACTTCTCCAGTTCATATTTTCTTTCTTTATCCAGTTCTGCCTGCTCTATGGATCTCTTTTCTTCCTCTTCTCTTATCTTTCTGTCATCGACAATGTTGGACAACAGGGGTTTCACCATGTCTTCTTTACACTGAGTCGACTTCAATATCTGTTCGGTGATTTGCAGAATTCTAAGACCCTGGCCCAAGACCAAACATATTTCTTCAGACAAAATCCTCAAATCTTCCTTCTTCGCTTTGGCAAGGAAGACCATTTTTGGAATGTTCGAATTTCACAATTGTTTCACAAAATTAATGTCTTTTATACAAAAGAGTTTATTATACAAATAATATATACTGAAATGACTTAAATCAATTACTCTTCTAAACAATTAGCAAGTGTGTAATAATACCAAAATTTCTTTAAAATCTTTAGACCTCTGTAATTCTAAACTTTCAGAAATTTTTTTTCTTTTTCAAATGTGTTCAGTATTTTAAGACACATTTCAAACACTTTATACAAAATAATTCCGAACAGCCATGTTAAGAAATAACACTTTAAATTAAATCGATCGATAATTATGTTTCAAAACAATCATAACTAAATTCCACTTCATTGTTAGCAAAGCGAAAAATAAAAGAGCTTCTTCGATTTAGACAGCATTTCTTTAACTAAATAAAATAATCACAAACATAAATGCAATACGAGTAGTTTTGTCACTATATAAGAATTGATATCTTCTATTCTATATTATCTATATCTATTGATATAAATAAGACACTTTTGATTAAAAAAAATAACACTTTCGGTTTCATTTCAGAAGGCAGAACACTTTTGCTTTCAATTTAAAAATGAACTTTTTATTTCAATTTTTAAAAAATGAACATTTTCAGTTTCATTTCAGAACGCAGAATGCTTTTGCTTTCAATTTAAAAATGAACTTTTTATTTCAATTTTTAAAAAATGAACATTTTCAGTTTCATTTCAGAACGCAGAATGCTTTTGCTTTCAATTCGAAAAAAAAAGAACACAATCAGACAAAACTTAAAGAGCCTAAAGAATATACTATACACAACAAGTATGATTCTTACATTTACACAATCTTGAATGCAAAACACTAGAATTAATCTATCTAAAAGTAATAAAACTATCGTTTAAATAAATTTCAATGCGGGGTGCATTTTACTAAAAACTGTCACTTTTGTTTTTCATGAATAAAACTAAAACTTCGCATGCATTATACCTTTTAAGTTTATTAGTAAGCATACATGCTTTCCAATTAACTACAAGCTGGGGTAAGCTGTATTTACATAAATTCGAAACCAATGGCTGGCGATGTCTGTTTACCATGTGGACAGGTTGTCCAAAAACGAATTCAGTTCAGGATTTCTAATGAACGGGTGTTCATATCAGCTTCTGGTTTTACATGAAATAAAATTTCGAGTCTGCATGCTAACATTCCAGACAGAAGGCTATATAAAATTGAACATCCATTTCATTTCTTAAAGCACTCCAGCGTTTTATTTTTACAGAAAACCTTTCACATTAATCGCTGACATTAAAATTAACCTATCGAGTGATTGATATACTCTGGATTTTGAAACTAAGATGCTTCAGTGCGATACTAAAATATTTACCAACACAATGTGGCATTTTGAAACCAAGATGTAGATTCTACACAGTTTAACTGAATCGTAATTTGCATATAGATAGCAGGATTTTCATTATTCCCATTCAGCATTATTATTCTAGATTAAATCTAGAATGATTTAGTTAAGAAGATTCTGAATCGTTTCTTACATCAAGGATTGCATCACACACATAAATTAAATTGCTTATTTTAGAGTGTTGGTTGATTAAGTTTTTTTTTGTTGCTCATGAGCCATATTTGGCCAAGCTGTGCACAAACACCAAACATCGCAAGTAAATAGACACAAGGAAAGTGTCACTGACATGAGAGAAAAACATTTGAAGGAATTGAACCGACAGGAATCGACTTTGAATCACCTACAACTCGCAGGTTGATAGCGTGGATAGCCTAATTCGTTCTCAAGCTACATCCTCATCCTAATTTCCCTTGGGGTTGGAGTATACTTTCTAAATTAAAAATTAAAATAACTTGTTAATCTACGATTGAAACCCTTAAATTAGAGAAATTTTCAAAATATATAGGCAATAATCTCACTCATTTAAATAATTATGAAATTATTTCTTAAATTTACTTGCCTTACCCACTCTTTCGGAATTGTTTTTAACTGTCACAACAAAAAATAATAAACATTCCAGAGAGAAAACAAAAAAAAAGTAACATCTATCATTTCTTACAAAATACAAGAGTTTTACTTGACGGGAAACATTTCACCTTCATCTCTGATGTTGAAACTATCGAGCGACAGAAGCACTTTTGGTTTCGAGAAAGATTTTAAACACAGGTAGTCGAATTATTAGATTAAGGCGTGGAGTTTCTGAGAGTTCTATACAAGAAGATGCACTTCCGTTGTATTACAAAATGCTATCCGTTTCCGTTTGAACCGCGTTGCTTATACCTGGGAATCGGTTTCATCGGAAACATCTTGGGCCAAAGGTTAATTTTCTAGAGGATATCACTTTTCACGCTATTGGAGAAAAACCTATTGCCCTGCTCAGACAGATACGGGCTTTGTTTTGACCGTCTGGGATCAATCCCGAATAGAAAAATCGGAGACATCGTAATTTTGAATCACTGTCTGATGATGAGGTCACCACTTGTGCTGGCACCCAAAATCCTTGCAACACCAACGTAAGGACACGAAGCCACGACGTCTGTCTGAATCGCGGGATTATTTTCGTAACTGATTCGCCGGCTCATCCAATCAGAGTCCGCTCTATATTCGCGTTGTTCTAGTGTAAAACAAGCTTGATTTCGCTCAGGAAATGAAAACAATTTTTGGAAAACCACCAAGAAGCGTCTCATCCTGAAATCTGAGAAGAATAAACTGAATTGAAACTAATATCTTTATATAGGTAATTCATCAAAAAATATTTCACAATTTCCAGACATACGTATTTCGTCAAGATGACGCCATTTTTTATGACGACGAGATCAAGACAAAGCCTGTTTTCTAATAAGACATTTCGTCTGTCAGGTCTGGTCAGTTTTGGTATTTAACGAGATGGCCTAGTAGAAATAACACCAGGGGAGTCGATGTAGATTAATATAAAACCCATTGTTACAGAAATAAAATTCTTTTGTTAACCAATGTGTAATGAAACCATTCTTGAAAACATTTGAAAAAACACTAAAGAGAAGCCATTTTGAAAAAAGTAAATGGAAAACGATTGGAAGTTGGTTTGCTAACGCTTCACAACACATCCAGTTACGATTGGTAGGACAATACCCTATAATAATGGACCGGACGCCAGCGGATTTGCATAAAATTCGACTACTTGTTTGAGGGTGTTTTTTGTGGTATGGCCTGGGACCTTTGCATGTTCCTGGCAAATTAAACGCCTATGCCTACATGAACATTTTGTACAACCAGGTTCTTATTACTCTCTGGCAATTTTATGGAATGGACGAATGTTACTTCCAGGACGACAACGCTCCATGTCATGTTGCAGTCTCTGTTAAGCAGTGGCATCAAGATATGGATGTAAAACGTCTTCCCTGGCCTGCTCAGAGTTCCGACCGAAACCCCATTGAACATTTGTGGGGCGATCGAGAGCGACGCTTATGAACCAGGCAGCCCTGTCCGAAATCGACAGCTGAGCTGGCGACATACTTGCAGCAGGAGGTTGATAGTGTAATTGCAGCACGTGGGGGACCATCCTTCTATTAAAACATCTATGCTTTCCCTTTTACCATCACATCTTGCTGTCCGGTCCATTTTTGTAGGGTAGTGTATAACAATCGGAAACTCGCAAACACCAAACTTGGCGAAACTGGATTTTGACTAATGCGACAGTTCAAGTATAATTTAATCTAATGTTTCCATCACGGTCGATTATCTATTGAGTTTGAATTCTTATTCAATCCGAGTTGTCCCTTGAATTGTACAAATTGTGCTGAGATTTAATATTGATATCTTATAGTCATTTGTGTGCGAATTTTTAAACCCTTATTTTTCTTTCCTTTTAAGGTTTTACATCAAAGTACAGATGAAACTGAAGATATACTGCAATTTACCTACACCAATGATGCAACAATAATTTATATTTGCTCTTAAACACTCACCCAAAATAAAGTTAATATTTTGTACTTTTCTACAGGGTGGTCCCGAATTCATGGTACAAACTTTAATGGTAGGTACAGGACATTGTAACAATGATTTATTGTATATGAATGTATAGTCGCAAGTGACGCGGTGAGGCGTAAACAGGGGAAATAAAAGGAAAGAGAAATGGAGTGATCGGTTGGTATCATTGCCGGTAGAGGGCAGTAGATGTCTAGCCGCTGTTGAACATGATGCATCGCAGTAGGGAAAAGCGCCATTCACAATTGTGCTGCCGTAGACGATGGGTGACTTTACGTATGCAGAAAAAGCAGACATGCATTACATGTACGGCCGTGCAAATGGTAACGGCAGAGCTGCGTTACGAATGTATCGCGCGGAGTATCCTGATCGACGAATGCCGGATCATAGAATTTTCCAACGGTTACATCGTCAACTTTGTGAAACAGGTGCGTTCGACGTCAACAGACATGGCGCTGGTCGAGTAAGAGCTGTACGCACTCCAAGGCTGGAAGAAAGCATCTTGAACATTGTGGCTGATAGACCCGAGTCAAGCACAAGAACTGTTGCGCGTGACGTAGGTGTGAGTCATCAGACTGTATGCAGAGTGTTAAACGAAAATCGCTTACACCCCTTCCATTTTCAGAAAGTACAAGCATTGAATCCGGCAGATTATCCTCGCCGCGTGAACTTCTGCCTGTGGGTGATGCAGCAATGTGCGTTGCAGCCGGATTTCGTAGATTATGTGCTATTTACAGATGAAGCGACATTTTCACGCGAGGGTGTCTTTAATGCGCACAATTCCCATGTGTGGGCAACCGATAATCCACATGCAACGCGTCGACATGCGTTTCAACAACGTTTCAGTATTAATGTGTGGGCTGGTATTGTGAACGACTTTTTGATTGGCCCATACTTACTACCCACGCGGCTCACTGGCGGAAGCTATCTTATTTTTCTGAAAGAAGTGTTACCACAACTGCTGCATGATGTTCCGATCGCCATTCGTAACCGCATGTGGTTTCAGCACGATGGGGCGCCAGCACACTTCAGCATTGATGTACGGAATTACCTGAATGCCACGTTTGGTACTCGATGGATTGGGCGTGGTGGACCAGTCCCTTGGCCACCCCGATCTCCCGATTTATCGAGCCTCGATTACTTTTTATGGGGACATCTAAAGCATCTTGTTTATGAGACTCCAGTTGACTCAGATGAGGATCTCGTCGCTCGCTTATCTGTAGCTGCTGCAGGTGTGCGTGAAATACCAGGCATCTTTGAACGTGTACGCCAATCGCTCCACCGACGCTGTCAAGCATGTATCGATACTGGTGGACGCAATTTTGAACAATTACTGTAAACATGACACTTGTCAACAACGCTTTCAATAAAATCTTTGTTTTTCCTTTCGGCCGTTATTTCCCCTGTTTTCGCCTCACCACGTCACTTGCGACTATACATTCCTATACAATAAATCATTGTTACAATGTCCTGTACCTACCATTAAAGTTTGTACCATGAATTCGGGACCACCCTGTATATTATAACATTTTTCAATGATCACACGCGGCGTCCAACGCAATATCAAAATCCCGAAATAATATTATTTTGCAACTAGCAAAATTACCCGATCCTACTCGGATTGAATTTGTTAACTCTAGATTGAATCATCAGAATATATAATCACTTTTGCATTTCGTAAAATAAAATAGCATTTTAAAATCTTTTCTACATCGTAATTTATACCACTTACTTTGGATCCATCAATGTTACACATTTCACATACATAGGAATATTTTTGTATTACAAAGGTACAAAATGACGAAAGGCGATACTAAGGTATCTAATACAAAAGAAGATTTTAAGCGTGTTGCGAAGGAGCAACGCCAGGGCTTGTTAATTAAGATTTTTCGCCTGGAGGTATGCTCCTGAAATGTACATAAAATTCGACTACTTGTTTGAGGGTGTTTTTTGTGGTATGGCCTGGGACCTTTGCATGTTCCTGGTAAATTAAACGCCTATACCTACATGAACATTTTGGACAACCAGGTTCTTCCTACGCTCTGGCAATTTTATGGAATGGACGAATGTTACTTCCAGGACAACAACGCTACATGTCATGTTGCAGTCTCTGTCAAGCAGTGGCATCAAGATATGGATGTAAAACGTCTTCCCTGGTCTGCTCAGAGTTCCGACCGAAACCCCATTGAACATTCGTGGGGCGAGTTAGAGCAACGCTTATGGACCAGGCAGCCCTGTCCGAAATCGACAGCTGAGCTGGCGACATACTTGCAGCAGGAATGTGCATCGAAACTTTGTTTAAAGTATGTCCAGAAGGGTTGTAAGTGTAAATGCAGCACGTGTGACCATCCCCCTATTAAAGCGTGTATTCCTTCCCTTATACCATCACATATTGCTGTCCGGTCCATTATTGTAGGGTAGTGTACGTCTTTATGCTGATTGCTTGATGTGGCAAGCTTCGTACAATTGGAGCGTTTTTATGTTAACAATCGGCGATGGTTGGTATTATAATTACCGTCGGATATGAAGCAACACAATGGGCTATTGGCAACGGTCCGGGATCAATCCCGAGGTGAAAACCCGAGAACACCATAATTTTGAACAACGGTCAGATGACGAGGTCACACTTGGGCTGGCATCCCACGTTAAATCTTCCGTGGCCTCAAATGTCCTCATGTTGGTGTGGTGTGGAAGTTCGGAGAGTGAGGTTGACTTGCTAATCTGACCGTGGTTCAAATTTACATGGTGTTGTCCTCGAATATTTCCCTTGAGGATTCATCCCGAACCGTTGTTTATAGCCCGTCGTGTTTCCCTCTAGTACGACTTTAATTCAAATACCTACATTCCTCTGTACATGACGGTATTTGGTTGGATTCGAACTTGCTAATCCGTTATACTTCCAATCGGGATATCGCATCCTTGACAATTGTCGACGTTTTGCATACAGTTGTTTTCGTAATGTTTGTCTTACAATTGGAGGTGACATCTCAGGTAGACAACGAGTCTGCTACTTGGTTATGTTCGTCTCATCAAACATACATGAACGTTTGTACAAGAGATATTATTTGTGAGCAAGCTAGGAAAACAGAAATAAAAAAGGCAGTCACTATTATCTATTATTCAGGGGTCTTTTAAAAGCAAATGGACTAGGGTAGTAGGTAGCGTAGCGGATTAGCAACTGGAGGGTTGCGAATTCGAAACTCGATCTAACCATTGATCGTCCTGTACGTGGAGATTGGTGCACGTTAAATATATAGTGGTTTTAATTATCCCCACATTGTCTTGGTGTGGAAGTTTGGAGAGTAGGGTGCCTCCAGCACAAGTGGAAACTCGTCATCGGACCGTGTTTCGAAATTACGACGTCTCCTGGGATGGTTTCTACCTAGATTGAGCTCGCAGTCGCCAATTGCTCGTTGTGTTGCTACAGTGCGAGTTTAATTGAACTATCTTCCTAAAATTTGAAATAGACAAATGCATAGATTTTGTATCCTCTGGCAAGAAAAGAGTAAAATATCTCGTAATTTTTCCTAGATCGATTTCGAACTATTGCCATAACTCGTTGTGTTGCGGCATTGAGAAGTAAATAAAGTACTCTCTTTTTTCCTCTCTATTAATTACTTTCGTCACTGGTTTTGCGGAGAAGTCAATTCCGCATAAATTAATGTCGTCAAAAACAAGAATCATTTTTCAGCTATTCGTAATGGACTTGAGTGTATGGAAAATGATAATGTTTTTAATAAATTGTGACTGCTGATGAAAAGTGGGATGCCATAAAAAAACAATCTTGATAGTGGTAGACTCCATTCTCTCCCAGTCCCAAAATGACAATAAAGGGGCGAAGACGATGCTGACTTATAAAAATTTGTTAATGATGTATCATGAGCAATAAGTCGGACATACGACAAAGAGAATCCCCTGAGTTCGTTAGTATTTGGGAAGTCGCTCCTCAAATCAGTCCGTTTCCACGTGGTTTGGCTTAGCTAGGCCAAACATGGCCTTTGCGCCATACAATAACGAAACAACCACAATGTTGGCGAAACGATAGTGACCCCTGATACCCCCAGATGAAACTGCATCAAGAATCACGGTTTGGTAAAGCCGATATTTTACTTTTAAACGGCAAGAACTCATTTCAGGTCTTCGAAGAAGATTTTGTAATTGGAGACCACTAAAGGAATGATATTGAACCCAAAATGAGGCTCCTAATGTGCTACAGTCCCATGACCTATTTTCTTAGTCGGCAACACTGGATCTCCCATAGTCCGCCTTATCATTATCTCCATGAGAATATTCTCAGAATGGAATGGTAGTAAATCTCTAGTTGATAACACGGCCTTGAAAGTGGCACTATAACAAAAATTGCGGTAAAGGTAAGACCTCTTACCAATATCATACGATCAACTAAAGATTTGTTCAAAATTATTTTATCTGTTTATGAAAAACAAAACTATACTCGAGATAAATAGCTTACCCCTTTCTTTCGAAAACGAGATACGGAGTTTGTGAATACAAAACAGCTACCGAATAACAGTTTTAAATAACTAATTACACACGAGGAGACATTCCACCTTGTGTACCAACTTTGTGCTTGCCAAAAAAAGTTCTGTACAAGTGGCGTAATACAAAAGAAGAGGATAAAATAGTCAAACAGACATTGGGATGTTTTCCAGCTTTGTTACGACTTTAGTTGGAGAATGACCAGTCGGTGTAACTCTTCCAGAACTATTGTGTCATAAATTCGAATACTCTTTCTTTGTTGCATAATTTGCTCAACAGCGTCGTAGACCTTTCCCATGCATCAAAGTGTTACTGCTATTTTTTCTCGCAAAGAATGATTTGATTTGAATATAAAAGAGCGCTAGGATTGTGAACATAAAAGAATATGAAGGTCACATTTCTGGTTGAAAACTGTCACATCACAACTATTCAGGTATTTTCAGCTGCACAAATATCTAAAACTGAATACACAAGTACTACATTGAAAAGGTTTTTTGTTCTCTTACGTGATTTTAATTAAAGCTTGATATATATCACGAATATAAAACTTGACAGTTTGCATAGTGTTAAATTGTACGATTTATAGAATGAAAACAATTTAGCTACAATAGACAAGCCTATACCGTTATTTCCGGTATCAAAGTGCATATACGAGTTATAGTGCAGCAAGTTCCAACCTGTTGCTCAACAGCAGGTATGCCGAATAAATCTCGACTGACAAATCAACTTTATTCCATAGATAAGGTAACTAAAATAACATATGGTTTATTAAATGAAGAACGTTGTGTTAAAATATGTTGAATTAACTTTATGTGATACTTGCACAAACACACAATACAAAATCAGACATAGAACGGGAAGACTTATGCAACACAAAGTCCAAAAATATATTCAACCGCTTCGACTTAATTCGGTACATAATACAGACAGACACCAAACGCGCAAGATTCGTATTATGTATCAGAAGGGTCCAAAACGGATAGAAAACTTGAAATGGTTTGAGTATAGTATTCAATTTACAAACATTCCATTTTTACTAATGTATTCTAGTACAACTACCCGGCGTTACTCCGGTTGAATTTGTTAATTTTGTACCCCTTCATTCATGAATAGTAATTCCTATTCATCACAAATAGCAACTACCACACTAATAACTGTACAAAATTGATAAATACACAATTTCACTAATGTAAATAAATGTAATATTTAACATTTTACCTTTTTGTAGAATTTAAATTTTTAGAAGGAAAGAAGTATTTAGACTACCAATATTGCCCAGAATGTAAAGAATAGTTTTGAGTATGCACATAAGATAAGTGTATTGTATGTCATTTAAAAGCAAAAGTATTTTCCAACTCATACTACTAAAAATGTTTTTACAACTAATTAAACCATTACTTACCTTGATTAGTTATTAATTGAAAAACGTAAAATTAAAAATCCAGAAATATATCTCAAAACAGATTTTTAATAAAGCTTCGAACGAAAAGTAATGAATTTATCCGTTTTTCACAACAAAACAAATACTTCGAATACAATCCACGCAAATTTAAAAAGCAAATTATTAAATAATAATGCAAAGATTGCCATATTAGGTACCTGTTCTATTTAAAAGGTATCATTCTGTGTGTTTTATTCTCTTTATCGTCTGTCCCAAATAATCGGGATTTCTTTTACATTCTGTAACAAAATCGAAGCACCAAGAAGTTGTACAATTGTAATGAAATTTCGTATGCAAAGACATTTTGAACGAATATGCAAATGATTAAAATATTTATGTCCAATGAATGAATAGCGGAAACACTCAATGTACAAAAACCACACTCTATATTTTTTTATATATGATATTAATTTCACACATATATGTTAAGGGGACCAGTGCACAAAAATCTGTCAAATATCGATTATTTTTATAAATTTAAATAAATGTTTACATAATTCTGTTTAAAATTATATATTATTTATGAAGATACGTTAAATAAAAGTATTTCAAATAATTTTTTGAAAAATACCTGTACGTATCTGAATTAAGGTCAATTTATTCTTTAAACTTCACTATCTCAAAATTGTATTTTTCCATAAAAGGAACAATTTTCAAAGTCTATTCAAGCAAATGTAAAAAGAATTGGTTTACAAGTGAATTCCCTAAAACATGTTTTAACGCAAGCATTTTTTCTACCTTAGAAACGTTCATTTTAATTATTAAAATGGATGAAAATTCGTCATTTAAAAAAAAAAAATTAGGAGTTAAAGAAATTAAAATCTCAACTTCAAGTTAAGTTTTTTTTAAATCCCCGTGTTAAATTGCTTAAAAGTGTCCTCATAACCTGTATAAAAAAATTCAAATCAATACACATAAAAAGATTGTTAGAAAATGTTCATTAAAATTGGATCATTTTAACATTACGGAGATAGGACTGCACTGGTCCCCTTAAAGCGACAGTTAATATATGTAAATTTATACTTCAACCATTTAAAACCAAGGTTAATATTAATTTTTCATTATTTAGAAATTTCTAAAATTAGTACAATCAGAATGGCAGGCAAGGGTTTTGGTCAACCGCTGCCATGGCAAATCGGGAGGTAACTAACTTTTTGTGCAGAACTTCTCCCAAGAGGAGTCAGTTGAGAGGAGAGTTCTGTAGAGTCAGTGTTGAGAGACCTGGAGAGCCCAGGTCTCGATGTTGTCTTTGGCATGTTTGCTGAACTGAGCTCGTATGGCAGACAGTGTCTGCTGGACTTATTTAACCAGTCCTGGTCTCTTGGTATTTTGAAAGGTAACTTTTAAATTAGGCATTAGGCTCCAAAAGATTGGAGGAGAGCAATGGTTATTCCTATCCGTAAACCAAACAAAGAACCCAGCTCCCCCGATGGTTATAGGCCAATTGCGTACACATCATAATTTTACAGGGGTAAAAGTTAATTTTGGGAGGCTTTAATACCATTTGGAGGACAATATGATTCCGGGTGTGCAGTAACGATTCAGGACTGTACATTTTACAAGTTATAAAATATTGTAATTTAGTCAAAAGGTGCGAGATGCACAGAATTGTAAGCCTACTAGGCATACGATAGCATTATTCCTGGATTTGACTAAGGCCGTTGAGCGAGTTTGGAAAAACAAATTAACTGTAAAACTTTTTGAGAATTTAGGGATCGGGGGAAGGGCTCTTCCCTGGATCTATGAGTTTTTAAGTCACTGAACAATCAAGGTCAAGTTCGGGAATTCCCTATCAAGAGTATTCAAGATGAGTCAAGATGTACCACACAGGTACTGAGCCCTATACATTTCCCCCTGTATTTGGAAGGCAGTGGGGATGCGATCTCTGGAGAATTTGAGCTTGGTTTATATGACGACGACTTAGTCGTCGGGTACTCAAGTGCGGGTCGTTTTGAGGAGAGGCTGGAATAAATCGTTCTCTGGTGTGTTTACAGGAGTTTGCGAAAGGTCACAAGATTGAGTTCCAACCGACTAAATCGTATACGAGTTTTAAATAGGCATTTGTATAATCACCAACCCAGGATCAAGATGAATGACAAGCTTCTTTAATGTGTGAAACATCCCGGTATCTTGGATTTCTTCTTGACTCAGAAATAACAAATAACAAATATTTTGAGAATATGATAATCAGGGCTAGAAAGCGACTGAATATTCTGAAATATATTTAGGGCCAGAGCTGAGGAGCGTGGATGCTTCTGCTTTGAGATCTACGTATATTGCTCTTATCAGGCCTATTTTGGAGTAAGGGCAGCAGATTTATGTCCCAGCAGCGGCGTCCAATTTGAACAAATTAGAAAAAGTGCAATTAAGGGCAGCAAGAATAATTACAGGACTGAGACACAGTTGCCCAAAAAATATTGTTCTATACGAAGCAAATCTCCAGCCATTGGGGTTAAGGAGACAAGTCGCGCTTACCAAATATTATGGTAACCTCTTTAGCTATGTATATCAACATCGGACTGCAAAATTCCTGCTGGATTGGAAAAATAACCAAAGAGAGAGCACGGATATTCTCTCAAAATGGGTCTACTTCAACCAAGTGTTGAACAACATAAACTACTAAAATTTATGTTTCCCATTAATAATTTGCCTAATGTTCACTTCCACGAACCGCACCTGGTTCCAACCAACAAAGGCAATCGAGTCCCCGATCTGTTGAAGCAATTGGCATTGGAGGTTATAAATAATACCCGGGGAATGTCATTCAAATCAATATGGATGGCAGCAAAAATGAGTAGAGTAACACTGGCGGTAGGATTCTCATCACGACTACAGTGAAAATGTCTGAATCTTCTCTGACAGTAGAAGTGCCATTCTACATCTTTGCAAATGGAGGAGTGTTGGCGATCGCCTTCTTTTTTATTTCCACTGGCTGGGGTACATGATCAAGGAAACAAAAAAGAACGTGAACAGAAGAACAACAAGAAACATCAAAAAGTTCAAAGGATACCCGAAGGCTCTATCACCCCAAGATTTTTCTACCTTACCAGTACCTCGAAGTATCAGTCTCTCCATGGAAAGTTCCAAAGAGATGCAGATGTTTGTCCATAGGCTCGTTTTTGTCACACAGGGGGCAGGCTTCATTAATCTTCCAGCTCTCTCGCCCTCTAAACCAACCCGAAAGGTCACGGGTAAATGTACATTTAATTTTACATTTTAAAATAGTGTAAAGACTGTTAAAATTTAAAATGTAAGGGGTGTATTTATCGAAATTTTGCTTTAAATAATAATAACCATACAATTTAAAAAAATGCTAGTGAGATTTCTATATTATTTCTTTATTTAATATATAACATAAATAATGTAATTATAAAGCATTAAAACAATTTAAAATGCCCAAAGAATTGTATAAATGATGTGAAAAATAAAGGAATGAAATTGTTGATATGGTTACTTTATTATGTTCCTTAATTGTAAATTATTCATTAATAAATAATGTAATAAAGATTTCTTGTAACTAAAAACAGGTAATAAAATTTGACATTAACGGTCGCGCGTGTCTGTTAAATACAAATGACGGATCTGCAGGAGACCTATTAACATCTCAAAATTCAAATTATGACAAAGTAATTGTAAGTGAGCGGGAGGAATAGCCAAGAGCGAGTATTCGTAGCGCTATTTGGTCTAAATATATATAACTAAAATCAACTCTAGGTGTATCTCCCACATACGCGTAACCACTGGAAGGTTAAAAACGCCAATACGACACAGATGCGCAGTCAGGCAATCATGCCCGATAAGTTGGCGAAAAGCAGCCGCTGCTTCCAGTCTTGGTCTATCAGAAAAAGCAGTCTTTTCCATATTTAATTTCCATTTTACATAGGAGTTCATCCTGGTACTTCGACTGCATAAATTGTTTTATAAATAGTTTATTAGTGATGACAGATTTCTCGTTTTATACAGTGTAGCATAGCACCATTTTTGACAAGAAAATCTGCCTAATCGTCATCATATAAATTGCAATGGCCAGGGATCCACTCTAAAACAACACTTTTATGCGAGACCTCAAGAAAATCAACAGCTCTTGGCATTGGGAAATCTCATTCGTTAGTGGAGGCCTGAATAGAGCTGATGGACTGAATAGATGACCGGTATTTCAATGACGTTGCAGATGGTTTGGCCAAGACAGGCACTCTGTACCCATTAGGGATTGCAATCCGGCGCGATTTTCAATCCGACCGGATTAACGTTAATCTGGCCGGATCCGACTATATTGGTACTTTTGTAATAAGTCTATCTAATCAGTATGTATTTTTCCAAAATCTGCAGAGTGAAAATCAATAACCAACAATAAGTGATCAGTCTTATTTGTTTCCACGACAAAAAAAATCAGTTTGTTTTATACGTAGTACTTTTCTATTTATCTAAAATTAAGTAGTCTCTCTAATGTAGTTAACTGACATAAATTGTATCTAACATTGTCTCATACTAACATAAAAATATAATCTTTGGCAGTTTTGGTCAACACATAACAAAAAAAGGAACTCTCAATTCTTCTTAATTGCTTAAATCGAAGTTATAGAGTAATGAAAATATCTTGAGTTAGAACGATCTAAAGAAACAAATCGTATTAATTGTGTCGTCCCCCAACCTACTTCTCAATGAACTGCAAACATAACCAGCGTCAGAGAAGGCCCTCTCAGCTTCGGCACTAGTTGATTTAACCGTCATTAAGTAGTCGTACATAAGACAAGTATTTTCCTTTGACTCACTCTATTTCATGTGAAGTCATTTCTTTCTTCAATATTTTTGCAATACCTGTTTCTTTTCTAAAGTTTGTCTTTTTGCAATAGTCATCTTATTGCAGAATTTGCTTTTCTGATTCCTCTTTTAATGTTCAATTAATTTGCAATGAAAGTAAGTTAGAATTTAAGCTTTCTTCTGCTTCGGGTTCCACATTTTCGTTGTCATCTTTAATGACTTGGTTTAATATGTTTTCATTTCCAGTTGCATATTGTAGTTTTGGCATAAGAAACGTATAGTCAGATTGTCTCATGTTTCGATCATATGTTTTTGGATTTTGTAAATAAAGTTATAATATTCCTGTTATTATCGTGCAACGGCGTTCTTTTATTCTTACACGCAGTGCCTTAGGTAATTCAGCGCTTAAGACAGTGTCTCGTTTTTTCAGCTTTTCTAAAATTAATTTTAATGTTTCAGCAGTAAGAAGGGTCACATCTTTTCTGCATAGTGCCTGCAATTTAAACAGCTGCAAAGAATTAATTAAATCTTTCATTGTTAACCACTCTTGGTCGGTAAATTTTGTCAGATTGTATATCAATTAAAGATTTATCTATGCAAGCTTTCAGATTATAAAATCGTTCGATCATACATAGAAGGCTGTTCCAGCGTGTGGACAATCCAAAATGAGATTTAATTCATTGCCCGCGTTTCTTCTATCACATACTTTTGAAAGTATGTATCATATTTGATGGAAGACTTTTGAATAACTTTACCACTTTCCACACTTTTTGAAGAAGATAACTGGCAACAGAAATAAAGGCGCATTAATTGGTTATTCTCAGATATTATGTGAATGCAGTGTGTGTGTTTCTAGATGTACTATTAAACCTTTGTAAGTTTTCTTCGCAAAAAATATTATTGATAATTTAATTTATTATTTTTGCTAGAAATCTCCAAACTGATGATTGAAAAAATATGTAATTGATGAATTCACAATCGATTGCTTAAACGATTTTACGAATTTAACGTTGGGTTTGAATAATCGATTATTTAATTTTTTAAAAATTCGGGTTAATCGGATCCAATAGATATTGCTGGATCCGGTAGATAGCCAAACAATGCCGGATCCGCCAGATAGGATTGTAATCCCTAGTAATTAAGGATCCCCTCGGGAGAACTCACATGTCAGATAGTTAGTAATTGGTAATTTTTAGTTAACATCGTACTAGAGCAACACAACGGGCCCTTGTCGACGGTCCGGGATCAATCCCCTAATGGAAAGAACCAAGAACAACACCACGTAATTTTGAACCACGGTCATATGACGACTCACGTTTCAGGAACATACCTCCAGGCGAAAAATCTTAATTAACAAGTCCTGGCGTTGCTCCCCTTCGCATTACACTCAAAATCATCTTTTGTATTAGATACCTTAGTATCGCCTTTCGTCATAAGGTACCTTTGTAATACAAGAAGAATGCTGTGTATGTGAAATGTGTAACATAGATGGATCCAAAGTAAGTTGTATAAATTACGATGTAGAAAAGATTTTAAAAAATGCTATTTTATTTTACGAAATGCAAAAGTGATTATACAGGGTGTTTCAGTGAACCGTTTCGGAACTTCTAAGAGGGGTAGGGTACATCCTGACGAACCAAAATCATATACCAATGGGCAGTCAGAAATGCTTTCCTGACGCGGTAGATGGCGTTGTGCGAAAATCCCGAGCTTTCGTGTAGGGAATCTTCATTTCGCACAAGAACGCCAAGTTAGTAGGATGGATGATTACACGATCGCAGAGTTAGCCGATATGCATTTGGCGTACGGGGCTGCAAATTGTAGTGGGCCAGCAGCACAGCGTTTGTATGCGGAACGATATCCGACGAGGCGTATCCCCAGTCATAATTTCTTTGCAAGACTGCAACAGAGGTTAGCTGAGACAGGTTCATTAGAAAGAGCTGACAGGGACAGGGTAAGAACAGCACGGACTGCAGACGTCGAACAGAATATGCTGCAGCATGTACAGGGGAATCCAAGAACGAGTACACGAAGTGTAGCAAACGCAGTCGGAGTTTCCCATTGCAGCGTCTGGAGGATTCTCCGAGAAGAAGACATGCATCCATTTCACGTGCAGCGTGTCCAGACACAGCAACCGGAGGATTATTCACCTCGTATTGCTTTCGCACAGTGGTACCTTGGAAAATGTGCTACAAATCCCCTTTTTCCTGCTGAAGTGTTGTCTTCCGATGAGGCATCCTTCACAAGGGAAGGAATTTTCAACACGCATAACGACAATATCTGGGCGGTCGAGAACCCGCATGCAATACGACGTCGTGCAGCACAGATTCGATTTTCGGTTAATGTATGGGCCGGTATTATGGGAGATCACCTCATCGGACCTTACCTGTTACCGTCTCGTCTAACCGGACCTAACTACTTGCTCTTTCTGCAGCAAGTATTGCCACAACTTTTGAGAGATGAACAGATTTCTGCATCGACGCAACAGACAATGTGGTTCCAACACGATGGAGCCCCTGCCCATTATAGCGGAGATGTTCGTAACTACCTGGATGTCACATTTGGTCAGCAGTGGATCGGACGTGGTGGTCCCGTGCGTTGGCCTGCTCGGTCACCCGACCTATCATGTCTTGCTTTTTATTTCTGGGGTCATCTGAAATCGCTAGTTTATGACACCCCTGTTGACAATGTTGAGGAGCTGGTTGCATTGCCGTAGCTGCCGGAGAAATTCGAGATATGCCTGGAGTATTCCAGAATGTTCGGATGTCCATGCGTCGGAGATATGAGGCGTGCATTGTAGCCCGTGGAAGAAACGTCGAACACTTACTTTAATCCATGTACCTTTTGCTTCTTTTGATGTATTATTAAAACGATTTCTCACTTACGGTCTCTTTTCTTTACGGTGCTTCTGTGTACAACACCGCTTCAGGAAAGCATTTCCGACCCCACATTGCTGTATGATTTCGAGTTGTCAGGATGTACCCTACCCCTCTTAGAAGTTCTGAAACGGTTCACTGAAACACCCTGTATATTCTGATGATTCAATCTAGAGTTAACAAATTCAATCCGAGTAGGATCGGGTAATTTTGCTAGTTGCAAAATAATATTATTTCGGGATTTTGATATTGCGTTGGACGCCGCGTGTGATCATTGAAAAATGTCATAACATAGAAAAGTACAAAATATTAACTTTATTTTGGGTGAGTGTTTAAGAGCAAATATAAATTATTGTTGCATTATTGGAGTAGGTAAATTCCAGAATATCTTCAGTTTCATCTGTACTTTGATGTAAAAGCTTAAAGGGAAAGAAAAATAAGGGTTTAAAAATTCACACACAAATGACTATAAGATATCAATATTAAATCTCAGCACAATTTGTACAATTCAAGGGACAACTCGGATTGAATAAGAATTCAAACTCAATAGATAATCGACCGTGATGGAAACATTAGATTAAATTATACTTGAACTGTCGCATTAGTCAAAATCCAGTTTCGCCAAGTTTGGTGTTGGCGAGTTTCCGATTGTTATACACTACCCTTCAAAAATGGACCGGACAGCAAGATGTGATGGTAAAAGGGAAAGCATAGATGTTTTATAGAGGGATGGTCCCCCACGTGCTGCAATTACACTAGCAACCCTTCTGGACATACTTGCAACAAGGTTTCGATACACATTCCTGCTGCAAGTTTGTCGCCAGCTCAGCTGTAGATTTCTGACGGGGCTGCCTGGTCCGTAAGTGTCGCTCTAACTCGCCCCACAAATGTTCAATGGGGTTTCGGTCGGAACTCTGAGCAGGCCAGGGAAGACGTTTTACATCCATATCTTGATGCCACTGCTTGACAGAGACTGCAACATGACATGTAGCGTTGTCGTCCTGGAAGTAACATTCGTCCATTCCATAAAATTTCCAGAGCGTAGGAAGAACAGGATTGTCCAAAATGTTCATGTAAGCATTGGCGTTCAATTAACCAGGAACAACATGTAAAGGTTCCAGTCCATACCACGAAAAACAACCCAAACAAGTAGTCGGATTGTGTGCAGATCTGCTGGGCATCCATTACTGTAGGGTAATGTACACTGCAATACAGACATAACAATACAATCTTTAACACTCTAAGTATAATCACTCAAACTGCTGATTTTTGAACGAGCTGTTTTCAATTATTTTTGGCATCAAATATTTTCGTGTGTATAATTTTATGAACCATTAATTTTCAATACCAAACTTGGATCTACTGTAATCTTGTCTAGTACTACCAGGGTACCCTCTTTAAGCAAAAGAAGGTTGGGAATTTAATAAATTTAACGCTGGAGAAACACAACCGGTTATTGGCTACAGTCCGGGATGGATCAATCCCAAAGTGAAAGGTTCCTTAGATCGGAGGCTATATTATATTTTCTAAAGCTACATTCGACACATAAATCACAATAGATTAACTTAAGAATGAACAAGTGGAAAAACTCACGAGTGTTGGGGTAGAGTTTCAATGCCTTTAGGTCAGTTCTTAGCTAACCGACACATATTATGACCTCAATGTTTGATTATCCTTGACCTCGGAAAAATAATATTGATCTTGGTTGTGCGTTAAATATATATTGTTCCTTTAAAAAGCAAAGTTTTGGAACTTTTTAGGATTTTCAAGAATTATAAGGCTTTTTAAATATCCTTAAAACTAAAAAAATTTAGACCTGTTGGGAACCCAGGGGACAGTATTCTTCTCTTTAGAATAATTATTTAAATCTTATATAGAGGAGACTATTTTTTTTAATTTTTCAAAACTTAGCATTGTACCACATAATAGGTTGTGGTACAATGCAAAGTGGGGTAAAACTTTAAACTTATTCAGACATCGTTCGAGAATCGAATGAACCAATTCCAAGGAACTTAGTATGGATAATCCGATCGGAAATATGAAGGTGTGAGAAAATAATGTACTTACTCCTTAATTATCGGTGCTTTGTGAGCAAGGTCATCTAATCTAATTGAATTCTTCATCATCATTTGTCGAGTCGCTGGAGCTTGAACCATCAAGCTTGCATTCCTCTTCCAAGTCAAGTGGTATAGTTTCCTTCGCGAAGTTTTCGAAGTAATCCAGAGGACAGTATTCCGAGCACCCGTCGAGGATCAGTGGATGCGGTACCTGGGAAACTTCTTCTGGAGTTGTCGAGTTTAAATAAAGTAAACGGACAACTTTCTCGCCATCCGTTTTCTCGTGCAGTTCGAATACTACCGACGCACAGTAGGGAATTTGCTTCTTATTGAACACTTTCAAGGCTTCTAGCATGTTGGCTACTAGAATATCATGCTGCAGATAAATAAAAAAAGTCTCACATTTTATAGCATTTCTTGAATTTAAAAATTCAGAATAATCAGTGGAAGAAACTTTCAAGTGCCGTGTGTAATTATGTTCCTTGTATGTTCAGAAGGATTGCGAATTTTGGAATAAATTTAATCCTTATGCTTTTTGGAAAATAAGTTACATTTTAAATGAATGAATTCATTAAAATTAATTTTTTAATTACTTAAAATAACTCAAGTTATTATTTAATTAACTAAGCCATGTGAACTTAATTAATTTAGTTAATTTTAATTAATTTGATTGGAAATAATTTTATTTAAATAAATTCAACTTCGTTTTCCCAATTTATTAAATCCAAATTCTATAATGGTTTGAAAGGTTACCTGTTTACACCCGAGGCGGCATCTGTTGAAAAAGATGGTAACATTATGTTGACGCCTGTTGACCATCTGTTGGAAAGGTTGAGAGAATCGACCGAGTGGAGTGAGATAATTCAGCTCTCAGATTGAGAAATAAATAAGCTTCAGTCAAAATGAGGTGTTATTCCTTGTGTTGAGTATCAGGAAAGTGATTTTGTGAAAATTGGGTTCGAGAACCAATACCTGAGCTATCAAACGGATACATTATCTAAACTGGATAAATGTACATCCTCTTTAATTCGGGCATCTATCATAGTAGAATAAATTCAGTTTCGGCATACCCAGTTGAATATATTGCGCTACGATTCAAATTAATCGGACTATTATCTTTCTCACTTCCATATTTTTTATAGAAAACTTGTTTGCAGGATTGTTTACTTTCTTTGCTGAAAGATACAAACAGTTAATACCCTACTAATTTCTTCGTTTGAGGTAGCAATCTGAACATCCTTTAATTTCCATTACTCTCAAGGAAATAGGAAAGTTTATCCAAATATGATTTGTAGGACAAATTCTTGCTCTGTGTTCAGATCTGAACTCATTGCTATCGAGAGAGGCCTGAGCTATGCTGAGAACATTGTGGAAATTGACTATGTGGATATTTGCATCTTAACAGACAGCCGATCCTCAGTTCAACATCTAAGTAAATGGACAAATGTTGGGGACAGGGCTGACATTTCCATCTTGAACCTAATTTCTAGAGTTTCAGTCAATTCCAAGGTGCACATCCAATGGATTCCCTCCCATGTCGGTATAAGTGGCAACGAGATCGCGGATTCCCTGGTAAAGTTTGCTTCCTTAGAGACTCTCCAGTCAGATATGCCTTGTACATATAGTGAAGCGTTCTCAGAGTGCAGGAAGACGTCTAAAGATCTTTGGAATGTCCCTCCAGTACATGCCTGGTACTTGAGCAGTCGTCCTGGAGGCACCCTACTCTTTGAGGGACAGAGACTTGTATTTCACGTTTTGCCAGTGGACACTTGAGCAGTCTCTCCTACGAACAGGGCCAGAAGGTTTTCAGGACTTGTACCAAGTGCGGAGTTGATCAGGCTTCGCCAGCTCATATTTTAAAATGTACTGACTTTACAATGGACAAGGTTTTTTTCGGAACCTCTACTTTTCTTAGACTTTTTGGGGGTTTATGGATTCGTGGACTAGGTCTTATTTAAAGAGACCATGTCGGGGATTAGTAACAACAACAACAAGAATAAGGGAAATCCAGTATTTTTCGGACTATGGAATCGAAATAAACGAACGTTTTTGCTTCTGTGGAAACACGTTATTTGCTTATTTGTATTGACGATTAAAACCGCTTTTTTTATTTGATTCATTGAAGAAAACAGAAACATTATACCTTTTTATTTGTGTGTGGAGTGTTAAACCTTGAATAACATTTTCGTTTAAGACACACTTATACGAAAGTATCGGTTAGCTTTTTTATGTACATTAGACAATCGCAAGAATATAATGCCAAAATGTTTGTGTAAGCAAAATGAGTTCTGTGTTTATATTTGAACTAAATTTTGAAGGTAGACCTGAATCGAACTTAGACTGGAACATCCCAAAATATTACTATAGTCTCAGATATACTAGGAAGAAAAGCAAACTAAAACTAACGAGAAGGAAAATATCAAAATGTGGAATATGGCAGAATGGAAAGTTTGTGCCGCTCTAAACGCGGCTTCTCTTGATCAGACAGACATAATCAAGAATTCCTTAATTGAAGACCATAAAACTCATTTCAAGTGATCAATTGTTCATAACTAACCGTAGAAGTACTGTTACAACACTCCATTTGGCATTACATCGGTCATAAAGTTCTGGGCGCTTGAAATAATCCCTTTTCATCTGAGGTTACACTGACATTACGATTTCATAAATCTCAAGACTCTTGAGAACACTCTATATTCCATCGATATGTGGTTTTTCGTTAAAGGCGGCCTGGCTGGAAGAGGCCAGATACCAGAGAAATATCCTTGGGAACTGAGAGCGAGAAGACATGCTCGCTACTTTGCCGAACCCTTCGTCCCAAAATCTCTGTAAATATCTGTTAGGCTGTAGAATGTTCGAATAAATGTCGTAGTGAAACCCAAAGCTATTGTTCTTTTACACTAACAATTCATTCTGTCACCACACCATTTCATCCGGTACCAGAGGAATCATGCCAATGGCGCGGCTCTACGTAGACTGCAAGAAATTAGGCAAGACAGAATGCCTCATACGCCTAAATAGAGTGAAGAGAATGATGATTATATTAACAATAGAGAGTTGGTGTTCGTTACCTATTTGTCATCGGAGCATAAATTTATCATATACGTTCTTTGATTTAGAACTACAATTGGATTTGACTGAGTGAACCTGAAAGATATACTCGTTGTTGAAAGATTCAAAGCGTATATTGGCTGATATTTCTTTTAGATACATATATGAAAAAAAAAATGCATAATTGAGATTAAATTTTATCAGGATCCAAGAATATTAATTCCATAAAAAGTCCGTTGATTCCTTTTTATCTGAATTTTTAGTTTGAACTACATTTATTTTTCCACATACCAAAAAAAGCATAAATAAACTTAATTATTTATAGTAGGTAGGTAGTCAATTAACGTCGCACTGGAATAACACAATGGGCTATTATCCAAGTTATTTATAAAAAAATTGTATAATATTGTACTTGGTACTAAGGACGTAGTGCTTAAGACTTACAGAACTGTATAGCCGAACTTTTATTTCGGAAATTTCACCGGCACTCTTCTTGTTCATATCTTCAACTATTTTTCCAAGCAAAGGACCTGAATAAAATTGGTGATACATTAAAAAAAACCCAAAACGTACCATTTTTTAAAACCATCAGTTTGAACAGTTTATAATTGAATTCAGTCATTTTTTAACAATTGAGGATTTTATTTATTCATTACTATGATGATTGATCTTGTGCAAGAGCAGAATTAAAAGTTAGACAATTTTTAAAGAAGTAACTAAATTACAACCGTATATGCAGTTGGAAAAGAACCTATTACAAGTGTTTCGTTACAGTAACTTAAAAATTAAAATACATCCATTAAGTGATAGGGTCTTAATATAAATCACTAGATTACTAAGATAAGTAAATTTAATTCTGCATTCAGTTTAGAAATATTGAACTTTGTGTAGTTTTGATATTGGATGCCAGAAAGTGGCAGGACTTCCTTAGAATCAAAACAATAAATCAAGCGAAAAAATGTTCTAAGTCCAACAAATTTATACACTGTAGGGAAACCTCAGAAAATCGAACGAGAATGTTTTTTATTTTTATTTTTATAATTATAAATTCATGATCGAACAATGACTTAGCCTCATTTACACTCAGCTTGAAACTATCAAATCAAGAGTGGCCTAACCCACCAACATACCCAATCGAGATAAATGCCGATATTTTTGGTCGCCATTTTTTAAAGATTATTTATTCCACAAGATGATTTGATATTCTGAAAATTTGTTTTTCAGTGATCAACACCAAGTTATTTTGTTTTTCAGAATCAGGTTAAAAGAAAACTCATATTTGAGAACATTTAAACTCGCATATTTAAGAAAATAAAAGGTTTTAATGCAAAGTGGTAATAAAATTTTCGGGGTTTTGTGGGTTAGGCCCAATTTGCTCTGATAGCCTTAAATATACCAGTTGTAATCTACTTTTTATTGATAATTAACCCTGTAGTCTTGGAATCTAACGCTCGTTTCGTGCTCTTTATTTGTAAGTTTAGGAATTTCGATTCATGTTCTTCCTTAAATTCTATGCTCAGATGGCAAAATGTTATGTCACTTATTTTAAATTTTCGTGACAGCAATTTTAAGATTCAAGATTTAACATGTGATTCTGTGGTTTTTGGCTTATTACAAATTTCCACCTTTGTTTTCTGATAAACTGAAAGAAAAAGACTTACGACATTTTCCCACCTTCTAAACATTAACAAACCAGACTCCGGGATGGAACTTACTTTTTGAGAAAAGGGACTTATAACATTTTGCCATCTAAGCACAGAATTGTTCTTGAATAAAGATGTACCTATGCGTTTTCTGCTTGGATATGAGATTTTATGAAAGTTTCATTGTGCAATCCCATTACTGGCAATTAAATTTACTTAACAGTGAAGTACGCATAAGATTGTCTAGAATTTTACAGGATAGGTGGAACATGTTAAAAAGAGGAAATGAACAAAGGTGCAGCTTATATGCAAAATATAAGTGACGATAACGTCCCTTAAAGTCGTCTGCTGTTACTAATCTCACTTGGATAAATAAATTACACCAAAAAGGATATCTAAATTTAAAAAAAGTTGCCTCTGCAGGATTGAAAACTCGCTTTTTTCGCTCGATTCTTACACGGTTTCCCTAGAAAGTACGGATCAGAAAATTACAGAATTGATATGGTTTATTCAAAATTGTACAGGAACAAGACGAATAAAATTTTTTTCCGATGCGACTGTTAGTTTAGGGTTTATTAAGTGTCAAAGTTAAAAGAGTGAAATTTCTAACGCGAGTGAGCAAAACACGTACAATTTTCAGTCTTCAAGCCGTGATTTTTTAAAGTACCTCTAAATGTAAATTTTTACTCAACGCCGAGTTTTTTTAGAAATTTCAATTTGGTTCCGGATTTTTTTTTAATTCGGGAAAAATCGGGACATTTTTGTTATTTTTTCTAAAACTGTCATATCTATATCTTATTACTATCTTATTACCTAAATTTGAAAAAAAAACGCAGGGAACCTTAGAGTGTCCTCTTTCTGATGGCACAATTAGTTTTGAAATTGATTAATAAATAAATTCGATGTGATCAAAAGTGGGTCACACAAATTTCGTATTTTTTAGATCGCGGATCTATAGCGTGAATTTCCTTCACGGAAATAAAGGTTACATTTTCTGACTAACGGGTTTCCCAAATCCCCTTGAAACTCGCTGTGACGACATGCACGTTTTCCCCCTCGATTCTCAGATGGTTTGCAGAAAAAGTACAGATCAGAAAATCAGGAATATACGAATCATTAAGATAATTTCGCCGTCGCAGGAGATTGACTCTGAAAGGAGTGTTGGTTTGCGAAGCCAACCAAATAGGATTGCGTAGCAATCCCCGGAGTTGGCGACTAGGGTGAGGAGCCCCCTAAGACTTAAAATAATACCAAAATCCACTTAAAAATACAGAGGGCTAAAGGAATACTCAGGTTTATGGAATACAGAGTGAAAATAATTCTAAGACGTAAGGGTTTAAAAAAAGCACAATTTAAAGCACATCATAGTTTCTCAAAGAGGGTGCTTCGGTCACTTGTGGGCAATGAAGTAGTTTTGGGGACGATACAGGACCAAGTGGAAAAGTGTGTTGAGGAACAAGAATGAAAAATTAAAACATTCTAAAACAATTGTCGCTTTAAAATGTATTCATTAAACACTTATCCACATTACCACAAATACGATCACGTTTAAGTTGTACACTCTTACTGATTCTTGTAATAAAAGAGGAAGGGACTGTAAATAGATGACTTGAAATTTAAGTTGGCTGCAGACGAAAATAGAGCAATCAAAATTGTTAGCACAACAGACGCATATTCCAGACGTTAGTGATTATTTTTAATTTTATAGACTACATTGATATTAATTACCTATAATAGTGAGAAATCTAGTGTGCTTATGTGCAATTTATTTTTATTATTTCATTTTAAAAATAACTTTATAAACTCAGCTCCTAGTTTTATTTTCCAAACAATCTTAAAAAGGATTCTAAAATTACAAAAACAGCTACATAAATGTCTCTTTTGGTGAAATTAGAAAAACAATGGACGAAGCAGCGGACCTACACAGCCAATTTTTTATTAGCTGAAATAAAGTTTTCCAAGGAGGGCGCCATAAAATTGAGTTACAAAGAATGAGCAATCATGAACTAGATACATTAAATAACTATGATTGTCTGAGTACTCTAGACAACTTTTAATGGCTCCCTGTTTTAAAAAACTCAAATATTTAGTAATTTGGTAATTCTTGCCTGAGGTCAAGCCTCCCCAGATTCTCCTTATGACCTCACTACCTTAGATTTCAATTAGTAACTAAAATATAAAGTTTAGTTAAGAAAATGCTGAGCACCTTACCTATACGAAGTCTTCGGACAACTGGGGATTGGGAAAACCAGTTCATAATAGGTTCAACAGCACTCTTAAGTTCATCCCAATAATGTTTAGCCCATGATGGAATTATTAAGTGTTGACGACTCTAAAAAAAAAGTAGCAATGTGTTATGAAGTAATACACTGGTGTCCATAAATTAAGAATCCAGTTGTTTTTGTAGAGAAAAGAAAATTTTGAAAAGATAAATGTGATAATTAGAAATACAGGCAGACATACATTTACTTGCATAAAGGAACAAATTTGAATAATCCGCAGGTATCCATGAACAGCCGTAAAAAAAATGACTCGTCCGATCACAATTGCTCAGTTTACATCACAGAACTAAACGGAAGGTAGCAATCGATAGATTACTGTTTTCTACAAATAACAATTTTTAAATTTTTCTAAAGGGCCGTCTTTATATTAAATTGGGTACTTGCTCCGATATTTTTAATACGAATCCCCATCTTTTAACACCGATTTGGATTCTACACAATTTCAGGCGGATTTGATGAAAAAATAATGTAAAACGGCGTAAAATTGACAGAGAAAATTCATAAAAACCATAGAGGGAGCGTGTAAATGATCGGAGTTCAATCATAATATAAATATTAAAGACGTGTAGGCCATCGCAGTGAATTACCGGTTGCATGCACCTTGTGTGGTATGGAGTCTATTAAGACGACAGAGTCGGAATCCTTTCTGATTGAATACCAGGAGCTGTTGGAAGAAATTTCTCTTTTCACTTAGTGAACAATCCCCAATAACAATAATAATAATCTATTTTTGCAGTCTCACTGCATTACTAGTTATGCACGTACTGAGCTGAAATATTTGGAGTTCCGATGTTTCAGTAACAGTTGAATTGCATGGAGTCAAAATTTACCCATGTTTTTATTCATAATATTTGTGAACATTAGTTTCATAATTAATAAAAAATAGTATAATTTAGTTTGATAGTTAAAATGTTTATAGATTATTTTTTCATCCTTTGCTACCAAAAAATCCAAACACAATTTCCACGAAAAATTAATGCTTTTCACAAATATAACAAAAAATAATCGTGAAACACCAATTTAACATTAGGACATCTAATTTTCACACTTACAAATCGGTGAAAAATCCTATAAAAATAACGAACTTTTTTTTTATTTCCGTCTGAAATTGTGTGTAGAATCCAAATTTGTTATAAAGGATGGGGGTTCGTATTGAAATTATCGGAGCAAGAAGCCAGTTTAATGTGAAGACGGTCCCTTAGACAAATTTTAAATATTGAATACATTTGTAGAAAACATTCATCCCTAGCGATTTTTTATCTTTCGTTTTTTTGTTCTTTTATGTAAATTGTGCAATTGCGATCGGGTGAGTCGGGGGTTTTTGACGGAAAAAAAGTGCATTCATTGATTGGAATAAAAAAAGTTAATCTATTTTATTGTATTTTTCAACGATTTGTAAGTGTTTGAAAATTGGATCTCGTAATGTTATATTGGTGTTTCACGTTTTTTGTTATATTTGCTAAAAACATTAATTTTCCTTGGAAATTATTTTTTCATCCTTTGCTATCCAAAAACCCAAACACAATCTATAAACATTTTAATAATCAAACTAAATTTTATTATTTTTTATTAACTAGGAAACTATTATGAATAGAAACATGGGTTAATTTTGACTCCATGTGATTCAACTATTACTGAAACATCGGAATTCCAAATTTTTCAACTCAGTACGTGCATAATTAGTAGCGCTGTGAGACTGTTTGCAAAATACGATGACTATTATCGTTATTTGGGATTGTTCACAAAGTGAAAACAGAAATTTCTGCTAACAGATCCTAGGATTCAATCAGAATGGATTCTGACGTTGTCGCCAGCTTAATGCCACAGCGCTTGCAACAGGTCATTGACTACGATTACCCCTACACATGATATTAATATTTATAATGTGATTGTATAATGTCATCAAAGCTTTTGTGTAATTTATCACTCTTTGCTAGACATAATTTAACTTCATAAATCAGATATATCTGAAACGTAATTAACAACCTACTTATACTACTTAAGTTTAGGATTGTAACAATCCACTTATTGGACAAAACTACACTATCTCTCACATATGCTCACAAATATCCATGCACAGACCCAGAATTGAAATAGGGACCTTCCAATCTAGAGGCTAACACCTTAACCACCTGACCGGTTGGTCGGCCCACGTTCAGTGTAGATAAATAGTTCTTTTATTAGCTTTCTATTTCTTCTATGCTATTGATCTATTATTGCATGTAAATGTACTCTTGTTGACAATATTGTAGCGAAACTTATTCACTTCGTCTGAAAATCGTGGCTCCGTCGTTATTGCACCTTACTGAGAATCGGAAAGTACGGAGTTTCAATGCCACTAGAGGCAAATGGAAAGTAGATTTGATTTGAAAGTTTCCTTTCTGTTTGTTTCCCACTTCTTCAAGAATATACTTTCCAATTCTCGAATGTTCGATTTATTTTTCGGAAAAGGTATAAAAGAAAATGTATTCCTTAGTTCAAGTGAATAAAAAACAATGTCCGCAAAAGAGCATCAATGTTAATTGGCAATAGATTGTCACCCCAAAGCATCAACATTCGCAATTAATCCCTTTTTCGACAAGCCAAGAGCTATTTAAATCACGCTCCTCGATGTAGGCGGCACTTGTTGTTTCAAACAAGGCTGCACCACTTTGAACGAGCTCCTGACATCTTCCTAACACCCACCCCATTCTTCCCCTAACCTGAAAGCACCATCTGCCATGCCACTTATCCATCAATACTGGAGATGAAGGCCCCTGCGGGGCCATGGGCTCCGAGATATTCAACTACTTGACTTGAGTTCGAGATAATAATAAAGTCTAGAGTTGCGATCAGTAATATTTGTCCACGCTTGCCTTTTGCAAATATACACGAAGAGGTTAGCTACCCTACAATAAATCTACAGGACAATATAGTAATATAAATAAAATTCCGAGTGTAAGTGAAATTTTTACTGAAAAATATATTCAGGAAGTAACAATTGTTGTATATAATTAAATTAACACATTTATAACCATTAATATTAAAATAAAAGAGTTCGTTCGTTTGGGTTTTATGACGCAAGGGCTATATTTGGCCATGCTGTGCCAGAAACAAGATATACAATATAAAGTAATAGACAAACACGTAATGAAAGTTTTAATGACACAAAAGAGAGAATTACACCCAAAGAGAAATTCACCTGACAGGAATTGAACCTGCACCGCCATACAATTCGAAAGCTGCTAGCGCAGTGGTCATACCTATTGAGCCCACAAAGGCCTCTTAAAATAAAACAGAATATAGATCCTTCCAAACTCACTTCAATTTGCAAAATATCTTGAAGAAGTGTAAGGCTTAACACGCCATCCATACGTAGGCCGCTGTGAAGAGCCAAGTTATCTATCATTTCCTATGGTAAAAACTATACTAATAAATATCTTCGGTAAAAAGGTTTCATTTCATAGTTGATACAAATTTCAATACATGTATAAATCCAACTGTTCACCTCTCTTTTGCGTTTTGAAATTGCTCTATTTTACAGAATAGAATTATTATATCGCGCCCTAGCAAGAAAAATGACACAGGTCAAAAAATAAAAATTTTCATGTTATGTCATTGAAAAATATGTATGAGGTGCCCCAGCGTGTTATATTGCTCTATTCTATAGAATATAATAGAACTTACAACCATAAATACATACCTAAAATTTAAAGAAGCTTTTACTATTTCAATATAAGTTTTATAGTATCCTTTAAGTTGATGTTTTTTTTTCTCAACTTCTGCAATATTGAGTTGTGGCACTTGTCTTGCCAAGGAGCGATAAGTAGATTAAAATCGTAGATTAAGACTCATATTGGCAAGTTTGGATCCCAATCAGAAACTATATTTTTTATTTCATTCATGCTCATAATTAAAATAGACATAGGTATTTTCATTTGACTATCATTCCCACCTGGTAATGGTAGTTTTAATTAACGTCGCACTAGAGAAACACAACGAGCTATTGACAACGGTTCGGGATCAATCCCTTAAGATCATTCCCACCCGAGAGTTTTTTTCGTATTGGAATATATTCTAATTCATGAAATCTTGAAAATACGTAAAATGTGACCGTAAATTAAGAATGATTATGGCATGCACTTGAATTGAGAAAGAACAATATTTATAGACAGACAATGCCACTGAGATAGTTGCATAGATAAGTGCATTTGAATTAATGATACAAATCTATCAACCTCCCACTCATATTAAATATAAGTGACCACAAAAATGAAATATGCATCTTCGAAAAGAAGGCAATTCAGTAAATGTTCGATTCTCAAACTTCAATGAGCTTTCTGGAACGAAAGCTTTACATGATATGCATAGTACTAAAGTTCTGTTAATATTTTAGTACAAAGAAAGACACCCTGAAAAAGGAGAGGGAACAGAAATTTGAAAACTGCAGATCTTAAGTGTATTAGGTATCGTGATATTTTTATTGAAAAAAAGCGAAACGCGAGATTTGCAACCTTTTCAGCGTGCCAAATCTTCGATACAAAATTTTCTCAGATTCCTAGCTATTGGTTTAAGTTTCTTCAAACAATCAAAAACAAATTAGATTGATAAAAATAAATTCGTAAAAATGAATTAATACCTTCCCCCTCCATGTGATTTCGAAGAGAAATCTCGTCCAACAACACCAGACCAATTTTGCTGATGATGAGATATCTCGTCGCTATGCTATTCTCGATTTTTCATGTTGACGAGATCAAGATCTGGTAAGATTTTTTTTTGTAACGAGATATCTCGTCCATCAGAATCTTATCAGTTTTGCTTATGACGGGATACATTTGTCGAGACAATCACCAGAAGGGTAAAATTTTCGACCAAATATTTAACGTTGGTATATAGAGTGGATATTTTACTTTCGTCTATAAATGTATACTCTATAACAAAAAAAATCGACGCACAAATACGTTGTCCGATTGCGATACAAATTGGTGGATGCGAAAACATACATGGGCAAACAAACAATTAAAATTTCGGAACAATTGAATGATTTATTTCAGAGTTTGAAAGTCACAAAGGGAGGAAGTCAAAAACGCGTTGGTCCACCACTGGCCTGGATGCGTCATCCGTCGTGGCATAGACTGAAAAATTTCCCGGATGGCGTCCTTTGGAATATTTCTTGCCAAGTTGTCTCCAACTGTCGGACTAAATGGTCAACAATCCGGGATGGTTGCAATTGCCTCCCCAAATGTGCTCTATGAGATAGAGAGAGATCAGGAGGTTTTTCTGGTCAAGGAAGTGTTGGGAAACCTTGAAGCGAATTAATACCAACAGGGGCATTATCTTGTTGAAAAGTAAGTCTGGGGTGTCGCAAAAGGAAGAGTAACACAACCGGTCTTAGAATGTCGTCTACGTACCGCTGTGCTGTAAGTGTGCCAGAAATGACTACCAAATGGGTCCGGATATCAAAAGAGATAACCATAACGTCCTGTTGTGGGCATGTGTGACCTGCGATAGTAAGGGCAGGATCCCAACGATGTCCTGGACGTTTCCAGAAACTTCTGCGATTGTCGTCAGGACACAGTTGTAAGCGGGATTAGTCACTGAAGACAATATGTCGATCCCGGAACCAGTGTAATTATGCACCTTCTTGGTGGTCAATTCTTTTTTTGGTAGAGTGTACATCTAGATTCCATATTCAGTAACTCAATTGAACGATTCATTTCTAACAACAGTAAAAGAATAGACAAAAATTATGAATCGTCTGTTTGGATTTTTATTTATTTATTTTTAAAGTGAGGCCATAAAAAAGGTTGTTGTCATGCCTTGTTTGACACGATTACGAAGCGTTCCCCACCTCTGAGCTAAACCTTTGTCATTCGCCAACGACCTTGATTTGTCAGTAGTCTTTAATTATGCAACACGAAGGTTGGTTAGACAGGAACCTACGCCTTGAAGTTGCCATAACTATAATAAAAGAAGTAAGGCATAGTACTGCAAACTTTGCAAATAACATTTTGATAAAACTTTCCTTAATCACAAACTACATCTTTATTAAGATCTGGATGATCAGAATGCTACTCTATGCTGAAATTAGCTTTATTTACATGAGTATCAGTCATTATACATATTTATTTAATCCTCCTGGTGGTTTATTTACGCATTGCAAATTACCATGTAGTAGCCAGTCTCTGGTGCAAAAACCTGATTAAACTATTGCAAGTTCTGGGCCAGGGACAATTTGTTTTTACTATTTGAATTTTCTTTTCCCTTGATGTAATAAGGAGGCTGTCTCCGCGATGTGCTGAATTGATGATTCCAAACGTTTTTGGACAGTTAAATTAACATTTATTAGAACAATAGATATTACAACACATGGGTTAAAATTTAGGAAAACGAGGAAAGCATTATGAATGCTTAAATATGAAAATTATCCAGTTGCTACAGAGACGCTTGATCAAGACGGAGTCCGAAATCTAAATTAATTGCTTTCACATTTGGGCCTTGTCCTCGGCAGAGCCTCCAATTCTGATGATTGCGAGATCGGCGGTTCGACATGGCTAAAGACCGTCGTGTTCACTAATGGTGACTGGGGCACGTTAAATAGGTCGTGGTCACAATGTCCCCCATGTTCCCATACCAAATCAATACCTCTGGGCGTACCTGATCAGGGGGTTATCGGCCTCTGATTGGGATCTAAATTACGATATGTGTGAGTGAATGGATGTATGAAAGGGACCTTCCTGTAAAACAGATTTGTCATGTACGTCGAGCAAAGTCGGACTTCCTCCCAATGGGGCTCAATACCATGGAAGGCGCACCCCCTCGCCTCTTGCCGTCTTCGACGGGCCTGGAACTCCTCTGGTCTGCCAGTGTAGGCATAAGAAACAACAACAACATTTGGGCCTACACTTGAGCATCAAGAGCACTTGAGAGACAGGGAACTTGTGAAATCCACTTTACACAGACCTGGCGCTAATACTTTACAGAGAGATATCTTGTCCTCGGCAAAATTGATCAGATCTTGGACGTGATATTTAGTCGAAACACTTGGAAAATGAAAGAGAAATCAAAGCGATTAATTTGTAAATTCTAGTAGCAACATACTTTGTGGTCCGCAAGCAAGATTTGGATTTGCTCTTCAAAAACTTTTTTCAATTCTTCATCCGCTCTTGGACATGGCATTCGACCACTAAAGTACTAAATATACAAAAAAAAAGGAAGTAATTCGATGTACGTAAATTATTTTTAAAGATACGATAAATTTTATCATAAAGGTATAAAGGCATTCCATACCATATCCTTCTCTACGGGAACAGAATACACCGGTATTGGTTGCCAGTTGACGTCATCCTCGAATGTCCATTGTGGCGATGGTTTGTAAAATGCAGCAACGTTTGCTAGAGCACTTCTTATACATCTATCGGAATTCGAGCTGTTTACCGTGACCTAAAATGATTTAATAACCACGGAATAAAATGTTTTAAATATATTCACTGTAGGAAGTGTTGAATTAATCTCACACTGGAGGTACAGCGTTGTTGGCAACGTCCAGGGTCAATCCTGAAATGAAAGATTCGAGGACAAAACCTCTAATTTTGAACCATGGTCAGATAACGAAGACAACGCTTAATATGTAGGTAGGTTGGATTAACGTCGCACTGGAGCAACGGGCTATTGTAATTTATGTGACAGTGACCATATTGTTATTTTCGTTATTTTGGGATATTGGCGATGTTTTTTAAATCGAAAGGAAATATCAGAGGACAACTCATCGTAAATTTCAATCACGGTCACATGGCGAAGTCAACACCTGAGCTGAAACCCTACTGTCTACACCACTTCCAGTGGGGACATTTGAGTTCCCATCAGATTGGTAATTTTTAATTAACGTTGTACTGGAGCAACACAACGGGCTATTGACGATGGTCCGGGATCAATCCCTTAAGGGGAAAGACCCGAGGACAACACCTCGTAATTTTGAACCACGGTCAGATGACGAAGCAACACCTGAGCTGGCACCTCACTCTCCAAACTTCCACACCAACCCAACGTGAGGACTTTCGGCCTCGACAGATTTAAGGTGCACCAGCCGCCTCTACACCATACGCTTACAAACATCCATGCCCGGACCCGGATTCGAACCAGGAACCTTCCGATCTAGAGGCTAACACCTTAACCACTATACCGATTGGTCGGCTACCAATCAGATTGAACATGAACAGTGATTCACGACTGCAAATTACTTTATTTATATAGGGTAGGTAGTTAAATTGACGTCACACTGGAGTAACAGAACGGTCTAGGATCAATACCGAGTGGAAAGATCCGAGAATAGCACTTCACAATTTTAAACCATGTTCAGATGACGTGACCAACAACTGAGTTGGCCCCCTATTCTCAAAAATTTGATACCATGCCAACATGGAGAGAGACATTTGAGAACACGACGGACATAACGTGAATCAGCCCCCACGCACACGACGGCCTTTGGTTGGATCGAGTTTCGAATTTGCAACCCTCAGGGTTGTTAATTCCGGACTCTCCCAATTGGGTTGGCGTGACCGACATTCGGCAAGAAAGTTCTTCATATATTAATTTACCTACTCTTCTAGAGACATTTAACTGTTACATACAATCTGTATCGTAACATTTACAACTGGAGCTGATTGAAACTGGTCAAAAATGGGATTCAATGTGATTACACGTATGTACAGAAAATTTTGAAGCATCTTGTATTTTCTCTAATATTATGAAATTAAGTGTTTGTGTTTGTGGACTGTCCTAACAAATCTATGGCACTTACAGTAATGGGATTCTGCACACAAGTAGTTCATATTTTTTGCAATTTTTTAATCGCGCCCGAATTTTAAAATTTTATCTAGTTCTCTTTCTATCTCATTATGAGATGTTAAAGATGAGTAAAAATTGCAACGATTTGAAATCTGCGGAAAATTTCACATTCGATCGATATTTAACAACATAATTTTCTTTAAATAAATAATTTTTAAACTGAAATTTTTAAATTTTTCCATTCTATTGTTATATGTATATGAAACAAATAGTTTATCGTTTTTTATAATATGAGCATACTATATTTTCTTATAGTGCAAAGTTGCGAGACGTTTAGTTTTAAAATCCATTTGTGAAATCCTTAACTTCAAAATTTTGAATTCTTACTTTTTCTAAGTAAGAACTTTGTTAAAACAACTGATTAAATACAACTCACTCATGAACAAAAACATTAAAAAATAACTCTAGTACATTTATAATAAACAAATCATTATTTAGCTCCAAGGAAATTTCTTAAATGTACTCACCTCATTTGGATTTGAAGTGATAAAATCTCCGTACATCTCTCGGAAGAATTTTCCAAGAGCATAGGCCTGCTTTTTCCCAAGCTGCGAAGAGGAATTTCATGAGCTCAGAAGTGTAGTGGTTTGTATTGAGGAGAAAACATTAATGAAAAGATGGCTCAGCTTTAATATACTCTTATGTGGCAACTCTTGAAGCGTGCATTTTTTGTAGTCAATGAAGTGTTTTCTTTTTAAATACCGCTTTAAGCTTGTCGGGAAAAAAAAAATTAAATAATTAGCGAAAATAATTTGAAAAATAAGAAAACAATCCATGTAACAAATTATTATTGCCACTACCAGCTAAATATTTGCTTCAAAGAAAAATCTACTTAACCTGAACTATTTGAATCGAAGTTTTTGTACAAGTTAAATAAAATATTAGTTTTAAATCTAATGAAACCAGTCTATGATAGGAAAGTTATAAAATATAACATTAACTCTCGAATTTCTATTTATTTTGGCGCAAAATAAACAAAAGAATGTTTTACAAAAAATTAACATAAGATATTCAAGTAATCGCTAGGTTGCCATAATCCTAACACAGCGGTGCCTGCATTTGACTGCCGCAATTCGCAACGAAAAGCACGCCAAAAATATGGCAAACACGCTGTCACAAAAGTCAATATCAAAACTGTACCGAAAAGAGTACAAAACTGCATATCGCATATACATATCTGTTTACCATGAAAACTGTTATAAGCAGTCTTCCCCAATTTTTACGGTTGAAACGGATCGCATCCTATATTCCATAGAGTCGTCTATACTAGTAAACATCGCCTTTAACATTGACTAAATACAAAAAAAAAGGAAGTCATATCCACCAGAATCCTTCCTAATAAAAATTGAATACCTGTTTCTATAACCTGTTTCTATAACGACCGCCACCATCAAGAATTTGTGTCGGGAGCAGTTCCTGATGTAGACAAACTACATTTTTTTAACAAAATTCAATCTTGATTTTTTTAACCCTCGTGAGGATTGTCTCGACGAGGAATCTCGTCACTAGAAGAAAAGCGACCAGGTCTCGGTGGACGAGATATCTCGTCGTCACCACTTAGAAGGTTAGAATATTTCTATATATCTATTTGTAATGTTGAATATCGTAGAACAAAATTTTTTTTCTGTTGAGGGAACCATTGTAAACGCTGTTTATATTGGCCCCAGTCACGGAAAATTATACATCAAATGGTTGAATGGAAACATCAGGTTCTCATCCTTTATTTTTTCATTTTGTTAAGTTGTAACACGTTTTAAAACAATTGCTAGAACTTTTTGAAAAGCATTATTAGAAAACATTCTGTACATTGTTTTTTTTCAATTTCTGATAGTATTGTGTTTTTAAGGTATCACCAATTCGAAAAAATTAACTACACTCACTGCCAAAAGTTAAACAGAAACGTAGAGAAAAATGTTAATTTCCAGAAGCCAATCGGATTTTCAGAAGCTGCAATTTGCTGCAGAGTTAGATGGAGGTATGCAAAGTATTATGTAACAACCAATCACAGTTTCCTGTCAAGAAATATGCAAAAAAGATAGTCGTAAAAGAAGCCAGTATTGCGAAGGGTTAGAGGAGTTGCATTTAAGTGCTGATAAAAAGTGTTTAAAACTTTCCTACGATTAGTTTTCAAGACAGACGTGTTTTTATGGCATCCAGAAGACGAATGGCAGATAGTAAGCATTGGCGTTCTGTATATCGCCTTGAAGGAGTGCAATCAATCACTGATGTTGCTCTTTTCTTCGGCTTTCATCATTCCGTCATTTCACGATTAAGGAAACAATTCCAAACAAGGCTGTAGCGAATAGCAATCTTCACGCGTGTGACATCTATAGTTGCAGTGTCCATTGGTAAGGTGATATCTGCCACAACTGTTTCCCAAAGGCTACACATGAATGGACTGTACGCCCGGGTACCACGCGTTTGTGTTCCTCTATCTGTCCAATACAGAGGGGCACCATTAAAGTGGTATCGCCAACATGTGGATTGGACTGTGTCTGATTGGGCTAATGTTATCTTCACGGATGAGTTGAGATTTGCCCGGGAGCCAAATGGCAAACGTATAAGGTTATGGAGAGAACAAGGCACACGCAATCGCCCCAGAACATCATGGAGCATCATGGTGTGGGGCGAGATTTCGTTGTTCGGTATCGGAATGAAGTCCTAGAACCCACTGGGATATTATACGCTGCAGCAGTTGGTCCTCCTTTCGTTTTAATGGATGATAATGCGCGTCTCCACAGAGCTGACATCGTCGACGACTACCTGGAAAATGAAGGGAATGCGCGTATGGTTTGGCCGGCGTACTCGCCCAACCTTAATCCCATTGAAAAACTTTGGTATGCCCTCGGCCCTGCTGTGTCTGCACGTTTCCCACCCCAGCTACTCTCACAGGGTTGCAAACTGCTCTACAGGAGGAATGGCGATTACTTCGACTCTGGGGTGGTTGATCACCTCATGGAAAGCATGGTCATTAGCTGTAAACTTTGTATGGGAATGAAGGGTGGTCACATATCCTATTAAGGTCGGTTTGTTTATTTGTTTTGAATTTAAACATCATTTTGTTAATGACTCCGATATTACTTCATCTTATAATTTATGAAATTTCAATATTGTTTTCATAGTATGCATAAACCTATTTGCTACTTTCCTGCCACATTTCGTGTCAATCAAAGCTGTACTTGTTTTTTTTTTTTTCGCATTTTACTTTTCGTGCTTAAGTTTTGGCAGTGAGTGTATATTTCGGTAGCACCTATTGAACTAATGTTTCAGCAGACATAAGATGAGTATGTAGTAAATCCAGAGGCAGTTGGTTGCATCGAGTTCTATGGAGCAAGGTCTATGTTTGGCAAAGCTGTGCTAAACATGAGAGATAACGTCAAGTAATGGACAAACACACAAAATGATATTTTTACTGACAGAGAAGGGAGGAATACACTCAGAGGTAGGAATCAAATCTGAGCCACCTACATCTCAGGTTGCTAAAGCAGAGGTTTTGTAAGGACAAAATGACGTGGATAAGGATAATTTTGGTATTTTTGAAAATGAATTGATTGACAATTTTGCCAAAGATGCTTCAAAATCAGGCATGTCCTATAAACTTCCAAAATCCTTAACCAAACAGGAAAACTGCTAATTCATTAATATCTTGACAGCTGACGTCTGCTATGTATAAAGTTCAAATATCAAAAAATTTAATAGATGCAAATGAGTCTTCAACTCTCCAAGCGTTTCGTCGATATTTCGTTCAAGATTTGATCAATTTTGCGAAGGATGCGTTGTACTCGAAGTAGGAATGACGATCCAAGTCGGATAATCCAACTGTCCCTTATCCTGAACTGGTGAGAGTTTTGAACCGGTTTATGCAGCAGTAGCAGGCCACCACAAGGTAGATTTTGACGTGAAGACAAACGACTAGGATAGTTGAACAATTTTTAAAGTGTTACAAACTCACACCCCATTTTCTCCAGTCTTGCTAGAATTAATAACCACTTTCATCGTTTCCCCCTTATTCACCATTCTGCAACTGTGACAATTATCCGCGAAGATCTTGAAATTACTGAACTCAAAACAATTCTTCAGTAAACTTGCTATTAAATTCTACACTCTAATCTTGATATCATAGATAACCCCGCGTATCATAAATAATCCAGCGTAATCCAACGACCATCGTCAACAACTATTCAGTAAAGAGCCTAGAGCCATTCTTAATTATTTATTTTTTGGTTTTTAATCCTTCCTTTTTTTATTTTGCTGGTTTACTTTAACTCTGTCATTTTGAATCAACTGTGCAGCTAAAATCAGACTCACTTTGTGACTCCTCCTACCTGATCCATCCAACCATTTCTATTGGATCTACGACCTACTGCACTACTATAAAAAATTATGTCAACTAATATTTTCGCTCAGTTCCAGTTTCCGAAGGAGATAGAAGGTCTTCGGCCTAGGATCTCCGGCCCACCCATTATTTCCGATTCTGCAGTTCAAGACATCGATAACGTCCTCTTGCACATTATTTCCATATTAATTGATTATGATAGAAGTTTCTTTTCCAACTCGCTGCTTTCTCATGGAGACTCTTGGCCGCTCTAGTGTACAATCTGTTTCTTTCTAATAATTACTTCACATTTAAAAACTTTGTTTCTGAAATAACCATTAGTTTCAAAACCTTTGTCTTTTTAGGTAATTTTGCATTATATTTTTCGATCTACACACGCAAAAATTTTGTGGTGCATGTAGAAAATAAAATAAAAGTAAAACATTGTGTCCCTAACGAACACCAGCATCAAGCATTATACTCAAACTAGATAAGTTATCACTGCAAAGGATTGAAGTGTGTTGATATAGGGAATAAGTCGAGGTACTGCTACTTTCATTTCATAAATCTCGGGAAGACAAACAGGTACTGACAGCTGTATTACTGTAGTTGTATTTAGGGAAGAAGGGAAGTCAATGCAGTAGAGAAGTGTAGTTAGGGTTACCAAACGAAAAAAATTGAAGTGTTTGACAATAACATTTACTGATATGCAAGGGAAAGTCCTGACATATTGTAAAAAAATCGCAACTGATGGGTTTACCCTCTGAGGAATTCGCATGCTTAATTCTACCTTCCTAGCTGCAGTCTTTCCTGCACGACTTCTAGCCAATTCTGACCTTGGCAAATAGAATATTTCTGACAGTCTATTTGAATTAAAGGAACATTAGAATATTTCCAAACGATTGCATTAGAATTAAATGAACAATAGAATTCTAAAATATTCCATTTGAATTAAATGAACAATAGAATTCCAAAAGATTCTATTCGAGTTAAGTGAACCATAGAACTTTCCAAAAGATTCTATTCCATTTAAATGAACACAGTAGTATATTTCCAAAAGATTCTATTCGAATTAAATGAACAATAGAATTTTTCCAAATGAGTCTATTCGAATTTAATAAACAATAGAATAGGTCGAAAAGATTCTATTCGAATTGAATCAACAAAGGAAAATATTTCCAAAATATTCTATACAAATTAAATAAACAATAGAATATTTACAAAAGATTCCAATTAAATTAACAATAGAATCTCTCTAAAAGATTCTATTCAAAGGAAAGGAACTAGAATATTTCCAGAGGTTTGTATTCGAAGGAAATGTCTCTTAGAAAAGTTCCAATTTGTTTTAATCTAAAGGAAGGACAAATAGATAGATAGAAAGAGATGCGTTTTCTAAAGGTTGAAGAATTCATGAATCCTTTCAAAAAATAGATGTGGTTACTTAGCTATTAAGTGTGTTATGGTGTAAAAATAACACTACACTGCCAAAAATTTCAAATGCATTTACCAAACTTAATTTTCCAAGACCTTCAGGCCAAGAATCTACTGGATTTGGATCCGTTGGGTACAGTTCTAAAGGATTGCGTTCCGCATGACGAAACAGCTGAAAAGGAACAATACAATTTTGTTAGTAAATATGCAAGTTTGTTCATATACTATATTTTTATTATAAACACTTAATAACGCGGTTAAAGGAACAAAATAACTAAAAGCTGATGTGCCCATGAGGACTTAGTTAAGGATAAAAAATATTTATAGTGGGTTAAGGCGAAATACAAACACAAAACGGAAGTAAAATAGTAAAAGTAAACATACATTATTCGGAAGAAAGAGTTGAGAGGTTTCGGAATGATATTTTCAGACGCTTATTTTTTTAATGAATTACAGTGAATTACACATGAAGTGGTCTCTCGATGCATTTGTGGTTGCTAAACTTCGAAGCCTTTGAATAGAAAAATTAAAGTACTTACGATTTGCACTAATAGCAGTTTGGTATTCTTTTCGTCTCCTTGCGTTGTCGCCACCATAACTACTACCAAAAACGATAACCAAACTATTTGCATTTTCTAGAGCTATGAGAGAAGAAAGCGAGGGCCCACTTCTGAAATCAGAAATAAAAATACATTTGTTGAAAGGAGTGGTGGTGCAAGATGCTAATTTTTTAATATTTTGTTTTTCTTTTACCCTGGAGTGGCTATTAAGTTGAGTCTGAACATTTTTGTTTGAAAAATTGACTTGGACCTATTTCGGAAAATTGGCTGATGAGTATAGAGATCTGACAAAAATTTCAACCATATTCTTGGACATCTAGTCGTGAGCCTAATCGTGAGCCTGACCTTGAAAAATAATCGTAAATCTATTAACGCAATTATTTTTGACAAAAAGTTTTATGAAACAAACTTAGCGAAAGTTGATTGGGAATCTTGGACAAAATACAAAATTTTGTAGCTCAGCAACAATGCTTAGTTAGGGCTATGTAACCTTGAAAAATGTTAAAAATCGCAAAAAAGTGCTTTATGTTTAACTTTGAAAGTTGACGTTATAATGGTTCGAAACACTGGGACCAATGAGACATGAAATTCAAATTTTTCATCCATGTACATCCATACCATGGCGAGCTCCTCTATCGTTAAAATAAAAGTTACCAAAACAAGTTTTCAAAATCAAACATTTTGAGATTCCTAATGTATGTTCATAATGTAACACACACTGTCCAAGTCCATTTACCTCGATTTGAAGACGCGTTCTATTCACTGTCTGAATGATGATGATGATGCTTTTCCCTTGGGAGAAACAGATTTTGAGGCTTGGCAGCTTTGCTTTGTGCCTCTTGAGAGAAATTTGGGTGATCAAAATATCAGTTCGATTGCATTAAACAGTTGTAGAAAAGCTTTTCGATTGCATACATGGAAACGAAGTTTTATTAAAAAATAAAAAAGTGTCAAGAAAGTTAAAAAAGATACAAAATTACAACTCACCTTTTCTGTTTTGAATTCTTAATTCAAAATTGCTTTTTTTTATCAGTTTAAATCATGGTTATAGATTGCACACGCATCTATATATATAATTCTCCTACGTGGCTCGCAAAAAAGACGTTATTTGTAATCGCGTTTTGGCAATACTGTACGATTGTTTGTTTATCGTGTACACACAAACAACATGCTGGGTATTCAATTTCCAAAGCAACGCTCACATTTCGAGTCAAAATTTGCACAAAGTTTTCATTTGAATTCTGATTTTAGAGATACTCGATATATTTTTTCTGTAATACAGCAAATTTAGATTTGAAAAACATTTTTTTGGTAACATATTTTGTAAACAATCCCTTCTGCTAGGACACATGTCTTCATTGATGCGAGCGAAGCGAGCATATGCTCGCGCAGCAAACCAATGAGGATTGCGAAGCAATCCTCCGGGGGTTGGCGAGCGTTAGCGAGCAGGGGGCAGGTCCCCTAGTAACTAAATAATACATTTACAATATACGTTTGCACGTGTTTAATTAAGGGGTTGGGTACCTTTTAAATTTTTTAAAAAATAAAAAAATATTATGATTTAATTTTAATGCTCTGGTTCTTAGCAACGTTTTAAAACAAACCTGGTGTAAAATTTCACTCTAGAACGGAAGTTATGGTTAAAAGAGTGAAGCCCTTAATCAAACATTTTGAGCCAAATGGTCTGTTTACATTTTGTACTTCGTCGATATCAGTGATCACAAAAATGTAATATGACTACGCTCTATATTGCTAAAGCCATCTCCATGTACATTGTTTAATTTTATTTTTTATCTGGGAACAATGTAGTTGACTTCTACTTTTAGTTTCATTTGTTTCCTTCTTTTAATGCGAAAGAATTTCACAAGTTAATTGTTTTTAACGACGATATCTCAAAACTGATTTTACCACATGCGCGTAAGATTTCTCTTGAATGGTTAATTAGAATTACATGAAATTTTAATTGATTATGCAAACCATATATATGTTTAAAATGACCAACTATTTTGTCTATCCTGTTGAAAGTTTTTGAAAAAAAAGTTAATTTGTGTTGAAAAAAAAAAATTTATTTAAAAAAAAAAATTTGTTAGAAATTACAAAAACAAAAAAAAATTACAAGAGTTCGTCATTGTAATTAAATTATATATTTTTAAGTATTTAAAAAACAATTCAGCTCAGAATAATAATTATTTTGCCCAGAATACTGCGCGCAATGCACCATATAATATTCTAACAACAAAAACAATGCATTTCATTTTGGTCCAATTTACAATATATTTAAGGATAGAAATTTTTTTTTTAATAATTTACAAAAGATAAAGCTAGTTATAATCTGCATACAAAATTTCATTTATGTAAATAATTTATTCATGGAGATATTAAGATTCGAAATGTAGTGATTGTTTTGTATATTTTGACATTTAAAAGGTTCCTAACCCCTTAATGTAAAAACGTTTAATAATTTTAGTAATTTTTAATTAACGTCGCCGACCAATCGGTATGGTGGTTAAGGTGTTAGCCTCTAGATCGAAATTTTACTGGTTCAAATACGGGTCAGGGCTTGGATGTTTGTAAGTATATGGAGTAGAGGCGGCTGGTGCATCTTAAATCTGTCGTGTCAGGAAGTCCTCACGTTGGGTTAGTGTGGAAGTTTGGAGAGTGGGGTGCCAGCTCAGGTGTTGCTTCGTCATCTGACCATCGTTCAAAATTACGAATTGTCGTCCTCGGATCTTTCCCTTAAGGGACTGATCCCGAACCGTCGTCACTAGCCCGTTGTGTTGCTCTTGTACGACGTTAACAAAAATTACCATTATCATTTAATTAACGTCAAACTAGAGTAACACAACAAGCTATTGATGACGGTCCACGATCAATCCCCTAAGGGAAAGATCGGAGGGCAACATCACGTCATTTTGAACCACGGTCAGATGACGAGGCAACGCCTGAGCTGGCACCTCACTCTCTAAACTTCCACACCAACCAACGTGCTCTAGTACGACGTTAATTAAAATTACCAAAATTATTATCAAAATGTGTTCCAAATTCTATTAAATAATGGTAATTTTAGTTAACGTTGTACTAGAGCAACACAACGGGCTATTGACGACGGTCCGGGATTAATCCCTTAAGGAGGAAGATCCGAGGACAACATCTCGTAATTTTTAACCACGGTCAGATGACGAAACAACACCTGAGCTGCCACCCCATTCTCCAAACTTCCACACCAACCCAACGTGAGGACTTTCGGCCATGACAGATTTAAGGTGCACCAACCGCCTTTACACCATACGCTTACAAACATCCATGCCCGAACCCGGATTCGAACTAGAAACCTTCCTATCTAGAGGCTAACACCTTATCCACTAAACCTTTTTTTTTATCCTACGCCCAGCTCAAGGCCTTTCGGCCATACGCTGTCTTGCCGTCCAGTATAGCGAATAAAGTCATTGGGGAGTAGAATCCCTGGTGTCAATGTCCTGTAAACTAGATCACTCCGCAAGGTGTTGTCTGTTCATAAAACCATCGCTACAAAGCGGACAGATCGGGGAGGTAGCCACCCCAATCTTATGTAGGTGTTGTTGGAGATAGTCATGTCCGGTTAATAAACGGAAATAGGCCACTCCAATCCCTCTTGGTAGATCAGTAGGGATTCTTCCCTTGTTACTCGATAGGCAATCCCAACTCCTTCCCTGTATATCCCTATGATACTGCAGTTTTCTTTGTTTCTTAAACGCAAAGGGGGAGGTGGAGAAGGTTGGGGCAGGGAGAGGGCCGATTCAGCCAATTATCCACTAAACCGGTTGGTCGGCTGCATCAATATGAAGTTGAGCACTTTAATTCCTCAATCTTCCTCCTCCAAGAGCCTCTTATGCAAGCCACACTTTGATTAAACATCAATCCTGCTACACTAAATTGTTTGAAATACACATGCTTACCTATGTGCTTGTTGTACATTAACATAATACGCATGTGCATGTCGTGTTTTATCGCTGGCTGTTTCCAGTGTATGGCCAGTGCGTAAACTACAGTTGACTGTCTTCTGTCAGTTTTATCAAAGGCCCTAATGACATAAAACTCAACCAAACTTTGTGCTGCAATAGATCATTAGTAGCAATCGCATCTTAGGAGCCTTGAGGTTATCTCTCTAAGTGCTGTAAAATTACTGTAATTGGAAAAAGTAATGAATCTAGAGTATTCGTCTGGCTTTTAAGGAATTTATATCTTTAGAATGCAATGATCAAGGATGATGGGGACATTAGTGTTCATGTTTAGATTAATCTTGTGTGAAGAGTAGTATTACACTGCTAACAACTGGCTCACTTGCAAAACCTGCTAACAACTGGCTCACTTGCAAAACCTGCTAACTGGCTCACTTGAAAAACATGCTAACAACTGGCTCACTTGAAAAACCTGCTAACAACTGGCTCACTTGCATACCCTGCTAATAACTGGCTCACTTGCAAACCCTGCTAACAACTGGCTCACGCGCTTGACATGTTAGTGCCTAACTTACAGTTCGACATGTTAATGGTATTATTGTTTGGCTCACACGTAAAGTGTGTTATTGTTTGACTCATGTGAAAGTGTGTATGCGACAACATGCGAGTATTAGATGAGAAAAATTGTTAACACTGTGTTAATAGCCCTCCCTTGTTTGCGAGTCGAAAGAGCGTAAACCGTCCCTTAGGGGCAAGCCGACGCGAATGAATTCACTTCCTGCTTTCTGTAGAAAGTTAGCGCGTGAGGAGCGGAGGAGAGGTTTTTTTTTTCAAGAGTAGAAGAATTTGTTCCCCTCCTTCGTTGTTGGAGGTGTTCCGTATTTAAACGGAGAGGGGAAGGAGAAAGTTCGCAAGAGGTCTTTGATGTGAGCTCGGAGAGGAGGGAAAGTCAAAATAAGGAAACAGCTGGATATTTATCTGCGGGAGAGGGTTTGATAGAAAAATATTTTTACATTGCGATTCAAATCGTATGAAGTAGAAATGGATACTTACGTTGTTTATAAAGGAAGATGATTAATCTAATGAGGCTCATTTCCCATTTGTCGTTATGGTATTCAACACGTTAGGAGATAGAAGCACCTAATTGAGTAAAATGTTTATTTTTTCGCCTGCGCTTAAACAGAGATATGTGTTGGAATTGGGGTTAGCTGTTATTTGTATTTTTGCTATTGTAACATTTCTTTCCATCTTTTACGTTAGCGATAATTGCAAGTATGATGATCAGATTGATTTAACAAACACCTCCTGTGTCTATTCGGAAAAGTTGGGAAGAAGACTCTATTTCCACATTTGTAATAAAGAACATTCTAGAGTGTATGACATTCGTTATTTTTGGAAAGAGGAATTGAATAAGATAAACCCTCAAATTATTGGCGTACAGCTTAGCGAATATGAATTTGGAAAACTTTGCAAACACAGTGTTAAATTTTAAACACCCCAGCACTTGTTTAATTGTAGGACCAAGTCAATCTGGTAAAACATCGCTAGTGCGTAAGATGATTAAAAGCAACATCTATGATCAACAGATGAAAAACATAAAATGGTGTTACAATTATTCTTCACCTTGGTTTTTTGACGAACCTGGGATAGAGTTTGTACAAGGTTTACCTGAAAATTATGAAGATGTTGACTTCACGGTTATTGACGATCTGATGCATCGTTTAAATGAAAATATTTCAGAGTTGTTTACTGTGGTATCTCACCATAGGAATATAAGCGTTTCTGTGGGAGAGGGAATTGAATAAGATAAACCCACAAATTATTGGTGTACAGCTTAGCCGAGTATGAATTTGGAAAACTTTGCAAACACAATGTTAAATTTTAAACACCCCAGCACTTGCTTGATTGTAGGAGCAAGTCAATCTGGTAAAACATCACTACTGCGTAAGATGATTAAAAGCAACATCCATGATCAACAGATAAAAAATATAAAATGGTGTTACAATAGTAGTATATGTTGTTGACACTGACACCTGGACTAAATATCGTGTGGATAGAAAAAGTGTTGACACGTGGTCTAAATATTGTGTACAGATCCCAGTTTAATAATTCCAGTTAATAATGTTAATTGAGTCCAGATGTTTGGTTCATCATATATGTATATATATATAAAGTGAGGTGAGAGTACATCAGAATTCAACACAGATTACAAGAGAGTGTTCATGTCGGTCTTAGGAATCGTCTCAATTGCATTAGTGATATTTACATTGAGTCTGAGAAACGGCATTAGTGAGGTGGAACATTTCAAATTCAACGTGTTATTATTCTGAACGGTTAGGTGATAGAAAGATTTTGTTTTTTCATGTTTGTCGGAAAGGAGATTCACACGTGTATGATATACGTTATTTTTTTTAAAAGACGAATCTTTGGGTTTAAAAGCAAATGTTGTAGGAGTACAACTAATAGAATTCGAATTTTGTCAGTTATGTCAAGTATGCTAAAACTGAGACATCCTTCGACCTGCATGGTGACAGGACCGTCACAGAGTGGAAAAACACAACTTGTGAGAAAAATGATTGCCGAGCAAGTTTATGAATGCAATATGAACAAAATTGTGTGGTGTTACTCCGTGTGGCAACCTTGGTTTGTCGAAGAGAAAAACATAACGTTTGTTTGTGGTTTACCACCGAAGGAAAATACATGCAATTTGATCGTAATCGATGACATGATGAATGATCTAACAAGTGTTATTTCATCCATGTTTACGGTTGGGTCACACCACGAGAATTATAGCGTGATTTTAATCACACAAAATCTATTTCCTCGTGTGAGAGTTATGCGGGATATCAGCTTAAATACACACTATTTGATTATGTTTCGCAATAGCCGGGATCTATCTCAGGCTGCTTGTTTCTCTAGGCAGGCATTTCCTGGAAAAGGGAAATATTTCATGGATGCCTATAAAAAAGCAACCGCAGAACCTTTCTCCTATTTGCTTGTTGATGTTCATCCGAGAAGTCCAGAGGAGCAACGTCTCCGACAGTCTATATTTCCAGATCGTGGGCTTATTAATTGGGTCTTTTTACCGTTGAAAAATGAATAGAGTGAGACGTCATGTACATTTACTACACTTACTCTCCAATGCGAGTCCCCAACAGCGAAAAGCCATTTTAAGAACAGCGTCAAATGAACAAATTCAATCATTGTGTGAAATTTGTCAGAATTTGTTATCGGGAAATATACCCAATGCTAAAGTGAAAAAACTTGGATATTACAAGAGAGTGATTCGTCAGTTGGCAGATAGAAAAATACCAATTACAAGAAAACGCAAATTGTTCACGAAACAAACGGGTGGATTTTTGCCTTTGATTTTACCTGCCGTGTTGAGTCTGTTGGGGGGAATTGCAGGTAAAGCTATTGGTAAACGCATTTGAAAATGTCGAAGAAAATGGCGTTAGTACCACCGGAGCTGGTATCTGAATATTATCAGTTAAATAAACCCGAAATTCGATTGGAAGACAATATTCTTAGTTTGTTACAACAGAATGAAATGCCTGACGATATGAGGGCTAAACTTCTCTCTCAGTTAATACCCAAGTACCAGAGGGCAATGCAACCTCCGCCACCTCAGAAACCGTTTGAAATTCCTCCTGAATTGTTGGAGAGTATACAATTGCCCGAAACAAAACCTTCTGAAGATGTTTCTATTCCTAGTATGCTGGTTAAATACCTGGGATATGCTGTTCCGAAAACACTAAAGAAATATGTATTGCCAATCTTGGAAAAATTGAAGAGTGCAAGCTATACATTTAATGAAAACAGTGAATTAGAAGTGAATGGGAAACCAGAATATCGAAGCAATGCTATAGATCTTTTTAACTATCTGATGAGAGACACACAAAAAATCGAACCTCCTCCGAAAGGCTTTGATAAATTTTTTAAAGGCATTTACGAAATTAACATTCCACATCAGTGGATTGGCAATAAAAGACTTCGAGAGCAGTTAACTGTTTCAGAAATGAATCCACTGATGAAGAGAACGGGTTCACTCTCTTCTGTCGAGACTAAAAAACCAAAATGGGAAGCATGGAACGAATGAGAAAACTTTACTTCAATCCCAAAGAGCCCGCTTCGTTTGGAGGACTCAGCCGACTGTCAAAGGCAACTGGTATTAATAGGCACGATGTCCAGAAATGGCTTTCGCAGCAAGATGTCTATACTTTACACAAACCAGTGCGCTACAAATTTCAGAGACGGAAAACAATATCTTACGGTGTGAATGAGTTATGGCAAAGTGACTTGGTAGATGTACAGAAACTATCACGACATAATAAAGGATATCGTTATATTCTTACCATTATCGATGTGATGTCACGATTCTTTAGAGCCATTCCTATTAAAAATAAGAAAGCAAGTACGATGGTAAAGGTGTTTCGAAATGTTTTCCAAGAAACGAAACCTTCGAATTTACAAACCGACAAAGGAAGTGAGTTCTATAATAAAAAGGTTCGGGATCTGTTCAAGAAATATGGTATTCATCATTATTCCACTAAAAGTGAGACCAAATGTGCTATTTTAGAACGCATGCATCGAACGCTACGTGCGCGTATGTATCGAGTTTTCACCCATCGTAACTCATATAAATATTATGATATTTTACAATCTCTTGTGGATTCGTACAATCATTCCGTACACAGTAGTCATGGTTTCAAACCGGCTGAAGTAACCACTGATGATGAACCGACCATATATAAACGCCTGTATGGGTTCAGTTCCCTAACCAAATTTCGTTTTGGTGTAGGTGATGTTGTTAGAATATCGAAAGCTCTCAGAACGTTTAGAAAGGGATATCTACCAGGGTGGACCGAAGAATGTTTTAAAATCTATAAAAGATATCCTACAAGTCCACATACTTATATTCTACAGGATTTGAATGGAAAAGAGATTGAGGGACGTTTTTATGCTGAAGAGTTACAAAAGATAGAAAAAACTCCAGACGGTTACTGGGCTATTGAGAAAATTATTCGAACTAAAGGCAAAGGACCATCTCGTCAACTTTTGATAAAGTGGCTAGGATTCAACGATTCCTTCAACTCGTGGATTAAAGCAGAATGGATCAGAACATAGATGATTTCCATGTCATATTACCTTCAAATGCTAGTATGAACTACTTTCCGAACAACACTCCTGATCGTTATCGGACTAAATTAGCTTATCCGATCACTTTAAATGGAACATGGGAATGTTGTTTAGCAGAAGCAACCATTCCAGGTAGATTCTTTACCATTCACCCCGGTTATAATGATGAATATTCTATAGAGAAAATAGTGGAAGTAGAAGGTGTAACAACTTTACCTAAATATGACATACCACTTTATAGTGAAGATCATACAGACTTTGTGGAAGGAGTCAATGCAAATCTTAAAAAGACATTTACAGATCCTCCTCTTATTCTTTTTCTGAATGAGGTAAAATCAAGACTTCGTATAACATTAAAAGTAGGTTGGGATATGCACATTACTGTACAACATGCGGAACATTTCTTGCGCTTTTTAAAAGTCAACCCAAAAATTGATGATATAACTCGTAGTATAAGTACAGAACAAGTTTACACTACGGATTATCACGAACCGAATTTAGAGAATTTTCGAGATCAGTTTATAACACTTGTCGCCAATAAACCAGTACCAAAACTCACTTATGATATATTACTAGATAAAATTAATGATAATGTATTTGAACAAATCAATAGAAAGATCGTTGCTACAACAGCGAATAGTCTAGCACAGTTCTTACGACGCGAAAATAGTATAGTTGTAAAATTAAAAGAACATATAGATATACTTCTTGAACGTGATTCCTGCCCCAATTTAATGAGGTCTCTAGGCATCGATGAATCTTCTTACATTATTAGTGGTGATAAAAAAGAAATCACATTCAACTACTCTAATCCATTAAATGGAGCTGAAGGTGAAAAGTTTAAGATTATTGTCAATGAAGTATTTCCAACACTTCATCATGAACTTAGAACATATAATTTTAAAATACCCAGTGGCATGTATCGACAAGCCAAAGACTTCTTTAGTGAATTCAAATCCATTCAATTCAAAGTACTACCTAATTCTAAAGTCAAACTGATTGTACCACATGACACCAAAGTAGTGTTTGAAGATAAACTCTCGGATATATTAGGATTTACGCTAAACACTTTCACGGAAGGAGCATACATTTCCGATTATAACTTGGAGTTAAATGCGGGTATAACAGAAATATATGTATATAGTGATATTGTATCTTCATCGCTTGTTGGTGATTCATTGGTTCCGATTTTAAAAATCATACCAATTGCGAATGAACGACAGGATCAAATTGTGAAACATTTTCCCGTACCACTTTACTTTCGCGTTAAAAAGCAACACTTCGATGCTATTGAGATCGAACTGCGAACAAGTAGGGGTACACCCATACAATTTATATCTGGAAAAACGAGCTTGGTGCTCTCCTTTCGAAAAAAATCGTTATAAAGCGGTGTACAAACGACCCTTCCTTCATATATGTCTTTCATCATGCATAAACACGGTCGAATGCTGGATCCCCAGGACTGTATTGATTACTACTGTAATCAACAATCGGGGAAAGGGGGTTATTTTTCATCAGATTTCCCCATACAGAGAGGATATGGAATATTCACTAATTTGCGTCGATTTGTTCAACCACTTATGATCAAAGCGGGGAAATATTTAGGCAAACACTTACTAACTGCAGGAGAGAACGTACTACAAGACCTTTCACATGGGAAATCCTTCAGAGAAGCCTCCCGTAATCGATTACGGGAATCTGGCAGAGAGATCCAACACGATCTACTTCGCAAACTGAGAGGTGGTGGGGGTATTAAAAGAAAGAAACAAACGAAAAAAACTCAGATGAAACGCCGAAAGAGGTGTTCGAAAGACGTGTTTTCTAGTCTCTGAGAAAATGGAAAACTGTTATTGCACAAAAAGTGAACTAGATTTGTTCGAAACATCACGAATTCAGTTAGCAATTGACCGGTCGACGTTCATAGAAGTTCATCCTGTAGCATCCATTTCGGACAGCAATACAATTGAATTTGCCATATCTGGATTAGGTGAATCATATTTTGATCTTTCCCATGTTTTCCTCAATGTTCAAGCAAAGATTGTAAAAGCAGACGGTAGTGCATTCGTTGCTGCCGATCAATGCGGACCTATCAATTATCTTTTAAATACTATGTTCTCTGAATGCCATGTCTCCTTTAATGATAGACAAATTTCCTCAGAAAACAATTATGCCTACAAAGCTTATATTCAAAGCATATTGTTTCATCCAGAATCCTCTCAAAAGAATTTGCTGAGTGCTGCAATGTTTCATAAAGATACCGCTGAGAAGTATGATGATTTGGATATTGCAGCGGGGGGAAACAAAGGATTGAAGCAAAGATGGAATCGCACTAAGAACGGAACCCTCTTTGATATGTATGGTGCGCTTCATTTGGATTTAGGTAGTCAATCCAAATTATTAATAAACGGTGTGCCGATACGCATCAAGTTAGAAAAAGCGAAACATGCATTCAGCCTATTGACAAATAACGGTGAATACTGTCTTAATATTGAAAACATAAGTCTCTTTGTGAGACGGTGTGAAGTATCGAGTTCAATACTTATTGGACATGAGAAAGCGTTGGAACATTCTCTCATTCAAATGCCATTTACAAGAATTGAAATGAAAACATTCACGCTTAGCTCGGGACTAAAAAGTATTACGATACCAAATGCAATCAACGGTGCACTTCCCAGTCGAATCATTTTGACTATGATATCTAATTCTGCATTTAACGGTGATTTTAAAAAGAATCCTTTTAATTTTAAAAATTATAACCTGAACCATATTTCTCTGACAGAGAACGGTGTACAGATCCCGACCACCGCTTATGCACCAAGCTATGCAAAAAATCTTTATGCTCGAAATTATTTAAGTTTGTTTACAGATCTTGGTAAACATGACACAAACATAACATTCAACGAGTATAAACATAATTTATGTTTTTACGTATTCGATCTCACTCAAGACTATTCTGCTAGCGATCCATTTGCAAACGTAACTCGAAGTGGTGATCTATCGATTCATCTGAAGTTTGAGACAGATCTTGACGAAACGGTTACATTGATAGCATATATGGAAATGCAAGCTCTCATAGAAATAGATAAAAGCAGAAACATCTTTACTGACTATTAAAATCATGGACACCTCAATGTTGACTAGACTTGCATATAGCGATCATAAGATCAGAACTACGTTCGGAGGTGTATTCGCAAGTGATATGCTTCCTTCAAAAAGAAAGCGCTATCGTTCCTTCATCGTGAACACCGATCCTGCACATTGTGAAGGACAACACTGGCAAGCTATGTACTTTGATGAAAAAGGATACTGCACATTCTTTTGCTCTTATGGCACACCACCCGGTCGCAATATCAAATCCTTCTTAGTCAAAAATTCAACTCAACTTGAGTGGAATAGACAAACGTTGCAACATTTTAAAACCAGATCATGTGGACTATTTTGCCTCTATTTCTTATGGCATATCACGAGAGGGTTATCCATTGACAAACTACGAGTTACAGATGTATGTGAAAACGAACGAATCGTTCAAAGTTTTGCCCATCAATGGTTCAAAATTGGTAACGCACCAGAACTGTCTTATAATCAATATTGTCAACCTCTTCGTAACGCATCAAAGAATCTACACGAATGAACTAGTAGTAATAAATACACTATCGCATCACGAATAAAGTTATTCAACAGCTCACCATGGAGCGATATGGTTATATCATTCTGAACGCATGCGATAAAAAGGTTAAAAGTGCAAATAAAGTATTATTTGATGATATCGTACATTGTGTAAAAAGTGGGATACTTCAAAAGATCGACAAAGATGAACTGCTCGTGTATTTTCAAATCTTAGAAAATTCAGAAACGATCAAATTAATGCACAGAGATCCAATTAGTTGTAGGTATGGATACATGTACTTGTATCAACCCTGTGATTCGGAACAATATATGATTCTTGAAACTGCATCAGATATTTTGTTTTCTAACTTACTGGATTGCATTATCAGTGCGAAAGCTTATGGTTTGGAAGTTCCTTGTATATCCAATCTGAAAGTAAAAATTGGATATTACAAAATTTTTGACAATGACGAACTCATGAAAGAGCTTCACTTCCCCCACTGTATGGAGAGAGCTTAATACAGGCTCGTAAAATGGAGAGAATCGTGTCAGTACACGTTTCTAACTTTACGAACTATAAGTACGTACTCTAGTAGGAAATTCATCATTTGAATTCCAACATGGAACGGTATGGATATCTCGTTCAAAGCTCAGAGAAAACATATGATTATATTCACCACGAATTGTACAATAGTGTGTTCGATTGTGTCCAAAGTGTATTGGCATCTCTAGGACTAAATCAAGAAAACAAGAAAAATGTACGCTATTTTAAAATACTCACTAATGAAGACATAGTGAATTTGGTCCATGAGGATGACAAAGAACATAGATTTGGAGTGTGTCATCTACATCGCATGTCTCCAAATAAAAAACTCTCCCTGTATGGAAGTGGGCTCATTTTGTACTCAAATATTCTACAATGTATTGAAGCCACGAGTGATTGTATTTGCCAGATAGAAATGAACTTTCCAAACTGCATCCTCAAGTATGGTTACTTTCAAATTTTAAATGAGGATGAATTTGTTAACTTGTTAAAAATGTAAAACAAAAAGCCTGCGAGCTTTTTGATTTTTGAAACTGTAAGGTAAAAAAATGTACTCATCACTGGTTTTTGTTTGAAATAAAGAATGTTTTCAAAATTGTGTTTTGTCTAAATGTTTCACTAGATTTTTCTCATTGTCTTCCAAGGTCTTATGCATAATAGTCTTGTTAAGATCACGTTTTTGTAATATCCTCGAAGAAATTATCGATGGGAATTATCTATTACTTTTAAAACTCTCTCTGAATTAATAACAAGCTAAATGTCCTTCGCTCCTTCTGGAACGGTTGCGGTTCGGCAGATTTCCCCTGTGCGTCATACATGGTCTTATTGCATTAAATTGCTAGTTTTAAAACAGATACTAGTTCATAACACTTTGCTTCTTAAACACTTCTACAACACTTACATGTAATATGTGATTGATAGAAACTCTTTAGAATGCTTATGTTTCTTAGTTTGAGGAATATCTTATCCTAGACCTTTAAGGGTTTTAAATGTCTTTCACAGTTAATTTTACATTCCTGTTTAAGAATACTTATGTTTTTTACTTTTTATGAAACTGTTTCACTTGCTTTTGTAATATGTTATATGTTTTTATAAACTTTAAATGTGGTTTTTGCTATTAATTTTCTATACGTAAGACTTCTAATTTGTTTTTCTTATAACTTATTTTAATTATGATATCTTAAGGTGACTAAATTTTCTAAACTGTTTTACTCATTCAGAATTATTGTTTATGTGTTTCCTTTTATTTTCATTTTTAGAATCTTAAAAAATATCAGAACTCAATACTCCTCAAATTAATCCGAGGATGTCTTTATCCAGTTATGTTAATTATGGCTTAAACAATTTTATATTAAAATGTAGAATATTTAAAAGACTCATAAAATTTAGTTTCATATTTTATTATATCCGATACTACCCCCGATGTTTAAAAGATGAAACTATAGGCATTCCTATAGAAGAATTTTGTGCTCTTCGACCTAAAATGTATGCATACATTAATATGAAAATATGCATGAAATAATAGCAAAAGAACTGCTAAAGGAACAAAAAAAAATCTGTTCTAGAAAATAACCTAGGACATGAATTATACTTGTAGGTTTTAAAAGAAAACAAACAATTAAAACATAAACAATGTAGTATTATATCCAAAAAACACACACTGTCTACTATGTTACAAAAAAAGACAAGTCTGTCAAGTTTTTATGGTAAAATGTATTCGATAAACGAAGAACTTTTTTAGCTTTTAATCACTATGCTATAAAATGATATGTATGTCCATGGAGCATTTTGTATGATAAATATTCGAAAGATTTTTTACTTTCATTTGTGTACTTATATTTTCAAATGCTTAAATAAAGAATTGTAAGCGGAAATATGTATGTTTCTTTTGTTCTTTCGTTAATATGTAAAATAATATGTACAACTTTTATATCAATACAAACCAAAACATCGAACTCTGAAAATATCTTAGAGTCATTCATAGTGTAACTACTTTTCGCAAAATAAGAACTCTGGAGTATTTTTACAAATTGTAGTATCACAATGATGTTCATGCTGACACCTATAGAGAAATTCTAAAAGCTAAAAATTAGGATAAAATTAGGATTTATGCAGACTTGAACTTGAGACTGTAAAAGATACTCATGCTCGAGTGTTTGTTCATCTAAACCACTCGACCATGAATATCTACCAATGGGTGGTGTATAAATCTAATGATCAAACGAAATTCCTCTCACAACAGTCCTTCAATTCCTAGTACATTTAACACTCAATAAACGGAGAAACATACTTTTTTGTGTCAGCACTTTTTCTATCCACACGATATTTAGTCTAGGTGTAAACACTTTTTCTATCGACATGATGTTTAGTCTAGGTGTCAACAACATTTTTAGCGACAGACCATTTAGTCCAGGTGTCAACAACATATACTACTTACAATTATTATTCACCTTTTGCTCTAAGGGATGGTTTACGCTCTTTCGACTCGCAAACAGGGGAGGGCTATTAACACAGTGTTAACAATTTTTCTCATCTAATACTCGCATGTTGTCGCATACACACTTTCACATGAGTCAAACAATAACACACTTTACGTGTGTGTGTGAGCCAAACAATAATACCATCAACATGTCGAACTGTAAGTTAGGCACTAACATGTCAAGCGCGTGAGCCAGAACTTAATAGTGTATGCGAGTGAACCAGTTACTAGCAGAGTTTGCAAGTGAGTCAGTTGTTAGCAGGGTTTACAAATGAGTCAGTTGTTAGCAGGGTTTGCAAGTGAGCCAGTTGTTAGCAGAGTTTGCAAGTGAGCCAGTTGTTAGCAGGTTTTGCAAGTGAGCCAGTTGTTAGCAGTGTAATACTACTGTGAAGGTGCTATGCTGATAGACGTACCAGACTATTATGTTTATTGAGATTTTATTAAAACGTTACTTTGTATTTTACCCGCCTCGCTGTTCAATTAAACCAGTCGATTATCAATATTTCTCTTAGCGTTTTCCAAAGTTTGCCTTTGTATGAAAGTAAAGGAAATTTAAGCATTGTATTTTTTTTAAATTTGTAACAGATTGGGAAAATATATTGAAAACTTTTTATGTGTGATTCGCACCCTCGTACAAAAACATACTTAAAACGGGAAGAGACTGACGCAACGAAGTTCAGTCACTCAAGTTATCGCACGTAATATACAAATTTTTTATGAAAACATACCCTGCCGTTTGAACGTAGCGAAAGCACACACTACCACCAAACGCGGAAACCACCTATTTTGCATAAGAATGACCCAGAAATGATAATTAACTTGAAACGGGGCAAAAATATTCAATGTACACAAGTAAATGCTCCATTTTTATTTACATAGATTAACTGTTAAATACTTTTGTTATTTTTAACAAAAGGGAACAATTTGGATTGCTCGAAAATATTTCATAGGGGTTTAAATCTTGAATTCCGATGGAAAAAAATTGGATTTGTATATTTAAAAAGAACTCTATTGAAAATAATTAAAATTAGACTGTTCCTTTGTTAGTGAGGTTTCTATCATTTTTCTTTTTAAGCATCATGAATGAAAATTTAAAAACCTTTAAGGAGATGTATTTTCCACATAAAGGGAGACGTACTAAATTTTCGTAAACACGATAGTTACATTTAAAACAGCTGAATTGGAGAAATTTTCAAAATAGGTAACATAATTTTTCCTCATTTAAATCTTATAAATCCACGCACTCTACACTCATTTATATCAATTACTAGCAAAATACCCGACCTTACTCGGTTTGAATTGGTTTACTCTAGATTGAAGAGATAATAAAAATATATAATGACTTACGTTTTTTGTAGAATAAAAATTTATTTTAACAACTTTCGCCATCTTTATATTTTCTACAACTTTTTTTGGACACAAATCCTACACATGCATATCCATTCATGTAATACATTTCACATACATCGCACAATTGCTGTATGACAAAGCAACAAAATGACGAAAGGTGAGACTACGGTTACTACTATAAAAGACGATTTATAGGAAGATTTGGAATTCCCTTTCTTAAGTTCTTTTCATGTTCAACTCAATTAATTAAAATTACGATTTACGGCGAGTGCTCTCGCACTCATAGTCAACAAAACAATATTTTTTTACTTGTGACACTCTTGCCTCCGGTATGCGACATTGTGAAATTTTGCAATCTTCTCCTGTCATTAATACAACGAATTTTTTAATGTTGGAAAAAGTTCCAGTTTGGATTAATAAAATTATTATTCTATAAATAACGGCATTATTCTTTCAATAACGGCATTATTCTTTAAATAACTGCATTATTCTTTCAATAATGGTATTACACTTAAAATTTACTGAAAATTTATACTGACTTACCTAACATTTTTAAGTCTAATACTTTGTGGTGCTGTTGCGTGTGATGAGAAGGAAAACACATTTATTAAAATAATAAATATTTAAAACAGGAAACAGCGAAGTAAAACAAAATAAAAGATGTCGCAAAAAATTGTTCTAAAGATATTAATTTGTGATTCAATTTTATCTCTTTATCTCGCACAGTTGCCACAACTTACAACTAAAAGTGTACAAAATTTAGAAATGTGAAATTAATTCAGAGCGAAAGAACCAGAAAAAATATCACTGCTCGCGCGATCTTGTTCATTCTCGTTTCAATGAAAAATATCGTCTGTCCCACAAATATTCTTAAATCGTTTTCATTGCGCAAAGAATAAAAATAAGACTCAAATAAATGAAGTATCAGAGATGAAATTCCATAAAAAAAATAATTTTTTGAAGAATAATTACTTTTTCAGCAGTACTGGTAAAGCAATCGAATTAATCGTAATATTCAATAGACGTTCCAATTTTTCCCAAACTACCAAATTGTGGTTGATTTAAGTATACTTACTCAGGTGTTTTAGCATGAAACTCATCTAAATATAACAATAAAGAAATGTTTAATAGTGTATTCACTAAACTAATAGATAATGTATAAAATAAAATACAATGCAATCAAATATCTGGAATACAATTCATGTGATGTCTACACAAACACACTAACACAAAATCGAGCATAGAACAGAAAGACGGACAGACAGACTTTCGCAACCAATGCCACTCACTAAATGAAGATAAGTACTCATTGTATGCAAGTTTTCATGAAAATATCTTAAACCGCGTGGACGTGTATAGGGCACAACATACATACAGACAGACAGACAGACGGACAGACAGACAGACAGACACCAAACGAGAAAAAGGCGGATTCGGCATCAGAAGGGTCCAAAACGGATAGAAAACTTGAAATGGGTCGAAAATATTGAATGTACAAACAAACACTCCATTCTTATTTATATAGATTAAAACAGAAAAAGTAGATAACAGAAAGATTGTATAAAACATGACAGCTATAATTTCTTACAAAACATGAACATTTTACATGTCAGAAAATGTTTCACCATCTGATGTTGAAATTTAAAGGCCGAATACAATTACAGAAATTTTCGAATAGATGAAGAGCTACGTGTGTGTGTCCCAACATTGGTATTCAACTACTGACACGCTAGTGTGAATAATTTACTGGGACGTTTTGTACACGGGCGTACAGTCCATTCATGTGTAGCTTTCGGGGCACATTAGTGGCAGATATCGTCTTACTAATGGAAGCTGTAACCATAGATGTCACACGTGTGGAAGGCCCTCTTCGATTCCGCTTCGGCAGAACAGCAATATATCCATCTTCTGCGGGAGTCGTAACCCTTGGGCGGCCGGTCACAGTTCTACGGACAACTGTTTACCTTGTTTCGAATTGTTTCCATAATCGTGAAATGACGGAATGACGAATGCCGATGATAAAAGAGTAACAACAGTGATTGATTGCCCTGCTTTCAAAGAGTCCTACAGAATGCCAGTGCTCAGTATCGGCCATTCGTTTTCTGAAAGCCACAGAAAAACATCTGTCTTTTTGAAAGCTATTCATACGAAAGTTCTAAATACTTTTCAATCAGCACTTGCAAGCAACTCCTCTAACCCTTTACAATGCTTACTTCTGATACGACTGCCTTTTTTGCATATTTCTCGACACGAAACCGTGATTGACTGTTACATAACACATTTGCATACTTTCATCTGCAGCAAATTGCAGTCTCTCAAATTCAGATTGTCTTCTGAAAATTAACATTTTCATTCCTTGCTTAACTATTGGCAGTGAGTGTATATATAGTACGAGTGGATTAGACTCGGTGAAAAAATATACACTTAATTTCATGAGATACCTGAGTTGGTCTATAGTTTTCTTCAAAAGAACGTTTTTTTGGTTTTTGAAAAAATTTGATTTTCTTAAATTACACACGACCGAAACTCTACAACAAAAATGTGATATGGACGTTTTTTTTTTTAAATTTATCAGTGTTAACTACCAATAGAGTTGCGCATAATTAATTAAGATTAAATTATAAGGAAGAAAATATGAAGCTTTATTTGGAAAAGAGAAATGTAGGAAACAGCAAAGCATAACACAGAAATGGAATGGAATGATAAATTATAAAAATAAACATTATAATAGAAAAAGAAAAATATAGTTTTAAATTTTATGATCCGTTACAAGATGCCTCTTTCAAGTTCCATAGTGTAGTTATCAAAAATACAAACTTCAGTGAAAAAGTATTTAAGGAAAATATCGTTTGCCATCAAAGTATGATGGTGGTTTTGAAAATGGAATTGGCTTTTCTTTTATAGTTATTTATCGTCTGTGTAGTTTAGATTTACACAATACATTTTCATAACAAATGTTCATCACTATTTTTATATTTATATTAAACCATGTCGAAACTAGAACTAAGGTATGAAAACTAAACCAATGCTCATTTTTCTATACTTGTGGAAAATATCGTCTTTCATCAAAGTCTGATTGTGATTTTGAACATGGAATTCTCTTTTTAGTTATTTATCGTATGTGTAGTTTAGCACATGGCATAACATATTTTTATATAAGAATATATATTCATCACTATTTGTATATTCACATTTAATTATTTCCAAACTAGAATTAAAGTCTGAAAACTAAACCGTCGTTCATTTTTCCTGATAAATGTAAAATAGTCAGGTTTGAAATAAATTTAGAAAATTTAACTAGATGAGTTGCTAAGTTCTATATTGCATTATAAAATATTAAGAAATATAACTCACCCACACATTTGATAGTGATTTTGACTAAGGTGATGATATTAGTAGTGCAGCTTTTAATTAATTTTATAGGATGAAAATAGAAATTAAAGTTCTAAGAATATCAATTTTAAAATTTATTCTAAAGGATATTCACTCACAATACGGTGTTCAGCCTTTTTTCATCAAATTTATATTGATATAATATTTGAATTCCTCTTCCTTTCTGAGAAAAGGTATTCACACTAAACTCAAAATGCGATGAGATCGTTACAAAATGCAAGTGACTGTTGCATTGTATTCGCATGAAAGACACAAAATATATTTGCCTCACAAGCAATCAAACACTCATTTCAACACAATAGGTATTGTTCAAGTTGAAATGCCCTCCTAACTGTTTATGGTTCAGGCAAAAATGCGCATTGAAATGTGGGATAATAAATATTAACATGCGAAATGCGTATGCTTAGGTAATTTTATTGAAAGCAAAACGGTGTAAACTTTTCGCTTACAATCCGCAAGGATATATCAACGATACGAAGCAAATACTTGTAACCACACTTAAAAAGCATAAAGCATCACCACATCGTGCTTTATGAGGGCAAGGAAAAGCGTGATGTATCGAGAAGAGCGATTTAACGAAAATCCTAGAAATATTATACTTACTCTCTATACTATTATACAAGAAAGTGTTTGTTTGTCTGTTTGGGTCTGCAAAATCCTGACGATTCTATGGCACTTACAGCAATGAGATTTGGCACACAGGTAGTCCGAATTATTTGCAATTTTTGGGTCGCGGCGAATTTAAAATTCTACACACAGGTAGGTCGAATTATTTGCCATTTTTGGGTCGCGGCGAATTTTAAAATTCAATATAGAATATTTTTAAATGAATTTCATAGTTTTATTCTCCTTATGTTTTTCAAACGCGGAGAACTTTTTCTACTCATGCGACCTTGCAGTCAGGGTTTGGAGTCATGCCAATTTTTTTCATCCGTAGGACGCAGAAAAAATTATTTTTGTTCGTTTCCGCTTTGATTTTGCGCGATTGATTTCCCAGTCAGACGGTGTTGTTGTTGTTGTTGTCGTGTCTATGCATACAGTACTAGTGCAAAAGTTTAGAGTCCTCCAAAAGCCTTGGTGACAAGATCTGCAAGTTCTGGAGCTCGATGGCTATGGAGGTAATCTTTTAAATGAAGTTAAAGTTCTTTTTTTTTCTATCTCGTAGACCGTTAAAGATAGAGTAAAAAATTCAACGGTTTTGAAATCTGTGGAAAATTTTACACCTTATTTCCTTAGTACCTTACACCAGGGCTCGAAATACCCGGGTGCACAGGTGCACTGTGCACGTGAAAATAAAATTGTGCACCTAATTTAAAAACTCAGGTGCACCTGTATTAAAAAATACTAGGGGGCCAGCCCCCTGCTCGCTAGCGCTCGCCAACCCCCGGAGGATTGCATTGCAATCCTCACTGGTTCGCTGCGCGAACCTATGCTCGCTTCGCTCGCATCAATGAAGACATGTGTCCTAGCAGAAGGAATTGTTTACAAAATATGATATTCCAAAAAAAAAAAAAAAAACATTTTTTTTTCCAATCTAAATTTGCTGTTTGCAGAAAAGATATATACGGTGCCTCTAAAATCAGAATTCAAATGAAAACTGTGCAAATTTTGACTCGAAATGTGATCGCTGCTTTGGAAATTGAATACCCAGCATGTTGTTTGTGTGTACATTTCCCCAGCACTCGAGCCACTCACTTTTTCATCGAGTTTGTTGTCTAAAGTTGAAGTTCAAGCGTATTGTTGAACTACAATTGTTGGCCCTGAAAAGATACCCCGTTTTCTTTGATTTCTATTACAAACTACAACAGCTCGACTAAAATTAATTTTTTTTCAATAAAATTTCATCCGATTACGCTATGAATTCAATTTAAGCGCGAGACTTCGTGATGGTAAACAAACAATCGCACAATGTTGCCAAAATGCAATAACAAATAATGTCTTTTTTGCGTGCCACGTAAGAGAATTATATATATAGATATTTCGAGGCCTGCCTTACATCACGGACACGGGAAACGCCGGGCTAGCCACGCATTGGCTAGTCTCTAATATATGCAGGCAAGATTCGCCACAAGGTAGACAATTTTTTATAATCTCTATCATAGTTACAGTTAAATAAAACTTAAATATCTTCACTGGAAACTGTTCGCACTAAATAAATATTAAATCATGACGTACGATGGCTTCCGAAATTAAGTATGCATCATGGAGAGATTTCTTAAGATCCCAAAACTCTTATAAATACACTGGGGTGCAACAATTAAGGACGAAGTGGAGTAATTAGTTAGCATAAAAGGGGCAACAGAAGGGACCAAAAGACCAATCAGGAGATAGACTAGGGATTGGTATAGTAGTGCATGTGCTTATATGTCACATGACGTATTGGGAGGAGTGTCGAAGGGTATAAAGCACATGGGGTACGCTCAGCAACTGGGTGAAAGCTATTGCAGGTGTACAGTGAGTTCAATGATGTCGAGTTGCTCTGCTACCGTGTGATAGGTTCAAGAAGCAATCCAGGTGACGTCATTTGGATGACTTTACCCGAGTTAGCGTCATTGGGAAGTTGGGAGACGGTCGAAGTGTGACTAGTGTTGCAGAGGTGTTTGGGATCGCTCACAGCTGACCGAGCGTTCAGTAGTGGTCGTCCACAAGCAACAACGGCGACGGACGACCGGTATATTGTCCTACAGGCGAAAAGAAACAGACTGCAGACAACGGGAGAAATCGCAAGGCACATACAACAGACTACTGGACCATAGAAGAGATACAAAAGTAGAGTGAGCTATGGCAACCTTTTTATGTCCGCATGATCATGTGACCAAAATCAGCAGTCACGTGATCCTCAGACTCTTCTCTCCATCGCGCCTATTGTTTGCGCATTCCTTCTTTCGTAGAAAATGCATTGAAAGTTTAAAGTAGCATGGGTCTACAGTGCTGTGCATATGGATGTAATTCCAAATTTATAAAAGGTGGAAACATTACATTTCACAGTTGAGAGAAAAACGTGTCTTTTACATTTGTATTTTTCAATATTTTCTAGTATGATAAAAATGGATGTTCTAACTTTGGAATTAATAAATACAACCTGCGGACATTTTCCGTTCCATCAAAAGATTTCATAGATTTGCAATCAATATGCATCTAAAATAATGATTGAAACAAAATAACTGGTGGAGTGTGTTTGCAATTGCAAATTGAACATTTATGCCGTTCTAAAATATTAAAATTATGTTAAATATTACAAGTCTATGTACTTATCGTCCGATATCACGTTTTACCGTAGCCAGGGTGCTGCATAAACCTCATCTATATGCATGACAACCAGTACGGTGCATGCATTAACGCCTGCTCATCGGAAAAAAAAAAACGTTAATGTGGCCGGATCCGACTGTATTGGTACTTTTCTAATAAGTCTATCTAATCAGTATGTATTTTTCCAAAATCTGCAGAGTGAAAATCAATAACCAACAATAAATGATCAGTCTTATTTGTTTCCACGCCAAAAAAAATCAGTTTGTTTTATACGTAGTACTTTTCTATTTATCTAAAATTAAGTAGTCTCTCTAATGTAGTTAACTGACATAAATTGTATCTAACATTGTCTCATACTAACATAAAAATATAATCTTTGGCAGTTTTGGTCAACACATAACAAAAAAAGGAACTCTCAATTCTTCTTAATTGCTTAAATCGAAGTTATAGAGTAATGAAAATATCTTGAGTTAGAACGATCTAAAGAAACAAATCGTATTAATTGTGTCGTCCCCCAACCTACTTCTCAATGAACTGCAAACATAACCAGCGTCAGAGAAGGCCCTCTCAGCTTCGGCACTAGTTGATTTAACCGTCATTAAGTAGTCGTACATAAGACAAGTATTTTCCTTTGACTCACTCTATTTCATGTGAAGTCATTTCTTTCTTCAATATTTTTGCAATTCCTGTTTCTTTTCTAAAGTTTGTCTTTTTGCAATAGTCATCTTATTGCAGAATTTGCTTTTCTGAGTCCTCTTTTAATGTTCAATAAATTTGCAATGAAAGCAAGTTAGAATTTAAGCTTTCTTCTGCTTTGGGTTCCACATTTTCGTTGTCATCTTTAGTGACTTGGTTTAATATTTTTTCATTTCCAGTTGCATATTGTTTTTTTGGCATAAGAAACGTATAGTCAGATTGTCTCATGTTTTGATGATAGGTTTTTGGATTTTGTAAATAAAGTTATATTTTCCAGTTATTATCGTGCAACGACGTTCTTTTACCCTTACACGCAGTGCCTCAGATATTTCAGCGCTTAAGACAGTGCCTCGTTTTTTTCCAGCTTTTCTAAAATGAATTTTAATGTTTCAGCAGTAAGAAGGGTCGCATCTTTTCTGAATAGTGCCTGCAATTTAAATGACTGCAAACAATTAATTAAATCTTTCATTGTTAACCACTCTTTGTCGGTAAATTTTGTCAGATTGTATATCAATTAAAGATTTATCTGTGCAAGCTTTCAGTTTATAAAATCGTTCGATCATACATAGAAGGCTGTTACAGCGTGTGTGACAATCCAAAATGAGATTTAATTCATTGCCTGTGTTTCTTCTATCACATACTTTTGAAAGTATGTATCATATTTGATGGGAGACTTTTTGAATAACTTTACCACTTTCCTCACTTTTTGAAGAAGATAACTGGCAACAGAAATAAAGGCGTATTAATTGGCTATTCCCAGATATTATGTTGATGTAGTGTGTGTGTTTCTAGATGTACTATTAAACCTTTGTAAGTTTCCTTCACAAAAAATATTATTGATAATTTAATTTATTCATTTTGCTAGAAATCTCCAAACTGATGATTTGCCGACCAACCGGTATAGTGGTTAAGGTGTTAGCCTCTAGATCGGAAGGTTCCTGGTTCGAATCCGGGTCCGGGCATGGATGTTTGTAAGCGTATGGTGTAGAGGCGGCTGGTGCACCTTAAATCTGTCGTGGCCGAAAGTCCTCACGTTGGGTTGGCGTGGAAGTTTGGAGAGTGGGGTGCCAGCTCAGGTGTTGCTTCGTCATCTGACCGTGGTTCAAAATTACGTGGTGTTGTCCTCGGATCTTTTTTTAAGGGACTGATCCCGGACCGTCGTCAATAGCCCATTGTGTTGCTCTAGTACGACGTTAACTAAAAAAAAAATTACCAAAAATTAATTACCAAACTGATGATTGAAAAAATATATAATCGATTAATTCACAATCGATTGTTTAAACGATTTTGCGAATTTAACGTTGGGTTTGAATAATCGATTATTTAATTTTTTAAAAATTCGGGTTAATCGGATCCAATAGATATTGCTGGATCCGGTAGATAGCCAAACAATGCCGGATCCGCCAGATAGGATTGTAATCCCTAGTAATTAAGGATCCCCTCGGGAGAACTCACATGTCAGATAGTTAGTAATTGGTAATTTTTAGTTAACATCGTACTAGAGCAACACAACGGGCCCTTGTCGACGGTCCGGGATCAATCCCCTAATGGAAAGAACCAAGAACAACACCACGTAATTTTGAACCACGGTCAGATGACGACTCACGTTTCAGGAACATACCTCCAGGCGAAAAATCTTAATTAACAAGTCCTGGCGTTGCTCCCCTTCGCATTACGCTCAAAATCGTCTCTTGTATTAGATACCTCAGTATCGCCTTTCGTAATTTTGTACCTTTGTAATACATGAAGAAAATGTACAAAATTACGAAAGGCGATACAAAGGTATCTAATACAAAAGACGATTTTGAGCATGTGAAATGTGTAACATAGATGGATCCAAAGTAAGTTGTATAAATTAAGATGTCGAGAAAAGATTTTAAAATGCTATTTTACTTTTACGAAATGCAAAAGTGATTATATATTCTGATGATTCAATCTAGAGTTAACAAATTTAATCCGAGTAGGGTCGGGTAGTTTTGCTAGTAGCAAAATAATATTATTTCGGGATTTTGATATTGCGTTGGACGCCGCGTGTGATCATTGAAAAATGTCATAACATAGAAAAGTACACAATATTAACTTTATTTTGGGTGAGTGTTTAAGAGCAAATATAAATTATTGTTGCATCATTGGTGTAGGTAAAATCCAGAATATCTTCAGTTTCATCTGTACTTTGATGTAAAACCTTAAAGGTAATGAAAAATAAAGGTTTAAAAATTCACACACAAATGGCTATAATATATCAATATTAAATCTCAGCACAATTTGTACAATTCAAGGGACAACTCGGATTGAATAAGAATTCAAACTCAATAGATAATCGACCGTGATGGAAACATTAGATTAAATTATACTTGAACTGTCGCATTAGTCAAAATCCAGTTTCGTCAAGTTTGGTGTTGGCGTGTTTCCGATTGTTACACACTACCCTTCAAAAATGGACCGGACAGCAAGATGTGATGGTAAAAGGGAAAGCATAGATGTTTTAATAGAGGGATGGTCCCCCACGTGCTGCAATTACACTAGCAACCCTTCTGGACATACTTTCAACAAGGTTTCGATACACATTCCTGCTGCAAGTATGTCGCCAGCTCAGCTGTAGATTTCTGACGGGGCTGCCTGGTCCGTAAGTGTCGCTCTAACTCGCCCCACAAATATTCAATGGGGTTTCGGTCGGAACTCTGAGCAGGCCAGGGAAGACGTTTTACATCCATATCTTTATGCCACTGCTTGACAGAGACTACAACATGACATGTAGCGTTGTCGTCCTGGAAGTAACATTCGTCCATTCCATAAAATGGCCAGAGCGTAGGAAGAACAGGATTGTCCAAACTGTTCATGTAAGCATGGGCGTTCAATTAACCAGGAACAACATGTAAAGGTCCCAGTCCATACCACGAAAAACAACCCAAACAAGTAGTCGGATTGTATACAGATCTGCTGGGCATCCATTACTGTAGGGTAATGTACACTGCAATACAGACATAACAATACAATCTTTAACACTCTAAGTATAATCACTCAAACTGCTGATTTTTGAATGAGCTGTTTTCAATCATTTTTGGCATCAAATACTTTCGTGTGTGTAATTTTATGAACCATTAATTTTCAATACCAAACTTGGATCTACTGTAATCTTGTCTAGTACTACCAGGGTACCCTCTTTAAGCAAAAGAAGGTTGGGAATTTAATAAATTTAACGCTGGAGAAACACAACCGGTTATTGGCTACAGTCCGGGATGGATCAATCCCAAAGTGAAAGGTTCCTTAGATCGGAGGCTATATTATATTTTCTAAAGCTACATTCGACACATAAATCACAATAGATTAACTTAAGAATGAACAAGTGGAAAAACTCACGAGTGTTGGGGTAGAGTTTCAATGCCTTTAGGCCAGTTCTTAGCTAACCGACACATATTATGACCTCAATGTTTGATTATCCTTGACCTCGGAAAAATAATATTGATCTTGGTTGTGCGTTAAATATGTATTGTTCCTTTAAAAAGTAAAGTTTTGGAACTTTTTAGGATTTTCAAGAATATTAAGGCTTTTTAAATATCCTTAAAACTAAAAAAATTAAGACCTGTTGGGAACCCAGGGGACAGTATTCTTCTCTTTAGAATAAGTATTTAAATCTTATATAGAGGAGACTATTTTTTTTAATTTTTCAAAACTTAGCATTGTACCACATAATAGGTTGTGGTACAATGCAAAGTGGGGTAAAACTTTAAACTTATTCAGACATCGTTCGAGAATCGAATGAACCAATTCCAAGGAACTTAGTATGGATAATCCGATCGGAAATATGAAGGTGTGAGAAAATAATGTACTTACTCCTTAATTATCGGTGCTTTGTGAGCAAGGTCATCTAATCTAATTGAATCCTTCATCATCATTTGTCGAGTCGCTAGAGCTTGAACCATCAAGCTTGCATTCCTCTTCCAAGTCAAGTGGTATAGTTTCCTTCGCGAAGTTTTCGAAGAAATCCAGAGGACAGTATTCCGAGCACCCGTCGAGGATCAGTGGGTGTGGTACCTGGGAAACTTCTTCTGGAGTTGTCGAGTTTAAATAAAGTAAACGGACAACTTTCTCGCCATCCGTTTTCTCGTGCAGTTCGAATACTACCGACGCACAGTAGGGAATTTGCTTCTTATTGAACACTTTCAAGGCTTCTAGCATGTTGGCTACTTGAAAATCATGCTGCAGATAAATTAAAAAAAGTCTCACATTTTATAGCATTTCTTGAATTTAAAAATTCAGAAAAATCAGTGGAAGAAACTTTCAAGTGCCGTGTGTAATTATATTCCTTGTATGTTCAGAAGAATTGCGAATTTTGGAATAAATTTAATCCTTATGCTTTTTGGAAAATAAGTTACATTTTAAATGAATTAATTCATTAAAATTAATTTTTTAATTAATTAAAATAACTTAAGTTATCATTTAATTAACTAAGCCATGTGAACTTAATTAATTTAGTAAATTTTAATTAATTTGCTTGGAAATAATTTTATTTAAATAAATTCAACTTCGTTTTCCCAATTTATTAAATCCAAATTCTATAATGATTTGAAAGATTACCTGTTTACACCCGAGGCGGCATCTGTTGAAAAAGATGGTAACATTATGTTGACGCCTGTTGACCATCTGTTGGAAAGGTTGGGAGAATCGACCGAGCGGAGTGAGATATAATTCAGCTCTCAGATTGAGAAATAAATAAGCTACAGTCAAAATGAGGTGTTATTCCTTGTGTTGAGTATCAGGAAAGTGATTTTGTGAAAAGTGGGTTCGAGAACCAATACCTGAGCTATCAAACAGATACATTAACTAAACTGGATTAATGTACACCCTCTTTAATTCTGGCATCGATCATAGTAGAGTAAATTCAGTTTCGGCATACCCAGTTGAATATATTGCGCTACGATTCAAATTAATCGGATTATTATCTTTCTCACTTCCATATTTTTTTATAGAAAACGTGTTTGCAGGATTGTTTACTTTCTTTGCTGAAAGATACAAGCATTTAATACCCTACTAATTTCTTCGTTTGAGGTAGCAATCTGAACATCCTTTAATTTCCATTGCTCTCAAGGAAATAGGAAAGTTTACTCAAATATGATTTGTAGGACAAATTCTTGCTCTGTGTTCAGATCTGAACTTATTGTTATCGAGAGAGACCTGAGCTATGCTGAGAACATTGTGGAACCTGACTTTGTGAATATTTGGATCTTAACAGACAGCCGATCCTCAGTTTAACATCTAAGTAACAGGATAAATGTTGGGGACAGGGCTGGCATTTCCATTCTGAACCTAATTTCTAGACTTTCAGTCAATTCCAAGGTGCACGTCCAATGGATTCCCTCCCATGTCGGTATAAGTGGCAAGGAGATCGCGGATTCCCTGGCAAAGGCTGCTTCCTTAGAGACTCTCCAGTCAGATATGTCTTGTACATATAGTGAAGCGTTCTCAGAGTGCAGGAAGACGTCTAAAGATCTTTGGAATGTCCCTCCAGTACATGCCTGGTACTTGAGCAGTCGTCCTGGAGGCACCCTACTCTTTGAGGGACAGAGACTTGTATTTCACGTTTTGCCAGTGGACACTTGAGCAGTCTCTCCTACGAACAGGGCCAGAAGGTTTTCAGGACTTGTACCAAGTGCGGAGTTGATCAGGCTTCGCCAGCTCATATTTTAAAATGTACTGACTTTACAATGGACAAGGTTTTTTGGGAACCTCTACTTTTCTTGGACTTTTTGGGGGTTTATGGACTCGTGGACTAGGTCTTATTTAAAGAGACCATGTCGATGATTAGTAACAACAACAACAAATATAAGGGAAATCCAGTATTTTTCGGGCTATGGAATCGAAATAAACGAACGTTTTGCTTCTGTGGAAACACGTCATTCGGTTATTTGTATTGACGATGAAAACAGGTTTTTTTTTATTTGATTCATTGGAGAAAACAGAAACATTATACCTTTTTTTATTGGAGTGTTAATCCTTACAATAACATTTTCGTTTAAGACACACTAATACGAAAGTATCGGTTAGCTTTTTTATGTACATTAGACAACCGCAAGAATATAACGCCAAAATGTATGTAAAACAAAATGGGTTTTGTGTTTATATTTGAATTAAATTTTGAAGGTAGATCTGAATCGGACTTAGAATGGAACATCCCAAAACATTACTATGGCCCCAGATAGACTAGGAAGAAAAGCAAACTAAAACTAACGAGGGGGAAAACATCAAAGTGTGGAATAAGGCTGAATGGAAAGTTTGTACTGCTCTTAACGCGGCTTCTCTTGATCAAACATACACATAGCAGACATAATCAAGAATTCCTTAATTGAAGATCATAAAACGCCTTTCAAGTGATCAACTGCTCATAACTAACCGTAGAAGTACTGTTTCATTTAGCATTTAGCATTACATCGGTCATAAAGTTCTGGGCGCTTGAAATAAACCCTCTTCATCTGACGTTACACTGACATAACGATCTCATAAATCTCAAGACCCTTGAGAACACTCTAGATTCCATCGACATGTGGATTTTCGTTAAAGGCGGCCTGGCTGGAAGAGGCCAGATACCAGAGATATCTTTGAGAACTGAGAGCGAGAAGACATGCTCGCGACTTTGCCGAACCCTTCTTGTCCCAAAATCTCTGTAAAATTACTGTAAATATCTGCTATCTAAATATCTTCGAATAAATGTTGTAGTAAAACCCAAAGCTATAGTTCTTTTACACTAACAATACATTCTGTTACCACACCATTTCACCCGGTACCAGAGGAATCATGCCAATGACGTGGCTCTACGTAGATTGCAAGAAATTAGGCAAGACAGGATGCCTCATATGCCTACATGGAATGAAGAGAGAATGATGATTATATAAACAATAGAGAGTTGATGTTTGTTACCTATTTGTCATCATCGGAGCACAAATTTATCACATACGCTCTTTGATTTAGAACTACAATTGGATTTGATTGAGTGAATCTGGAAGATGTACTCGTTGTTGAAAGATTCAAAGCATATATTGGCTGACATTTCCTTTAAATACATATGTGAAAAAATAGAATAGTTGAGATTAAATTTTATCAGGATCCAAGAATAATAATTCCATAAATTTCAGTCCGTTGATTCCTTTTTATCTTAATTTTTAGATTGAACTACATTTATTTTTCCACGTAACAAAATGTGCGTAAAGAAACTTAATTATTTGGTAGGTAGGAAGTCAATTAACGTCGCACTGGAACAACACAATGGGCTATTATTCAAATTATTTATAAAAATTGTATAATATTGTACTTGGCACAAAGGACGTAGTGCTTAAGACTTACAGAACTGTATAGCCGAACTTTTATTTCGGGAATTTCACCGGCACTTTTCTTGTTCATATCTTCAACTATTTTTCCAAGCAAAGAACCTGAATAAAATTGAAGATGGTACATTAAAAAACCCCAAAAACGTACCAGATTTTAAAACCATCAGTTTGAACAGTTTATAATTGAATTCAGTCTTTTTTTAACAATTGAAGATTTTATTTATTTATTACTTTGATGATTGATCTTGTGCAAGAGCAGAATTAAAAGTTAGACGATTTTTAAAGAAGTAACTAAATTACAACCGTATATGCAGTTGGAAAAGAACCTTTTTTTACAAGTATTTCGTTTCATTAACTTCAAAATTAAAATACATCCATTAAGTGATAGGGTCTTTATATCAATCACTAGATTACTAATATAAGTAAATTTAATTCTGCATTCAGTTCAGAAATATTGAACTTTGTGTAACTTTGATATTGGATGCCAGAAAGTGGCAGGACTTCCTTAGAATCAAAGCAATGAATCAAGTGATAAAATGTTCCAAGTCCAAAAAATTTATACACGGTAGTGAAACCTCAGAAACTCGAACGAGAAAGTTTTTTATTTTTATTTTTATAATTATAAATTTATGATCGAACAATGACTTAGCCTCATTTACACTCAGCTTGAAATTATCAAAGCAAGAGTGGCCTAACCCGCCAACATACCCAATCGAGATAAATGCCAATTTTTTTGTCGCCATTTTTTAAAGATTATTTATCTACAAGATGATTTGAGATTCTGAAAATCTGTTTTTCAGTGATCAACACCAAGTCATTTTGTTTTTCGGAAGGTTTTTTCAGAAACAGGTTAAAAGAATACTCATATTTAAGAACATTTGAACTCGCATATTTAAAAAAAAAAAAAAGGTCTTAATGCACGGTAGTAATAAAATTTTCTGGTTTTGTGGGTTAGGCCAAATTTGCTCTGATAGCCTTAAATATACTAGTTGTAATCTACTTTTTATTGAAAACTAACCCTGTAATCTTGGAATGTAACGCTCGTTTCATGCTCTTTAATTGTAAGTTTAGGAATTTCGATTCATGTTCTTCCTAAAATTCTATGCTCAGATTGCAAAATGTTATGTCATTTTTTTTTAATTTTTCGTGACTGCAATTTTAAGATTCAACATGTGGTTCTGGGGTTTTTGATTTGTTACGAATTTCCACCTTTGTTTTCTCATAAACTGAAAGAAAAAGACTTACGACATTTTTCCACCTTCTAAACATTAATAAACCAGACTCCAGGATGGAACTTACTCAATCTTTTGGGAAAAGTGACTTTTCCCATTTTGCCATCTGAGCACAGAATTGTTCTTGAACCCTCCATAGAAAAAATCGCTTGCAATTTAAGAAAGGGGGTTCTGTGTTAAGCTTTTAATTTTGTTTTGGATGTGTCCTTCCACAACTTTGTAATGTTTGAGACCGTGGTCTCAGTGGAACATCAAGGATATTTTAAATCGAGAATTCAGTGTAACATGAATGATATTTTAAATCGAGAATTCAGTCCACCGTTCGACGACATGGATAATTTTTTTTTGAGAGTTAAAGTCTGAAAAATACACTTTAAGATTTTTTATTTATTTATCAAAGCCCATTTAAGTATGGCAGGTCTTTACTTAACCGTGAAATACGCATAAGATTGTCTAGAATTTTACAGGATAGGTGGAACATGTTAAAAAGAGGAAATAAACAAAGGTGCAGCTTATATGCAAAATATAAGTGACGGTAGCGTCCCTTAAAATAGTCTGCTGTTACTAATCTCACTTGGATAGATAAATTACACCAAAAAGAAAATCTCTAAATTAAAAAAAAAAGTAGCCACTGTAGGATTAAAAACTGGTTTTTTTCGCTCGATTCTTAAGCGGTTTCTCGAGAAAGTACGGATCAGAAAATTACAAAATTGATATGGTTTATTCAAAATTGTACAGGGAACAAGACGAATAAGATTTTTTCCGATGCGGCTGTTAGTTTAGGGTTTATTAAGTGTCAAAGTTGAAAGAGCGAAATTTCTAACGCGAGTGAACAAAACACGTACAATTTTCAGTCTTCAAGCCGTGATTTTTTAGAGTACCTCTAAATGTGAATTTTTTATTAGCTGAAATAAAGTTTTCCAAGGAGGGGCGCCATAAAATTGAGTTTCTGCATTAAGCTACAAAGAATGAGAAATCATGAACTAGATACATTAAATAACTATGATTGTCTGAGTACTCTAGACAGCTTTTAATGGCTCCTTGTTTTAAAAAACTCAAATATTTAGTAATTTGGTTATTCTTGCCTAAGGTCCAGCCTCCCCAGGTTCTTCTAATGACCTCACTACCTTAGATTTCAATTAGTAACTAAAAGACAAATTTTAGTTAAGAAAATGCTGACCACCTTACCTATACGAAGTCTTCGGACAACTGGGGATTGGCAAAACCAGTTCATAATAGGTTCAACAGCACTCTTAAGTTCATCCCAATAATGTTTAGCCCATGATGGAATTATTAAGTGGCGACGACTCTGAAAATAAAGTAGCAATGTGTTATGAAGTAATACACTGGTGTCCATAAATTAAGGATCCAGTTGTTTTTGTAGAGAAAAAGAAAATTTTGAAAAGATAAATGCAAAAATTAGAAATATAGGCAGACATAGATTTACTTGCATAAAGGAACAAATTTTAATAATACGCTGGTATCCATTAACAGCTGTAAAAAAATAAAAAATAAAAAACGACTCGTCCGATCACAATTGCTCAGTTTACATCACAGAACTAAACGGAAAGTAGCAATCTATAGGGATTACTGTTTTCTACAAATATCAATTTTTAAAATTTTTCTAAGGGGACGTCTTTATATTAAATTAGGTACTTGCCCCGATATTTTCAATACGAATCCTCATCTTTTAACATAAATTTAGATTCTACACAATTTCAGGAGGATTTGATGAAAAAATAATGTTAAACTGCGCGCGCGCGCGCGCGTAAAATTGACAGAGAAAATTCATAAAAACCATAGAGGGAGCGTGTAAATGTTCGGAGTTCAATCACAACATAAATATTAAAGACGTGTATGTGGCCATCGCAGTGAATGACCGGTTGCATGCACCTTAGTATGGAGTCTATTAAGGTGACAGAGTCGGAATCCTTTCTGATTGAATACCAGGAGCTGTTGGAAGAAATTTCTCTTTTCACTTAGTGAACAATCCCCAATAACAATAATAATAATCGATTTTTGCAGTCTCACTGCGTTACTAGTTATGCACGTACTGAGCTGAAATATTTGGAGTTCCGATGTTTCAGTAACAGTAGAATTGCATGGAGTCAAAATTTACCTATGTTTTATTCATAATATTTGTGAACATTAGCTTCATAATTAATAAAAAATAGTAAAATTTAGTTTGATAATTAAAATGTGTATAGATTGAGTTTGGATTTTTTGGTAGCAAAGGATGAAAAAATAATTTCCACGAAAAAATAATGCTTTTAACAAATATAACAAAAAAAAAACACGTGAAACACCAATTTAACATTAGGACATCTAATTTTCACACTTACAAATCGGTGAAACATCCTATAAAAATAATGAACTTTTTTTTTATATTTCCGTCTGAAATTGTGTGTAGAATCCAAATTTGTGATAAAGGATGGGGGTTTGTATTGAAATTATCGGAGCGAGAAGCCAGTTTAATGTGAAGACGGTCCCTTAGACAAATTTTAAACATTGATTTTATTTGTAGAAAACATTCATCCTGAGCCATTGTTTATCTTTCGTTTTTTTTTTTTTTTTTTGTTCTTCTATGTAAATCGTGCAATTGCAATCGCGTGAGTCGGGGGTTTTTTGACGGAAAAAAAAGTGCATTCATTTATTGGAATAAAAAATGTTAATCAATTTTATTGTATTTTTCAACGATTCCTAATGTTATATTGGTGTTTTACGTCTTTTGTTATATTTGCTAAAAACATTAATTTTCCTTGGAAATTATTTTTCCATCCTTTGCTACCCAAAAACCCAAACACAATCTATAAACATTTTAATAATCAAACTAAATTTTACTATTTTTTATTAACTGTGAAACTAATGTTCATAAAAATTATGAATAGAAACATGGGTTAATTTTGATTCCATGTGATTCAACTGGTACTGAAACATCGTAATACCAATTTTTTCAGCTCAGTACGTGCATAATTAGTAGCGCAGTGAGACTGTTTGCAAAATACGATGACTATTATCATTGTTTAGGATTGTTCACAAAGTGAAAACAGAAATTTCTGCCAACAGATCCTGTGATTCAATCAGAATGGATTCTGACTTTGTCGCCAGCTGAATGCTACAGCGCTTGCAACAGGTCATTGACTACAATTACCCCTACACATCATATCAATATTCATAATGTGATTATATAATATAATTAAAGCTTTTGTGTAATTTATCACTCTTTACTAGACATAATTTTACTTCATTAATCAGATATATCTGAAACGTAATTAACAACCTACTTATACTACTGAAGTTTACGATTGTAACAATCCACTTATTGGACAAAACTACACTATCTCTCACATACGCTCACAAATATCCATGCACTGACCCGGAATCGAACCAGGCACCTTCCAATCTAGAGGCTAACACCTTAACCACCTGACCGGTTGGTCGGCCCACGTTCAGTGTAGATAAATAGTTCTTATATTCGATTTATATTTCTTCTATGCTATTGAGCTATTATTGCATGTAAATGTACTCTCGTTGACAATATTGTAGCGAAACTTATTCACTTCGTCTGAAAATCGTGGCTCAGTCGGTATTGCACGTTACTGATAATGGGAAGGTACGGAGTTCCAATCCCACTAGAGGCAAGTGGCCTAAAAGTAGATTTCATTTTAAAGTTTCCTTTCTGTTTGTTTCTCACTTCAGAATAGTTCAGAATTTCTCACTCAAGAATATACTTATTTTAATTTCTAGAACTTTCCAATTCTCGAATGTTCGATTCAGTTTTCGGAAAAGGTATAAAAGGAGATGTATCCCTCAGTTCAAGTGAATAGAACCATTGTCCAGGCCAGATGGTTTTACAGAAATATTGACATCCTAAATGCCACTAATATATCCCATCTTGGTTAATTCATCGGCAACCTTGCTCAAAATGTTTTCAAAAACATCGCCAATAACTCCAATTCCTCCATCCAAGAAATCGATATTTACGATCCAACTCTTTTAAAAAACAAAGCCCGCCCAAGAGCATCAATGTTAATTGGCAATAGATTGTCACCCGAAAGCATCAACATTCGCAATTAATCCCTAACTGATTAATTCCCGTTTCTTACTCATTCCTTCGCACTCATTCCTACAGAGATCGGCTTAGCCGACCACTGTTTCCAATTGGCCGTACGATTTCGGCAAGCCAAGAGCTATTTAAACCACGCTCCTCGATGTAGGCGGCACTTGTTGTTTCAAACAAGGCTGCACCACGTTGAACGAGCTCCTGACATCTTCCTAACACCCACCCCATTCTTCCCCTAACCTGAAAGCACCATCTGTCATGCCACTTATCCATCAATACTGGAAAAGAAGGCCCCTATGGGGCCATGGGCTCCGAGATATTCAACTACTTTACTAGTTCAAGTGAATAATAAAGTCTCGAGTTGAGATCAGTAATCTTTGTCCTCGCTTGCCTTTTGCAAATATATACGAAGAGGTGAGTTTACCTACACTAAATCTACACGACAATATAGTAATATATATAAAATTCCGAGTGTAAGTGAAATTTTTACTGAAAAATATATTCAGGAAGTACAAATTGTTGTATGTAATTAAATTACCACATTTATAACCAATAATATTAAAATAAAAGAGTTCGTTCGTTTGGGTTTTATGACGCAAGGGCTATATTTAGCCATGCTGTGCCAGAAACAAGACATACAATATAAAGTAATAGACAAATAACAGTGAAAGTCTTACTGACACAGAAGAGAGAATTACACCCAAAGAGAAATTCACCTGACAGGAATTGAACCTGCACCAATTCGAAATACCATACAATTCGACTGAAATACCATGCAATTCGAAATCCATACTGCCATACAAATCGAAAGCTGCTAGCGCAGTGGGCATTACCTATTGAGCCCACAAAGGCCTCTTAAAATAAAACAGAATATAGAGCCTTCCAAACTCACTTCAATTTGCAAAGTATCTTGAAGAAGTGTAAGGCTTAACACGTCATCCATACGTAGGCCGCTGTGAAGAGTCAAGTTATCTATCATTTCCTATGGTAAAAATTATACTGATAAATATATTCGGTAAAAAGGTTTCATTTCATAGTTGATACAAATTTTAATGCATGTATAAAACCAATAGTTTACCTCTCTTTTTCGTTTTGAAATTACTCTATTTTACTGAATATAATTATTATATCGCACCCCGGCAAGAAAAATGACACAATTCAAAAAATAAAAATTTTGATGTTGTGTCATTGCAAATTATGTATGGAGATGCCCCAGCATGTTATATTACTATTCTATAGAATATAATAGAACTTACCACCACATAAACACTTACCTAAAATTTAAAAGAAGCTTTTACTACTTCAATATAAGTTTTATAGTATCCTTTAAGTTGGACAACACTTCTGCAATATTGAGTTGTGTCACTTGTCTTGTCGGGGAGCGATAAGTACACTGCTGGCCACCTTAAATGCAATACCCTGAAGGAAGCATGCAAATAATATGAAATTTACAACATGCATTAGCGGAGGTGAGATATGCAAATGATTAGAATTTCAGCGCAGACGCACATCACGCGTGCCTGTGGCGCCACTTCAAAGCGCTATTTAAGGCTTGGAGATTTCGACGATTTCAAGTACGGCAACTGTGTTTTTCTTGTGCTTTTTCAAAAAAAAAAAAAGATCAGTTATGTCTCGCAGAAAACAGCGATCATCTTTTGATCAAGTATCCGAGTTCGACAGAGGAAGGATAGTGGCCTACCGAGATTGTGGATTATCTTTCAGGGAAATCGGTAGTCGTGTGGGACGAAACCAAACAACTGTAATGCGGATATGTGATCGTTGGATGCAGGAGGGTACGATGGACCGACGTGTTCGATCGCATCCACCTCAGTGCACCACTTCACGTGATGACAGGCATATTGTGCGTATGGCAGTGACGGATCGCTCAGCCACATCACGAACCATAGCACAGCACATTCAGTCTGTAACGCATCATCTAGTGTCTGCGCGTACCATTCGACGCCGTTTACAGCAGAGTGGTCTGTCCGCAAGACGTCCATTGCTTCGTCTACCCTTGACGCAGAACCACAGACGTCTTCGCCGCCAATAGTGCGATGAAAGAAGGATGTGGACGGCAGAATGGAATGAAATTGTCTTTACTGACGAGTCACCCTTCTGTCTGCAACACCACGATGGTCGGATTCGAGTCTGGAGTCACCGTAGAGAGAGGATGCTGAACAGCTGCGTTATGCACCGCCACACACTGCTCCTGCACCGGGTATTATGGTATGGGGCGGTATTGGATATCACTCTCGCACTCCTCTAGTACGCATTGCTTTAAGCTTTTACTTTTTTACTTACTTTAAACAGCCAGCGCTACATTTCCGAGGTGTTGGAACCAGTTGTCCTTCCTTGCCTTCAAGGCTTGCCCACAGCCATATTTCAACAGGATAATGCGCGACCACACGTGGCACGCATTGTCCAAGGGTTCTTCGTCAATCGCCAGATTGAATTGGTTTCCTGGCCAGCTCGCTCTCCGGATCTTTCGCCGATAGAAAACATGTGGTCCATGGTTGCTCAACGATTGACCCAGATAACATCCCCAGCTGCCACACCAGATCAACTTTGGCAACGTGTGGAAGCTGCTTGGTCTGTTTTACCCCAAGAACACATCCAAAGTCTCTTTGAATCAATGCCGAGGCGTGTGGCAGCGGTGATCTCCAACAATGGCAGCTACTCTGTCTACTGATTTTGGCAGGAACCACACTACACAGAAGTCTATAAATTTAAATTTAATCATTTGATACTTGTTCAACATGTTATCTACAAAATAAATTTTGTTGTGATATCTCTTGTCTTTCTTGGTGTTGCAATTTGGGTGACCAGCAGTGTAGTTTAAAATCGTAGATTAAGACTTATATTGGCAAGTTTGTATTCTAAGGTATTTGTTAGTAAATCCTAATCAGAAATTATATTTTTTATTTCATTCATACGCATCATTAAAATAGACGTAGGTATTTTCATTTGAGTAACATTCCCACATGGTAGTGGTAGTTTTAATTAAAGTTGTACTAGAGAAACACAACGGGCTATTGACAACGGTCCGGGATCAACCCATTAAGATCATTCCCACCTGAGAGTTTGTTTCGTAATGAAATATATTCTTATTCATGAAATCTAGAAAATACGTAAATGAGAACGTAAATTAAGAATCATAATAGTATGCACTTGAATTGAGAAAGAACAATATTTCTAGACAGATAATGCCACTGAAATAGTCCTATAGATAAGTGCATTTGAATTAATGAGAAAAACCTATGGCAAAAATCCCGGCACCAGTGTAATTCTGCATCTTTTTGGTGCGTCAATTTTTTTTGGTAGAGTGTACATCTAGATGCCATATTCAGTAACACAATTGAGCGATTCATTTCTAACAACAGTAAAAGAATAGAGAAATATTATGAATTGTCTGTTTTATATTTTTTTTAAGGTGAGGCCATAAAAAAAGGTCGTTGTCATGCCTTGTTTGACACCTCTGTTCCAAACCTTTGACATTCGTCAACGACCTTGGTTTGTCAGTAGTCTTTTTTTTATGCAACACGAAGGTTGGTTAGACAGCAACCTAAGCCTTGAAGTTGCCATAATTATAATAAAAGAAGTTGTTGTTTCTAATGCCTACACTGGCAGACCAGAGGAGTGCCAGGCCCGTCGAAGACGTCAAGAGGCGAGGGGGGTGCGCCTTCCATGTTATTGAGCCCCATTGGGAGGAAGTCCGACTTTGCTCGACATACATGACAAATCCGTTTTACAGGAAGATCCCTTTCATACATCCATTCACTCACACATATCGTAATTTAGATCCCAATCAGAGGCCGATAACCCCCTGATCAGGCACCCCCAGAGGTATTGATTTGGTATGGGAACATGAGGGACTTTGTGACCACGACCTATTTAACGTGCCCCAGTCACCATTAGTGAACACGGCGGTCTTTAGCCAGGTCGAAGCCCCGATCTCGCAATCATCAGAATTATAGACTCCGCCGAGGACAGAACCCACAACCCTTCTGATGCGAGCCCGACGCTCTGCTGACTGAGCTACCGCGGCTCATAAAAGAAGTAAGGCATAGTACTGCAAACTTTGCAAATAACATTTTGATAAAACTTTCCTTAATCACAAACTACATCTTTATTAAGATCTGGATGATCAGAATGCTACTCTATGCTGAAATTAGCTTTATTTGCATGAGTATCAGTCATTATACATATTTATTTAATCCTCCTGGCGGTTTATTTACTCATTGAAAATTACCATGTAGTAGCCAGTCTCTGGTGCAAAAACCTGATTAAACTATTGCAAGTTCTGGGCCAGCGACAATTTGTTTTTACTGTTTGAATTTTCTTTTCCCTTGATGTAATAAGGAGGCTGTCTCGGCGATGTGCTGAACTGATTACTCCAAACGTTTTTGGACAATTAAATTAACATTTATTAGAACAATAGATATTACAACACATGGGTTAAAATTTAGGAAAACGAGGAAAGCATTATGAATGCTTAAATATGAAAATTATCCAGTTGCTACAGAGACGTCTGATCAAGATGGAGTCCGAAAGCTAACTAACTGCTTTCACATTTGGGCGTACACTTGAGCATCAAGAGCACTTGAGAGACAGGGAACTTGTGAGATCCACTTTACACAGACACCTGGCGCTAATACTTTACAGCGAGATATCTAGTCCTCGGCAAAATTGATCAGATCTTGGACGAGATATTTAGTCGAAACACTTGGAAAATGAAAGAGAAATCAAAGTGATTAATTTGTAAATTCAAGTAGCAACATACTTTGTGGTCCGCAAGCAAGATTTGGATTTGCTCATCAAAAACCTTTTTCAATTCTTCTTCCGATCTTGGACATGGCATTCGACCACTAAGGTACTAAATATACAAATAAAAGAAAGTAATTCGATGTACGTAAATTATTTTTAAAGATACGATAAATTTTATCATAAAGGTACAAAGGCATTCCATACCATATCCTTCTCTACGGGAACAGAATACACCGGTATTGGCTGCCAGTTGACGTCATCGCTGAATGTCCATTGTGGCGATGGTTCGTAAAATGCAGCAACGTTTGCTAGAGCACTTCTTATACATCTATCGGAATTCGAGCTGTTTACCGTGACCTAAAATGATTTAATAACCACGGAATAAAATGTTTTAAATATATTCACTGTAGGAAGTGTTAAATTAATCTCACACTGGAGGTACAGCGTTGTTGGCAGGGTCAATCCTGAAATGAAAGATTCGAGGACAAATCCTCTAATTTTGAACCATGGTCAGATAACGAAGACAACGCTTAATATGGCAGACGAGGTAGGTTGAATTAACGTCGCACTGGAGCAACGGGCTATTGTAATTTATGTGACAGTGACCATATTGTCATTTTCGTTATTATGGGATATTGGCGATGTTTTTTTAAATCGAAGGGAAATATCAGAGGACAACTCATCGTAAATTTCAACCACGGTCACATGGCGAGGTCAACACCTGAGCTGAAACCCTACTGTCTGCACCATTTCCAGTGGGGACATTTGAGTTCCCAACAGATTGGTAATTTGTAATTAACGTCGTACTGGAGCAACACAACGGGCTATTGACGATGGTAAGGATCAATTCCTTAAGAGAAGGATCCGAGGACAACACCTCGTAAATTTTGAATCACGGTCAGATGACGAAGCAACACCTGAGCTGGCACCTCACTCTCCAAACTTCTACATCAACCCAACGTGAGGACTTTCGGCCACGACAGATTTAAGGTGCACCAGCCGCCTCTACACCATACGCTTACAAACATCCATGCCCGGACCCGGATTCGAAAAGGAACCTTCCGATCTAGAGGTTAACACCTTAACCACTATACCGGTTGATCGGCTACCCAACAGATTGAACATGAACAGTGATTCACGACTGCAAATTACTTTACTTATATAGGGTATGTAGGTAGTTAAATTGACGTCACACTGGAGTAACAGAACGGTCTAGGATCAATACCGAGTGGAAAGATCCGAGAATAGCACTTCACAATTTTAAACCATGTTCAGATGACGTGACCAACAACTGAGCTGGCCCCCTACTCTCAAAAATTTGATACCATGCCAACATGGAGAGAGACATTTGAGAACACGACGGACATAACGTGAATCAGCCCCCACGCACACGACGGCCTTTGGTTGGATCGAGTTTCGAATTTGCAACCCGTTGTTAATTCCGGACTCTCCCAATTGGGTTGGCGTGACCGACATTCGGCAAGGAAGTTTTTCATATATTAATTTACCTACTCTTCTAGAGACATTTAACTGTTACATACAATCTGTATCGTAACATTTACAACTGGAGCTGATTGAAACTGGGCAAAAAAGGGATTCAATGTGATTACAAGTATGTACAGAAAAGTTTGAAGCATCTTGTATTTTCTCTAATATTATGAAATTAAGTGTTTGTGTTTGTGGACTGTCCTACCCAGGGCCCGATTTAGAAAATTTGGTATAGTAGGCACAACACGCAGGAAGGGGCCCCTCCCTCATATTATTTGTTCATCACAAAAACTAATTTTATAACAATAATTGGTACTTACGTATTTGACTGTTGACCGTTTCACAGATGTCACCAAAGAGTTTGAGAAAATCGTGACATTACTTATAACTCTTGGCACAACAAAATAAAGCAGATGGAAATTAAAAACATAATAATTAGATAATTAATGTAATTACAAGAATGTGATAGTGGGGGAAACGGTCGACGTTCATTTACGTAAATACCCAATAATTTATGTAACTACTTAAAAACTTTTTATAATTTTTAGATACTTTTGAAACTTAGGGGCCCTCTAAATTATGGGGGCCCTAGGCCCATGCCTCACGGGCCTAATGGTAAATCAGGGCCTGGTCCTACCAAACCTATGGCACTTACAATAATGGGATTCTGCACACAAGTAGTTCATATTTTTTGCAATTTTTTAACTGCGCCCGAATTTTAAAATTCTATCTAGTTCTCTTTCTATCTCATTATGAGATGTTAAAGATGAGTAAAAATTGCAACGATTTGAAATCTGCGGAAAATTTCACATCGATCGATATTTAACAACATAATTTTCTTTAAATAAATAATTTTTAAATTTTTTCCAATCCATTGTTATATGTATATGAAACAAATAGTTTATCGTTTTTTATAATACTAGGGGGCTCCGCCCCCTGCTCGCTTACGCTCGCCAACCCCCGGGGATTGCTGGGCAATCCCATTTGGTTTGCTTCGCAAACCAACACTCCTGTCACAGATGCCATTTGGTTTGCTTCGCAAACCAACATTACTTTCACAGAGTGAAACTATCTGAATAATTCGTATTATGCTGATTTCACTTTCCGGTTCATGACGTCACAGCGAGGGCTTCGCTTAGTCTCGCTTACGCTCGCCGACCCCGGGGATTGCTACGCAATCCGTTTAGTTTGCTTTCTCAAACCAATACTTCTTTCGCAAGTGATTTAACTTTTTTTTGCTTTAACACTTAATGCACCCTAAACTAATAGCCGCATCAGTAAAAAAATCTTCTGCATCTTGTTCCCTGTACAATTTTAAGTAAACATTGTTAATATCCAAACTTTACGATCTGTACTTTGTCGGTAAACTGTCTTGAGAACAGAGGGAAAAAGGGGAGCCTTTTTCCTCGCCAAATAAAAAGAAATCGTTTTTATGGCAATTGTTGCTACGATAAATTTGATATCTGGCAAACCCGATAGTCAAAAGTGCAACCCACTACTGCTTTCGGAAGCAGCTATGCGAACTGAAAAATACGAAATTTGTGACACCAACTTTTGATTGCATCGAATTTATTTATGAACCAATTTTAAAAATAATTGTACCGTAAGAAAGAGTATATTCTGAGGTATACTGCAATATTTTTAAAATTAAAAACTAACAGTAATACTATACAGATATGACCATTTTAGTTTTGTATCGGAAGTTACGATCTGAAAGTTCCGAAAATTGTATGACCAACTTTTAATTGCATCGATTTTATTTATTAACCAATTTGAAAAATAACTGTACCATAAGAAAGAGTGTAATGTAATGTATTCAGTGATGTTTTCAAATTTAAAAAATAATGGCTTTTGCCGTAGACAAAACGGTTTTAACAATAAGTAGCGAAAATATCCAAAGATTCCGAATTTTGTATGACGAACTTTTGATCGCATCCAATTTAATTATTAACCGATTTCAAAAATAATAGTACTGTAAGAAAGAGTATATTCTGAGGTATACTGCGATATTTTAAAAATTAAAAACTAATAGTAATTAGATATAGATACGGCAGTTTAAAAAAAAAGTAACAAAAATGTCCCGATTTTTCCTGTATTTCAAAAAAATATTATCAAGAACCAAATTTAAATTTAAAAAAAAACTCGACGAGCTGCAAAAATTTACGTTGAGAGGTACTTTTTAAAAAAAACTCACGACTGAAGACTGAAAATTTGAATGTGTTTTGCTCACTCGCGGAAGAAATTTCACTTCTTCAACTTTAACACTTAATAAAACCTAAACTAATAGCCGCATCGGAAAAAAATCTTAATAATTATTCAGGGAATACGATGAAGAACAAAGCATGTTAATTTCATTTTTTTCCGATCAGTACTTTCTCGGGAAACCGTCTAAGAATCGAGCTAAACAACACAGTTTTCAATCCTGCGGCGGCGGCGGCGGCGGTAACATTTTTTTAATATAGAGAGATGGGCATACTATATTTTCTTACAGTGCAAAGTTGCGAGACGTTTAGTTTTAAAATCCATTTGTGAAATCTTTACCTTCAAAATTTTGAATTCTTACTTTTTCTAAGTAAGAACTTTGTTAAAACAACTGATTAAATACAACTCACGCATGAACAAAAACATTAAAAAATAACTAGTACATTTATAATAAACAAATCATTATTTAGCTCCAAGAAAATTTCTTAAATGTACTCACCTCATTTGGACTTGAAGTGATAAAATCACCGTACATCTCTCGGAAGAATTTTCCAAGAGCATAGGCCTGCTTTTTCCCAAGCTGCGAAGAGGAATTTCATGAGCTCAGAAGTGTAGGGGTTTGTATTGAGGAGAAAACATTAAAGAAAAGATGGCTCAGCTTTAATATACTCTTATGTGGCAACTCTTGAAGCGTGCTTTTTTTTGTAGTCAATGAAGTGTTTTCTTTTTTAAGTACCGTTTTAAGCTTGTCGGGAAAAAAAATTAAATAATTAGCGAAAATAATTTCAAAAATAAGAAAACAATCCATGAAACAAATTATTATTGCCACTACCAGATAGATATTTGCTTCAAAGAAAAATCTACTTAATCTGAACTATTTGAATCGAGAAGTTTGTACAAGTTAAATAAAATATTAGTTTTAAATCTAATGAAACCAGGCTATGATAGGAAAGTTATAAAATATCACATTAACTCTCGAATTTCTAGTTATTTTGGCATAAAATAAACAAAAGAATGTTTTACAAAAAATTAACATAAGTCTTTCAAAAAATCGCTAGGTTGCCATAATCCTAACACAACGGGGCCTGCATTTGACTGCCGCAATTCGCAACGAAAAGCACGCCAAAAATATGGCAAACACGTTGTCACAAAAGTCTATATCAAAACTGTACCGAAAAGAGTACAAAACTGCATATCGCATATACATATCTGTTTATTATGAAAACTGTTATAAGCAGTCTTCCCCAATTTTTACGGTTGAAACGGATCGTATCCTATATTCCATAGAGTCGTCTATACTAGTAAACATCGCCTTTAACATTGACTAAATACAAAAAAAAGGAAGTCATATCCTCAAGAATCCTTCTTAATAAAAATTGAACTTTACCTGTTTCGATAACGACCGCCACCATCACGAATATGTGTCGGGAGGAGTTTTTTATGTAGACAAACTACATTTTTTTAACAAAATTCAATCTTGATTTTTTTACCCCTCCTGATGATTGTCTCGACGAGAAATCTCGTCATTAGAAGAAAAGCGACCAGGCCTCGGTGGACGAGATATCTCGTCGTCACCACTTAGAAGGTTAGAATATTTCTATATATCTATTTGTAATGTTGAATATCGTAGAACAAAATTTTTTTTCTGCAGAGGGAACCATTGTAAACGCTGTTTATATTGGCCCCAGTCACGGAAAATTATACATCAAATGGTTGAATGGAAACATCAGGTTCTCATCCTTTATTTTTTCATTTTGTTTAAGTTGTAACACGTTTTAAAACAATTGCTAGAACTTTTTAAATATCATTATTAAAAAACATTCTGTACATTTTTTTTTAATTTTAGATATTATTGTGTTTTTAAGGTATCACCAATTAGACTAAATTAACTACACTCACTGCCAAAAGTTAAACAGAAACATAGAGAAAAATGTTAATTTCCAGAAGCCAATCGGATTTTCAGAAGCTGCAATTTGCTGCAGAGGTAGATGGAGGTATGCAAATGTATTATGTAACAACCAATCATAGTTTCGTGTCAATAAATATGCAAAAAAGACAGTCGTAAAAAAAGCCAGTATTGCGAAGGGTTAGAGGAGTTGCATTTATGTGCTGATAAAAAGTGTTTAAAACTTTCCTACGATTAGTTTTCAAGACAGACGTGTTCCTATGGCATCCAGAAGACGAATGGCAGATAGTAAGCACTGGCGTTCTGTATATCGCCTTGAAGCAGGGCAATCAATCACTGATGTTGCTCTTTTCTTCGGCTTTCATTATTCCGACATTTCACAATTAAGGAAACAATTCCAAACAAGGCTGTAGCTAAATCGAATAGAGATCTACACTCGTGTGACATCTATAGTTGCAGCGTCCATTGGTAAGGCGATATCTGCCACAACTGTTTGCCGAAGGCTACACATGAATGGACTGTACGCCCGGGTACCACGCGTTTGTGTTCCTCTATCCGTCCAATACAGAGGGGCACCATTCAAGTGGTATCGGCAACATGTGAATTGGACTGTGTCTGATTGGGCTAATGTTATGTTCACGGATGAGTTGAGATTTGCCCGGGAGCCAAATGGCAAACGTATAAGGTTATGGAGAGAACAAGTCACACGCAATCGCCCCAGAACATCATGGAGCATCACGCATTCCGAGGTGGAAGCATCATGGTGTGGGACGGGATTTCGTTGTCCGGTATCGGAATGAAGTCCTAGAACCCACTGTGATATTATACGCTGCAGCAGTTGGTCCTCCTTTCGTTTTAATGGGTGATAATGCGCGTCTCCACATAGCTGACATCGTCGACGACTACCTGGAAAATGAAGGGAATGCGCGTATGGTTTGGCCGGCGTACTCGCCCAACCTTAATCCCATTGAAAAACTTTGGGATGCCCTCGGCTCTGCTGTGTCTACACGTTTCCCACCCCCAGCTACTCTCACAGAGTTGCAAACTGCTCTACAGGAGTAATGGCTATTATTTCGACTCTGGGGTGGTTGATCACTTCATGGAAAGCATGGTCATTAGCTGTAAACTTTGTATGGGAATGAAGGGTGGTCACATATCCTATTAACGTCGGTTTGTTTATTTGTTTTGAATTTAAACATCATTTTGTTAATGACTCCAAGATGACTTCATCTTATAATTTATGAAAATTCAATATTGTTTTCATAGTATGCATAAACCTATTTGCTACTTTCCTGCCACATTTCGTGTCAATCAAAGCTGTACTTGTTTTTTTTTTTCGCATTTTACTTTTCGTGCTTAAGTTTTGGCAGTGAGTGTATATTTCGGTAGCACCTATTGAACTAATGTTCCAGCAGACTTAAGATGTGTATGTAGTAAATACAGTGGCAGTTGGTTGCATCGAGTTCTATGGAGCAAGGTCTACATTTGGCAAAGCTGTGCTAAACATGAGAGATAACGTCAAGTAATGGACAAACACACAAAATGATATTCTTACTGACAGCGAAGGGAGGAATACACTCAGAGGTAGGAATCAAATCTGAGCCACCTACATCTCAGGTTGCTAAAGCAGAGGCTTTGTAAGGACAAAATGACGTGGATAAGGATAATTTTGGTATTTTTGAAAATGAATTGATTGACAATTTTGCCAAAGATGCTTCAAAATCAGGCATGTCCTATAAACTTCCAAAATCCTTAACCAAACAGGAAAACTGCTAATTCATTAATATCTTGACAGCTGAGGTCTGCTATGTATAAAGTTCAAATACCAAAAAATTTAATAGATGCAAATGAGTCTTCAACTCTCCAAGCGTTTCGTCGATATTTCGTTCAAGATTTGATCAATTTTGCGAAGGATGCGTTGTACTCGAAGTAGGAATGACGATCCAAGTCGGAGAATCCAACTGTCCCTTATCCTGAACTGGTGAGAGTTTTGAACCGGTTTATGCAGCAGTAGCAGGCCACCACAAGGTAGATTTTGACGTGAAGACAAACGACTAGGATAGTTGAACAAATTTTAAAGTGTTACAAACTCACACCCCATTTTCTCCAGTCTTGCTAGAATTAATAACCACTTTCATCGTTTCCCCCTTATTCACCATTCTGCAACTGTGACAATTATCCGCGAAGATCTTGAAATTACTGAACTCAAAACAATTCTTCAGTAAACTTGCTATTAAATTCTACACTCTAATCTTGATATCATAGATAACCCCGCGTATCATAAATAATCCAGCGTAATCCAACGACCATCGTCAACAACTATTCAGTAAAAAGCCTAGAGCCATTCTTAATTATTTATTTTTTGGTTTTTAATCCTTCCTTTTTTTATTTTTCTGGTTTACTTTAACTCTGTCATTTTGAATCAACTGTACAGCTAAAATCAGACTCACTTTGTGACTTCTCCTACCTGATCCATCCAACCATTTCTATTGGACCTACTGTACTACTATAAAAAATTATGTCAACTAATTTTTTCGCTCAGTTCCAGTTTGTGAAGGAGATAGAAGGTCTTCGGCCTAGGATCTCCGGCCCACCCATTATTTCCGATTCTGCAGTTCAAGACATCGATAACGTCCTCTTGCACATTATTTCCATATTAATTGATTATGATAGAAGTTTCTTTTCCAACTCGCTGCTTTCTCATGGAGACTCTTGGCCGCTCTAGTGTACAATCTGTTTCTTTCTAATAATTACTTCACATTTAAAAACTTTGTTTCTGAAATAACCATTAGTTTCAAAACCTTTGTCTTTTTAGGTAATTTTGCATTATATTTTTCGATCTACACATGCAAAAATTTTGTGGTGCATGTAGAAAATAAAATAAAAGTAAAACATTGTGTCCCTAACGAACACCAGCATCAAGCATTGTACTCAAACTAAATAAGTTATCACTGCAAAGGATTGAAGTGTGTTGATATAGGGAATAAGTCGAGGTACTGCTACTTTCATTTCATAAATCTCGGGAAGACAAACAGGTATTGACAGCTGTATTACTGTAGTGGTATTTAGGGAAGAAGGGAAGTCAATGCAGTAGAGAAGTGTAGTTAGGGTTACCAAACGAAAAAAATTGAAGTGTTTGACAATAACATTTACTGATATGCAAGGGAAAGTCCGGACATATTGTAAAAAAGTCGCAACTGATGGGTTTACCCTCTGAGGAATTCGCATGCCTAATTCCACCTTCCTAGCTGCAGTCTTTCCTGCACGACTTCTAGCCAATTCTGACCTTGGCAAATAGAATATTTCTTACAGTCTATTTGAATTAAAGGAACATTAGAATCTTTCCAAAAGATTGCATTAGAATTAAATGAACAATAGAATTCTAAAATATTCCATTTGAATTAAATGAACAATAGAATTCCAAAAGATTCTATTCGAGTGAAGTGAACCATAGAACTTTCCAAAAGATTCTATTCCATTTAAATGAACACAGTAGTATATTTCCAAAAGATTCTATTCGAATTAAATGAACAATAGAATTTTTCCAAATGAGTCTAATCGAATTTAATAAACAATAGAATAGGTCGAAAAGATTCTATTCGAATTGAATCAACAAAGGAAAATATTTCCAAAATATTCTATACAAATTAAATAAACAATAGAATATTTACAAAAGATTCCAATTAAATTAACAATAGAATCTCTCTAAAAGATTCTATTCAAAGGAAAGGAACTAGAATATTTCCAGAGGTTTGTATTCGAAGGAAATGTCTCTTAGAATAGTTCCAATTTGTTTTAATCTAAAGGAAGGACAAATAGATAGATAGAAAGAGATGCGCTTTCTAAAGGTTGAAGAATTCATGGATCCTTTCAAAAAAATAGATGTGGTTACTTAGCTATTAAGTGTGTTGTGGTGTAAAAGTAACATTACACTGCCAAAAATTTCAAATACATTTACCGAACTTAATTTTCCAAGACCTTCAGGCCAAGAATCTACTGGATTTGGATCCGTTGGGTACAGTAGTACAGGATTGCGTTCCGCATGACGAAACAGCTGAAAAGGAACAATACAATTTTGTTAGTAAATATGCAAGTTTGTTCATGTACTATATTTTTACTATAAACACTTAATAACACGGTTAAAGGAACAAAATTACTAAAATCTGATGTGCCCATGAGGACTTAGTTAAGGATAAAAAATATTTATAGTGGGTTAAGGCGAAATACAAACACAAAACGGAAGTAAAATAGTAAAAGTAAACATACATTATTCGGAAGAAAGAGTTGAGAGGTTTCGGAATGATATTTTCAGACGCTTATTTTTTTAATGAATTACAGTGAGGATACACATGAAATGGTCTCTCGATGCATTTGTGGTTGCTAAACTTCGAAGCCTTGGAATAGAAAAATTAAAGTACTTACGATTTGCACTAATAGCAGTTTGGTATTCTTTTCGTCTCCTTGCGTTGTCGCCACCATAACTACTACCAAAAACGATAACCAAACTATTTGCATTTTCTAGAGCTATGAGAGAAGAAAGAGAGGGCCCACTTCTGAAATCAGAAATAAAAATACAATTGTTGAAAGGAGTGGTGGTGCAAGATGCTAATTTTTTAATATTTTGTTTTTCTTTCACACTGGAGTGGCTATTAAGTTGAGTCAGAACATTTTTGTATAAAAAATTGACTTAGACCTATTTTGGAAAATTGGCTGATGAGTATAGAGATCTGACAAAAATTTCAACCAGATTCTTGGACATCTATTCGTGAGCTTGACCTTAAAAAATAATCGAAAATCTATTTACGCAATTATTTTTGACAAAATGTTTGATGAAACAAACTTAGCGAAAGTTGAGTGGGAACCTTGGGCAAAATACAAAATTTTTTCGCTCAGCAATAATGCTTAGTTAGGGCTATGTAACCTTGAAAAATGTTAAAAATCGCAAAAAAGTGTTTTATGTTTAATTTTAAAAATTGATGTTGTAATAGTTGGAAACAGTGGGACAATGAGATTTATGAAATACAAAATTTTCATCCATCTACATCTATAACATGGCGATTCCCTCTATCGTTAAAATAAACGTAAGTTACAAAACAAGTTTTCAAAATCATAAATTTTAAGATTCATAATGTATGTTCATAATGTACGCTCTCAATAACACACTGTCCAAGTCAATTTACCTCTGGAGATGAAAATGCGCTCTATTCACTTTCTGGTTGATGATGATGCTTTTCCCTTGGGAGAAGCAGATTTTGAGGCTTGGAAGCTTTGCCTTGTGCCTCTAGAAGGAAATTTGGATGATCAGAATATCAGTTCGATTGCATTAAACTAGAAAAGCTTTTCGATTGCATACATGAAAACGAAGTTTTCTCTTTCAGTTATTAAAAACAAATTTCAATCTTTTTCAGGTTTATTCGCTATGTAATTGGTAATAGCGAGTAACATGATAGCGAATCTTGTGGTTCAACGGGCTAATGAATTTGGAGCACACGAGACGATAAACAAAGTTATATTTTTTAATTCATTCTTTCAAAAAATTTGAGAGCACGCGCTAGAGTTTGCAATGTTTTCAGAAGAACCGGCAATTCGGTCGCCGTTTCCATAGCAACAGTCGAATATGAAAATATTAAGAAGTACTATTACAACAAACAACACGGATTAGCTTAAACATCTAAAATTAAGATGAGATTTCGTCTGAATTTTAACAATATGTTATGCTACAATCTTTCCTTTTTTAAGTGGAAATGAGATGCTTTGTTCTTGATATTTTTTAAAACAATGTTTTTATTTACACTATATTTGCGTGTATGAGTCGATAATTTTTGGAACGTTTTCTAAAGCTAAAGTACTGGGGTCGGCTTATATACGGATCCGCTAATTTCGCAAAAAAAGTAGGCAATTTTCCGTTACTCGGGCGCTTGCGATAAATATCGCAATGGAAAGAGAAGGGAACCTTCAATTAACGTCGTACTAGAGGTCCGGGATTAATCCAGCAGCGATCCATATGGTAGTTTCCCTATGGGATGGATTGTGAAGCAATCCCCTCCCTCTCATTGTTAAAAAGTATAGTTCGCAAAGCGAACTAAATATGATTGCGTAACAATCATCGAGGGTTGAAGAGCGATAGCGAGCAGGGGGCGAAGCCCCCTAGTGTTAAAAAAATAAAAAAGTATCAAGAAAACTAAAGACGGTACAAAATTACAACTCGCCTTTTTACTGTTTCGAATTCTAAATTCAGAATTGCTTTTTTTTATCAGTTTATATCATGGTTACAGATTGCGCATGCATAATTAAAGAATACATTTACAATATCCGTTTGCACGTGCTTGATTAATGTAATAACGCTTAGTAACTTTGGTAATTTTTAATTAACGTCAAACTAGAGCAACACAACGCGCTATTGATGACGGTCCGGGATCAATCCCCTAATGGAAAGATCCGAGTTCAACATCTCGTAATTTTGTACCACGGTCAGATGGCGAGGCAACACCTGAGCTGGCATCCCACTCTACAAACTTCCACACCCACTCACCGTGAGGACTTTCGTCCACGACAGATTTAAGGTGCACCAGCCGCCTCTACACCATATGCTTACAAACATTCATGTACTGACCCGGATTCGAACCAGGAACCTTCCGATTTGGAGGATCACATCTTAACCACGAGACCGGTTGGTCGGCGTAAAAACGTTTATGAATTCGAAAGTATCAGTTGGCATGGCGAAATGAAAAATTAAACTGTCGAATCTTTGTACGCGCGCGCGCTCTCACCTTAAAAATGAAAAATAAATGTGACTAAAATGTGCTACAAATGTATTTGTCTAAGGTTCAATGGTATTAGATGCAATGTCACACTACTCGACACAGTTTTACTTGGATCCCTAAGTTTTGGCTACCGTTTACAGACTTACTGAAACTAGGAATTGTGTGACTTTGAAAGAAGTATGATCATCAGTGCACTCGATATGGAATTGGATATCTTGGGGAATGTTCGAGCTCTTGGGCTCTCCTCATCTAATTGTCCAGTTTATCGATAAGTTCATAAGAAAATTTCTCAAGGGTTGGATCGGATGCATAGGCATAGAATATTGAAAATTTCAGGCATGTACAGGGGCCTCATTCAAGCACAACAGAATTTAACTCAGATGAATTCTCATAAAAGCTTCAAAATGAGTTCCGAAAGGTTCTTGGTTCGAATCCGGGTCTGTGCATGGATGTTTGTAAGCGTATGGCGCAGAGGCGTTTGTGCACCTTAAATCTGTCGTGGCCGAAAGTCCTCACGTTGGGTTGGTGTTGAAGTTTGGAGAGTGAGTTGCCAGCTCAGGTGTTGCCTCGTCGTCTGACATTGGTTCAAAATGACGTGTTATCGTCTTGGAATCTATCCCTTAGGGTATTGATCCCGGACCGTCGTCAATAGTCCGTTGTGTTGCTCTAGTATGACGTTAATTAAAATTACCAAAATGATTATTAAAATATGTTCCAAATTCTATTAGGAAAAGTACTTACTCACCAGAACTTACCATTTGTAAAATGAAATCCATTGAAAGAAACAAGTGTTTCATTTTATTAAGAAAAACAAATAGTTTATTAAGCACTAGAGAAATATTGGCCTAAATTAGTTCAAACTGTGTTAAAAAATAAATTCAGTTGTCTGCATTAATATGAAGTTGAGAACTTTAATTCCTCAATCTTCCTCTTCCAAGAGTCTCTTATGCAAGCCACACTTTGGTTTAACATCAGTACTTCAACACTTGAACATCAGTCTTTCAACTTGTCCTTCAACATTGTTTGTAGTACGCATCTGTACCGACATGTTTGCTGTACATTAACTGAATACGCATGTGCATGTCGTGTTTTATCGCTAGCTGTTTCCAGCGCATGGCCAGTGCGTAAACTACAGTTGACTGTCTTCTCTCAGTTTTATCAAAGGCCCTTATGCCATAAAACTCAACCAAACTTTGTGATGCAATAGATCATTAGTAGCAATCGCATCTTAGGAGCCTTGAGGTTCTCTCTCCAAGTCCTGTAAAATTACTGTAACTAGTAAAAATAATGAATCTAGAGTATTCGTCTGGCTTTCAAGGAATTTATATCTTTAGAATGAAATGATCAAGGATGATGAGGACATTAGTGTTCATGTTTAGGTTAATTTTGAGGAAAGGTGCTATGCTGATAGACTATTATGTTTATTGAAATTTTATTTAAACTTTACTTTGTATTTTACCTGCCTCGCTGTTCAATTAAACCAGTCGATTATCGATCTTTCTCTTAGCGTTTTCCAAAGTTTGCCTTTGTATAAAAGCAATGAAAATTTAAGCAATGTATTCACCAAGTGAAAAAAAAATTTTTTTTAACTTGTAACAGATTGTGAAAATATATAGAAAACTTTTTATGCGTGATTCATGCTATCGTACAAAAACATACTTAAAACGGGAAGAGTCTGAAGCAACGAAGTTCAGTCACTCAAGTTATAGCACGTAATATACAAATTTTTATGAAAACATACCCTGCCGTTTGAACGTTGCGAAAGGACACACAACCACCAAACGTGGGAACCACCTATTTTGGATAAGAATGACCCAAAAAGGATAATTAACTTGAAACGGGGCAAAAATATTCAATGTACACAAATAAATACTCCATTTTTATTTATATAGATTAACTGTTAAATACTTTTGTTATTTTTAATTTGGATTGCTCGAAAATATTTTATATGGTTTTAAATCTTGAATTCCGAAGGAAAATTATTGGATTTAAATATTTAAAAAGAACCCTATTGAAAATAATTAAAATTAGACTATTCCTTTGTTAGTGAGGTTTCTATCATTTTCTTTTTAAAATAAATAATGAATTAAGATTTAAAAACCTTTAAGGAGATGTATTTTCCACATAAAGGGCGACGTACTAAATTTTCGTAAACACGATAATTACATTTAAAACAGCTGAATTGGAAAAATTTTCAAAATAGGTAACACAATTTACCCTCATTTATATCAATTATTACAACAGAAAGTAATATAAACATTTCATACAGAAAGATTGTATAAAAAATGACATCTATAATTTCTTACAAAACATGAACATTTTACGTGTCAGAAAATGTTTCACCTTCTTCTGATGTTGAAATTTAAAGGCCAAATACAATTACAGAAATTTTCTAATAGAAGAGCTACGTGTCCCAACATTGGTATTCAACTACTTCCACGCTAGTGTGAAGAATTTACTGGGATTTTTTGTATCATAATTGGATTTTCATCTCGGCACATTACATTTACAACTCATTTCAAATTAATAAAACACTTTATGAACTTTCAAAAATTAACTACACATTAAAATAAAATAGATTTAGTTTGTTGTAAAATATTATTTTCTGTTACTAATTAAGAATTATGGTTTATAATGGAAAAATTCATGCTTATTTCACTTGATTACTTAATATTTTTTGTTTAAACAGCATATATTTGAAACTAGAGATTTACTGTGCCTAAATATGCTGTGTTTGAAACAGTAAGATTAGCTTAAATGCTATTTAGCCAAGTATTTTTTTTTAAATCTTACCTTAAAGTTGAACGGTAATATGGCCTGGTATCCAATCTAATTTTACAAGTGGAACCATTAATGTACACCACAAGAAAAGAAAACAACCACTTTTACCACTTGGTAGTGATACTGGCGTCTGTTTTCATCTTAACACGACACTTTCCCCGACCTCGACTGTGACGTCATGCCGTTTGACGAGTGTTGGGGTCAGGCCTCTTCCCTTATCTAGAATAGCCTTGGCCTAGATCACCTAAACCCAATCTAGGCACCATTACTAAATTCGAAAAGAAAATCAATTGAATTTTCACGAAAACTCAGAGAAAAAGAGTTTGTCTTCTGAATCTTCAAATAGGGCCAAGACCCCACAATCCCTATCTAACCACTCTTTGTCATTATAGAAGGGAATATCAATTGGAAATTATTCGAAACTTCCAAGACAAGTTTCCTGGTCTCACGAAGCATTTAATAAGGCCTAGATAATATACCTACTTCAATGTTTATTATTCGAGAACGAAATCAATTTAAATCGCACAACTCCGAGAACAGGTGAAGAGCTTCCTTGTCTTTGGAGCTTAAGTTTGCTAGAACACCTATACACTAACTAAACACCATTTTTAAAACACAATCTCAAGTGATTTTCTTCTCGAACTTTCTTCTGAATCTTCAAATAGGACCGAGGACATATACCCTATCTAACGACCAAATATCTCTATTGAAATTATTCGAATGTTTCCGAGACTAGTTTCTTGTTCTTCCGAAGCTTCTAATAGAGCATAGACCACCTATACTCAATCTCACTAGTTTATTATTTGAGAATTATACCAATTATAATCAAATTGACCAATTGAGAACTGACCAATTATAATCAAACTACGTGTAGGTATCTGAAATCTCAGGAAGTTACAAAATATATCCGTTCTTGTGAATCAAGTTGCAAATACAAAAGTAACTATCCTAACACTATAGGAATTCGTCGTAGCCTGGTACACGAATACTCTATACTCATCACGACTTTCACTTCAACAGGCTTTGGGATCATATTGTGTTACTGATGAAACTGTTTTACAACAACACGAGTTAAGCAAAACCTTTGCTGGTATTTAGGAATTAGATTGAATTATAATACTGGAACTGCTTAATATTCTGCTGTATTAATCATGCCTTTTCGCCAGTTTGGTATTTACGAGTTGACAATTATTGTTGAAAAGTCCAATATCCGAGTATGGGTTAAGTAAAATGACCCTAAAAATTGAAGAAACCGTGTCCTCTTGAAAGTGATACCCGGAAGAGGCCTGTTGTCTCGTTCATGGTTGAAAGTGTAAAGATTAAAAAAAAGGAAAACAAGGCAGGATGTTAGATACCATGGGCATGTTAACTAAAAATTTGACAATGGATGAAAAATTAATGCTCACAAGACCTATTAATATTTTTTTTTAACTCAAACTTTTTGACCACATTCGTAACAGTTAAAATAAACCTTGCAGTTATTCAAAAGTACAATCCCTTAAAGAAACCGTGAAATTCCAAACATTATCATGGCCAATTTATATTTTACTGTTTATACAAATCATAATAATGTACCTCAGTAATGTTTTAAATCAGAAATATAAAAAAAACAAGTAGCAACTTCCATCTGTATGTTAAAGTAATGGAGAAAAGATGCATGGAGCACGTTTATATAGGGTGACCCAAAATTCACGCAAGAAATAATTTTGATAGAAAACACATGTTTATAATTAAAATTTTTAAATTTTTTTATTGATTCATAAAGTATACAATATAGGGCAGGGCTCGAAATACCCGGGTGCACAGGTGCACTGTGCACATGAAAATAAAATCGTGCACCTAAATCTTTTCCCCGCTAGATGCATGCCGTACACCTAACGTTAAAATAGAGAGAAACTTTTTGTTATTTTGATGCTTGAACAAACTATTAGTACCGACCTCTCTCGCTCTAAATGAACGTAATTAAAATTCCTAAATACATACAATGCGAAAACAAAATCGATGGGTGTTAACAGGAGTAAGGTTTACTTGTACCACTGCCAACAGAACTTTCCGAAGATCGAAACATTTTCCAGATGGCTCTGTTGAAGTGACTGTCGCGATAGCCGTGCGCCGAAGGGAGAATTTAGATGTTTAAATATTTTTATTTAGTATTAACTACTAACCTATCTAACCTAGCCAACTAATAAAGTAGTTTACGTTATATCAATGCTCTTACATTACGTTTTTTTTAATGTGCACCTAAAATATAACCTGTGCACCTAATTTATAAATTTAGGTGCATCTTGTGCACTTGTATTAAAAATCTATTTCGAGGCCTTTTATAGGGTTATGTATGGAATAGCATATAGGATAAATGGCCTCCAATGTGTGTGTGTGTGTGTGTGTGTGTGTGTGTGCGCGTGCGCGTGCGCGTGCGCGTGCGCGTGTGTGTGTGTGTGTGTGTGTGTGTGTGGTAAAGGAAAAGTCGAACGGCGTTAAATGGCATGATCTAGGCGGCCAAATCTGATCACCAAAACGGGAAATTATGCAACCAGGAAATGACACATGCAGAAATTGAAATGTTTCTCGGGCTGTATGGCATGTGGCACCGTCTTGTTGAAACCACATACCGTCCACATCCATACTTTTCAATTAGGCACAAAAAATTAGACTATCGTGTCGCATATTTCGTACGAAAATTGCGAACTATAGCTTCCAAACACCCTTCATTATTTTTAAAATATTGCTCAATAATGAAAACCTGTTCTTTCATGTCGTGCTCCATTTTTACTAACCCTGAACTGTTAGCTGCCCAGCTGTATTTTTTTTCATTGGCTACATATTACCGCGCAAATGGTACAAAATTCAAATCTTGCGTGAATTTTGTGACACATTATATAACCCAATATAATTTCTATTCAATTTGTTTTCATTTAAATTTTACAAGGGAAGTAAAATAAAAAATTGTAATGAAAAAGTATCCCTTTCTATACAAAATACGTTTTTGAAAATGGAATGGAAACAAGTGTTTAGATCTTATATTCTTTTTCAATATATTTACGCTTAAAAATTTTTGAATGTGCCATGAATTTCACACATAATTGTATTGCTTTGTCATCTTACTATAACGTAAACGTTGTTTTTAAATGTTTAATTTTCCATTACCTAATAGGTAAAAATTTCTAAGACTAATACAATCAGACACAAGTTGAGTTAAATATAAAAAATAACACTTCACGGTTTACCTTATTCTTATGCTTCTTTTAAAATAAACGTAATAATTTTTTTCATCTTTAATATTTTTCCTCTTTTGTGGTATCAAAAGAGAAATTCGTCCCAGCATCATCGAAAATAGTAAAATAATAGTATATTCATTTGCGTTAGACGACGTGATTATTGAAAAAATGTCAACACAGAAAAGCAGTTTAAATGAAATTTATTTTTAGATGAATGCGTGAGTGCTCTCTATCGAGGTGTTTAAAAATACAAGCAATTATTGTTACATCGTAGCTATAAATCACAATAAAAATTAACTTCAGTTTCATCTGTAGGCTGATAAAAACCTTAAAAAGAAAAGTAGGTGTAAAAATTCACATAGAAATTATTCACAAGCGATAATTATAAAAATCAAAATAAGATAAACTTAAACACAATTTGCGCATTACAAGAGTAGGTAAATATTTTAGTTAATGTTGCGCTGAGGCAACATCATGCAATTTTGAACCACGGTCGATGATATGGAAAACGCCAACGTGATGACATTTGAGGTCACGATAAATTAACTTGCATCAACCTCTCCTTTGTACTAGGGATGCGAGATCGATGTCGTTTTTTTAGAAAACATCGATGTATTGGAGTCCATGTGTTTGTAAGATCGATGTTTATACTTGTCGATGTTTTATTTTTAAATAGAAAAAAGTACCGTTATAAAAATTTAAAAAATAGCCTAGTAGCATAATTTTCATAATCAGCAAATTGAACATACTTTTAGACCAAGGTGGCCAAGGGTGAAGGGTCTGAAAAGTAGGATGCGACATCGATGTCGATGTTTTCAAAACATTAATGTTTTATAAAAAAACATCGATGTATTGCAGTCGATGTATTATCAACATCGATGTTTCGCTGTCGATATCGCATTACTAGTTGCTTAACCAGTTTTAAGAAATGAGGGGAAAGTTTAAGTACACTGAATTTTAAAAACATCCATGGTTTAGGGGCGATGTATTCTCAATATCGATGCTTTAATTTTGAACATCGATGTTTTGCTGTCGATGTCGCATCAATTGTTGCTAAACCAGTTTTAAGAAATGGGGGAAAAAGTTTATAAATACACTGAATTTTAAGAACATGGAAAGTTTGGGGGCGATGCATTATCAACGTCGATGTTTTAATTTTGAACATCGATGTTTTGCTTTAGATGTCGCATCACTAGGTGCTAAGCCAGTTTTAAGAAATGGGGGAAAAGTTTAAATACACTGAATTTTAGAAACATCGATGGCTTGGGTGCTATGTATTATCAACATTGATGTTTTAATTTTGAACATAGATGTTTCAAAACATCGATATTTTGCTGTCGATGTCGCATCCCTACTTTGATCACGAATGTCTTTGGTTGGATTAAAACTCGCAACCATCCGGTTGCTAATCCATTACTCTTCCAACTGGGCTACCGCGGATCTGTGCAATGCAAAGGTCTCTTCTTTTTGAAACTATTATTCAATATCAATAACTAGTCTACCTTAATTGCAACATTAGATTTAACTATTCACGAGCTGCTCTTTATTCCGATGTATTAGTCAAAAGTATGGAATAACTTTCATATGTATAATTTTATCGTCCTTTAATCTTAAAGACCGATTGTGGAGATACTTCCATCTTTGCTTAGCATCGTCTAGGTACTAGGGATGCGACATCAATGTTGATGTTTTCAAAACATCGATGTTTTTTTTAAAACATCGATATATTTAACATCGATGTATTTAGGTCGATGTTTTTGTAACATCGATGTTTATACTTGTCGATGTTTTTACTCTGTCGATGTTTTATTTTTAAATGAAAAAAGTACAGTTATAAAAATTTAAAAAATAACCAATTAGCATAATTTTCATAATTAGCAAATTCAACATACTTTTAGACCAAAGTGACCAAGGATGAAGGGTCTGAAAAGTAGGGATGCGACATCGATGTCGATGTTTTCTAAACATCGATGTATTGGAGCCAATGTCGCATCACTAATTGCTAAAGCAGTTTTAAGAAATAGGAAAACAAGTTTAAATACACTAAATTTTAAAAACATCGATGGTTTGGGGGCGATGTATTATCAACAAATTTTTAATTTTTAACATCGATGTTTTGCTGTCGGTATCGCATCAATAATTGCTAAACCAGTTTTAAGAAATGGGGGAACAAATTTAAATACACTGAATTTTAAAAACATCGATGGTTTTGGGGATATGTACTATCAACATCGATGTTTTAATTTTGAACATCGATGTTTTGCTGTCGATGTAGCATCACAAGTTGCTAAACCAGTTTTAAGAAATGGGGGAAAAGTTTAACTACACAGAATTTGAAAAGCATCGATGTTTTTGGGTCGATGTATTATCAACATCGATGTTTTAATTTTGAACATAGATGTTTCAAAACATCCGATGTTTTGCTATCGATGTCGCATCCCTACAAGGTACCCGCTCTTCAAGAAAAATGAAAAGTTAAAGTTTATTCAAGGCTACTTTTCATTGTTAAGGGCAAAGTTTGACATAAATCACAGTAAATAAACTCATGAGTGAAGCTTTAAAATCAATTATTGGCTAACTTGCATATTAAGACAACAATTTTTATGACCCTTGACCACTGAATAGTAACATGATTTCGGGTTTTGAATGTAATAGCGATAAAATATCTACTGTTCCTCTAATAAAAAAAGGTTTTAGAGATAATAAGGATTTACAGAAAATATTAAGTCTTTAAAGGACCCTAAATATAAAAAAGGCTTGCGAGAACCCTGACGACAGTATCAGTTTCTTTAGTATAATACCATTCTTATCTTTGCACAAATTGAGACTGTTTTCATTACTAGTTACAATCACGACAAAAAAAAAGAACCTCCACCTTTCTAGCACTATTCATACCAGAGAAAATTGAAAGGTATCATTCAATAAGGAATATCATCCTTTTCAAATTCAAGTACAAAAACCATTGCATAAAGGGATATCTCCATATCAAATTTTATACAAAATTTATAGTGGAAACTTTATCTTTTGATGCCATAGTCATATTCTGCATCGTTAAATTAGTCTATGAAATTTAACGACTCTTTACTACCTTTATATCCCCAGATATTCAATCCTAAAGTTAGTATCAACTTCATGGATCATCTCGACAAAGTCTGTTTTTTTTAGATCGAGATTAAAAAGAGTTAGAGCAACCCAAATATTAAATTTGAACACTATTTCAAACGTATTTTTTCAGCGATCCGATAATTATTATATTTATAACGCAAGTGCAAACGATTTGAGAATTACATTACATTTGCTATGCAAGTGCAAACGATCCGAAAATTTACTATCCGCGGTTTGTCAAACGTTTTTTAAACTTTTGGTTGCCCTCTAAAATCGCAATACTGAGAAAAATTTAATTAGCTCAAAAACTATCGGAATGAGCTGAAATTTTTCATGGTAATGCAAAGTATTCTGAATCTATTTCCATCAAAATACATGGTTCCAATTCATAACTTTTCAAACATTTATTGAATAATTATTATCGCATACTAAAAACTATTTTTTATGATAAAATATTAGGTGGATTTTGTTTGGGTTGATTAACAGTGACATGATACAAAATATCAGCGCTATAGCTATATTATTTTGGAAGATATTCATAAATCCATTAAACTGATTTAACACTAGGAGCTTCAATCTTACTGTACACATAACTTCAAAACCGTAAAACTTAACATGAAATTTTCGATCTGAAGTTAATTTTTGATCGATTCGAAATTTTGTTGGGGGATCCATTTGGATATCATGAAGTTGGTGCTCAATTTAATCTGAAGACGGCCACTCATACAAGTTTTATGAATTTTAATTTATAGAAGACGTTAGTTCCATATCAAACGCCATGTTTGAATTTGCTCTCCTGTTGTGGACCTCAAGTTTCATGGGCAAATCGACTTTGTGTAACTGTTTTTATGTACGTTTGTCAAACTGTTCGAGGATCGAATAAACCAATTCCAAGGATCTTAGTTTAAAAACTGATCCAGACAACGAGGGCAGAAAAGCAGGAAGTACTTACTCTTAAGTATCGATGCCTTGTGAGCAGGGTCATCATAATCGAATCATCCGCCATCTGTATATCTCGAACACTCCAGCTTACACTCTGCTTTCCAGTCAACTGGTACAATGCGTTCTGCGATGTTTACGAAGTAATCCAGAGGACAGTATTCTGAGCAACCGTCGAGGATCAGTGGATAAGGTACCTGGGAGATGTCTTCTGGAGTTGTCGAGTTTAAATAAAGTAATCGGACAACTTTCTCTCCACCCGCTATCTCGTGCAGTTCGAATACTACCGACGCACAGTAGGGAACACGCTTCTTATTGAACACTTTCAAGGCCTCCAGCATGTTAGCTACCTGAGTATCATGCTACGGAAAAATAAAATATCTTACATTTTTATTAGATTTTCTTTTTAATTTAACAATTCAGAAGTGGTGTAATCAACTTCAAAATGCCGTGTATAAATATATACATGTAGGAACCGCGCCAGCCAGAACCGCAATAGGTTAAAGACCCCTCAGAACGCTATGGAAAGAGACACCTTTTATCCTGGACGCCATTGAGAGCTGTCACCTTTTCCGAGCAGAGACGACTGCTGCAGATAATGACTGAACTCTTTTAAAATATAAATCAACAGTATATAGTAGCTGTAGATACAAAGCCATTAAATGTCGATGTACTGTAAGATTCGAAGTCTTTCTGTATCTAAACCTCAACAAACTGAACAAGACGAATCTTACATACATGTATAGAGTAATTGCGGTTGATTGATTTAAGTTTAATGGCGCAAGGTCCACCTGCTCCGAATTCGAACCAGGAACTTTCCGATCTAGAGGCTAACACCTTAACCACCGGCTAATTGCGGATTTGAGAAAACAGGGCGATTCGGAACTCATGTGACAAACTTCAAGGTGTTAGCGCTATGTTTATTTACATCAATCACTCATAATAAGCGTGATTACTTATGATTAATTAGTGATTATTATTTTCAACTGATGAAATATGCCACAAGTAATGCTAGCTTGGCAACGTAGTACGCTTGCAAAACTGCAAGGTTTCAGCAAAGAAACGATGTTCTAGTGCGTCAAAGCAAACTATACACTCCAGCGGTAAAAAATGTCTAACAATCTTTGCATCGATGCTGCTAAGCTGGCAATGTTGCGCCATTATTAAAAAACGTTGCAAATAAATAATTGTAAAATAATATTATGTAAGTAAGCATTTTGTTTTATTTCCTTTACACGTGGTTTCTTCGTTGAAGTAAATAGTGCGAACATTCTTTCATTTCCATTAATCTCAAGGAGGCAGTGAGGTTATAACACATGATTTGTAGAACAAAGAATATGGAAAATCCTGTATTTTTCAGGCTATGGGAACGAAATAAATTTTTTTATCTGAAAGATGTACGAGTTGTTGAAAGATTCAAAGCACATTGGATGATATTTCCTTTAAATAAAAACATTAATTTCATAATTTTAAGAACAGTACTTGCATAATCGAGATTAACTTAACTATATGAGTCCCTCCATTACCTGTGGATTTTTAGATTGAACAGTAGATTTATATTCTCAGACAGAAATGCGCGTAAAGATACCCAAATATTTGATAGGTAGTTAATTAGCGTCACATAGAGCACAACAACGGACTATTATACTAATAATTTAGGAAAAATTGTAAAATACTGTTCTTAGCACTAAGGACGTAGTAGTTAACTAGGGGGGCCGCCCCCTGCTCGCTAACGCTCGCCAACCTCAGGAGGATTACTTTGCAATCCTGATTGGTTCGCTGCGCGAACTTATGCTCGCTTCGCTCGCATCAATGAAGACATGTGTCCTAGCAGAAGGAATTGTTTACAAAATATGATATTCCAAAATAATATTTTTAAATTTTTATTGATGTTTTTCAGAAAAGATATATACAGTACCTATGGAATCAGAATTCAAATGAAAACTTTGAGCAAATTTTGACTCGAAATGTGAGCGCTGATTTGGAAATTGAATACCCAGCATGTTATTTGTGTGTACATTTACCCATCACTCGAGCCAACCACGCTTTTTCATTGAATTTGTTGTCGAAAGTTGTAGTGCAAGCGTCTTGTTGAACTATAATTGTTGGCCTTAAAAAGGACCTTTTTTAAAATGGCCCTGAAAAAATCCTCCGCTTTCTTTGATTTCTATTAGTAACTGCAACAGCTCAATTAAAATTCTGGTGGAGTGGTCGTTCACGGTAAGACGTTTGTCGCCAACTATTTTTTGTCGCCAAATCAAGATGGCGGCCGAATTTCGTAACAGCAGATAGGGTTGCCATAACAAAACGGCAGATGTGAAGAAAATCAGCAAAAGGTGAAGGTTACCATATTTGGCGACAAAACGCCTTTTTACCGTGAACGACCACTCCACCAAAATTCTTTTTTTTTTTCCAATAAAATTTCATCCGAAAACGTTATAAATTCAATTGAAGCGCGAGGCTTCGTGATGAACAAACAATCGTACAATGTTGCCAAAACTAGATTACAAATAACGTCTTTTTTGCGTGCCACGTAAGAGAATTATATATAGATACTTACAGAACTGTATAGCCGAACTTTTATATCAGGAATTCCACCTGCACTCTTTATTTTCATATCTTCAACTATTCTTCCAAGCAAAGGACCTGAATAAAAATAAGTATGGGGAACATTAGAAATACAATAACTCAGATTTTAAAACCCATCAATTTAAATTATTTATCGTTAAAAATTGACTGAATTTTACTATCGAGAGCGGAGTGTCTATTTATCAACTTGTTGATGGATGCTGTCCAGGATCTTTGTAGCACCCCAGAAGGACAGTCGGATGGGTTTGTCAATCAGTGGCATGGTTCCGAAAGGATGGATTGCGAAATAATTAACGCGAGTAATGAGCATTCTAGCCAGAGTGCCAGCTTCCGAATTTATGCAACTCTTAAGGTCCGTAAGAAATGCCTGTCCATTAAGATGCTACAAGGCATGTTCAGCCTTTTATCTATTTACTAGGGGGCCTGCCCCCTGCTCGCTAACGCTCGCCAACCCTCGGAGGATTACTCCGCAATCCTCATTGGTTCGCTGCGCGAGCATATGCTCGCTTCGCTCGCATCAATGAAGACATGTGTCCTAGCAGAAGGGATTGTTTACAAAATATGATATTCCAAAAAAATATTTTTAAATTTTTATTGATGTTTTTCAGAAAAGATATATACAGTACCTATGGAATCAGAATTCAAATGAAAACTTTGAGCAAATTTTGACTCGAAATGTGAGCGTTGATAGGGAAATCGAATACACAACATGTTGTTTGTATATACATTTACTCCTGCACTTCAGCCACCCACGCATTTTCATTGAGTTTGTCGTCAAAAGTTGAAGTGCAAGCGTCTTGTTGAACTATAATTGCTGGCCCTGAAAAGGACCGTTTTTTAAATGGCCCTGAAAAGATCCTCCGCTTTCTTTGATTTCTATTATTTACTGCAACAGCTCGACTAAAATTCATTTTCTTTGAATAAAATTTCATCCGATGACGCTATAAATTCAATTGTAGCGCGAGGCTTTGTGATAAACAAACAATCGTACAATGTTGCCAAAAACGCGATAACAAAAACGTCTTTTTTGCGTGCCACGTAAGAGAATTATACATATAGATTTATCTCACAATTTCTTTTTGGCTTTCTTTACAGCCGCAATTTCTGAAGAATTATTTTAACAAATTATCCCCTTTGGCAAAAAATTCTATAGAAAACGCTTTTATTTTAACGATGCATCTTTAAAACCGAATTTCAACATCATATCTACAACGCAATCAGATTTATAGTTTTTCATAGGTCTATGCAATATTTAATGTTTTATGTTCACTTTTTCTCGACTGAAAATTATTCCTATTGAAATTAATTCAAATATCGTTTATCACATTCGACGCTTTCGTGTTTTTACCAGTTTTCAAATCTGTAGTTGGATTTGCAGTATGAATGATTGAAAAGATTAACGAAGAGTGTAACAAGACCCACTGATCAATCCTCCCGCAATTGAATTGGGTGGATACGGCTATTTTGTAGACAAAATCATAAGGTTATTTTACTCCTAATTTTGTTCTAGAAGGTTCCAGCATCAAATATTGATCTGAAAGCTTAGAGAAAGTCTGCTTTATTTTGTACAAAATTTTAACCGATAATTTTTTTTAATACAAAATATCACTAAAATCATTACTTTTTAGTTCCAAAACTCTTAACCTTCTGAAAGGTTCAAACTCATGCATCCAACTTGCAATGTGTATAGTCTTCACCTAACTTCAAAACCAATCTTCTTGACCAATATAATCTTCAAGAGGATTGAACGCTATTGCAAGAAAATAAGCATTAGAATATTTTCAAATATTCTGTTCTAATAAGGTAGGTGGTTGAATTAACATCTCACTGGAGCAAAACAAAGGGCAATTGGTGACCCCCTGGGATCCATTTCGAAGAGAAATGTTCAAGGACAACACCTCGTCATTCTGAATAAGTTTCGGATCGCAACTTACGCGTTTCTAATACGCTAAAGTTCGCAACGCGTTTCTAATCCGCTAAACTTCGCAACGCATTTCTAGTAAGCTATACTTCACAAAGCGTATCTAAATTAGTGAATAGTAATATTAACTTTTTTTTATTGAGTTCACCCTTTCTAACCCAATAAAAGCAGTGCCGACATTAGCTCTTCTATATTTCAAGAGTGGTAGAGCTCCTTGTTTCAATGAGTTTTTCTGGAAACCAGCATTTGTTGAGTTCGCCCTTCGTATCCTCAACGCCTCAACCGAACAATAAAATATTTCCAAGGGATTCTATTCTAAGCAAATGAACAATAAAATATTTATAAAGGAGTCCATTATAAGCAAATTAACAATAATATATTTCTAAAGGATTCTATTCTATAGAATAAGCTAATAAAACATTAAAAAATTCGATTTCAACGAAAGGTACAGAATACTTCAAATGAATTTTATTGTTAGAGTAAAGGAAAGGATCTACATGATCTTTCTAAAGGTTGTATGGATTCTTTAGAAATATGTGGTCATGAAGTTGTTGTTGTTTGCGTGTCCATGGACAAGCAATATTGCAGTGAGTTAGCGGTCTAGATTCCATCAAAAGCATTGGTCACAGCCTCTGCCAATGTTGGTGCATACCAGCTGTAGAGGATCTCCCGTAATGAGTCCCTGAGTGGAACCATTCCAATCTTCAAAAGATTCACCACAACAGTTGGGCATTCCCAGATGTGGTTGGGCGTAAGTTGGACTTCGGGGCAGTTTTTACAGTGGGCATAGGTTCTTGTTTTGTCCGGATGGATCTTCATCTATATATATATTTCTCTTACGTGGCACGCAAAAAAGACGTTATTTGTTACCCCTTTTTGGCAACATTGTGCAATTGTTTGCTTACTAGGAGCCTCGCGCCTCATTTGAATCTATAGCGTTATCGGATGAAATTTTATTGAAAAAAATTGAATTTTAGACGAGCTGTTGCGGTTTGTAATAGAAATTTAAGAAAGCGGAGGATCTTTTCAGGGCTATTTAAAAAACGGTCCTTTTCAAGGCTAACAATTATAGTACAACAAGACGCATGCACTACAACTTTCGACAACAAACTCAGCCAAAAAGTGTATGGGTGGCTCGAGTACTGGGGAAATGTACACACAAACAACATGCTGGGTATTCAATTTCCAAAGCAGCGTTCACATTGCGAGTAAAAATTTGCTCAAAGTTTTCATTTAAATTCTGATTCCAGAGGTACAGTATATATCTTTTATGTAATACAACAAATTTAGATTTGCAAAAAAAAAATTTTGGGATATCTTATTTTGTAATCAATCCCTTCTGCTAGGACACATGTCTTGATTGATGCGAGCGAAGCGAGCATAGGTTCGCGCAGCGAACCAATGAGAATTGCGAAGCAATCCTCCGGGGGTTGGCGAGCGTTAGCGAGCAGGGGGCGGGCCCCCTAGTTTCCTTATAATGCTCAGCTCTAAGCCTGGCAATAGTGGATGTGATATTTCTGAGACAGTCGAATTCTGTTAAAAGGGGTTTCTTATATGTGTGAGTCATAATTCTATATCTGGCCACTGCGTTAACATCAGCAAGTGTGATGGTGGTGCACCTCTGATCAAGTTCTCTAGCTTCTTTGGACAAAGAATCCGCACATTCATTTCCCTCAATATTGACATGTGCTGGTATCCATTGTAGGACACAGAATTTTCCCTTACTGTGCAACCTTTCGAGAAGGACTATAATTTCGGATGTGATGTTGGTCTCTCCATTTTTGATAGCTTCTAAAGCCGATTTAGAATCTGAAAATATTGTTATTCCTTCTATGGAATCTATAGCTTGAGAGTCATTCAGGTATAAGGTGAGGGTTTCTCTAATCACTAAGAGTAAAAGTCATGAAGTAGGCTATGGGATAAGAGCAACACTATTCGTAAATCTCGTGGCCACTCAAAGGGTTTAGGAAATACTCCCATTCTTTTTAGAGATCATACTTCCCCATTGTGGACGCTATTGCCCTTGTGGGCGTTGAAGGAGTCTTGAGAATGCAGGACCCGGGGAAATCTGGGTGTGTTCTAGAGCGAGCTATTAGAATAATAATAAAAAATTGTATAGATTAAAATTTTCTCAATCAAAAGTTTATCTAATCTACCACACAGACAAGTTCACTACAGTGTGATCATTGAGTGCTATAACAAAAACGAGGACTCTACTGCAAATAACGTGAAATTTAAGTATGCTGCGGACGAAAATAGAAAAAAAAATGGTAGCATTCCACCAGACTCTCATATGAGACATTAGAGATTATTTTTAATTGTACGGACAATAGATATTAATTACCTATGATAGTAAACAATCTACTATGTTTATGTGCATTTATTTTGTTACATCATTTTAATAAATAGCTTTATCAACTCTGTTTCAAATTTTATTTGAAAAATATATTCTTTAAAGCGCTTTTGAAAATTCTAAAGTCACAGAAATAGCAACACAAACCTTTTGATGAAATTAAAAAATTAGCGCACAGCTACAATTGCAATTCATCATTTGTTGAGATAAAGTTTTTCGGTAATTAGGTAATTCTTAATTAACGTCGCAACTCAACTGGCTATTGACGACGGTCCGGGATCAATTCATTCAGGGAAAGATCCGAGGACAACACCTCGTAATTTTGAATCACGGTCAGAAGACGTGGCAACACTTGAGCTGGCACCCTACTCTCCAAAACTTCGACACCAACCCAACGTGAGGACTTTCGGCAACGACATATTTAAGGTGCAGCAGCCGCCTCTACACCATACGCTTACAAACATCCATGCCCGGAACCGGATTCGAACCAGGATCCTTCCGATCTAGAAGCTAACACCTTAACCACTATGCCGGTTGGTCGGCTGAAGTTTTTCGGAGGAGCGCCAAAAACAATTGTGTTTGAGCCTTGAGCTCTAAAACGTTTGAGAAATTATGAACTAGATGCATGTAACTAATGATTGTCCGAGTACTTTAGGCAGCTTTGATTGGCCACTTATTTCAAAACACTATAACGCTTTAAAATATAAAAATTAAGAGATTTGGCTACTCGCATATAATGTCAAGCCTCCCCAATTCCTCTTACTGACTAAGCTGTCTTAGATTTTAATAAGTAACCTAAATATAGAATTTAGTTGACAAAATACTGATCACCTTACCAATACGAAGTCTTCGAACAACTGGCGATTGGCTAAACCAGATCATAATAGGTTCAACAGCGCTCTTAAGTTCATCCCAATAACGTTTAGCCCATGATGGAATTATTAAGCCGTAACTACTCTAAAAATAAAATAGCAATGTGTTATGTAATACACTGGTGTCCATAAATTAAGGCTCCAGTTATGTTTTTAGAGAAAAAGAAAATTTTGAAGAGGATGATAAATGTAATTATAAATACAGGCATACATCATAGATTTACTTGCATAAAGAAACACATTTGAATGTACTGGTAATACATGCTAAATTCACAAACTGTACCATTTTCATCTGTGGTGAAGTAGAAGGAAAATGTTTAACTTTTCGAATTCTGTCTACGTCAATTTTTTATAGATTATGTATACCCCTCATTTCAATGCACGAATGACATGGATTGCACATGCTCTTCACAAGATCGTCCAGTAAATCTTGAGGAATGTTTCGCCATTCCTGTTTTAGTGCAATTACCAGGCTTTTTAGTACATGACGTCGAATTTAGTTTAGTCATGTGCCTCCCAAGATCATTCTATACATGTTTCAAGGGATTGAGTTCAAGAGAATACGCAGACAACTCCATTTAATCTATTCGCTGTGTTCAGCAGGTCAGCACTAGACCGTATTATATTAGGCCAAATTTGAACTATTTGAATTACTGGGGAGCTGGATAATAAGAGCAGTGTAGATATCATGTACATAAATTTTAAAAAGGCTTTTGATAAAGTACCTCATGATGCATTACTGTTTAAACTGGAAAGGCTGGGGATTCAGAGAAAAACATTGATATGGATAAAGAATTGGTTATTGGGTAGAAAGCAGAGAGTGCAGTTAAAAGGAAATTATTCACAGTGGACAGAAGTTATAAGTGGGGTGCCTCAGGGATCAGTTTTGGGACCAATTTTATTTATAATTTTCATAGATGATATGGGTCAGGGGATCAAGAATAGAATCAGTATATTTGCAGATGACTTAAAAATATGGGGACAGTGGATACCAAGTTACAGATAGAAAATTTACAAGGGGATTTTGAAAAGATATCCGAATGGGCTTTAAAATGGGGTATGTCATTAATAAAGGGAAATGTCAAGTTCTGCATATGGGTTACAGGAACAGTGGAGCCGAGTACTGTCTGCAGGGAGTAAAGGTAAAGGAGAGAGAAACAGTCAAGGATCTTGGGGTGATAGGAACTCCGGTGATTGCTACACATTCCCATTTAATTGCGAATAGATCCAATTAGCGTGACGTCACACTCTTGCAAAAATATAAAAGATATTAAATTAAAAATTTTAAAAGAAAATCAAATGTATTAAGTATTGATCTAATGTAAAATTTTTCACCGATTTCAAATCCGTTGAAATTTTTATTCAATCTTTAGCGATCGTCGAGATAGAAAAAAGCACTGAAAAACGCCAGTTATAACACTACATTGTGCTGCACTACTATATTATTCAGACCATATACAATCTCGTTCTATACCTTTTATTGTAAGTTAATTTTTGTATTGGTGACTTAACACACCGCAGAACACCTAATTTTAAGATTAAAAAACCACTATTCCCCTACTTTTGACAATGAATTCCGAGGAAAACCTCAACTCGGTTGAAAAAATTAACTGAGATTCATATGTAAATAGATAATTTTTTGTTTGTTGACAAAAATTTTTAATGAAAATTAAAATATTTTTGAGTAATACTGAAAAAGTCAAAATTGTCAACTTTTTATATAAAGTGCCTCTTTGAGTGGTGCTTTAAATTCAGAGAAATAATAGTATTTCATGTTTCAGCATTCATACTTCGTCTCATTTTCTTTTTACATCTATATATATAATTCTCTTACGTGGCACGCAAAAAAGACGTTATTTGTTTTCGCGTTTTGGCAACATTGTACGATTCTTTGTTTATCCCAAAGCCTCGCGCTTCAATTGAATTTATAGCGTTATCGGATGAAATTTTATTGAAAAAAAAATGAATTTTAGTCGAGCTGTTGCAGTAAATAATAGAAATCAAAGAAAACGGAGGATCTTTTCAGGGTCATTTAAAAAAAAAAGTCCGTTTCGGGGCAAACTATTATAGTTCAAGAAGACGCTTGCATTACAACTTTCGACAACAAACTCAATGAAAAAGCGTGGGTGGTTCGAGTACTGGGTAAATGTACACACAACCAACATGCTGGGTTTTCAATTTCCATATCAACGCTCACATTTCGAGTCAAAATTTGCTCAAAGTTTCCATTTGAATTCTGATTCCAGAGGTACTGTAAATATCTTTTCTGATAAACAGCATAAAATTTAGATTTGAAAAATATTTTTTTGGAATATCATATTTTGTTAACAATTCCTTCTGCTAGGACACATGTCTTCATTGATGCGAGCGAAGCGAGCATAGGTTCGCGCAGCGAACCAATGAGGATTGCGAAGGAATCCTCTGGGGGTTGGCGAGCGTCAGCGAGCAGGGGGCGGGCCCCCTAGTGTTCTATATTGCTTGTACTCCAAGTGTTTCAACTTACGAATGCCCTTGCACAAAAAAGTTACATTAGCTTCAAGTAAATTAATTTTAAAGAAAATCAGCCTTTAAAATTCACAAACGTATTTGTGATAAATCACACAAGCAATTAAAGCATTTTAAAACTTACTTACTCTGAATTGAATTGTTTTTTACTGAGCCTCTTAAATATTACACCAGTACTTTGAAGTACAAAAATGATTCCTTTTGAAATTTATGCTCGACCTCTTGTTTAAAACGTATAAAGATGCCTTCTTACACAGAAGCATTTTATGTAAATTCTGATAATAGTTTTTCGATTGCTATTTAAGAATAATTAAAAAGGCATACAATTTTGTTTTGGTTAGGTCAGTTAATAGTTTAATACATGATACTCTTCCTTTGACTAGAGCACGGTGTTACCCGTGAGTTTCTTTTATGGTGTTGGGTGTGACCACTGTTAACACTCACCAACCCCCATTGTTTGCTACGCATTCCCCTATTTTCCAAGACACCCAAACACAGAAAAAGATATCGCAAAAAGATAATTATGCTTTTAAAAAAGCAATAGTTTACCGTTATCCAGTTGTAATAAGCTTTTGAAAAAGCAATCGTTTGCAGTTATGCAGCTGGAAATGTTGGCGAGAATTGTTGGAATGGCAAGAGAACAAAAAACAACACCGATTAAAGACTGTTGCCATTCTTAGGAAACCAAATAAGTAAGTTCCAATAAATCAATTTTAAAAGATTTTAGATTAAATTTTAAAATTCGGGCTGGACACGAAAATTGCAAAATATTTGGACTAACTGTTTGCCAAATTTCATTATTGTAAGTGCCATATATTTGTCAGGACACTGCTTAGTGGAGGTCGGACACTTTTTATTTAAAGGTATAAAAAACGGCACATTAGAGTACAGCTAGTACTCTTCTGTACTAAAAAATATAATTTTATCTTTCAATAAAACACAGTGGGGTGGAAAATTTTACCTTTCAGTAAAACACAGAGGTGTGGGGTTGCTATAGCAACCTAAAACATACCGTATGCCTACGGTATCCCATGGAACATCAACTTCCTTTTATTTACACAGTCCAGTCACATTAATGTGACCACCACCTACTTTCGACGTCAACGTGAAATAACCAATCCCAAAAGACAGGTGGCAGCACATTGCAGTGGAGTGTATATGAAGGATGTCCTGGGGCATCGGAAAGCATTTCAATCGTTGGCGTAATGCAGAAACGTAGCGATTTATCCGACGTCCAAAAGGGCATGATTATTGGCTTTCGGGCCAGGGTGGAAGCATTTCGGAAACGGCTAATTTTTTGAACTGTTCGCCTGCTGCAGTGGAAAAAGTATACTATGCATGGCAAAATGGCACTATCCAAAATCAGCTGCGTGGTACATGTGGTGCACCACGGGCTATAGATGACAGAGGTGAACGAAGGCTACGGAGATGCGTTCGGGCGAATAGACGTGCAACTGTTGAGCATCTGACCGCCCAGATGAACCAAGGGTCTACCAAGAGTGTATCCTCAACAACGGTTCAGCGAACGTTGCTGCACTGGGTCTCCGTTCATCGGCGACGAAGGCTGGAATTTGCACGCCAGTACCGCAACTGGACGTCCAGAGTGGCGACAGGTGGCTTTTTCCGATGAACCACGTTTTATGCTCCATCGGACAGACGGACGTTGGCGTATACGGCGTGAAACGTCTGAAAGCAAACCCCCTGCAACAACTGCCATAAAGATCCAGGCTGGAGGAGGGAGCATTATAGTTTGGGGAATGTTTTCCTGGCATTCACTGGGTGCACTCATCATTGTGGAAGGCACGATGGATTAGCACAAATACGCATCTGTCCTTGCGGACCATGTCCACCTCTACATGCGAATTATTTTTCCTCAGAATGATGGCATCTAACAGCAGGACAATACGAGGTGTCACACAGCTCGCAGTGTATGTGCGTGGTTCGAAGAGCACCAGGATGAGTTTATCGTACTCCCCTGGCCAGCAAACTCACCGGATTTAAAACCAATCGAGAATATGTGGACCATCTCGATCGGGTTGTTCGCGCCATGGAACCTCAACAGCGTATTCTAGCGCAGCTGGCCACGGCACTGGAGTCGGCATGACTCAATATCCCAGTGAACACCTTCAGAAATCTAATCGACTCTCTTCGTGCACGTCTCGCAGCGGTCCGCTCTGCCAAAGGTGGTTGTTCTGGATTTTGACAGATGGTCACATTAATGTGACTGGACTGTGTATAAACAATAACATTTAAATAAAAATATATAGATCCTTCCAAACTCACTTCGATTTGCAATGTATCTTGAAGAAGTGAAAGATTTAATACGGTATCCATACGTTTACCACTGAGATGAGGCAATTTATCTAGCATTTCCTATGGAATGAAATATACAAAAAACTTTGATAAAAAGGTTTCATTACATATCAGTTACAAATCTTAATACAGGTATAAATCTGACAGAAAACTGATCAAATTTGATTCCCTTCCCTTGGGAGGTTTTAACATCTCAGGAAAGATAAAATATTTAGGATCGTACATCAAATCTGTGCTTAAAATATTTTGAAAACGTTCATGGTTAATTCTTTTTATAGGATCAATATTCTGTAGAATCCATTATACTAAGTATTCTTAGTTTATTTCTTTTGAGTTTTCAACTTTATTTTATTGACTCGTATTAGCATATGTTGTTTAAAATTCACGACCAAGACTTAACATCGGCAAGTTTGGATTCTAAGTTATTTGTTCGTAAATTGTAATCAAACTTTATATTCTTTATTTTATTAATACGTGTCATTAAAACCGACATAAATATTTGCATTTGATTGCCATTCCCACCCGAATTTGTTTAGTAATGCAAAATATTCTAGTGCATATATAAAAAAAAAAGTCTTTAAATATACTACTGTGATCAAAAAGGTATCAGGAGTGCTTCCTTTAAAATACACATATAGTAGATATCGTCTGCAAACTTTCATAAAATATTTTTTAAGACTTATATAAACATGTGGCAACAATCAGGGATTTATTTAATTTTATCGTCTGAAAATAAATTTGTTTTTAATGAGAGAAGAATTTTCACTTCGTTAATTTTCCCAAATGTGGAATGTAATTGACCAAAGAACATGCACTAAATTTTGTTTCCGCGAGAGAATGTATGTTACAAACACATTTGAGATGCTACTAAAAACTTTTACAGACGACTCTTTATCGAATACTATAGTAGTTGATTGGTATACAAATTTAAAAGTAAATAATCCGTAGTAGATGATTTGGGATCTGATAGACCATCCACTTCGACTCATGATCAAAATGTCAATCAGAACAGAGAATCGGAGATTAGTGATCGTCGTTTAAAACTAAGAGACATTATTGAACATGTTTCGATACCATTCGTCGAAACAAGTCGAAAACGACCTGAATTGTGGCGAGATAACTCATGAGTTTTGCATCACGATAATGCACCTTCTCCCAATGCCATTATTCGTGATTTTTTGACAAAGCATTCAACAAATACGGCTCCACAAGCTCCGTCTTAACTTGATATGGCAATGTGCGACTTTTCGTATTTCCACGAGCGAAACTTCCTCTTCGTGGTCTCCGTTTAAAGTCCATTGATGCAATAAAAGAAAATTCCATACGAATCCTGAAGGGGTTTCACAAAAACGACTTTAAGGCATGTTTTGAGGATTGGAAAAAATGTTGGCACCGGTGCATTGAAGTCAGAGATTACTTTGAAGGAGATGCAATACATTTTGACCAATAAATTGATACCTTTTGTCTTATGACATCATTCCGGATACTTTTGGATCACAATTATAAGAGTAATATCACAATACTTCTAGACCAACATGCCACCAACTGATGTAGTGCTATATGTAATGAATGTATTTGAGTTATTGAGAAAACTTGTTAACAAATGTTAATATCAGGTACTACAAAAATGAAATCGGTTTCTGCGAAAAGTAAATTTCAAAAACGTTAGATTCTCCAACATACGATGGTTTTCCAGAACGCAAGCCCTATATAATACGTATTATGATAAAGTCCTAACATTATCCTATACAGAAATACTTCTGAAAAAGGAAGAGGACAGAATTCTGAAAACTGCAGATCAATGTGAATTACGAGTCATGACTTTTTCACTGAAAAGAGTTAAACCTGGAAAAGCAACCTTTTTAAGTGTGCATGCCAGAGTTGCCAAATGTTTCATACAAAATGTTCTCATATGCATAGCCAAATTTTGAAATTATTTTATCTTTTAAGTTTCTTCGAGTAATCAAAAACCACCTTAGTGTAGTGTGAAATAAAAATTGAAAAATTAGTTTTTACTTAAACGTTGTTCTAACAAATATATCCAGCGAATAGAGTGGATAATAAGTTCCTGGTTGTTTATCTTCGCGTAAAAAACACCCTGGAGTGACCAGACTTTGATTCAAAAGACCGAGTTATATCTGGTCTAAGCCACTTGGGGGATCAAGTGTATTTCCTCCATGTGTCCTTTCTCTGCCACATGCAATCAGATTTCAACCATTCATTTTTTTATCTTCAAGAGAAATAACAATTACGATTTGTTTCTTTTTCTTTAGATATTTATTAATTTCATTACTTTTAAAGTGATGTCTAGGTTTCGAGGGCAGGTAAACGAGTTGTTGGCGCGCCCTTTTCGGCACTCGTGACCACACGAGATATACCTTAGGTATGCTACACGATGGTTGATTAGAAAGAAATCTACACCTTAATGATTGATTTTTTTATATCACAAGGGCCCGGTTTGGCCAGGCATCTACGAATTAAAGCTGTCATACATATTGAAATAAAACAGTAAGGCATACTACTATAAAATTTGCTAATATCTTTAGAAAATTTGCCATAATCACAAATTAGATCTTTCTGGTAGAAAAAGTTATGCCCAATGCTGAAATTAGATTTATTCTGGATCAGTATAGGACATTACAGATTAATTTCTCCCTTGATGGTTTATGTACGTGTCGAAAACAGCCCAGAAAGTGACCAAGAACCTGTTCCAAACTATTGTCATTTCTGGGCAAGGAATGATTTGGGTTTTTTTTCAACTTGAATCTTCAGTGCCTTTGGTGTAGTAAGTTAGTTTTGTCTGGACGAGATATCTTGCCCCTGGCAAACATGACCACATCTCGGAAGAGATATCTTGCCCCTGGCAAACATGACCACATCTCGGAAGAGATATCTTGCCCCTGGCAAACATGACCACATCTCGGAAGAGATATCTTGCCCCTGGCAAAATTGACCAGATCTTGGAAGAGATATCTCGTCGAAACAGGTGTGGGGTTAAAGAGAAATTGATATGTACACTGTAAATTCAAATAGCAACATACTTTGTGGTCCTCAAGCAAGATTTGCATTTGCTCTTTAAAAACCTTTTCTTTTTCTTCATCCGACCTTGGGCATGGCATTAGACCACTAATATACTAAATACACGAAAAGGAAGTAATCTGTTAGAACTAAATATATTTTAAAGATACGATAAATTTTAACATAACAAATAAAGGCATTCCATTCATACCATATCCTTCGCTACGGGAACAGAATACACCGGTATTGGCTGCCAGTTGGTGTCATCTTCGAATGCCCATTTTTGCGATGGTTTGTAAAATGAAGCCGCGGTTGCTAGAGCACTTCTTATGCACCTATCGACATTTGAGCTATTTACCGTTACCTAAAATGATTTAATGGTCATGAAATATGGATTTTAGTAAATTGATTGTGATGCTTTAATTAACGTCATTAACGTTAAAGTGGAGAAACATAACATGCTCAGGCATGCCAACCTTCGATGGAAGTTTTTCATAGTACCAAAGGAAAAAATCCGTAGTTTTAAGAATTTTTCTGTAATCAAGTAAACATTGAGAAATCGGCTTTAATAACACGCATATTTCATTAACTCAAATATTTAATTAAAAATTTGAAACTCATTATATTACTTATAATTAGTAATTTATATCAAACATGAAAACATATAGAGCCAATAATTGTATATGTATATGAAAGGATTTTCATTCACTTGCAAAAGTTAAGCACGGAGAGGAAAATGTTAATTTCCAGAAGCCAATCTGAATTTGAGAGGCTGCAATTTGCTGTAGCTGAAAGTATGCAAATGTGTTATGTAACAGCCAATCGCGGTTTCGTGTCGAGAAATATGCAAAAAAGAAGACAGGCGTGTTTCTATGGCTTTGAGAAGACGAATGACAGATAGTGAGCACTGGCGTAATGTGGGACGCCTTGAAGCAAGGCAATCCAATCACTTATATTGCTCTTTTCTTCGGCGTTCATCGTTACGTCATTTCAAGATTATGGAAACAATTACAAATAAGGCAAACAGTTGTACGAAGTCCTATGGCCAACCGCCCAAGGGTTACGATCCACGCAGAAGATCGATATATTGCTGTTGCAGCGGCGGTTGGTTGGGGTTTTAAGGCGCAAGGTCCAATAGTGGACAAACTGCGCCAGACACAAGATAAAATTTAACCCTGTTAAATCAATAAAATATTTAAAAATCCATCTAGAGTCAAATAAAAGTAAATTAGAAATAAGTATGAGAGGAATTTAAAAGTATTTCGGTTCTAAAAATGTATATGCATGTTTTGGAAACTACAATTTCGCAGCGAAGCGGAATCGAAGAGTGACATCAATACGTGTGACATCTATGATTGTAGCGTCCATTGGTAGAACGATATCTGCTATTACTTAACGCCCGTGTACCACAAGTTTGTGTTCCTCTTTCCGTCCAATCCAGAGGGGCACGATTAAAATGGTGTCGGCACTAAATGAATTGGACTGTGTCTGATTGGGCTAACGTTCTGTTCACGGATGAGTCGAGATTTGCCCAGGAGCCAGGTGACAAACGTGCAAGGGTCTGGAGAGAACACGGCACACGCAATCGTCTCCAGAACATCATCGAGCATCACACATTTCGTGGTGTACGCATCATGGTGTGGGCCGGGATTTCGTTGGGATATCGCACCGACCATCACATCTATAGACGGGATACTGTGACAGCTGTCCGGTATCTGGATGAAGTCCTAGAACCCACCAACTGTGAAATTGTACGCTGCAGCAGTTGGTCCATTCGTTTTAATGGATGATAATGCGCGTCTCCACAGAGCTGGAGAGTGAGGGGAATGCGCGTATGGTTTGGCCGGCGTACTCACCCGACCTTAATCTCATTGAAAATCCTTTCGATGCTGGCCGTGCTGTCTGCACGTTTCCCACCCCCAGCTGTTCTCAGAGTTGCAAACTGCTCTACAGGAGAAATGGCGATTACTTGACTCTGAGGTGGTTGAGCACCTCATGGAAAGCATGGTCACACGCAGTAAACTTTGTATGAGGATGAAGGGTGGTCACACACCTTATTAACGTCGGTTTTGTTTATTTGTTTTGAATTTAAACATCATTCTTTAATGACTCCAAGGACTTCATCTTAAAATTTATATGAAAATTCAATATTATTTTCATAGTTATACTTAATTCTTTGTATTGTTTCATGCATAAACCTATTTGCTACTTTCCTGCCGCATTTCGTGTCAATCAAAGCTGTACTTTTCGGGTTTTTTTCGCATTTTACTTTTCGTGCTTAACTTTTGGCAGCGAGTGTATATTTCGGTAGCACCTATTGAACTAATCTTTCACCACCACATGACGAGGTGAACACATGAGCCGATACCCTACTCTCCAAACTTCCACATCACGCTTAAGTGAGGACATTTGAGATCCCAACAGACTTAACGAGAAGAGCATCATGAAACATCTCCAAGTCAATCTGCCAGCTGTAACGGGCTGTAGATCTACAATTATTAATTCACGACTGCAAATTAATTTCCGGAATTTGTCACACAGATGCAACACAACGGATTATTGGAGACTGAAATTAATCTTGAAGAGAAAGATATGGGGACAACACCTTGTAATTTTGAACCATTGTCAGATTACGAGATCAACCCTTGAGCTGGAATCCCATCTTAAAACTTCCATACCAATATTTGAGGTCATGACATACTTAATGGGCACCAGCTTCCACATGCATTTTGGCCTTTGGTTATATCGAGTTTCGAGTGCGCTACCCTCCGTTTGTTAATTCGTGACTCCACAAACGGGCTGCCTCGACCCCGCATTAGACAAAGTGTTTATTTCGTGTAATTAAAATGTTTTCTAATGACAGTTAACTGTTACAGTCAAACAATCAACATTGTTACTATATCAATACTACATTTACAGCTATAGATTGAAACTGTACTGTAATTCAAAAAATGTGAAAGTTTTATAAATACCACTGTATTTTAATATAATTAATTTGTATTTTAATAGGGGAAATTTTTTTTAATGCATTTTAATTCTATTTCATGTGAAACCTTATCAAGAATTTATGCAATTAGCTGGAAACATGATTTTTATCTTTGTTAAAGAAAAATATTTAGTCTTAAGAATTGCCATTATGCATGTTCTCAATTAGTGACTGGTTATTCAGAGAAACGCGGAAAATGACCCAATAGGTCTCCAAATACCCGTTTTAGTACTTTTTTTTAGTTTTAAGAATATCTCATGTACGAAATCAAATTGAAATAGCAGGAAAGATTGGTAATATTGTGCTCTTCTTAAGATAGAAGTATTTTATAATACACTCTATAACAAAAAAAATCGACGCACCAAGAAGGAATCATCCGATTGCTTTGAAATTTCGTATGAAAAAATGCTTTGACCAAATATGCAAATGATTAAAATTTGGTGTCCAATGAATGAATAGTGCGATCTCCAGCGCATCGGAACTGCTCATCCAGCAGATGTATATAAGGAGTTGTTCTTGACATGTTAAAAATTTATGCTGCATTGCGATTTAGGATACCTTTCAACACCTGAAAAAATGCCTCGCCGCAGGATTCGAGCTCATTACGAGCAACTTTCAGAGTTTGAAAGAGGTCGTACCATTGGATTGAAAGAGGCAGGTTGGGCAAATCGAAGAATCGCTCGTCATGTGAATCGAAGCGATGCGGCGATTAGAAGATGCTGGTAAGAGTGGGTGGACAAAAGCAGATTTCAGTGTCATGATGGTAGCGGTCGACGTAGGGCCACAACAGATCGCGAGGACAGAGTGATTGTCAGATCAGCTGTCACAGCGCCTGATACATCGCTATCAACCATCAGTCGTGCGACCCACACACGAGTGTCCACCATGACCATTCACAGACGGCTGAGAGAGCAAAATCTACGCTCGTACCGACCGTTACGCCACCAGCCACTCACGTCTGCACACTGTCGAGCCAGATTACAGTGGTGCTTGGCTCGATCAGGCTGGAATGATGCTGACTGGGGACGTATAGTCTTTAGTGACGAATCCCGCTTCCAACTGTGTCCTGACGATCATCGAAGAAGTGTCTGGAGACGCCCAGGGCAGCGTGCCTATCCTGCTTTCACTATTGCACGCCACACGGGCCCTCAACAAGGAGTTATGGTCTGGGGTGCCATTTCCCTTGATAGCCGGACCCCTTTGGTCGTCATTAGAGGTACACTTACTGCACAGTGGCGACATTTTGAGACCTGTTTTGCTACCTTTCCTTTCGCAGTACCCTGGGCTTATTTTTCAGTAAGACAATGCCAGACCACATACGGCACGTGTTGCTATGAACTGTCTTCAAGCTTGTCAAACACTTCCTTGAATAGCCAGAGCACCAGATCTCTCTCCCATAGAGCATGTCTGTGACATGATGGGAAGGCTACTGCATCCGGTAGTGAATGTTGATGACGTAGCCCGACATTTGGAGCAAATTTGGTAAGAAATACCGCAGGAGACCATCCGGGACCTTTATCGGTCTATGCCACGCCGTGTGGCAGCTTGCATCAAGGCTAGAGGCGGGTCAACACCTTACTGAGCTCGTTACTGTAACTCTGAAATAAATCATTCAATTGTTCTGAAATTTTAATCATTTTCTATTCTGTACATAATTTTCTTAGCCACCAATTTTTTTGTTATAGAGTGTATTTAAACTGAGAAGGGATTCAAGAAATGTTACTTTCCTGCTTATTTCATTAAATTCTAAATAAATTTCAAAATCAGTCATCAATTTCTAAAATGTAGAACAAATTACCAAGCATCGTTTTCATTAATATTTTTGAAACGAATTGTTTACCTGCATTTGCTTTTAAATGACCGCACATACTATATTTTCTTGTAATGATAAGCTTCGAGACATTCAACTAAACCCTCCAATTTGTTTCAACGAGATAACTCGTCCATCAAGATTTGACCAATTTTGCTAATGGTGAGATTTCCCGTCATCAAGATATTGACAATTTTTTCGTGATGGCAAGATCAATATCAGGTCAGTTGGTTTTGAATAACTATTTATATAGAGATTCCAACCTGCGATGTAAGGTTTCAGTAGTATCAAAGTAAAAAGAATATAAGAATTTAAGTTAAGAATTTTTCAGTAGTCAAGTAAAGATTTAACAAATCGGCTTACATAACACGCATATATCATTAATTCAAATATTTAATTACAAATTTGAAACATATATGCAACACAATTTAATATTTATAATTATAGTAAAAGGTATATAATACATGAAAACACATATAGAACCAATGAAAAATTATATCATTACTCAAAATTGAAAATTTTGTCCATAAAAACATTTAGTAATTAAATTTAAATAGGAGGGGAAGGAAACCAATGAACATTGGGATGTAGGACCGCGGTTAAATTATTAGGATTGGGCCATGGATGTTTGTTTATGCGCAATCAGAATACTTTCCAAGCCTAATAATTCCCAATAAAAAGGTCAGAATCATCCCATAAAATTGCAATGAAAAGGCCAGGTTCTTTGTCTATTTATTCTCTTTCTTATGATTACAGAGTTGAAGCGTGTTGAAAATTTTTCGACGGCGTTTTTATTTGAAATTTGCAATCCTCGAGTTCCGGAAAAAATTTCGATTCGAGACTTCTATACTGTATATATTGAAATAAAAATTGATAGCTTCTAAAAAATAAATCAAATTGAATTGAATTTTTCCGTAGAAAAAAAATCATCGCTTCTGTAACCCGTAATACCCGATTCATTTCCGTAGTAGTTGGCATCTCTGTAACCCGTAATACCCGATTCATTTCCGTAGTAGTTGGCATCTCTGTATATATCATCCATCATGATGTGTAGTTTTTCTAACGGCGATATATCTCGTCGAGACAGTCACCAGGACAAGTAAAATCCATTTGTTAATGAATCTTCCAGAATTCTCGCTTGATCTTAGTAAGAAATCTGTCAACTTTTTTAAATAAGATGTAACGATACGAATTAACTAATTAAATGGCTACTCACTTGTACAAGAACATTCAAAAGTTAGTGGTATATTTATAGCAAAAACATAGCAATTTAACACCAATAAAAAAAAATGTTCATGTACCTCATTTGGACTTGTAGTGATAAAATCTCTGTACATCTCTCGGAATTTTTTTCCCAGAGTAAATGCCTGCTTTTTCCCAAGCTGCAAAAAGGAATTTCATGAGTTCAAAGAATACAAATGTAGTGGTTTATGTTCAAGTGAAAACGTTCAATACAATGAGTGCAAAACTGCATATTACATACATATCTGTCTACCATGAATTGCTATAGACGCAGTCTACCCCTGTCTGTTCCGGTAGAAATTGGACTTGATCTTATTTTTCAGAGCCGAGTCTACATTGGTAAAGAACGCTGTCAACATTTTCAAAAATCAAAATGACATGAAGTCATGTCCCACTAAAAATGAACTAGACTCTTTTCTACAATATAACGACCGCCACCATCCTGACTTGTGTGTCTACCACTAGAGCTGCTCGCAACAATGTTTTTAACAAAACGTAATCTTGATTTATTTTTTCAGAAGAAAATGGTTTCGAGGTATGTATTGACTACGTGGAAGATCGGAAACAAAAATCTACTTGTTTTGTCTGAACACTCCGTTTATGTTGGCTCCAGTAACGGTGGGAAAATACACATTAATCTTTAGACTACGGCAGGTACAGCAGTTGTACTATGAAAGTTGAAAGAATCGCGCCTAGAAAGAATCGCGCCTAGAAAGAATCGCGCCTAGAAAGAATCGCGCCTAGAAAGAATCGCGCCTAGAAAGAATCGCGCCTAGAAAGAATCGCGCCTAGAAAGAATCGCGCCTAGAAAGAATCGCGCCTAGAAAGAATCGCGCCTAGAAAGAATCGCGCCTAGAAAGAATCGCGCCTAGAAAGAATCGCGCCTAGAAAGAATCGCGCCTAGAAAGAATCGCGCCTAGAAAGAATCGCGCCTAGAAAGAATCGCGCCTAGAAAGAATCGCGCCTAGAAAGAATCGCGCCTAGAAAGAATCGCGCCTAGAAAGAATCGCGCCTAGAAAGAATCGCGCCTAGAAAGAATCGCGCCTAGAAAGAATCGCGCCTAGAAAGAATCGCGCCTAGAAAGAATCGCGCCTAGAAAGAATCGCGCCTAGAAAGAATCGCGCCTAGAAAGAATCGCGCCTAGAAAGAATCGCGCCTAGAAAGAATCGCGCCTAGAAAGAATCGCGCCTAGAAAGAATCGCGCCTAGAAAGAATCGCGCCTAGAAAGAATCGGGCCTAGAAAGAATCGGGCCTAGAAAGAATCGGGCCTAGAAAGAATCGGGCCTAGAAAGAATCGAGCCTAGAAAGAATCGAGCCTAGAAAGAATCGAGCCTAGAAAGAATCGGGCCTAGAAAGAATCGGGCCTAGAAAGAATCGCGCCAGTTATATCTATAGCCGTAGTCAAAAGGTTAATTTACTGTGCGAGTGAATGATCTCTCTCATTATATCCTTTTCTATCCTTTAGTTAAGTTGGAACATGTTTTTAAGTAACTGTATAGAATATTTTAGAACGCATTAATAAACACTTGCACTGAAAGGATCATTTTTATCTTTCGGATAACATTCAAGTTGACAGCACGTGTCGGCAACACTGAAATATACGAGGGGAAAGTTGGACAAAACCAGCGGTAGGCGGATAAAAACGGGACCGACAGTTTTGTCTAGATTATTAGTGTTATCTGTCGGATAACGCATGAAACTAGTTGCAGACAGCCGCCATGTTATTTGGAGCTAATGAAGGGCAGTGTAGATTATGTGTTTGTCAATGCCGACGTTTTAAAAATTCGAGTATAAAAGGTTCCATTTTTACTCCAACGATTTTACGCTGTAGTTTCTAGTTTGCTTGAAGATTTATATTAGGTAAGTACAACATCGAACACCTCTTTCAGCTATTATTTTAAATTATTAAACCACGTTTTACTTCATGTTTGAAATATGCTAAGCTTTCTTTTCTGATTAATGGCGTTGCCGGATAAAACCGGGACCGTGGCAGTCGGACAGGACCGGGTAGGAATCGGAGCTTGGGGGGGGGACAAGAAAAAACCAGAAAAAGAAAACTTAAAGCAGAAACTGTACAAGGGCCCTAAGCAAATAAACTGTCAAAACACGGAAGAAAAAGTTCAGCATTAAAGCAGACTCCTCGGCATCAGATGAAGACGGCGTGGAATGTGACGAAGCCTGTACCTTTTGAATGAATTGTACGCCAGGTCAAAATCTCTGGAAGGTTGGATACAGTGTCAACTGTATAAGATGGGCGCATGAAGACTGTAGCAATGCAAAGGAGCATGATCAAATTTTATTTGTGATTTCTGTTCTTAAAACTCCTTACATATCTGATCAATTAACTTAATTTAAATTTAAAAATTTACTGCATTCCAAACAAATTTAATTCGAAATTACTTATGATCCGTGATTATTAAACCCACGTTTGTTCCGCAATGTAGAAAGGTCATTGTACTAATTTATTGTTATAAATAAATATTTCAACAGTAAAACAGCAACGTTTTTTTATTATTCCTATATATACCATAGGGTATATTTCCTATATATACCGTTTATTATTCCTATATATACCGTAGGGTAGGGTATTCCTATATATCCGACCTGGTCGGATAAAACCGGGTACTTGAATACTTCCAAAAAATAATTTATTTACCCTCCGAAATAGAGTTTTTTCATATTGAAAAATATTTATTTTTATAACTAAACTAATTTGTCATTCAACTAGAAGTTGAAGCAATTTTATTCACATGGATACTTAGGGAGGGGGAACACATTTTGGGACTGGTTTTGTCTAACTTTCCCCATTGTACCGCCTATTGAACTAATATATTTAGCCATCGACATAAGACAAGCTAAATAAACTCATTAAATCCAGAAGTGGTTGGTTTGTTGTTTTATTGAGTTCTTTGAGTCATATTTGACCAAGCTGCGCCAGACACAACGTAGAGACGTTGAGTAATAAATGAACACACACAGAAATGTTTAGACAGAACAGAGAAATATACTCAGGTAGGAATCTTACCTGCACCGCCTACAACCTGCACTTATGTTGTAAACGCAGCGGCCTTGGAAGTTCAATATGAAGTGAATTATGGTGATTATGGTACTTTTAAAAATGAATCGGTTGATAATTTTGCCAAAGATTCAACAAACTCGGGTATGCTTAGTTATGCAGTCGATACACTTTTGACAGTTTTATTGGAAAAGGAAACCTGCTAATTCATTATTAACTTGGCAACAACTGGTTCGCTACTGATAAAGGTTAAATTACAAAACAAAATTTCCATGCATACAAATGCGTCTTTTTAACCTTACTGCCTTTTCGATGAGATATCTCGTCTAAGATGTAATCGGTTTCCTAAGGATGATATTAAACTGCCTTATTACTCCAAGTGGGAATGGAGATCCGTGTAGGATAATCAAATTGTCCCTTATCCTGGACTGGAGTTTGGAACAGGTGTTTTGCATCCGAGACTGGCCACTACAGGACAGTTTTTAACGTGAAGACAAATTAGGATAGTTAAAGAAATTTTAAATGGTTTTACAAACTCCCTCACATTTTATCCCGTCTTGCAAGAATTAATTACTACTTTCATTGTTTTCACCATTGAGCAATTATAACCTTTCTGTATTTCAAGACGTCGATCACGTCCCCTTCCATTACTCATTACTTGACTAGGATAGAAGCTTTCTTTTTTTTAACTTGCTGCTTTCTCTCTTCCGAACTCTTGGCATCTCCATCACAATTAGTTCCTTTCTGATTACTTCACATTATTTAAAAACTTTGTTTCTGATATAACTTTTTGTAAAAACTTCTTATTTTTGGTAATTTTTTTTAAATTTGTGCGATATGTAACGTGTATTAATTTTGTGGAATAGGCAGAAAATAATAATAATATTGTGCACCGGAAGAACACTAGCACCATTCCCTGTACCCAAGTCAGAATATTTATTGTTGCAAGGACCGACAGATGGATTGATTTTTGGGTTTAATGGTTCAAAGTCCAAAAGGACATAAGCTGAACCAAACGCAAGATAGAATATTACCCAAAGGTATAAAATATTTAAAAATTAATATTCCAACAAAGATGAAACGTAGATTTATAATATGTAAAATGAGTTGATAAGAATAAAAGTATTTAAATAGTAAGTTGATAAAAACAAGACAATTATCACTATGCTCATTACTCATGCTGTCAGTGTACATGCAGAACTTACAGTGAGAACTAGAGGATCTGCTGAAGAGCACAATAAATTGTCATCGCTTCAGCAGTAGAAACGGAGCAGAGTATGAATTCCGTAACTATATATGTTTTGGTTTTGGCTTTATGGAACAAGGTCCGTTAGCTGACAAATAGTTAGGAAAAGCGATCAGAGGACCGTTAGGCGTCGATCCAAATCATCAAAGTACGGCAGCTACCATTTTTAAAATCGTGGGTTTATAATCAGGTGCTGAAGCCTATGTTTTCATTACTGTAGATATGGAAACTAATTCAATAGCGAGGTGTGATTAGGGTTGCAAAGCTTCCAAATACAAGTGCTTGGCAAACTTAATTACATTTCTTCCCATTTTAGGGTAAGTACGGACATCAAACTCCGACTGATGGGGTATTAACCTTTTAAGAGGTTCACACACATTATTCTACGTTGCAACCTAGTCTTTCCTGCATAATTTCTTGCCAATTTGAATTTTTTTATCAATAGAATTTTTTTTAATATTCTATATTATAAGTAAAAGGTCAGTAGAATCTTTCTTAAGAATGTAGAATCTCTCCATGGATTCTTTCAACTAATATGCGTGTTTACTTAGCGATTAAATATGTTGTGGAGAATAAAATCAATACTACACCGAGAGGAATTTCAAATACATTTACCAAAGTTAATTTTCCAAGACCTTCAGGCCAAGCATTTACTGGATTTGGGTCCGTTGGGTACAGTAGTACAGGAGAGCGTTCTGCATGACGAAACAGCTGAAAATGAACAATACAATTGTTAGTAAATATGCAAGTTTGTTTATACATATTTTTATAATACACACGTAATAACACTGTTAATGGAACAAAATAACTATAGATGTTAAAGCTATCAATAAAATATAAAGTAAAACTATTAAACTTATGCATTGTTAAAAAAAAACCATTTTCGTAACCCTCTGGTGGTTGATCCGACAATATATCGCGTAATTAGTACTGATATTTATGGACTAAGTATCTCGTCATTTGAAGAAAACTCATCAGATCGTGAACTTTTCATTAAAAAAATTAGCAATATTTTGATCATTCATTAGCAAAATTGGCCAGATCTGGATGCACGAGATGTCTCGAAACAATTGAATTGTAGCCTGCGAGTTGAAATGCAATTTCAAAACTCGAGAGATAGCAAGTTGTTGAGGGAAGACTGCATTCAGGTAACGGCTCATAATCTGCAAAGTAAAAACCATGCAGTGACGTCCGATGCTTGCTTCTTCGGAATGGCCTCCAAATTGACCACCAATGGCAACTGTTCTGTGTTCTGATGTTCCGATCGGAGTTTCGAAAGGTCTTATGATCTACGAACTTATTCAAAAATTAAGAATAAAAGGAACGTTCGTTTTGAGTTTCATTCATTCCAGCTTTCTGCCTCGTAGGCTTTGGTTCTGTCCTCGTAGGCGCCTGTGGAATTGCGTTAAATTCTTGCTGGTGTAAATTAGCTCATTTATGGAGCTGTAAATATGTTATAGTACAACAATTTTTATCTATTATGATGTTCTGCCTACATGATTTCATGACTTACTAAAAACTGGCGTTTGGCTCAAACAAACTGCCTGAAAGTTAGCACATCAAAACGTGGATATCGTACACGCATGTATTTGTATGTTCTCGGTATTCTCTGTAGTAACTCGTTCAACTAACATGGATTTAACTTTGGATTTCTGTTAAATTTAAAAAAATTTTATAAGCTTAGAAATGGAATATCGAGTCAAAATTTTCCAGATACGAGTTTTCTGGATTTTTTAGACCAGAATATCATTGACAAAAATGCAAAAACACGCAAGTCGAAAAAATTGGATTTCGCGTTGTTCCGTAGATTTGTGCAGTAAAATCATTTGCATCTCTCTGGTCAATTTTGTTTGTCAACTAGATTGTGTATTTAATATATTATCGAGTTGAAAAGACGTTGAGAAAAGAGATACAGATGATTTTACTGCGCAAGTTTTTTGAAGAACCCGACTTCAATTTTTTTCGACTTGCGTGGTTTCACACTTTTGCCGACGATTTGATAAGTGTCCTCAATCCTTTTTCTTTGCAAGGTTAGATTTTTTTCGTGAGGGACACTTTATTTACTATTTCAATTGTTAGTCTACGTGTAAAAACATTATCGAACTATGTAGCCTACAATTTTCTTACACTTAATGTTTTTATATATTCCAATTCAATTCAGATATCAATTGGGTAATTTTTTTTTATAGTTAACGTCGTACTAGAGCAACACAACGGGCTATTGACGACGGTCCGGGATCAGTCCCTTAAGGGAAAGAACCGGGGACAACACCTCGTAATTTTGAACCACGGTCAGATGACGAGGATTGAAGGACGAGGATAGTCTTAAATTTTCTTTATTTCCGATCATAAATTTTAATTGAATTTAAACACCTTAGTCTACGTGTAAAAACATTATCGAATTATGTAGCCTTACAATTTTCTTACACTTAATATTTTTATATATTCCTATTCAATTCAGATATCAATTGGGTAATTTTTTTTTAGTTAACGTCGTACTAGAGCAACACAACGGGCTATTGACGACGGTCCGGGATCAGTCCCTTAAGGGAAAGAACCGGGGACAACACCTCGTAATTTTGAACCACGGTCAGATGACGAAGCAACACCTGAGCTGGCACCCCACTCTCCAAACTTCCACACCAACCCAACGTGAGGACTTTCGGCCACGACAGATTTAAGGTGCACCAGCCGCCTCTACACCATACGTTTACAAACATCCATGCCCGGACCCGGATTCGAACCAGGGACCTTCCGATCTAGAGGCTAACACCTTAACCACTATACCGGTTGGTCGGCCAGATATCAATTGGGGTGCTCATAGATAGATAGCCAATGAGAGGTCGTAGTATAAAATAGTCTTAAATTTTCTTTATTTCCGATCATAAATTTTAATTGAACGGTATTTAGAATCGGTTGTATGAGTTGACGCCAACTGTATTTGCCCAGGTGCAGAGTTATATTCAGTGTTCTGCAACACAACTCAAAGGAATTACAATTGTTCTGCAGGCATTTTGTCCGAATTTTGACAACTGCAATAAAATCCAAAACAGACGAAAAACACAATTATCAGCTAAATATGTATTACATATTTTATAAGAAAAAAACACATCTAAATAATATAACTTTATTTAAAACCAAGGCATACTTTCAGAATTTTCAATTCTATCGATAACTTTTGAAGTTAAATATTTTGTCATTGACATGGAAGATATGTTATTTATAAAGTGTTTGTGGTAATTTGGGCGGTGTAGGGAGGTTTCTCCGGAGCTAAAAAATAAAAAGGTGTGTCAAGGAGCGCGCTTTGCACTTCAGAACATTGTAACTTATGATTGAAAAAAACGGCAAAAAGTTTGATAAAATTAAGGAAAAAATTGTTCTACAGAGACTTTGTTCTGCGACGTACATCAAAGTTTTAAGCACTTTCTGCTACCGGGTGTATTTGATAGTTTTAAATATTGTAGACACGATTGATTTGTAAATTATTGTTTCTTCCAGATCATGGTTAGCCATTCAAAGTCATTGTTTTTAAAACTGCTAAGACCTACGAACATCCAGGACTAGACCTCCAAGAGATATATACCGAGGGCCAGAGGTTTAACTTATGCTATCAAGTCGATCCTTTAAATGTTTAAAACTGAATTATAACTAAGTTTTAAAAATGTTATAAATTATTCAGACTATGTTTGTTATATGAACAGATTTGTCTTTGCCGCATCAAAATTTTTATTTATTAATATCAGAAACATTTTATCTTGCAAGAAATGCGCATTGGAGCATACCAGTAGCAGATGCCACTGGTATGCTCCAATGTGGCTCCGTGCAATAAATTGTGTCGAAGTCTTGTTCCTATTGACATTCGACCACCCACATTCCCTTCAAGGAGCTTGGACCCCGAAGTGGTTGGGAATATCACTTGCGAACGGTTGAGACATTCGTTCATCAACGCTTCGAACTGTAAATCTGAGTGCCGACATGACCCTGCCTAGGCTCGACCCCCACCCCATCCCCACGTAAGGATAGGGAGCCTACGTGACGCAGACATGGCGGTAAAACAAAAATGAGGAAAAGAGACAAAGACTTTGAGATGCCCTCACACGAAGCTGAGACGAAATGCAAATAAAACACCATCGATTTGCGACTTGCTACTTGAACTTGAACTGTGCTCTTCACCTTATCCGAACGCCCTGTTCGGAAGCGGAAGCCTCAAGCGGTGGGCACATAGGCGCAGATTCTTTGCAGCCTATATTTGTGAGTAGAACGAGTCTTGTGCTACCAGACGGCCATCCCTGTCAGAATTGGAACGTCCGTCCTACATGCAGCCAATATTGGCAGATTCTTTGCGACATGGAATCGCACATAACGATACCAATAAATCCTGTATGATATCAAGTTCTATGAGTGTTTATTTCTGTACGTCACCGGTACACCAGACGCTACACTGTATATGAACACAACTTACAAGCTAGGAATGTTGTGGGCAGTGTCACAGAATGTTGTGGGCAGTGTCACAGAATGTTGTGGGCAGTGTCACAGAATGTTGTGGGCAGTGTCACAGAATGTTGTGGGCAGTGTCACAGAATGTTGTGGGCAGTGTCACAGAATGTTGTGGGCAGTGTCACAGAATGTTGTGGGCAGTGTCACAGAATGTTGTGGGCAGTGTCACAGAATGTTGTGGGCAGTGTCACAGAATGTTGTGGGCAGTGTCACAGAATGTTGTGGGCAGTGTCACAGAATGTTGTGGGCAGTGTCACAGAATGTTGTGGGCAGTGTCACAGAATGTTGTGGGCAGTGTCACAGAATGTTGTGGGCAGTGTCACAGAATGTTGTGGGCAGTGTCACAGAATGTTGTGGGCAGTGTCACAGAATGTTGTGGGCAGTGTCACAGAATGTTGTGGGCAGTGTCACAGAATGTTGTGGGCAGCGTCACAGAATGTTGTGGGCAGCGTCACAGAATGTTGTGGGCAGCGTCACAGAATGTTGTGGGCAGCGTCACAGAATGTTGTGGGCAGCGTCACAGAATGTTGTGGGCAGCGTCACAGAATGTTGTGGGCAGCGTCACAGAATGTTGTGGGCAGCGTCACAGAATGTTGTGGGCAGCGTCACAGAATGTTGTGGGCAGCGTCACAGAATGTTGTGGGCAGCGTCACAGAATGTTGTGGGCAGCGTCACAGAATGTTGTGGGCAGCGTCACAGAATGTTGTGGGCAGCGTCACAGAATGTTGTGGGCAGCGTCACAGAATGTTGTGGGCAGCGTCACAGAATGTTGTGGGCAGCGTCACAGAATGTTGTGGGCAGCGTCACAGAATGTTGTGGGCAGCGTCACAGAATGTTGTGGGCAGCGTCACAGAATGTTGTGGGCAGCGTCACAGAATGTTGTGGGCAGCGTCACAGAATGTTGTGGGCAGCGTCACAGAATGTTGTGGGCAGCGTCACAGAATGTTGTGGGCAGCGTCACAGAATGTTGTGGGCAGCGTCACAGAATGTTGTGGGCAGCGTCACAGAATGTTGTGGGCAGCGTCACAGAATGTTGTGGGCATGTTATGGGCAGTGTTACAGAATGTTATGGGCAGTGTTACAGAATGTTATGGGCAGTGTTACAGAATGTTATGGGCAGTGTTACAGAATGTTATGGGCAGTGTTACAGAATGATATGGGCAGTGTTACAGAATGATATGGGCAGTGTTACAGAATGATATGGGCAGTGTTACAGAATGATATGGGCAGTGTTACAGAATGATATGGGCAGTGTTACAGAATGATATGGGCAGTGTTACAGAATGATATGGGCAGTGTTACAGAATGATATGGGCAGTGTTACAGAATGATATGGGCAGTGTTACATACATAATTTGTCAAATTAACACACATTACAAACAAGCATGTTTCGCAATGTAAAATTTTATTACTCTTATAGCTCTGCATTTTCTATTTTAAGATTTTTAACTATAAATATGAATGATAACATAAATAAATTGGTTAATTTTTCCAAAGCTTTTGCTCCATATAGGTTTGTATATCTTTGTGATATTTACAATCTTTCTTTACATGATTATCAGTTTTCTTTTGTTTATTCTTTCGAAACATTCACAAGCTAACAAAGTTATGTTTCCTTAAGAAGTAATGTCTTTCCCTAAAACCCCATCCCGAAAAACTGCACAAAATAGATAACGGTTGGTTAGATCTTTACTGATACGCCAGTTAAACATATGATTACGAAGGAAATATTGAAGAGGAAAAGCTCTAACCCCTTAAAAGAACGAAATTCCCAAGAAGCGAGCCAGAGTGAACATGAGACATAATTCTACCGAGATAACATGAACAGAAGATGAAAATGTACCATCTTATACCGATAGTGATAAACATCTCTTTTTCAGAATTGCAATCAGACAATGCTGCAGACGACAACAATTAAAAATGGCGATTACGTTTTTGTTGAAGGACACCTTAAAGAACATAAAATTCACTCCTTTGGGGAAGTTGTGAATCAGAACAATGTTGATTTTGAAGTGTACGCCAAAAGAATTTTTTCATCTTAAAAATTTTCACAAACACATTAAGTTTATTCATATGAAAAATCAAAAATTATTGCTAAATTTCCTCTCTTAAGTCCATCAGGAAGGACAATGAGAAACATAAATGCTGCTTCTCCCTGTGAATTTAATTTCTTATCAAAATCAAAAATAGGTTTACAATTTATTTAATCTTATTTTATCATCTACTGCTGACTACAATCATTGCTAATGTTTTTTTTTCACATTTAAAGCTGTTCAATTATGCATAAGCTAATCAAAAGTGGTATTTTATTTTAAGACTACTTAAGGAATCATTAGATATCTGTACTTATCAATTAAAATGAATTTTAATAAAAGCCCATTTTTTCTATTTACTGTTGCTACCATAACTTAACACTGTATCCCAGTGTTACAATGTTCAGCACTACCAAAAACATTAAGTATTGGAAATAAATTTTACTCTTTAATTTTAATGATATGTAAGAGATCAAAGATCAATTCTGTGTTAAATGGCAAAATGTTATGTCACTTTTCCAAAAAAATTAAGTCCCATTCTGGAGTCTGGTTTGTTAATGTTTAGAAGGTGGCAAAATGTCGCAAGTCTTTCTCTTTCAGTTTATATGAGAAAGGTAGAAAATTGTAATTAAGTCAAGAACCACATGTTGAATCTTGAAATTGCTGTCACGAAAAATTAAAAAAATTGACTAATAACACATTTTGCCATCTAAACACAGAATTTAAGGACTTTGCTTCATATAGATGCATATCTTAATGCCACAGCTGGAAATAAACAATGTGTAACACTGCGCCCCCCCCCCCTATTTAGCGATATTTTCGTATTGTTATTTTTTCAGTTTGCTGTATAGTTTTGTGTGTTGCGCATTTCTTGTAAATTGCATTTCAGTTTTAAATAGATATTATAAAGTGTGCTACTATTTTTTTCAGCTATAGAGATTCTCATTTGAATCATATACACTCAAGAATTAGAAACCTTTGAAAGCAACAATTTTACCATGGAATTATATCGATAAATATATAATATGGCTGTTTAATTAGACAGGTCGGCATAATACTTGAATTTGCAGATGTAAAAAAGGGATGTTACAAAACTCCTATTTTACACAGGAGATTAAAAACTATACAACTTTAATTGTGGTGTTCATAAACCAAAGAAAAAAATTCAGATAATTGATATTACATAACTACTTATAATCCAAGTGTAATTTATGAGATTTTTTACCGACAGTGTGCCCCGTACAAAATTCCAAAAAAGTCGCACGTTTCCCCTTTTTACACATTTTACGAAGTGTTTCACTAAAATTACTGGGAAAAGAACAGAAAAATAACATTATGTGAGCAAAATTATTTAATTTTAGGAATAAAACTTCAAATATATTTTTATGACGTTATAAAAGCCAAGATGATTTGTTATGAAAAAGTTAAAAATGGAAATTATAATTTTTAACGTCGTACTAGAGCAACAACGATTGACGACGGTCCGGAATCAATCCTCTAAAGCTTCGGTTTTCTTAGGAAACCGTAGCGGTGATCTAGTGGCCGTGATGTAGCTGTGGGTGACGTCACAAAAACGTTGTTTATACTAACAGATGGTGTTGGTTTCCTAGAGAGCGTTGTTTAGAGCGTAACGAAAATTATTGGAGCCGCCATTTCCAAGTCTGTCGTCAAAGCGTTCTCAAACAGTTGGGGAGCGTTTTTTCTCTTGTCGCAAGATTTCATTTCCTGCGCCAAACGATTTGAGCGGAGGGGAGCAAAACAAACATTTTTGACTGCCATTAATCAGTTCGTTTTTGTAAAATCCGGATCATTAAACACAGAATAAAAACTTCAAAGGATTTGAAATCTGCGGGAAATTTGACACCGGACCGATACCTTAATTGTGATTTTCTTTAAATAATTATTTAATAAATAATTAAAAATAATCAAATGATAAATAATTGAATAATAAACTGTTTTCGGTATCGATCTGGCGTAGAATTTTACGGTGATTTGAAATCCGTTGAAATTTTCACTCTCTTCAACGATCCCGAAGTTAGAAACTTTGGACAACAGAATAAAAAGCCAATTGGTTTTGTTTCTCGAATAAAATAAACCCCGACAGCCGTCTGTGTTGCCCATTCTCCATCGTATTCTGTCCGTCTAAGTTGACACCTCTGAACTTTGTTTAGACGGCCGCCTAGTTATTCCCGCGGCATCATGACGTATCACGTCTGTTAGATAACGGCTCCACTTTCTTAGGAAACCGAAGCTTTAGGGAAAAAAAGATCCGAGGACAACAGTACTTCATTTTGAACCACGGTCGGATAATGAGCCAACCCCTGAGCTGGCACCACACTCACCAAACATCCACACCAACCCAATGTGTGGATTTTGTGCCATTTAAGGTGCACCAGCCCCTTCTACACCATACGTTCACGAACATCCATGCCCGGACCCGGAATCGAACCAGGAACCATCCGATCTAGAGGCTAACAACTTAACCACCAGACCGGTTGGTCGGTGAGTGACAAATGGACATCTGCACTGGTGGTTAGCCACTACATTATAGAAGAGTAATAATTCATCTGTTGCTCCGGGATGTACTGGATGCATTTTCCAACATCAGAAATTTTGCTTGATTGGGACCTTTCCTGTATGCTGGTTGGTCCGGCAATCCAGTGAGAAGAACATTTGATTTCCTCAGTGTAAAGGTGTTCTTACAGCATCGACCTGCATTCATGGTTTAAGTAACTTTATTGGCTCGTTGATGATAATGTGGCGGACAGAAGATATCTTGAAAGTTACTTTTTTAACATGTGTGACATAACTTTCATCAGAAATAAATGCCTTCTAAAAAATGAGGGCCACCACTTTTTAAACTCCTTTACATCTTCGGTAGTAGCCTTTATAACATTAAATCTTCCGGTATTGCTTTATTTTCTCATGAGCACTTCATATTCATCAGGCGAGTAGATCCGATCAGCTTTTCGAATTTGACGTTTCACTGTCCCAAAGTCCCTGTCACTGAGGAGGAAGAAATGATCCCTAATAGGGAAAAACATTTCAATTTTTTTTCAAACACTTGTAGTTATATTAGGGCCACGCACATTGTTAGCAGAGAATGATTTTTTTGTCCGCTGCATCCGTCCAAAAAGAGAAGCAGATTTGCATGTTCATTGGTTTTATTCCGGTTGATGTAAGTTACTAGCAGACTAGATTTAGTTTAGCCTTTGTTTTGCAATGCCTTCATGATACACGTGCAAGTCTGCTTTCCCAGTAGCCAGGTTATGTACCCTAAACGCATTAACCCAAAGCTTGCATAAATAAAATATATCTTTTACAGGTATGTTTGGGAGTGGCAAGTTCTGCACCGAGTCATAGCAAATTGCCGAAGTTTTCTTTTTAAAGTTAGCATCTTCCTTCATGCGCAACGAGACGTTCTTCATTTCGATATAAATTTTTTTAGCCCTACGCTTGTGAGCCAGCAGCTCTTCTTTCTGTGTCAAAGAGTGACTTATTCTTCAGTTTTTGCTCACGTTTCTCGCATGCAACGCATACATCCCCTTGAGGTCTTCCAAAGGAAGTCAAAGTTTTCATTAAAATACACACGAAAGTAGTCATCCCACTTTTGCTTGAGGATTGTCTGCCTTGAATTTTTCATATAGTATTTGGACACTAAAACGAGCATCTACGCACTTTTTTTTCTCTTCTCGAGTATCGGGCCATTTCGTTACAAGCGATACCAGAAAATTTATTTCGATGTGGCGGGTTTAATAGCATTGTAACCCGTTTTCTTTCCCCTCATATAATTTTCCTAAATCTACCAGGTTGTACAGTCGCTTAATTCCTTATTTTGTTATCACGTGTATAGAAAAAAAATGCCTTTTAGCATAAATTTACTGTCGAACCTTTTACCCTGACGCTTTACGAGAAAAAAATGTCGTTTCTTTTAGTCTTTGGATTGCATAGATCAGTCTATAAACGTGCCTGTGTCACTCCACCTTCTACGAGTCGCATCTCTTTTTTAATATGAGTGAAGCTAATAATGAGTCTTGTCATCTTTATTAGTCAATTCGTTAAAATCTATTGTTATTTTTGAAAAATCTTCCTCTGTGAGCTTGGAGAAACAAGCCATTTTGCAAGCACAATCAGGGCCTGTCGATCTGCCAGCTACAGCATTACCTGCATTGAGAAATCAGCCCATTCAGATTTCACAAAAAGCATAAACGCGTTCGATTGATGCTCATTTAAAAAATATATTTACTTACCAACATAGTTTAAGTTGCTTGTTCCTTAGTCATTTCTTCGGTATAGTTATCGATTGTTTTTTTTATCTTTCTGACAACTCCATCAATCACATTGCCTTCAGAAGACTGATTCCATAAAACCAAAACGTTCAAACTCACAACACTTTTAACCGAACTCTTCCTACCCAAATAATCAAAACACACAAGTTGTTACATAAAAATATGTGTAGAGGGCTCTATTGGCAGAGTACGTTAGTGTTCATCTGCACACAGGTATTTTATTGGCAGATGTCTTTCTCACAACCAGAAGTTGTTAAAAAAGGTGGCATTTGCAGCACATGTCACCTTTTTACAAAGTTTCGGATATATTGGACCCTCCATTTCTTCCAGTGAGGTTTCTTCTTGGAAAAAAACTTTTTACACAGTATGTGGGTCTTAGTATAAAAGGTATGCATCCGCCAATAAAATCATTTTTCGGAAAAGTGTCACATATCCGCTTTTACAACTGCCGATTCACTTATAGGAGAGGCTGCTAGTGCGACTTTATTACTAAGACACGTAACTAAAATGTAACCATTAAATATAACTGTCTGAAGTTTAATGAGATTAGAGGTAGTGTCAGGCTACTAACCAGTGTTACTTAGATCTCTAATAGGTTTACAGACAATCTAAAATTAGTCGAGTTGTCAAGTGACTTTAAAAGAAGTACGATCATCGGTGTGATACGAAATAGATTGGGTTTATTGATAGAATAATGGGAAAACTTCTCACAAGAACGGAAACAGCTTGTCCACAGATGTCTTTGAGAAAACATTTTCAAATTATCCAGGCTTCTTAGAGGTCCCACTTAAACAAATCACAACACAATTCAATATTAACTCTACACAATTTTAAGGAAAGTATGCTTGTCATCTCGTATGATATAAAATAACCAGAAAACGGTTCCTTACCCTTCATAAAATATCGATTAGTGATATTGCTCTTGAACTGTCGAAATTGGAATGACATTGATTGGGGAAACATTTCTGACGAATTGATTTTTGTCGTGCCACGTACCGAATTCAGTCGTTGAAACAATACTCTGTCTTGCCAAGTCATCACAACAAAATTTTGAGGTATGATATGGGATCTGTATAGTTTTTTTCCTAGTAGTTCCTTTTTTGATTCCTAGGTAGTTAGTGAAGTAGTACGACTACTTCATTAGTGCAGTTGACAAAGTTCTTCCATTTACGGAAGCAGCATATCCATCAGATAATGGATCCATGCACAATTGCTCAGTCTGTCACAAGGCCGATTGCTTTTTGAAATTATATACCTCACGGGCCGCATTTGGCCATGCTGTGCCAGGTACAAGATATACATTATCAAGTAATGCATACACACAATGAAAGCTTTACAGACACAAATGAGAAATAACCCAGGGATTAATACACCTGACACGAATCGAGCCCGCGCCGCCTACAACTCTGAAGTGGATAGCGCAGTGGACATACCCACTGTGCGACGACACACTACTGCATACAACCCCACTGTGCCTATCACAAGTTAAAATTATATCAAGAACATGAGTTGACTGTACCATTCTTGGTCTGATTGAGTGTTGCGCTTAGAAGATGTTAGTGGTATCCAATTCATACCAGTTTGTCTGCTATTGGCTTGCAAAATATTCCATAAAAACAGCATTTATAATATCGGGTACAAAATGCATGGAATAAATACTGTTCTTGAGTCAAAAGGGAGGAATCCAAGGTATTACACAGTTTTACTCATAAATTGGGCCTCACGATTACACTCTTCATCAATCACCCTACCCAACTCTGTGTATTGGTAGGATGTGCCGCGATCTACTCAAACTTATTTACCTCGACTTAGTTAATGATAAGGTTTGATTAGATAAATTTGTTTGGGATGTTTTATGGCGCAGGGCGCATTATTTTTACAGGCTGTGCCGAACACGACAATGTCAAGTAAATATGAAAATAGAGAAAGAAAGCTTGGGCAACCTGGGGTCGTTGTTCCCATGTGTACCAGACGCAGTAAACCACGTAGCAAAAGAATGGATCGCTAGGGTTCCTCACGTCCGTACACACTTAAGATGCTCCTCCAAGTGGAATTAATGATAAGGAATCATTAGATGAGATTTAAAGTAGAATACAAGCACAGAAACAAAATCAAAATTGAAAAAGTAGGTATTGGAATTAACGTTTCACTGGAGTAACATAATGGGTTATTCGCGACGGTTCGGTGTCAAACTCGAGGGATCTGAGGACAATAAATAATTTTTAACCAAGATCAGAAGACGAGGTCACACCTGACCTGGCACCCTACTCTCCAAATTTCCGTACCACGCCAACGTGAGAACGCCAGTCCCCTTGTACTCTAACGGCCATATTCACAAGTCTCGAGTTAACTCGAGGATCAGTTGATCCGCGAGTAAGAGTTAACTCGAGGATTAGCAAGAACGGTATTCTCAAACAGCGTGTTAAGTGATCCGGGGATTAAAATGAGACGCTCGCTGTGATTGGCTACCTCACGATCACGTGGTATAGTTTACATTGGTTATGACGCCCGAATCTGCATTCATACTGATCAAGCACGTACTTCGCCGTAGAATTGATTCCAAATCGTGAATAAATAGGACTTATACAACATTTTAATAAGGGTTTGGGGGAAAAAAATGCAAAGGTATTTAATTTGAAATTGGATTTTTATCGAAACCTAAATTTTGCAAGAAAGAATTGTACACAATGTCTTGACAGATGTATGTAATCCGATTATCTTTGTACTTGTCAGTATGGGTGTGTGTTGGTGGTGTGAAAAGTGACTTGCATTATTGTCAATTTTATTTCATTCATAATAAATCAACAGAATAATTTTTATTCTACGACGAATTTGTATCCGACATGGTCGTTTTCTACCGTTCGAATCTATGGCTTATAGGACATAGAGATAGCGCCATCTATCTTTTCGCTAAGCTGCTTGTTTAAGATTTACGCAGCTACCTTTATTTTCATTTTTCTTTTGAATTTCTATAAAATTATGTTTTAAATTTTCCATTTAAGCAATATTATGATGAGGACATGAACTGCTACGCAGCAGGTGCTCCGTAATGATGCGTCGAATCCAGTGACCAGTGGTCGCAAGATTACTATACTTTAGCATAGAATGAAACGTGTCATCCATTTTGTTTTTCAGAATATCCTTCGCAAAAAGGTAGTACTGCGCATGCGTAACTCTTGCTCGCGAGTTAACTCTCCGATTTCGGAGGATTAAAATGTAACACCGAACCGGCAGTTTAAACCACGGATCAGGACTTGTGAATACGGTTTTTTCGATAACTCGCGGATTATCGTTGATTCTCGAGTTAACTCGGACTTGTGAATACGGCCGTAAGATCTTTGGTTGGATTTGAACTAGCTAACTTTCGGTTGCTATTCAGTTTCACTTTCAACCGGGCTACGGCTGGACGTAAAATAGTAAAAGTAAACTGACAATAATTGGAAGAAAGCAAGCAATTGCCGTGTTTTTTTCAGACGTTTATATTTATAAAATGGACTAATGCTTAGACATAAATGGACTAATGTTTAACATAAATTTGCCTCTGAATGCATTTATGACTGCAAAAGTTCGAAGCCTTTGAATAGAGAAATTAAAATACTTACGATTTGTACTAATAGCAGTTTTGTATTGCTTTCGTAGCCTTGAGTTGGCGTCAGTATAATTGCTACAAAAAAGAATAACCAAACTTTCAGCATTTCCGAGGTCTGAGAGAAGGCGAAGGTTCCCACTTCTGAAATAAAAAAAATATATATATTTTTTTTTAACTGTGGTACTACCAGCTTATTCTTTAACATCTGGACATTAACACATCTCGGCTCTTTTTTTATAAGAATGTGTGATGACATTCTTGTTCCGATTCATATAAGATCAATTAAATGCGCGTTGTCGCAAGAATACTGTAATTTAACACAGAAAGAATGAAGTGTCGTCCATTTTGTTTTGTTTACAGTATATCTCTTCCTTTGCAAAAAAGATGTATACGATGTATGATGTTACGCATGCGTAACACTCAACTGAGAGTTGATTCTCCGAAAAATCGGAGAATCACAATGTAACACCGAAACTGCGGTTTAAATCTAGAATCAGGCATTGTGAATACGGTTTTTTCGATAACTCCGGGATTATCGTTGTTCAGTGGTTTGACTCGGACTTGGGAATACGGTCGAAATAAATTAAATCATACCAACCAATTGATCTCACTTCGGTCCCCGCAAAAATTTTCGAAAACATGCTGTTACAAACGCCTTAAAAAACAATTCTTAAAGAACCAATTGAAAATTCCCATCTATGTTTCTTACTCAGATAGCAATTTTTTCATGTTTATGAAGAAATTAAGAAAACCCCAGATAAAAAATATTTTTATAGGACTACCAAAGATATTCACGCAGCATGATTCTATTCAGAAAAATGTAAAAAATAACATCAAAGGTTGAGCAGCTCAATGCATTCTCAATTTTGTCAAAGAAAGATGTCAAAGTCAAGTGGAGATATTTTATTTCCGAAGTTCATTCGCGACGAGGTTTAGTGCAAGGTGACGTTCCATCAGCTCATTTTTATATTTCCGATATAAAATATTTATATAAACTAATCTTCATGGTCTAATAAATGCCATTTATACAGACGACATTTATATAATATGCACCGTATCCAATCTTAAAATATTTACATAAAACTCCAAAACACACTTGACAAAATTTCGAAACGGTGCAATTATATATTAGGTATAAGAAATCCGTCCGGACTAATATTCTATCAACCTTTCCCACAAGAGATACCAAACTATCCCTTAACAATCGTAAGCAAACACATCCGTTGGACAACTCAACTGAAATTTTTTGATGTTTTATTCTCCAAACAAGAAAATCCGAACCACACTTCAATTACATTTGAACAAAAACCAAAAGAACTTGCTTATTAAAGGCTTTCCAACAGTATTCATGGTGCAACAACCAAAACTATTTACATCAATTGGTTCAATTTTGCGTCCGAAGCCTATTGACTATAGTAGCATAACATAATTATCCAGAAAATCTCCAACAAATTTTAGAAATAGCTTAAAATTTAACTTTAAGAATCGCTCTTGGCTTATCAAGATAAACTCCTTTACTTACTTTCAGAAAGATATCAAACAAATCAAAAAGGATCACTAGATTGAATGTCAAATTTTTGGATCAGTCATATAAGCATCAATGAAATTTTTATTAATACCCACCACCGCAAAATTCTAAAGCAAACCAACGAAAGATCAAAATGAACCTTAATTTTCAACAGAACGGAAACCACAAAATTTTCAATTCAAGATTCAGAGATAGAACACTTAATCATTTCCATATAATTACCAGATGCATCAAAATCGGTTATTTCCATTGATTGCTGGTTGGTGAGAATTAACGTTAATCCATTTTCAGTTCAATGCAGAAGCATTAGCAATTTTCCAAGCAGTAGACAACTTAACAGTTCCGAATAAAAAAATACGCTATTTTCTACGATAGTAAATCGGTTATAACGGCGCTGACCAAGATTAACGTTCTCTCCTACAGTAGTTCTTTGTTTAAGAAACAAATTGGTTTAATCACATTTAAAATCAGCTAACATCACATTATTTTGGAAACCAGGTAATCGGAACATAAGAAATCAATGAAAAAGTAGATAAACTTGCAAGTTATAAATCAAGACATTTCTTTGCAATGGATATCTCAGAAGATCTAACTAGACGAATTGAAATCGATAAACGAACTGAATAATGGATTGCAAGCAAGTACCATTCTCGACTTTAGGAAATATTTCAGATTTACAAAATATTTTTAAATGACCAAACAGAAGAGATTTTTTACTATCCAGATGCCGAATTAAAATGTTAGTCACACGCCCTCATTGTTCCGATTCAATCTAAGAATTAGCGGAATGTGTTGTTGTTGTTTCTTATGCCTACACTGGCAGACCAGAGGAGTGCCAGGCCCGTCGAAGACGGCAAGAGGCGAGGGGGGTGCGCCTTCCATGTTATTGAGCCCCATTGGGAGGAAGTCCGACTTTGCTCTACATACATGACACATCCGTTTTACAGGATGGTCCCTTTCATACATCCATTCACTCACACATATCGTAATTTAGATTCCAATCAGAGGCCGATAACCCCCTGATCAGGTACCACCAGAGGTATTGATTTGGTATGGGAACATGGGGGACATTGTGACCACGACCTATTTAACGTGCCCCAGTCACCATTAGTGAACACGACGGTCTTTAGCCAGGTCGAAGCGCCGATCTCGCAATCATCAGAATTGGAGGCTCCGCCGAGGACAGAACCCACAACCCTTCTGATGCGAGTCCGACGCTCTACTGACTGAGCTACCGCGGCTCTAGCGGAATGTTCAGCATGTAAGTATTCAAAAGTTCAAATTGTACTCGATTTTGCATAAAATACAATAATGAAGGAAAAAACTTTTCCAGTCCTTAAAACTTCAAATATAATTTGTAACTTCTGCAATCTGATTGCCCGAGAATTTGAAAACAAATCTACAATTAAAAAAAACTAAACCTATTTCTAATCTACAAACAAATTCTAAGCAATAATTCTACCTTTCTAACAACCAATAAGTAGAATCCAAGACCAATGTTTGAATATCTTTGAATATCTACGAAAAAAACTTACAAACACATATCTGGAGAATGCTGTTAATGATTTAGCAAGGAAAAGCATAACGCAAACCAAAATAACATTTTTTAAACAATAAACTATTGTAAAGGAATAAATAAAAAGTGCGTGACTTAAATTAGTCTTTATTACGTGCTCCATGTTTTGTTTTTCTCCGACACCGATTTAACGTTTTCCTGTATATAACGTTATTTCTTTCTGGTCATTTGAAATACGTTAAATCGGGGTTTCACTGTATCTCTCATTTCTTGATTCATCATCTCATTCATGTGATGTTGAAATTAAACTTCTGAGTGACATGACGCTCTTGGTTTAAAAACAATGATGGAGATTCAAAACACAGGTTGACTGATCATTATTTGTTCTCTCGAAAAAAGGATAAAGCTTTATCATTCTAGATTGAAGTTAAGAATTCGTCAGTGGATTCTTGATCATTGCTTCTAATTATTATGTCACACACTATATCATATGAACGAAACCATGCTTTTTTAGCTTGTTCGTGTTAGTTGATTAAGCTTTGGTTTCGTAAGAAATTGGAGCCGTTATCTAACAGCCGTGATACGTCATGATGCCGCGGGCATAACTAGACGGCCGTCTAAACAAGAATCAAGAGGTGTCAACTTAGGCGGACAGAATACGTTGGAGAATGGGCAACACAGACAGCTGTCGTGGTCAATTTTATTCGAGAAACAAAACAAAGTGGTTTTTTATTCTCTAGTTCAAAGTTCCTAACTACGGGATTGTTGAAGGTAGAGTGAAAATTTCAACAGATTTCAAATCAGCGTAAATTTCTACGCCAGATCGATATTAAAAACAGTTTTATTGATCAATTATTTACCATTTGATTATTTAATTATTTATTAAATAATTAATTATTTAAAGAAAATCACATTTAAGGTATCGATCTAGTGTCAAATTTTCCGCAGATTTCGAATCCGTTGAAATTTTTATTCTGTGTTTAACGATCCCGATTTTACAAAAACGAATTATTCAGTAGCATTCAAAAAAGTTTATTTATATTGCTCCTCTTGGCTCGAATCGTTTGGAGCAGGAAATGAAATCTGGCCGCTACAAGAGAAAAAACGTTCTCCAACTGTTTGAGACCGCTATGACGACAGTCATGGAAATGGCGGCTCCGATCATTTTCGTTACGCTCACAAACAACGCTCTCTAGGAAACCAACACCATGTGTTAGCATAAACAACGTTTTAGTGACGTCACCCAACGATACATCACGGCCGCTAGATCACGGCTACGCTTTCTTAGGAAACCGAAGCTTTAGTTCTGATTTTGCCGGCAGAATTGATTCCAAATTATGATTAAATTGAACGCATAATAAGGCATATCTTGACAAATGAATAATCCGATTCTCTTTTTACTTGTCAGTATGGATGTGTTTTGGTGTAAAGTGTTACTTCATAATACACTGTGTTGCTCACCCAATCGTACTAACGTTCGCTCTCATTGGGTTCTACTCTTGCAAGCCAGAATATAAATCGAACCAGAACACATCTGGTGATATCTATTTTATAGAAAATGTAATCACGTTCTTGTTCCGCTTGATACAAGATTAGTTAAATGGACGTTGTTGCAAGAAGAATGCAATTTAGCACAAAATGAAATACGTGTCGTCCATTCAGTTTCTTTCGCAAAATAATAGTACTGCGCATGTGTAACACTCAATCGAGAATTAACCTTAACGCTGCGGCAAACATACAATTGTTACCAATAACATTTCGTTTACACCATTGGCATGGTATAGATCTGTGTAATGGGGTTGTGATCCCCTTTTTAAGTGACCATTGGCGTCGATCACCATTTCCGAGCTTTCGGCGACCGACCTTCTAGAGGGTTCCTCCTTTTTTTCCGTACCCACCCTGTCGACCGTGAGATGTGAACGCTTTGGGGCAAAGACAGAAGGTCGCTCCGGTGATATCTATCTCGCACCAAACGATACGCCGCACAATACTATGAAAAGAAAGCGTCAGTCGTAAATGCCACTCAAGGATCAATCGCTCAAATTAGGTAAGGGAGTTCGGACATGCAGACGAAAGAGCCATTCTGCTAGACGATTGAAAAAATCTAAGCACCGCAGCGTAAATATTAATTCGCCCATTTCGAAGTATCAAAATGTAACACCGAAATGGCGGTTTGAACCACGGATCAGGCATTGTGGAAAAGGTTTTTTCGATAACCCGGGGATTAATGTTGATCCGCGGGTTAACTCGGACTTGTGAATATGCCCGTTACCGATACAGATGAGAAAGACGTTCAAAGGATTCGATCCAGACTGGAATAGTCAGTCTCAGCCAATTGTAAACCAATAGAACCACGGCGATCCAGAGTTCCTTCGAGTAGCTATTTTAATTAACGTCGTACTGGTGCAATAAGAGTGTCTTTAAGAGTTGATAGTATTTTTGTATCAAACACTTCCTTCATCAGAGCAAAATTGTTGCTTTCAGTACCAAAATCCCTTCAGAAATGTCTCCTAAAATTTTACCTACAGCCCAGTTGGTTCTCAAGCTACAACCCCTTTCTATTCTTCCTTAGTTTAGGTTAGGTTATCGATTCTAAATTTGAAACTAATATACATGTTAATCTACGATAGAAAATCGCTGTACTGGAGAAATTCTCAAAACGGGTTACACAATCTCCACTTATATTTTAAAAATTACTACGAAATTCATTAGAACTACTTACTTAACACTCTGGTTCAATTATCACTAGAACACGCCAGCGTTTTATTTGACATCAAATGTTTCACCTCATTTCATATTGAAATTATACTGAGTGGCCGAATATATATGATCATAAAAAGTGAACGGTACCCCAGTTAGTAGGTATTTTAATTAACGTCGCACTGGAGCAACACAAAGGGCTATTGGTAATTGTCCGGGTAGGTAGGAATTTTAATTAATGTTGCACCGGAGCGACATAAAGGGTCATTGGTGACAGTCTGGGATCAATCCCGAAGGGAAAGAACTGAAACAACACCATGTATTTTCGAACCACGGTCAGATGACGAGGCAACAGCTGGGCTGACCCCTCAGTCTCCCAAGCTTTCATACCACACCAAAGTGATAGGAATGGTCCGAGATCAAACCCGAAGTAGATTCGAGACACCGTGTAATTTTGCACCAAAGTCAGATGACGGGGTCACACCTAAGCTGACACCCCACTCTCCGAACTTCCACACCACGTTTACTTGAAGACGTTTGAGGACACGACGCATTTGACGTGCACCAGTCTCCTTTGTACTCGGTCTTTGATTGAATTCGAACTCGCGATCCTGCGGTAACTAATCTCACAGTTCGTAGAGAGCCGACCAACCGGTATAGTGGTTAAGGTGTTAGCCTCTAGATCGGAAGGTTCCTGGTTCGAATCCGGGTCCGGGCATGGATGTTTGTAAACGTATGGTGTAGAGGCGGCTGGTGCACCTTAAATCTGTCGTGGCAGAAAGTCCTCACGTTGGGTTGGCGTGGAAGTTTGGAGAGTGGGGTGCCAGCTCAGGTGTTGCTTCGTCATCTGACCGTGGTTCAAAATTACGAGGTGTTGTCCTCGGTTCTTTCCCTTAAGGGACAGATCCCGGACCGTCGTCAATAGCCCGTTGTGTTGCTCTAGTACGACGTTAACTAAAACTACCATTACCTACCACAGTTCGTAGAGACAAATATTATCAACCGGAGGAGTGGAGTTCGAAAATTCAATCCAACCAAAGATCGTAGTATACATAGGGGCAGGAGCACGTTAAATCTTTTATGGCATCAAATGACCTAATGTTTTCATGGTGTGGAAGTTTGAGGAATGGGATTCGAACTCAGAAGCTGATAACGTCATCTGACCATCGTCGAAAATTACGTGATGTCCTCGGATATTTTTATCCCGGACCGTCGTCAATAGTCCTAGATGTTACTATGCGATGTACTTAGTTGAATTAACGTCTGAGTGAAGCAACACGAATCGCGGTATCCCGGTTGGAAGTAATTGTAATGGTAATTTGTAGTTAACGTGGTACTAGAGCAACACAACGGGCTATTGACGACGGTCCGGGATCAGTCCCTTAAGGGAAAGATCCGAGGACAACACCTCGTAATTTTGAACCACGGTCAGATTTCGAAGCAACACCTGAGCTGGCACCCCACTCTCCAAACTTCTACACCCAACGTGAGGACTTTCGACCACGACAGATTTAAGCTGCACCATACGCTTACAAATATCCATGCACTGACCCGGATTCGAACCAGGACCTTCCGATCTAGTGGCTAACACCTTAACCACCAAACCGGTTGGTCGGCGAAACATTTGAAGAAAAAAATCATTTTGAGAAAAAGCAAATAGAAAACGATATTGGAAGTTGCTTTGTTAAAAATTCACAATTTATCCTGTGTCGATTGGGACGACCAACCGGTATAGTGGTTAAGGTGTTAGACTCTAGATCGGTAGGTTCCTGGTTCGAATCCGGGTCCGGGCATGGATGTTTGTAAGCGTATGGTGTAGAGGCGGCTGGTGCACCTTAAATCTGTCGTGGCCGAAAGTCCTCACGTTGGGTTGGTGTGGAAGTTTGGAGAGTGGGGTGCCAGCTCAGGTGTTGCTTCGTCATCTGACCGTGGTTCAAAATTACGAAGTATTGTCCTCGGATCTTTCCCTTAAGAGACTGATCCCGGACCGTCGTCAATAGCCCGTTGTGTTGCTCTAGTACGACGTTAACTAATAATTACCAATTACCTGTGTCGATTGGTGGATATGTCTTTATGCTGATTGCTAGATGTGGCAAGGCCTCATACTATTCAAGGTTTCTTCTGTTAGCAATAGACGAGTTTTTGTGTATAGTTGTGAAATTATTTTATTCCTGCACACCAATTACCAATGCTAATCTCAACAATAACTGTTAAAAGACAGCTGAAACGTTGCAGATATGATGTTATGCGTTTCCCTTACAATTAGATGCTGCTACTTACTTGTGTTCGTTGTATCAAACATGAAAGTTTGTTTCAAGGATTATATGAGGAAGCTAGAAACAGAAACAAAAAAAAAGCAGTCAATACTTTTTATTGTTCAGGGCCGTTTCAAAATAAAGGGTGGGTTTGGGGCCGAGGTTGCCCGGTTGGTAAAATCGTGGATTAGCAACTGGAGTGTTGCGATTTCGAAAATTGATCCAACGTGGGGCGTGGCCTGTCTGTTAATCGTCCCCAACTGTCCTCACGTTGGCGTGCTGTGGATGTTTGGAAAGTGGGGTGCCATTTTAGTTGTTGATCTCATCGTCTAACTGTGGTTTAAAATTATGAGGTGAACACCTTGGATCTTTCCCTTCGGTTTGATCCTTAACCGTCAGCAATAGTTCGCTGTTTTGCTGAAGTGTGACGGAAATTAACTATATTCCTACCTCTTTCGATCACAGTTTTTTTTTTTCGTTTAAATTTAGCCGAAGCGGTCAGCTCCACGATCGTGTTTCTCTAGTCAAAAACGAGCTTCAGGTTTCATCTTTTCGTGACAGATTTGAGTGTTGAAAAGGACTTTTTTTTAGTTGTTGTAACTGCTGATGAAAAGGGGGCTTATGGGTGATCCACAAACGACCTAATCTTCATATTGGAAGACTCCATTCTATCCCAGTCCCAAAACGATAGGAAAGAGGCGTAAAGACGATGCTGATTTTCTATAATGTAGTATTAATGTATCACGGGAATCTATGTCCGGAAATTTAACAAATATAATTTAAAGTTTGGTAGCACTTGGGAGGAATGAGTTTGTCGCTCTTTAAATAATCAGTCCCTTTTTACAATGTTGGCGAAACGATAGTGTGACTCATGCTACTTCCAGGTGAAACTACATCGAGAATCATGGTTTGGTAAAACAGATGTTCTGTTGTCAGATGGTAGCAACTCATTGGGAAGTTACAACTCATTGGTTCAACTCAGGGAGACCATGCAACTAGAGATAACCAAAGGAATTATATCATTGAACCCAAAATGAGGCTCTTCCAATGTGCTGCTGTTCTATGATTTATTTTCATAGCCGACAACACTTCATCTCACAAAGTATGTTTAATCATGGATTTCTTTAAGAGAATATTCTCGGGATGTACCAACTCGGGATGATCAGTAAATTTCTAGTTGATGACACGGCCTTGAAAGTGATATATTTAAATCTTCCATATATTGTAAAATGCGCTTGGAGTGTTGTCTCCCACATATTGTAGAGCGCATTGTGTGAGCGCGTGGGTGACATTGAGGCATTAGACACTAAGAAGAGAGGTGCTCTCCTGATGAAAGAAAGGCTTATAGAGGTCCTTAGCCCTAACAAGAATGAGGCTTCCTTTGCCATGACAAAGTGGTTCATTCACAACCTTGTCATACACTATCAACCAACAAGTATTTGGACACCCATGCAAATGACGATATCTGCGGTCCTGATATACGGCACGCCCTCCTCCGTTAAATATCGTGTAGGAAACAACATTGGCATGAGTCGCATGAAAAATGCCACGAAGTACAGAGTTATATGATTTCCAGAGAAGTGTAATCGTTGGGTATCACAGAAATGTCCGATCCTTAAGGGACTTATCTAGCGAGCTGAATTACCCACAATCGACAGTGGTCAATGTGATTCAGAAGTGGAAGGTAAGCGGGGATGGTCGGAATGTACCCCGAGTCAGCAGACCCACGAAACTGGAAGATAGAAACCGACGGGGGCTGTCCAGAGAAATTCGAAAGAACCGTACCCAACCAATGGCCCACATATTCCAGGAGTTTCAACAGCCATCCGGGAGTGTTGTTTCGATTAATACCATCCGTAAAGAAGCACGTCTGCTTGGTTTTCATGGTCGTGCTGCCGCCCACACGCCTTTGATCACAAAGTCCAACCGCGCTGCTCGGATATTGTGGTGCAAAGCACTTCGAAAGTGGACCGTAGATCAGTGGAAACGGGTTCTCGGGAGCGACGAATCAAGATTCACCCTCTACAGTTCGGATGGCAGGGTCTGGGTCTGGTGTCTGCCTGGAGAACGCCTCCTCTGCCAGAATGCATTGTGCCCACAGTAAAGTTCGGCGGAGATGAAATGGTCTGGGGTAATTTTCCTGGTATGGACTAGGACCCTCGGTCCAAATTCATGGTAAGCTCAACGCCGAGACCAACTGCACTATTTTGTATGACAGTGTGCTTCCTACGTTGTGGCAGTTTTACGGGTTGGGCCCATGTTACTTCCAGGACTACAACTCCAGCTGCCATGTTAAAAGGTCCACCATGGATTGGTATGGTGACAACGGGGTTAACCGTATGGCCTGCACAGAACCCTATTTTGTATGACAGTGTGCTTCCTACGTTATGGCAGTTTTACGCGTTGGGCCCATGTTACTTCCAGGATTACAACGGCAGCTGCCATGTTAAGAGGTCCACCATGGATTGGTATGGTGACAACGGGGTTAACCGTATGGCCTGCACAGAACCCTATTTTGTATGACAGTGTGCTTCCTACGTTATGGCAGTTTTACGCGTTGGGCCCATGTTACTTCCAGGATTACAACGGCAGCTGCCATGTTAAGAGGTCCACCATGGATGGTATGATGACAACGGGGTTAACCGTATGACTGGCCTGCACAGAACCCAGACCTGAACCCTATCGAGAACTCTTGGACGAGTTGGATCGTCGAATCAAGGGGTGCAACAACCGTCCAAAATCGGTGAAGGAACTTACATGTCTTATCCAAGAAAATACCAATAGCCGTCATACAAGGACTTGTAGAAAGCGTGCCCTGGAGGGTTGAGGCTGTGCTTGCCTTTCGTGGAGTCTCCGCCAATTATTGAATATGAATAAATTTTGTTTTTATATTCTATCACAGGTGTCCAAAAGATTATTGATAGATAGTGTATTTGTTGTCAATAAACCGTTCTTGTTAGAACGAATTGTATTAATTAGAATACAGTCCACTAATAGAGTTATTGGATTAACAGATATTAGTATAACAAAAATAATTATATTTTTCAAATTTGTACCGTGAACCAAAGATTCGTCCAAAATTATACCACTTTTCGAATTCGCATCGACAACCAAAGATTTGTCACAAATTATTTCATCTATTTATGAAATACAAAATATACTCAAAATAAATAGCTTACCCTTTTAGTCCGAAAACGAGATACGGAGTTTTGTGAACATATAAAGCAGGCTAACGAATGACACTGATTTAATAAACTAATCACCACACGTGAAAATATTCCACCACCTTATTGATACCTTGAGGATAGGCAATTTTGTATTTGCCAAGAAAGCTCTGACTCAATATAAAAAGAAGATAGAACAGTCAAACAAGCATCGGGATGTTTTCCCGCTTTGTTGAGCAGTGTTTTGTTGGAAAATAGCCAGACGGTACAATTCTTTCGGAACCATTGTTTAAAATATTCAAATGTTCTTTTCTTTTTTTGGTTTTGAATAGTCTGCTCATCAGCACTGTAGGTGTTTCCAATGCATGCAAAGTGATACTGCTATTTTGTGTTACAATGATAAAGAATGATTTTAACGTAAAAGAGCTAGGCTGAGGCTGGTGAACATGAAAGAAATTGATGAAGGCCACATTTTGTATTGGAAACGGTCACGTCACCCCAATTTAAGTACTTACAACAGGACTCAAACATTTAAAACTGATTACACAGGTCCTGCAATGAAAAAGTTGTTTTCATATGTGATTTTAATAAAAGTTTTAAGTGCGGAATTCCACCACGCGTCAGGATTTTTCACAGTAATGGAAAATATAATTTGAAATTATACACTTTTTATATAACATCTTTGATGTCTTATGTTTTATGTATACACTCAAACCTGTTTTTGTGCAGTGGATAGGGACCGCATAAAAAAAAAACGCATAAAAAGAATCTTCGAAAACTTTACGAGTAGCTGTAAAAAAACATTTTTCGCAACACATTTTTAAAAACAATTTATGCGGTGAATTGGGACCGCATAAAAAAAGTATCACGTAGAAAATAAATCAAAACCTTACGAAATAACTAGAAATTGCTTTTTTAAACGAAATCAAGACACGAGGCTTGGCAACTACTTGGAATCTCGTCAAACCTTTTGCCACAATAAATAGCTAAAAAGTGCAAAAAATTTAGAAATGCGAAATTAATTCAGAGCGAAAGAAACACGAGTTTTCGTTTTATTCCCGTTCTTTGAAAAATATCGTCTGTCCCAAATATTCGGAAATCGTTAACATTGAGCAAAGAACAAAAATAAGACTCGAAATAAATTAAGTATCAGAGCTGAAATTCCATAAAAAAAATAATTTTGGAACAAAAAATTGATTTTTAGCAGTACTGGTAAAATAATCTAAGTACGTATTAAAATTTTTTTTTTAATTTAAGTACACTCATGTCCATAACTTAAGGATGATGCCAGCTCCGGCAAATAAAGCTTCAGAAATAAAACAAACGTGACTTATTCATAAAGCCCATTTATTAAACAAAAGATAAAGAACAAAAAAAGATGGTGTTTGTATGATACCATTCATAGAAATTACGATTTTTGCTCACTGGAGCAATTACAAAAAATATCGACCTTACAAAAACTTAATATGACATGGCTGGCATGATAGTTAATACATTGTATGCCTCCCAGACGATGAAATACAGTCCGTACAACGCATAGGCATGCTGAGGATCAAATTATCGATCTGATCTTGCGGAAGATCACTCAGCAAGCAATGCTCTCCGAAGTTCCGGTACACATGTAGGAGGTGGTTGACGGGCTGTAACTGGTCGGTCAAGCAATGTCCCACACATGCTCTATCGGATTCAAGTCAGGTGAGAATGCTGGCCATTTCATACGGGTGATATCCTTATATTCAAGGCATTCGTTTACAATGTTTGCACGGTGAGGACGGGCGTTGTCATCCATACAGACAAATTCTGCGCCCATGGCACCCCTAAACAAACGTACATGTTGTTCCAGAATGATGTCCCGATAAATTTGGCCTCTCAAGGTTCCGATTTGAACATGTAGATCCGTTCTGGAGCCCAGTATAATTCCGCCCCAAACGAGCAATCCTGCACCACCGTAACGGTGTCTTTCAAAGATGTTGTCTTGGTGGTAGCGGGTACCTGGCGTTCTCCATATGAACATTCGCCGTCGAATCAGACTGCAAGCTAAACCTGGACTCGTCGGAAAACATCACACAAGCTCACCGTGACGATGTCCACATTGTATGTTCTCTACTCCAGGTTAACCGCTGGCGACAGTGAGTTGCCGTGAGCGGAACACATCTGACAGGCCTGCGAGCATATAGACCAACATGTCCCAAACGTCTGTAAACGTTTTGTCTTGAAACTGTCGTACCCGTGGCTGAAGATAGTTGACGAGAAAGGTCGGATGCTGTGCTCCGTCTGCTTCTTTTTGCAGTGACTGCCAAATACCGGTCGTCATTCGGCGTTGTAACTCGGGGAAACTTGTACAGTAACGTCTATTGACATTTCCATCTGTTTGGAATAGTTGCCAAAGCCTAGAGGTGACACTTTGGGCGATTCGAAGTTCCACTGAAACTTCCGTCTGAGTACGCCCACATTCCAGGCAGCCGATAATTCTACCGCGTAAAAAATCGACATGCGTCCTTTGTGCCATAATTATTCGGTTGTGACGCCGAGCGGCTTACAGAATGCTTGTGAACAATTTTATTTCTTTGCTATCATTCCTTATGTATACCTCTCTTACACTCTCGTCATTGTGACGTACTATCAGCGTCATCTGATGGCTTCCTGTAATTTGGATGTTATTCTTAAAGATGTGTGCGATAATTCTACAGGTGAAATTTTTACTTTAGAGTTCGATTTCCGTGTGATTCTAATTATCCTTAATTTATGGACATGAGTGTAATTTTTATTGATAACTTACTTTGAAATTGCAGATTGTAAGTTACGATTTTTTCCCCCTTTTATTGCTCACATTCCTTTAATTGATTTGTTATCGAAGTAGTTTCAGTTTTCGCGCTTTTCCTTAAGTTCTAAGGCTTAACCCTATTCAGAAAGAATTCTACAATGCTTCGTTCGTTGGATTGCGTTTGCAAGTAGCGTTTTAAAAAGTAAAGTAAAATATCAGGATATATAAGTAGGAAGATATCAATAGGAATAATTTAAAAAAAAAGGAAAAAAACCTTTTTAATACAATGGAACAAATTTCACTTGCAAATCTTCTAATTTTTCTGTGTGATATTTACTCTAAATATGTCCGTTGTTGTGCCTTGTTTCGTCAATTACGTCCAGGTTTAACACCTTGATTTTTAAAAACTGTCGGAAAGATGTAAAAAAGTGAGAAAAAAAACGCCGTTTAGAAAAACGTCCGGATTTTGGACGTCCATCTTGGATTTGTTTAGATTGGCTGCCATCTTGATTTGGCGCAAAAATTTAATTTGGCGACTACCAGATCGATACTAGACCTCCACCAGTTGCACTTACAGTTCTAGCTATAGCTAGGAATGTAATCTGGCGGGTTTTGCTTTCGCAGAGAAGTTCCTGAGCGGCTGCTCTCGACCTTCGGTGTAGCTGGAATGAAACAGGAATGTAATACTTTATTCACGGTTTCCTTTTCAAATTTCGTTAATGGTCATTAAAGATATTAGTATTAAAATCATCTAATCACATACAGCAATTTGTGCACATTAGTTATGAAAAAATATTCCAAATTAATTTACTATTCGACCGACCAACCGGCCTAGTGGTTAAGGTGTTGGCCTCTGGATCGGAAGGTTCCTGGTGTTAAAATATGCCCATTATTACTTGCAAACCTGGCAATGCATACTTTTGTATCAGCAGAGTGGCATCACTTGTTATGTGTTGTCGCTTCCCTTTTTTTCCACCACGCTTTTTTGCCATGTGATTTTTCCCAACCTGTTTTTCTCACAGTAACTAAATGTTTGACTAAATAAATAGTTTGTTATATTGATTGAACTCTCCTCGTGTTTTATATTTAACACGTTATCAGCACGATTTGCCCGTTCGAAGAAGAAAAAGAAGTTTGATTTCGTTTTTTTGCCGAAGATATTCACGATGGGTGAGGACTTTCAAAGACTGCCAAAACTTACTGGCGAGAATTATCACAGCTGGGCAATACGTGCCCGTGCTGCAATGACACAGAAGAGATGTTGGGAAGCCGTGGAGCCTGGTTATGGCTTGGACATGTCCGACGACCAACGAAGAAGAAATGACGAAGCGTTGTCGCTAATGTTCCTTATAGTGGAGGACAGTTATCTCGACGACATAGGACAACTTCTCAGAGCAAGAGATGCGTGGCTGGCATTGAAGGAGATGCATACAAGGTTTGGACTATTACATATACTCCAGCTTATGAAAGAATTTTTCAATATTACCTTGAAACCCAACGAAACCATGCAATCATACTTAAGTCGACTCATGAACATTCATAGAACACTTGAGAGTGGTGGATATGCCTTTACAGATCGTGAAGTTGCCCTAGTGATGCTGATTGGCCTACCTAAAGTCTATGAGCCTCTCATCTTGAACATGGAGAAAGATGAAGGAAGCCTGACGACTTCAATTGTGAAGTCAAGACTACTCGTGGAAGAAAAGAGAATCCACAGGCATGAGCCAAGTCCAGACAGCTCAGAAGAGAAGGCCCTCCACACTAGAAACTATCATCAGTCGAAGAAGCCATCCAAGTTCAATGCAAGAAGGAGTTCGAAAAATAATAAAGAGGATGAAGTTCCACAACTAAAGAAAACTCGATGCTTTGCATGTGGTGAATGGGGACACATCTCAAGAAACTGTGATGAAGCTCAAAAGAGACATGCCAAGACTGCAATTGTGATGAAGAGCTGGGCATTGTCAGCAGGTAAGGGAGAGAGTAACTCAAACCAGTGGATCCTGGACAGTGGTGCAACAGAGCATATGACTTCAGATATCAGGAAATTTTCCAAATTGATAGATTACACCTCAACTGTAGAAGTTGCCAATGCTGACCAGATAGAAGTAACTGGAAGAGGTGAGATTTCATTTTCTCCACTGAACTGTCCAGAGAAGTCAAAGATCACTCTGTCAAATGTTCTTTATGTGCCTGATCTTGGTGGGAGCCTTTTGTCCATTGGCAGAATAGAAGAAAAAGGTTATCAAGTACAGTTTAATGATGGAAAGGCTAAAGTCATGGATAGCAATGGTTCTGTTGTCCTAACAGCTGTGAGAAAAGGAAGACTATACATCACAGAAGAAAACCATCCCAAAGCATATGTCACGAAGGCTGCAAACGAAGAACTGTGGCATCGCCGCCTAGGGCATCCTCATATGAGTAGAATGAAGGCTGTGGATTCCATCGAAGAAACTGAATCGTCATCTGAAAGCAAACCTTGCCTGGTGTGTATTCAAGGCAAAATGAAAAGAAAGAAATTTCCCAAGGTCGCCTATACAAAAGCCAAGCAAGTACTAGATGTTATTCATTCAGATGTTGTTGGGAAGATTACTCCACCTTCTTTTGGTGGTTCAAACTACTTTGTGACTTTCACAGATGAATATTCCCGTTACACTACTGTGTACCCTATGAAGTTCAAGGACGAAGTCTTAAACAAGTTTGAAGAATTCAGAAGTATGGCAGAAAACCTACATGATAGGAAGATAAAAGTATTGAGGAGTGACAATGGAGGTGAGTACAGAAGTGGGACATTTAATCAATACCTCATTGAACACGGGATACAAAGACAACTCACTGTTCCAGAATCGCCTCAGCAAAATGGACTTAGTGAGAAAATGAACCAGACCCTACTCAATACAACCAGATGTCTGCTCATCGAAGCTGGTTTGGATAAGAAGTTCTGGGCTGAGGCAGTACACACAGCTGCTCATCTTAGAAACAAATGCTCATCCACTTCAATTGACGGAGACATACCAGAAAGAAGATGGAAATCCAAGGAAGTAAAGCTGGATCATCTACGTGTATATGGATGCAGAGCATGGAGTCTTCAACGTTCCTTTGCAAGAAAAAGCAAATTAGATCCTAAATCTACAGAGTGCATATTGGTTGGATATCCTGATGGTGTTAAAGGATATAAACTATATGATTTGAAAAGAAAGAAATTCATTTTCAGCCGAGATGTCATCTTCGAAGAAAATGTCTTTCCCTTCACAAAGTCTGGAGAAGAGAGTGCGAGATATGAAGATGTTATTCTTCTTGTCGAAAATGAAGACATAGAAGATCACCTCACTTCTGAAGGAAAGGGCAGTTCATCTCCTCGAACAACAACAAACAACTCATTCCAAGAAACTATTAAACCTTTAGATTTTGAAAATGAAAAGGAAGAAGACTCTGCAAGTGAAAATGTCACAAGGAATGAAGAGGCTGTTCCAGACATAGATGAGCCCCGAGTATCATCTGAAATTGACCCTCCTGCATTAGAGTCCAGTGATCCAACAGAGCAGAACCAACCAAGTCACTTGATTGAACCATCAAACCAATCTGAGTTAATTAAAGCTAGAAAAGAAGCAAATTCAAGAGACAAGGTGATAGATTCAGAAGAGGATGTAGAAGACATGGATAAATCTAAAGATGGAACTGATATTGCAACAAATCAAAGCAGTAAAGAATCTACAACATCCCGTCGCAAGAGGACCAGAAAGATCCCACCACACTTGAATGACTATATTCTGTATAAAGTAAAAGAGAAAGAAATTGAACATGGTGCTGAAGTTGTAAGATTGAAGCAGGACCCAAGAACTGTGAAGGAGGCCTTGTCATCAGATAAATCCAGGATGTGGCGAGAAGCAATGGACAATGAAATAAAGAATCTCATGGACAATCAAACCTGGGAACTTGTCCCTAAACCAGTGGGTGCAAAGACCATTGCCTCAAGATGGATTTTCAGAAAGAAAAGGGATGGGACAGGAGCCGTTGTGAAATACAAAGCCAGACTCGTTGCCAAGGGATACCTGCAAACCTATGGTGTCGACTTCCAAGAAACCTTTGCACCAGTCATAAAGCTTAAATCCATCCGAATACTTCTTTCCATAGCAGCAGAGATGAATCTTCATGCACACCAAATGGACATCACAGCAGCCTATTTAAATGGAGTCTTGGAAGAGGATATTTACATGACTCAGCCAGAGGGATGTGAAGTACCTAACAAGGAACACTTGGTTTGCCACCTAAAGAGAAGCTTGTATGGACTTCGACAATCAGGCAGAGTATGGAATTCCTGTCTAGACGAGTTCATCATCCAATATGGAATGAAGAGATCCAGTGCAGATCCATGTGTTTACTATAGCTGCCAGAAAACCCTTCTTATTGGTGTTTATGTGGATGATTTGCTAATAATTGGTAATATTGAAGACATCCATAAGTTCAAGAAGGACATCAAGGAAAGGTTTGTCGCAAAGGATCTTGGCCCTGTAAACCAGATATTGTCTATGAATATATCTCAAGAAGAAGATGGTTCTATAACGCTGGATCAGTCTGCATATATAAAAGAATTATTGGAAACCTACAAGATGACCGAAGCTAAACCAGCCTCAACACCTCTGGACCCTAGTATCACATACCTGAAAGTGGAAGATGAACAGTTGGAAAACAGCAGCAAGATACCTTACAGGCAAGCTGTAGGAAGCTTATTGTATCTAGCATGTGGCACACGTCCAGATATAGCATTTGCAGCATCCTACATGAGTCAATTCAATGCAAAGAACAACGAAGAACACTGGCGTGGAGTTAAGCACATCCTTAGATATCTAAAAGGAACTGTTCACAGGAAATTAAAGTTTCAAAGATTAGGAGAAAAACTAAAGGTTTACTCAGACGCAGATTGGGCTGGAGACAGAACTGACAGAAGATCTTACAGCGGTTACTTGCTGTCACTCGCTGGAGGACCAGTCTCATGGTCCAGCAAGAAACAGTCCACTACAGCCCTATCCTCGACCGAAGCTGAGTATGTGGCTATGTGCCATGTAGCCAAGGAAATATTGTGGACAAACAGCTTACTCAGTGAGATATGCAAGCCCCTTGTTTCAGTGCCTCAGAGGGTGTTTGCTGATAATCAGGGCGCAATCTTCATGGCGAAAAACCATGTAACTTCGGAGAGGAGTAAACACATTGACATTAAGCACTTCTTTTTGCGTGAGCTAGTCTCAAATGGGACACTGGAATTTGAGCATGTGCCTTCGAAACAGAATGTTGCAGATATTCTCACTAAGAGAATTAAGATTGCAGCTCTGAGAGATCTGCAGTATGGAATGACTGTTTTAAACTGACATTTTCATTTTTATTTGCACTGAGAATTAATTGCCCAATTGAAAATTTATTCAACTTATTTTTGATAGTTCATGTACCCCATATTTTTTGTATCCTTAGTAGCTTGCTTATTTTGACGTGTTTTCTTTTTATTGTATTTTACAATGTGTGTTTAGTACAAGATATGATTTAAATTAATCATGAAGATATGTGTTATTTAAATTTTGAAATATAATGAGCAAGGGGGCGTGTTAAAATATGCCCATTATTACTTGCAAACCTGGCAATGCATACTTTTGTATCAGCAGAGTGGCATCACTTGTTATGTGTTGTCGCTTCCCTTTTTTTCCACCACGCTTTTTTGCCATGTGATTTTTCCCAACCTGTTTTTCTCACAGTAACTAAATGTTTGACTAAATAAATAGTTTGTTATATTGATTGAACTCTCCTCGTGTTTTATATTTAACACCTGGTTCGAATCCGGAGTCAGGGAGGGCTTGGATGTAAATTGTGATGTCCTTTGTTAGGGGCAATGATGGTCCTCCCACTGGGTTCTCCTTCACAAGTGGCCATCCCTTCCGGCCATGTAGTGGCCAATGATTAAGTTCATTATGTGCCCGCCATTATAAAAAAAACTACAATTCTGCCTTAAAGAAGTTTTAAATAAATTGTTTCTTAAGGAAGGCGATTAAAATTAGCTGTTGTACAATTTATCATCTTGTATTAACATCTGACTTTGTTTTAATTTGATCTATGAAAAGGTAGATTACTGAACATTTGTTCGAGTTGTTTCATTGTTAGAATTCTATTTTAATTTGTGTTTATACTTAGACTAGCTATGAGAAATGAGGTAATGACTGACTCCTTATCCTATGCTTTTATATTGCTATTTTAGTTGAACAAAATATTTGATAGTGAGAGATAAATATTGTTTTCTTTTGTATTATAAATATACGCTTTGTTGTGTTATCATTGTGCTATCTCTTTAAATACATCAATTTTTTCACTACATGAGTTACATTGTATGAATGAAATTTTGTGAAAATAAAGAAAAATCTGAACATTATTTGGTTTCTAGTTGTAATTTTCTTAAAAATATTTTAGAGAAAATTATAATTAAAAATAGTAGTTTTCCTTCCCTACTAACTAAATGTATTTAAAACAGTAAATTTCAGTGGAGAGTTTGTCAAATTGGGTCCGTGCTTGGTACCCGATCGTCAGAAATTGTTAGAAAAAAAATGAAGAAAAACTAGTAAAAAATATAGAACATGTATATATATTTTATGCTTATTTTTAGCTATTTTTCTTACGTTTCCTATTGTAACAACCACAATTTTTTGATCAGGCATATTATTTTAATAAGAATTGCAAAACATTATTACAAAAAAACACCAGTGCGCTGTCTGAAAAGTTTGGGAAATGCTGGTATGATTTCGTGTATTTTTTCTGGATGATCAACTGAAATAGACATTTACTGTGTATATTATGAATATTCTTTTGAAAAAGGCGCAAATAACCTGAGTTTTATATTGAGGTCACAGAGAATGACATAGATTCAATTGTGGCATGGACTGGGTCCAATGGACAAACTGAGTCAATTATTGATTAGAAATGGTTATGTTCAGCTACTTGTAGATAATTTGTCATTCATTAACTTCATGTACAAAAAAAGCGATGGAATTTTCCAGAATGGCATTGCGCCATGTCATCGGGCCAAAATCGTTCGCGATTGGTTTGTGGAACATTCTGGACAGTTTCAGAGAATGATTTGGCCACCTAGTCGCCAGACATGAATACCATTGAACATATATGGGACATGATCGAAAAGTTAGTTCGTGCACAAAATCCTGCACTGGCAACACTTCCGTAATTATAGACGGCTGTAGACAGCATGGCTGAGTATTTCTTCAGGGGGCTTCCGATGACTCGTTGAGTCAATTCCACGTCGAGTTGCTATACTTCACCGGGCAAAAGGAGGTCCCACACGATATTCGGAGGTATCCCGAGACTTTTGGCACTTCAGCGTATTTCCTCAGGTTAGAACGATTCTGATTTAGAGCCCAACACAGCCCAAACTACCAACTACGCAAACCAAAAAATTACCGGAATTCAAAATGAAATTTTTTTTTTTTTTTTTTTGCTGTTTTCTTAGATACTGCCCGAGCATTCGACAATCTCTTATCTATAAATTAATCCATTTAAACGTATCCAGTTCTATAATTATAATCATCAAAAAGTTTCGTGGGTCAAAACCTTCATAGTCATACTGCACACAATAAGCATTGAAATATTCATACCAAAAGTGCATATTATACAGGGTGGTCCCGAATTCATGGTACAAACTTTAATGGTAGGTACAGGACATTGTAACAATGATTTATTGTATAGGAATGTATAGTCGCAAGTGACGCGGTGAGGCGAAAACAGGGGAAATAACGGCCGAAAGGAAAAACAAAGATTTTATTGAAAGCGTTGTTGACAAGTGTCATGTTTACAGTAATTGTTCAAAATTGCGTCCACCAGTATCGATACATGCTTGACAGCGTCGGTGGAGCGATTGGCGTACACGTTCAAAGATGCCTGGTATTTCACGCACACCTGCAGCAGCTACAGATAAGCGAGCGACGAGATCCTCATCTGAGTCAACTGGAGTCTCATAAACAAGATGCTTTAGATGTCCCCATAAAAAGTAATCGAGGCTCGATAAATCGGGAGATCGGGGTGGCCAAGGGACTGGTCCACCACGCCCAATCCATCGAGTACCAAACGTGGCATTCAGGTAATTCCGTACATCAATGCTGAAGTGTGCTGGCGCCCCATCGTGCTGAAACCACATGCGGTTACCAATGGCGATCGGAACATCATGCAGCAGTTATGGTAACACTTCTTTCAGAAAAATAAGATAGCTTCCGCCAGTGAGCCGCGTGGGTAGTAAGTATGGGCCAATCAAAAAGTCGTTCACAATACCAGCCCACACATTAATACTGAAACGTTGTTGAAACGCATGTCGACGCGTTGCATGTGGATTATCGGTTGCCCACACATGGGAATTGTGCGCATTAAAGACACCCTCGCGTGAAAATGTCGCTTCATCTGTAAATAGCACATAATCTACGAAATCCGGCTGCAACGCACATTGCTGCATCACCCACAGGCAGAAGTTCACGCGGCGAGGATAATCTGCCGGATTCAATGCTTGTACTTTCTGAAAATGGAAGGGGTGTAAGCGATTTTCGTTTAACACTCTGCATACAGTCTGATGACTCACACCTACGTCAAGCGCAACAGTTCTTGTGCTTGACTCGGGTCTATCAGCCACAATGTTCAAGATGCTTTCTTCCAGCCTTGGAGTGCGTACAGCTCTTACTCGACCAGCGCCATGTCTGTTGACGTCGAACGCACCTGTTTCACAAAGTTGACGATGTAACCGTTGAAAAATTCTATGATCCGGCATTCGTCGATCAGGATACTCCGCGCGATACATTCGTAACGCAGCTCTGCCGTTACCATTTGCACGGCCGTACATGTAATGCATGTCTGCTTTTTCTGCATACGTAAAGTCACCCATCGTCTACGGCAGCACAATTGTGAATGGCGCTTTTCCCTACTGCGATGCATCATGTTCAACAGCGGCTAGACATCTACTGCCCTCTACCGGCAATGATACCAACCGATCACTCCATTTCTCTTTCCTTTTATTTCCCCTGTTTACGCCTCACCGCGTCACTTGCGACTATACATTCCTATACAATAAATCATTGTTACAATGTCCTGTACCTACCATTAAAGTTTGTACCATGAATTCGGGACCACCCTGTATAAACACCTCAAGGCTCTCTCAATTATCTCCCCGTCCTTTAAATATCTTCAACTACGATTTTCCTCGTCATCCGAAATCGTGAGCTGTTTTTTACAGCATTACTTCCAAAACCATATTGGACATATATTACAAGAATTCCTAAAAAACAGCCGACCAACCGGTATAGTGGTTAAGGTGTTAGCCTCTAGATCGGAAGGTTCCTGGTTCGAATCCGGGTCCGGGCATGGATGTTTGTAAGTGTATGGTGTAGAGGCGGCTGGTGCACCTTAAATCTGTCGTGGCCGAAAGTCCTCACGTTGGGTTGGCGCGGAAGTTTGGAGAGTGGGGTGCCAGCTCATGTGTTGCTTCGTCATCTGACCGTGGTTCAAAATTACGAGGTGTTGTCCTCGGATCTTTCCCTTATGACTGATCCCGGACCGTCGTCAATAGCCCGTTGTGTTGCTCTAGTACAACGTTAACTAAAATTACCATTACCATCCTTAAAAACCTAGAAGTACCAAATAGCATATTGCTAAAATTAGAACAAGTAGCTACCTATCCGTGTGTGATCAATGTACGCAAGAGACATCGGTTTCTTAGATTTTTCCCTTTTCATATCTAAAACTCGCAAATTCGAAACCCGAGGTAAACATTCTCGATGTGTAAACTACCTTTGTTCAAAACTACAGGCTTCTACGTGGCGTTAGATTTACTGTGGCAGTCATCACAGTTAGTCTCCGAGAGTATCTAAATCCGTCGAAGCAGCTTATAAATTATCGATACAATTAATTTGCTTAATCAAATTACAATAATATCGCTTTTACAGCTCCAATTTGGCTTGCCCATCTGGTGTCGGACAGTCTTTAACGCTAACTTTAATTTGCCTCGGATAACCCATCGTTTTGATGAGGCAAAAAATAAATGCACAATTTTTGAATGAATATCCAAAATTGTTTTCGCAATTTTTGAGGAAATAAGCAGCATCCAAAAGAAATAAATTCCTGCTGTGAGTCACAAGGCTCGAAAAAAGCTCTTGGATTAATAGTAAGAATTCGAGGTTTTATACCTTTAGCAATTCCTACCATGTTTGCAACTCTTGAGTGTTTAGGGGAGGTTCAAACTCTTTCAATGCTTCTGCTATACTCTGACCTTCTCGAAGGAAAGCAACTAAATCGTATAATCATTACCATTTGCTCATTTCGGTCTGCATCACGGGTAGTTCACCATGATAGCATATTTGGTAAACTTAATTTTTTTGTCCACGACTTGCTCAACTACACCTTTTCCCATTAAAGTGATCAGTTGTTGTGTCCCAGAAATATCACATCCACTATTGCCAGGCTTAGAACTGAGCATTATAAGGGCATGAAGATCCATCCGGACAAAACAAGAACCTATGCCCATTGTAAAAACTGCCCCGAAGTCCAACTCACGCCCAACCACATCTGGGAATGCCCAACTGTTGCGGTGAATCTTTTGAAGATTGGAATGGTTCCACTCAGGGACTCATTACGGGAGATCCTCTACAGCTGGGATCCACCAACATTGGCAGAAGCTGTGACCAATGCTTTTGATGGAATCTAGTCCGCTACCCCACTACAATATTGCTTGTCCATGGACACGCGAACAACAACAACAGTTGTATTTCGCTAAGTAGTGGCTTTTAATTTTATTTTCATTGATGCGACGCAAATGTTCATGCAATGTTGGGTCATACTTTGATATTTGCTTAAATATATCATTGAAGTTACCTGAATTTGTGTTATACTCAATATCCAAAGATTCTCTGCGACCTTTAAATGCCAAGTTATGGCTGGCTAAAAAATTGCTAATGTCTACTAATCTTTCGAATATTGTCGTATGTTTCATGTCGCATTTTAATCAATATTCTGTACGTATATTTTTAAAGAAAATTATAATATTTTTCATAATAGAACGGGCCTCAAAAATTATTATTGTCGGGTTTTCTGTGAGGACCATTTTCCAACTAAAAGCGCGAGGCAGTCAGCGGTCGCTCGTGCCTTCCGCCACAACCAGGGACGATCCTAGGGTGTCGGCCGCCCGCGTACTAAGACCTAATGTGCCGCCCCTCCAGTGAATTTTTCATATTTTGACTAATACTTTGACTAATACTATTTTGACTAATAAACTCATCTACCTGTATAAGAGTAAAAAGTAAAACATTAATAAAAATGCAAATAAAATTTGAAGTGCAGAACTTTATTTTTTGGCCAGCTAATCGGTTATAATAACGACAAAATACTAAACAAACAAAAATATTACCTTTTTGAAATAAAAATAAACATTTTATAATTAGAAATGCAAAACAATAGTATTTTCTCAGAAAATATAATCTAATAAAAAAAAAGTACTGAAGCATAAATCTCGTGAAACGAAAAGTATATAAATCAGTCCTTCTACAAAGACTACCTAATAATTACAAGTAACTATAAAATAACTTTTCTGGCTTTCTGAGAAGCAAATTTGTCAATAATTTCGGTGAAATCAATTTTTTCAGAGATTTTGGATTCAATAGAGATGATGACCAAATATGAAAGCATTTCTTGTGTCATATTATTTCTCAAGTAATTTTTAATTTACTGGAACTTCTTTCACCTAAAGCCACAGAAACAAGTAAGGTTACAAATTCTTATTGCTAGAGCAAAATTTGGAAAACAGGGAATGAGATCATTTTTGGACTATAATTTCTAATATCTCAATTGGCTGTTTTTTACCTGGAAAAATATCTTTGAATGAAGTTATTTCATTAAAGAGAGTTGTATACCGTCTATATCTTTCACAATACTTCCTTCCTCCAGTACCTGTAACTTAGTATCTATGTGCATGCAGGCTTTCATGATATCATCATTAGAAATGTTGTATAACTGTTGTATTGAAGGGTACTCAGATAATAAGGTAAATCTTTCATCTACCGAAGAGATCGCATGATCAAGAATTGCAAAATAGAAAGCAGTCTTGAATTGCTAGAAGGGATTTGAAACTGGTTCATCACTGCCCTCGTAATGAAATAAACGGACCTTTTTCCTGATCTTCGAGATGGGAAATTCGGGATCAATACCTAAATCTCTAGCAAATGCTGTTACTGAATCGACAAATATTTAAAAATTATCGTCAGATCTTTGGGAAACTAAATATTTTTGAAAATTATCTAAGCCTTCAATGCATTCCGCATTCCGATAATTTAGGATTTGAAGCATTTTACTCAATACATCAATTTTTGATAATAAATCATGCCAAATTAAAATTGAACACACAAATTTAAATGTTTCAAGACTTTTAATTATTGATTCAGCACTCATTTTTGTTTTCGTGTCTCTGGTGGTATCTTCAATTAAGGCATTTAATGCGGGAATAATGTTATTTTAGGTCTTGTTTTACAGGTATAATAGTAGCATTGATACGACATTCGACTTTACTGGAAATGGGACTGATTGATGATGAGCTTGCCATTTCATTGCCTTCATAGGGTGTGACATCCATTGATTTAGTGTTTGTATCGTCATTAGTACTGGTGGATGTGGATGGTTGAAAATAATCAAACTCCGCATTATTTTAGGTGTAAATAAAAATGCAGTGAAAACAAAATTCGATTTTCAATTTTCACTTCAAATTCAATTCAAACTTCAGTTTTGCAATTTTGAGCTTATAAAAAAATTGAGTAACTGGTTTTTAGATAATGTGTACAGTTAAGCATAAAAACAATGATTCGACAAGGGTATGACAAGCATATGAAAAGGGTACGATAAGCATATGAAAGGGTACGATAAGCGTGTGAAAAGGGTAAGATAAGCAAATGAAAAGGGTAAGATAAGCAAATGAAAAGGGTACAATAAGCATATGAAAAGCTTAAAACAAGCTTGTGAAAAGCATAAAACCAAGCCTGTGAAAAGCTTAAAAACAATGCTTGCGAAAACCTTACAGAAACCCTTGCTGAAAAGCTTTTTTTTTTTGTGTTGATAGCAAACATTTACACAAGCTTGTCACAAAATTACACCTTTGTAACCTTTGTTGTGAACAACCTTATGAAAACCCTCTATCCTTGTCGATGACAAGGTTGGCACAAGCTTTCATTGCTATCTGAGTACTTACACTTATCTTGATTGTAGTTTCCAGTATTATTATATGTTAAATCAAAATTGAATGAACATATTGAAATAAGAATGGTTTTTCTCATTTTCCCTAAAAAAAAAACTGGTAAAGTAGCAGAAAAATGCCGATGCCGCATCCCTTTAACTTTGACAAAATAATTCAGTTCTAATCTACGAAGGAGACCGTTAAAATAAAATTTCTTTTGACCATTGATTTGCGAGCAGCGTGCCGACCGTGGTATACATAAAAAAGCCGCCGCACAGTGGAACGAAACATTTTTAGGCGTCTCAAAAATATGCCCCTTGGTTATTTTTTTAGATAGAAATTTAAAATTTGGTATCTTTTTCTATGCCGTATTGCCGGCTCTGCTACGAATTTTGCTATCAAATGAAGAATATGTGTGCAAAGAATAGACATTAATGGACAATAAACAATGGACCAACACGCTGTGCACTAACATTCTATTTTTCTTAAACTATGCTATGCTATCGGAAAATCAGGACTTATTTAAATTTTTCAATAACTATTTAAAATTCCGCATATTTATTCGACTTTTTATAAGTTAAAATTTTTTTTGATTAATTGATAGAACTATACGCGGCCTGCGTCCGCCCCTTGTCTTGGCCGCCCGCGTGCGGTGCACGCCCTGCTAGGATCGGCCCTGGCCACAACTACTACAAAAACTACACAAAAACAACCTGGTTATATAATTGCATTCACTATTCTTCCACTATTCCGATCATGTTTCGGCCAATCATGTTAAATGAATTTTATTTTATACTCTATTCCGATTTCTGTTCAGTCTCGTGATAAAAGTTGGTTCCGTGGTATCACACAATAGTATATTTACATTGTATACAAGATAAAAAGTTGCAAGTCATTTACAATGATTTTAATGAGGAAAATAAACTTATTTGGACTGTTTACCTGTAGGGTAGTTATCGTTTTCAGCTGTCTTTATTCTACTTCGCTGAAGCGAGAGATTTGGTTGTCAAACATTGTAAAAGAAATACGAAGAACTATTAGTGTTTGTGGGTTGTTTCCTTTGTTAAGTATTTCCATTAGTCTACAGCAAAGCATGGATCTCCAAGTCAATAGATTTAAAGGGTTTTTTGACGAAAAGAGTCGATTGTGTTCACTTAATTTTTAGGTTCTTAAGAACAAGTGCGCTCAATTTCAAGTCAAAATTCGAAATATTTGCTCAGTTAAACAGTCGCGTAGATGTAAAATTCGGAGGGTGCGCTATTTCATAAATATGTAAATTTTACAATGTCGATTCTACGATTTGTCATCAAGTCACCATTTATATTCAAAATATAAACACTGTATTGCACTGGTATAGCAGATTAGCAGTTAAAATACTAGAAGCATTGAAACATGTTTCCGTTAAATATATACTGAAACTTTATAAACGTTTTCATCGGAACTGCTTTTTTACTGGTATTTTATGTTAGTGGTATATCAATAAAACTTGAATTGATCGATTTGAAATTTTTATAGCATGACGAGCCCATTCATTGTTCAATGAATCAGGTAAGCGATGTTATTTTTTTATATTTTAAAACAAACACTCTATAAACTTTTTTTAGCATTGGTGATTCTTCATAAAAGTTTTTTTACTTGTGAATACCTTAAATGGTAATAAAGATACTTGTAAAGTTTTTATTATTCGATTGCATAGTTTCATCAATAAAAAAAGCTACAATTTTAGCAAAAACAGGACGGTTAATAAAATTCATATTGCGAAAAATAAAATAAGAACATTTCTTATTTAAACTGAATTTTAAATCGATTTTACTCAAAATATCCCAAATTAAAGAAAACCTCATTTTGAAAGAATCCTGTTTCTTTAGATTTCTCACTTTGTTTTAAAATAATTTATATTCCTATAAACGTGCTCAAATTATTAATTTAAATATAAAAGGGACAATGGTCGTACAACGAATGAGAAAAGAAAATGCTATTTTTTTAAAACTTTAGAGATAATAGGTTATAGAAATAAAAAATTAACTTCTAATTTGATAAAAGCTAAAAAAAAATTCCAAATCAAAATGTTATTGAAATACTAGGACAGAATAAGAAAATTAGAGAACTTTTTATTAAAAACAATGTAGATAACTCACACACACACAAAAGTACAAAAATGTCATGATTAAAAACAAAATAAAAGTGTTCCCATAGTTAAAAGAGCTCCTAGAGTTCAAAAGTGCAAGATAACGCTGCAAGAATTGATGTTCTCGTTCCTTTCAAATTCTGGTTCTTCATCATGAATCCAAACTGCTATATTTTATAGAAGATACGTAGTCCCTAAGGCAAAAAATAATTCATAAGTTAAGATAAAAAAATAAACTAGAATAGAATTTCCTGTAACCTAACAAAAATTTAAAAATAATTTGGAAACTTAGGACGGGAGAGAATGATAAATGAAAGATAAAGCAGAAGAAAACAATCGGGTATGCTGTAACACACCTCGGCCGCAAAGTTTAACGTGAATAAATCTCATTTGCATATAGCACTCATGGGTTTTGTAAATCAAAAACAAATTCAATGTATCGAAAGCTAAAAAAAAAAATTCACAATTCAACTGTGATAGAAAGTTTTGCACTATTTTGTTTTATTTCTGTCTTAAATCGACAGATCTTAATGTTACCTTTGTTTGAGATCAATTTCAACGTAGTAGCGTTTTACAGTCCCAATTTATACCGATTTGAAATTTGCACGGTGAAACGAAAAGTCCTCAAAATGCTCGCTGGTCGCGGTGCCCGAACTCAAGGTTTAGGCTTAATTCCCTCCACTCACGAATATTTTTTAGATTCTTGTTGCATCATAAAATATTGTCTACAAAAACAAGATTGAATTTTTTTTTTGTGCTTGGAACTGCTATTACCACCTGTTTGGGATGTCATTTAACTATACATGTTCCACAACCGGAAAAACATCACCGAATTATATCTTTGTTTTTAATATTGTGAAAATTATCAATGTTATCTTAGATATTAAATGTATTTCGCCCAACTTCAAAATATATTCAGGCATTGGTAATTCCTATATCAAAAAGCTTATTCAACCCCATTTGCACAAACCAAGTTTTGTTGTCATGCCAAGAAATAATTTAAAAATAATTTAAATTTGCTAAGGGACTCAATATGGGTTCACTAAGAATCAACAATTAACTGACAAATAAAAAAAAATGTAAAGATATGATGCAAAAGTATTTGAAAAAAAAAATTTGGGACATAAATGTATACAAAATAATTTTTTTTAATTTTTACGTCAAGATAAATTTTTATACATCTTAAGATGGATTAAATTGTACTTAACTAGTTCAAAATTCCCTTTAGCCTGATAAGTGAATCTTATGATTTTGCTACGAATTCAAGAGATTGGCTTTTATTAGCACTATACCCAGAAAACTAGATTCATTTATTTATCTAAACAAAGGAATTACTACTTGAAGAAAATTTCTCTTGAAATGAAAACTATTATATATATATTTCAACTACTTAAATTTAAAATTTATGGAAATGAATAAAAAGGCATTTCAAAATTTTGATCCAAGAGATCTATAAAAATGTTTTATAACTATCTATTTACACTATTGGCCTCCATGAGATAATTCTGGATTGGATGAAAAAATGAATTTTTTAAAGAATATTGTTTATTTCTTAAACAAAGTATCAATATTACGAATATAAATACATCCTCATCTTTAAGTAGCAAGTGTAAACTCATAACCATACAATTAATTTTTTAAGTGGAGTGGTTTCACTGTGTAACCACACTTTTACATTTCGTACGCTAATTGTGTGGTGTCTTTATCAAGTAACTACACAACAGGTGCTCTATAATACTCCTATTTGTCGATCATTAACATAAATTTTTTTCCAAATACATTCATCAGATAACTGAATACAAATTTTATTCAGTACTTCAAGTTGATTGATAATATAAGTTAATTAAAGAAGAAAATTAAAAAATTAAGAATATAATTGATAAAACTGTGTTTGAAAGGGTTTAGTTACATGTATTATTAAAAATTAAATGTGACATAAATGCAGTTATATTTTTTGTTTTGCACATTGATGTGTGTAACACAAAAATATAACTTTTTTTATCTTTGATTGCAAAAGTGTATGTAAACTAACTATTAGTTTATTTCACCCCAATGCATCCCATACTAGATTTCTACAAAACAAAGTTAGAACCTGATGTAGAGTTTCAAAGAAAGGAAAAGAAACAGGGTAAAATAATATTTTAAGAGAAGATTACTTCAGAACAATAACTTTCATAAAACATCCCATTTTATATTTCACAGTTAATCTTCAATTTAGGTTTGAGTAAATGCTCTCTCCTATGTAGTATTTAATTTTTATTAGAGCTCTTTAAAGCCTCGTCATTCATGATTTGTATTAAAAGACAGTAGCCTTGATATTAAATAAAAACTATAAATATTTGTATATCAAATAAAACTTTTTGTATTTTACCTCCAAGATAAATGGATAAAATTTATACAAAAATGAAGTATTAACAGGATATAAAACTGTCAATACTTTTCAAAGCACCTATAAAAACTATTTCCATACAATAAAGGTTCAAAATCTTTAAAACATTGCTAGCTCGAATTCTTTGCAACTAATTTCTTCTAGAATTTCAGAAGAAATAGTTTGCATCCTAAATTTTCTTAGCAGTACATTTTTAAAATTAGAAAGGTTTTTTTTCCCAACCAAGTCCCACCTGTCTGTTCATCATAAATCTGTCTGGCAGCCCAATAGTCCTAAGGTATATCAGAGTGACAGTTGAAGTAAAAATTGTGATAACAGAAAAAACTATTATATATATAAACTCGGTAATCAAAAAAAATAAAATAACTGTTTTTAACCAGACCCAAGTATTTCAATAATATCTTTGTTGGAAAAAGATTTTGATAATTCTGCATAGGAATGCACTGAAACCAATACATACATTAGGATATTTTTTCATTCTATACTTAGACTAGAGAAGATGCATGCAAGAGAGCACTTGGAAAAGAAATGACAGACAACACACCGAAGTAAACAACACATCATGATTTAAAACTTTTATATTTTTAAATTTATATCACAAGTTGAATGGGAGTGTGATATGGTATATAAGCTCTTGAACAGAAAACAATGGAATTTTTTTTTCTGTACAATACATGGTGAGATTACAAAAGTATTTGAAAGAAGCATTTTCATTTGTAAAATAAATTGAAAATTTACAAATAAATGCAAAAAAAAATATTCACTTAAAGAGATTGTGTAGATTTGTTGCTTTAAATGCATGCTTGATTTGAAAATACAAAAGCTTTTCTGATATCTTTAGTTTGTTTATGATATTTCACTTTTTTGATAAGAACTCTTCAATTCATAGGCATAAGATGATAAGCATACTTGTCTTGTTTACGAGAATATATCCTCCACAATGTGTAAATGCTCATTGATACGATGATAACAATCACCAAGATGAAAAACCAGCCAATAGTAACCTCTGTTGATAACATAGAAAAATAACAATTAAACAGTACATGCACATAACCATCTTTAAGCAAAATGCAACAATAATAACGTTTAATACAAGTAATAAATATTAGTAGACCCACCATTAGTATTTGCACTAGTTTCTAAATTGTTTATGCACACACAGTGACTCTTATTTGATACCTTATTTAAATCTATTTCTAATGATTACAAGCATCTATATCGTTGGCTTAAAGCACTCATTAACTGACATTTTAGGCTCTAAATGATTATTTTCATGATGAGAAACAAATTGTCAGAATTAAAGAAACCGCAAATTTTAGTTAACTGTGAGCTACGATATTTTTATAAACTTAATAGTCATATACTTTTATCTATTCTTAAATCACTTTTTGACACCTCCCATCAATAGTGAAAATTTATAATTATGCTGTTTCACATGAACATTTTCAAATTTTATTGAAAAATTTACATTTTTTATTTAAATTTTCAAAAGTTATTCAAAATTTAAGTATACAAATTTTGATGCTCAACGGGTTTTAATTTTTTTTAAAGTCTGATACGATAAAAAAAAAGTGCAACACATAATAGTGTTTTTTAAGATCTTTGATTGTTCTCAACTATAAGATTGTTATGATAAAAGAACAATTTCCCCTCTAGTTTACATCACAATTTTTACTTAAGGTTACTGTTCGCGGTGTGCGTATCCGTGACAGATATTGACGCCATTTTAATTGGCGAAGCTTTTTATATGCTAGGCAAACGCCAAGATTGAAAACTTGCTAGTATCTGGTTTCTCGACGTAACAGTAGTGATGGACAGTTTTAGTCCAAGAAATAGATATTCTGGATCGATTTTGTTTGATGCCCGTAGTAGTATTGATACACCTAAAATATCAGACAAAAGTATTCATTCGATAACAGGAAAAATGCTTTTTATTTGACAGCACACATTGTTGTCTTCTCGTAGGCCCACAGTTCACGGATTTTATATCAGACTAGCATTACCTGGGGAAATATCGGAGTGGTCCGACCCAAATATGGAGCAGATACTAGGGATGCAACATCGATGTCGATATTTTCAAAACATCGATGTTTAAAAAAAACATCGATGTTTTTAACACTGATGTATTAGAGTCGATGTTTATACTTGTCGATGTTTTATTTTTAAATGAAAAAAGTACAGTCATAAAAATTAAAAAAAAAATAACCAAGTAGCATAATTTTCATAATCAGCAAATTGAACATACTTTTAGACCAAAGTGGCCAAGGGTGAAAGGTCTGAAAAGTAGGGATGCGACATCGATGTCGGTGTTTTCAAAACATTAATGTTTTATAAAAAAACATCGATGTATTATCAACATCGATGTTTTGCTGTCGATGTCGCATTACTAGTTGCTTAACCAGTTTTAAGAAATGGGGGGGGGAGTTTAAATACACTGAATTTTATAAACATCGATGTTTTTAGGGCGATGTATTATCATTATCGATGTTTTAATTTTGAACATACCCAACACCAGGTCATTTTGAAACACGGTCGGATGACGAGGCTACACTTGAGCTGGCACCCCACCCTCCAAATTTCACAACAAACAACGTGAAAAGTTTCGGCCACGACAGATTTAAGATGCACCAGCCGCCTCTGCACCATACGCTTAGAAACATCCATGCACTGACCCAGATTCAAAGCAGTGAAGAAGAATGCCAGGATTCAATTAACTGCAACTTAGATTCGTAAACTAATTTAGTTTTGATTTAATACGCATAACATATAATTATTTTAATTAATGATACACGATGACTCATTTGTACTCATCGAAAGTCAATCCCCCTTTTCCATGACCCAGAGAAAATGGTCACATCTCACTAAATTTTATATTTTTTTGTGATCCACGACCGAATTTTTCATTGTGTCACACATACATAGAAGCAGTTAGATTTATCGAACTTGACTAGGTACTGAACAAAAAGCAGGCAATTTGCAACGAGCTAAATGGCCAAACATAAAAAATTATATACTTACGTTGTTCTTTTATTTTATCAACAAAAGATTTGTCGAGCTGACACTCCTGGTCCCAATCCTCTGGAATCAAATTTTTTGTGTAGTTGATAAAATAATCCAGAGGACAAAACTCGGAACATCCATCCAAGACAAGAACGTGAGGATCTTCGATTTTAGACTCGGGGTTCGAAGAGTTTTGGTAGAGTAAACGCAGCAGTTTCACACCATCATTGTTCTCATGTAATTCGAACAGCAATGATGCACAGTAAGGCGGTTGCTTCATGTTGTACAGATTCAAAGAATCTAAAACCGCTGCAACATTTGTGTCGTGCTGGAAAACAAGTTGAAACGTTAAGAGAGCCTTAAAATAAAAAATAAAAATCATTGTTTAAAAAGGGAGGGAGTTCTTTTCCAGCTAAAAATATAGCTTTGGGGGATTTCTTTTGTCGACGAAACTATGCAATTCAATAATTCTATCATTTCAGGTATTCATAAAAACTTTTAATAATTTTCATGGATAATCCCGCTTGCTAAAAGTCCTCAGGAGCACATCCTTCAGGAGTGAACGGGCTTCAGTCTCGAGGTACCCTAGCGATATTTTCTTCTTACGTGGGGTTTACTGTTTTCAGCAATCAAAGGGGGTTGAGCTTCGGGGGCACTCACAATCTATCTTTTTCTGCATTCATTGTCTCTATCTTTTCATATATTTCAATCTATCTTTTTCGCTCGACATTGTCGCATGTTTGACGCTGCTTGGTCAAACATGGCGACCAAACTAACCTCCACCATGACGGCGCGCGAAGTTTCGGGGGGCATTTAACTACAGTTGTTTCTAAACAAAAAAAAATTGGCACTATTCAGAAAAACTTCAAATAATTTTCATGGATAATCCCGCTTGCTAACGGTCCTCAGGAGCACGTCCTTTAGGAGTGAAAGGTCTTCACAGTCTAGAGGTACCCTAGCGATCTTTTCTTCAGGGTGGATCACTCGGGGATCAAGAATTATTTTTTATATAACAAATTGGACGAAGTGGCGACTTGTGAAATCTTAATACAGTAAAACTTCGATTAACCGTCACTCTTTGTTAACCGTCAGTCCGTTATTAACATTTACGCTGTGGCGCTTAGATGTTTTTCAATCCTCACAGAACGGCCCTTTCGCCTGCATGTCCGACCACCCCTTACCTAATTATCTAACTTGGGCGATAGAGCCTGTAGTGGCATTAACGACTGACGCTTTTCTTTCATAGTATTTGTGGCGTATCGTTTGACGTAAGATATATATCACCGGAGCGACCTTCTGCCTTTCCCACGAAGCGTTCACACCTCACGGTCGACAGTGTAGGGTACCGAACAAAAGGAGGAACCCTCTAGAAGGTCAGTCGCTGACAGCTCGTAACTGGTGATCGATGCCAGCGGTCACTTAAAAAGGGGAATAACATCCACAGTACACAGATCTATACCCTGCCGCTGGTGTAAACGAAATTTTAGTGGTAACAATCGTCTATCTGCCGCAGCGTAAAGGTAAAAAGTTAATAAAATTTTTTTAAAGTTATTAGTACGTACATACATACTGTACTCTATGTACAGTAATCAGATTATCGCGAAAAATAAAATACATATATTCAGTGTATTTCTAGTTCGTAAACGTGCACTTTTAATCATTCGTTCATATGCAATGAATGGGGTGGGTTGTTCTTTAAGGTTTTTATGCTATCCATCTATTGGATTCACCGTCCCCGTCCTGACGGTTAATCAAAGTTTCACTGTAATCGATTTAGCTAAAAATAATTGTCCAAGTTTTTTATATAAAAGTATAGAAACGTAAAATATTCCTTTTATCACTCATTAAACGATAGAAGGATGCTTGCCTGACATAGTGCATAAACAACAAGTGGACTAATTGAATACTTCTACAAATATTAAACCTACCACTCGCGAAAATTCTGTCCCGGAAAAAAAAATTAAGTTTCAGTATTATCAACGGAAGCACAGAGTACTGTACTTATACTATTTCCCTTGTAATCAGCAATGCAGCGCCATCTTTTACTGACAATCGTTGTAAATAGGTTTTATAGCAGTAAGATCCTTCCTTATGAAGTGACACACGCTACAAATTATATAACAGCGCAACGCTGTTGATGGATTGATGGTAATTGGACCACTTTGGCTGCATTCGCCTTGATATATGGCATGTATGATCTTAAGACCCAAATGAAGAAAATAACGTAAAAATGCAAAATAAATTATTTCGCTGCAAAGAGAATCCCCTGAAAATTATATATAATTGTCACAAATGCTGGTGTAATAGCTTGAGAGACATACTTGCCAAAATTGTGTTGAAATTTTTATAATGGCTCAAACTTAAAACTTACAGAAGAGTAAAGTTGAATCTTCTGTTGTGGTATGTCACCATTTATCTTCTTTTGCATCGTTTCAATTATTAGTTGAATCAATGGACCTGATAAAAAAAAAATTCATATCATTAATAACAGAAGTTTGAAGAATGACCAGCTCTCCCAAATTTCCCGGGAGCTCTCGGGTAATAACACATTTTCTGGGATGCTCTCGGCTCTCATATAGACTTCTATTTTTCCAGTATATTTATTTCATTAATAATCAAGATCGGGAAACCTAAATTATGTATTTTCCACACCAAATACATTTCGCTATAAACTGCCATTGTACCCAGCTCACATTTAGAAATATTGATCCATAGATATAAAAAAAATTATCTATAATAAATCATCGACTGTAAGTTTAGATTATGCTAATCAATAGCATAATATCTGTTCCTCGATTGAAAACAGGAAGTATAGAAGAAATTTGATTCAATATTTTCAGTGATTCAAGAAACAAACCAATGTGTCAAACCTTAATAAGACACTAGGCTTTGTTCAAAGAATCCCATGGCCATCAAATAATTTATTCACTGATGAGCAATATACTTATCAGAGAAATCAAAGCAGCCTAGGTAGAGAGTTAATGGTATAAATAGCAACAGCTTATAGCTGTAAACAGTTTTTGAAATTTGTATAAAATGCTTTTGTAAAAGGTTATGTTTGCAGTCATTAGTGCATAAATCCATACAGATAGGTTTAATTAACGTCGCACGGGAGCAACAAAACGGGGGACCGATCGGGATCAATCCCGAAGGGAAAGATCCAATGACAACACCTCTAATTTTGAATCAGTCAGATGACGACAACACCTGAACTTCCACACCACGCCAACGTGAGGACATTTGAGGCCACGACAGATTTAACGGGCACCAGTTCCCCCCAAACACGATGTTCTTTGGCTGGGCACTTTCGAATTCGTAACCTACAGATTGCTCTTCCAAACTGGGTCACCTCACCCCGAAATCCACATAGGTTAAGACTAAGAAGCATGCAAATTCGTAAATTTTTATTCTATATTGTAACCCCACCCCCCCTGTTGGGTTTAATAATATCTATTCTATTCACATTTATAATAATGACGTCACGTTGCAACAAATGTGATAATTTATCGCGATTAAATAATCTCCCTTATGCCCTGTGCACACATATGATTTTTCAACGTGCGGCGCCGCTGCCGCAACAGAAGTGCGGTCTGAGATACATTAGATCCAATGGAGCAGTGCATACATGCCTCCAGCGCCGTTGGGGCGACGCACTTCCAACTTGCGTGCAACTTGTACCGTAGTTCCCCACGGCGCCGCACATGAGTCTCCATTCTGAAGTGCCTTGTTTTCATAAACAAATGGATTAGAAATAATAATTAATAAATGGTTGTATCCAGTAACGTCTATTTTGTGTTTCAAAATATACTTTTTTTTACACCAAGTAAGCGAAATAAACACGTTTTCTTCGATAGAATATTTATCGCAAATGGCGCGAAATGAGTTCGTGCGTCATTCCACGGCTATGTGTGCATAGTTGGGCTTCGGTGCCGCAGTGGCGCCACACGTTGAAAAACCGGATGTGTGCACCGGGCTTTAAATTCTTGTCAAAAAGCTGGTCACTCTTGTTGTTTGCATGGAATGATTCATTAAATTCTCCAAGAGTGTAAAAACTTCAGGCACACTAAAGAACACTTTATAAAAATCACTAACTAGGTATTGTCTGTCTATAATGAGAACTACATCTGCAACTGAGATGACGGATGTCTGAATTTTATAGTTTTTTAAATATGCTGGTAGCAGATAGAGATTGTTTAATAGTACAGATCTTGGCAACAAGAAAAACCAAACATATAGTTCCAATTTCTCGTTACGTGCGGTAATGTGATAAAGTTAAAAGCATTCCATCAATGATCCCCTATGGAAGATATAATAAAACCCATTTCTACGTCAACAGACAAGCAAACGCAGAGGTTCTTGTCGTAGACAAACAATACAACGTATAAAATAATTATTTTATCACAGCATTCAATATGTAGAAATATTTACGCATATGTGAGTAACATGACAGTTATGCCTAACTATGCATAGGAAAATGAACAAAAATGCACTTAAACACACCTGAAATACGTAGCAAGCTCATTAAAATGTAAAAAAGTACGAAATACCGGATTGGTGATTTGCCATCTAGTCATGTTTTCGCAGCCTGAGGGCTAATTGCACTTAGGGCGTGAGGCTAAAATAATTTAATAGAAACTGTAATTCATTACTAGTCACTTTTACTTATGCCATCTTGAATTTTAAATAGTACAACAAAAATTACAAATTTTATGAATATTCAGAAACGCTTTAACTGTAAACTGAAGAAAATTCATTTCCCAAAAGCTGGCTTTCAATTAATTTTCCCAAATCGATCCTTTTATAGTGTACGGTAAAAAGGCTTTAATTGAAAAATTTGTATGTAGGAACATTTTTTAAAAATAGAAGGCCAAAATGTGAGTTCAAGCAATACACTAGATGAATTAAGCAACATGCATGTAATTGCACATTGTTTTAATTCTATTGATTACTGAAAGAGAAGTAAAATCTTCACAGCAATATTTACCCTCACTGTTAATTTTTTCATAGGCAACATACTGTAGAGCAGCAAGTAAATAGACTAGTATTTCACAAAGTATCACATGCAAAATAAGTACGAGTTAATTTTTTTGAAAGCATATGTTGCAACATATGCTTTCAGAAAAGTTAACTCGAATGAATAATCCACATATTTGGATGGTTTTGCTGTTCCCTATAATTCTGAATAAATATATTTTTTTTTAAACAAGAAAACTTACCGCCACGTAATCGATGCAATAAGGGTGAATTAAAACTCCAGAAAAAGGAAAGATCTGTTACATTAATAAGTTCATCCCAGAATGGTTCAGCCCATGATGGAAAAGTGAGATTATATGTTTTCTATAGAAGAGATGTATGTTAGTGTCATGGGAAAAAGAAACAATCATCAAATAAACGATAAAGATTTCAATGAAGGTTTAGGCCAGGGATTCCCAACCGGTGGTACGCGGTAACGTTTCAGGTGGTACGCGGTAACGTTTCAGGTGGTACGCAAGGATGATACGAGCGACCCAAATATTCTACGAAGTTAGTTCGATTTTTTAGTATGTTCAACCACGTTATAGGAAAAATGGGATGATATGAAATCAATTTGGATTAAAGTTTTTATTACATTGTAATAAATAACGCTTACAGTAGCACATTATTTAAGGAGAAACTTTGTTGCTGATTAGATATTTATATTAAATGGCTATCTCGGCGAAATTAAGTTGACATCTCTCCCTGTCTTATGCCACTAGTTACTTGTGTAAGAGTGGTTTTTCTCAACTTTTGTATATAAAAAATAAATATAGAAACAGAGTAAGTATTGAAGAGGGCTTTTGAGTGAAGTTAAGCTCAATTGCTCCTGAAACTGATATTTTAATAAAAGACAAAAAACTAGTTTCGCACTAAAAATTGATTTTTGATTATGTTAATCTTTGTTTGCTTAGTTTGTACTGATTATTTAAAATTATTTGTTTTTACACCTGTGAGTAAAATTTAAAACTGTAATTTTCAATAATCATTTTATTTTTTCCTTTATTAAAACATCATTAATATGAAATACAAATGCATTAATCATAAAATATGAAGCTTTCTTAGTATTTTAATTAAAATAGAACAAGCCATTGGGTACTTTTCTGATATTAGATATATGTTTCTAAAAAAATATAGGACTGGTGTGGTACGCCAAAAAATTCTAAAAATTTCAAGTGGTACGCAGTCATTAATAGGTTGGAAACCCCTGGTCTAGGCAATGAAAAGGCACTGGTGCCACAACTTAACATTTTGACTACGGCTATACATACAACAAGCGCGATTCTTTCTTGGCGCGATTCTTATAACTTTCAAGGTACAACTGATGTACTGACCGTAGTATAAATTCTTTCTTGCCGCGATTCTTATAACTTTCGAGGTACAACTGATATACTGGCCGCTGTCTAAATTCTTTCTTGACGCGATCATGGTACAACTGCTGTACAGGCCATAGTCTAAAGGTTAAGCATTAGTGAAACAGTAGCTTTAATAGCATTAATTCTCGAGTATACTTCAGAAGGTTTAATAACCCGATACAAAATGAATAGTTAATTCATTTAATTAGCCTAATACAAAATGTGTTAATTAAGATGAAACAAACGTTAAACTCATACAAATTTCATTTTGAAATAAAATAACTCCTTTTGAAATCTAAATGTCCAACAGTGTCGTAAAAGAAGGCAGAAGCATTTCTATTCACTTGTTACGCTAGGCCTACACTTGCGATTTCTAGTCGCACGATTTTTCAGTCGCAAAAATAAAGCTCATTGTTTCAAATACAAGTGCACACACTTGCGACTAAATAATCGCAGCGATTAAAAAGCCTAGTCTATTTTCGCTGTGACGCGACTGTCGCTCTACCCAATGAATCTCTCGGACATACACCCACTTGCGATAGTTTAGTCGCAGTTCTAAAGCAGTCTTGTTCTGGTCTCTGTTTAAAACACTCCAAATACTTGTATAAGATGTCTGACAACGAATCAATAGGAGGTGATGATGGACGAATAGATTAATAGTAACTGATACCGAGTTACTTATCAAAAAAAGTGAAAAGAATTTAAAGAAATTGAAGACTGTTATTGATGGACCAATTATTCCCAACAATTCATCAAAACTACTTTTTGTCATTCGGTAATACTGAAAAACTGCCCTTTCAATAATCTCTGTCGTGTTATTGGATGTACCCAATATAACGATGCTTCCTCCGTTTACTTCTCTCCCGAAGCAAACGAGCGATTGCAAATTTTATTTCATACTGAATACTGAAAAACTGTCCTTTTAATAATCTTTGTCTTGTTATTGGATGTACCCAATATAACGATGCTTCCTCCGTGTACTTCTCTCCCGAAGCAAATGAACGATTGCAAATTTTATTTCAATGACATCCATTGGGAAAACGGTTCTAATTCAACGATTTATCTATCGTAGTGTGTGCACCTTGCAGATTTTCTGCGGCAGCGATTTTTTGGTCGCCGCGACTAGAAATCGCAAGAAGAGGCCTAACCTTAAACTTGGATTTCAATAGGACTTAAACTTCGATTGGAATTTTGGATTCTTTTAAAGCGCCAACTTGGCGACCTTTTGTCACTAACTTGGCGAGCACACCGTTTTTTATCAAGTGCGAAGTTTGTTAGCAGCTGAAACTTCAATCACCGTTAACGATAATTGGTATTTCTTACTGTTACTCCAATATTAAATAACCCACAAAAAATGTTTATCGACTATTTTGCAAATGAATGCAATTTAAAATGCTACAATCACTTTTGGGTTATTACTCACTTTTACATATGGTTTGGCTTATTATTTTGTGCATTGTTAATGAAAAGACTGCCAATTAGAATGAGTCACATTTTATTTTACTTAAAATCAAAAGTTGAACCTATCTGGTGACAGACAGCAAACTTGACTAACTACAAATTGAAAATACGAAAACTTTGGAGTGAATGAAACTTTGAAAGAAGTTGAAGAAGTTTGTTTGAAGTGAAACAATGAAACTTTGTTTTGAACATAATAAAATCTTAATTTAGTTAAGGCCACTACACATCTGAACCTACATACCAGTGACCCAACAAGAAAATTAAAAACAAAGTTGGCTATATTTTTCAAATCAGAAAACTTGTACTTACCTCAATCATTAGAACATCATGTAAATATGAAGCAGTTGTCCAGTTGACTATAGGATTTCCACTGTTGTATGTTAAATTATCAAACATTTCCTACAATAAAATAGAGTTATCAAGAAACTCTCTATTTTGGCCAAAATACATAATTTTAAATTCATAAACAAAATTTCTCAAGCGCTCCAACAGATTTTTTTAGTATGTAGAATAACACAAGTACAGAAATTCCATTTGGGACTTGAGAATGTTCCAGCCAAATAAAGCATATACCCAAATTCTGCTATTTCAAACAATAAATATGCATAAAAGTTTTAAAAACATGCAACTCGTAAGCAAACCATTTAGATATTTATTTTCTATAACAGATTTTAACACATTTATGTGTATTGCAGGAAAAATTTAAACCTTTTAGCTAGGGCATAAAAAAAAACACTTTCTATCAAACAGAAATATTTTATTTTTTATTTAAATCAGATTTTTATTATTTAAGTTAGTTTGTTGCACTTAAGTTTAAATTTGCTTGATATTAAACATGCAGGTCACGGCGCAATTTCTAGGTTGGACTACGGCTAATTGGATTGAAAACACGACGTTCTTTGTTACAGGCTATTTCCCTTTTCTGCCAAAAAAGCCCAGAATGCAGATCCTATTTTATTATTCCCACTCAGATAAAAGTAGATGTTTAGTTGATTGCATAGAGTTTTATGGTGCAGTGGCCATATTGGGTCGAGCTGCATCAAACACAACACAGACAGCTCCAAGTAATGTGCAATCACGCAATGGAGCGTTTACTGATACACAGAAGAGAAGAACAAACGGGTGAAAACGAACCTGCGGCGCCTACAACTCACAGGTTACTAGCGCAGTGGAAAACCCCACTGAGTCACGGTGACCCGGGGAAGATTAGAATGTGAAAACCTTTGTATCATAAATGAGTTGTGCAGTTATTTTTCCAATCTTTAAAATATTATTTTGAATTAAATAACTTCGTCGATTGCAGTCGCGAATAAAACCTTTTCTTCATTCGAGCAATTTAAACAGTAGAGCAAATTCAAAGCTGACATCAATATAAATATGACGTCTTCTATAAATTCAAATATATAAACTTAAATATATGGGGCCATTTTTATACTAAATTGAGCACCAACTTCATAATTTCCAATGGAAACCTCCTGTTTTGACACGCAATTTCGAATCTAATAATTTCAGATTCCAGATTAAATGTCATTGGATCTTGCCGTTTTGAAGTTATGAGTACATAAATATTAGAGCTCCTAATGGTGGTTAAATCAGTTTCTCCAACATTTATGGAGATGATAGGAATATCAGTTCGATTGTATTAAATAATTGTATGTAGGCTTTTTATTTGCAAACGATTATGCCAAGAATCAATATTTCTTTTAAAATGTAGACTTCTTTCAGTTTAGCATCAAATGAACTGTTCTTGAACAACTACAATTAATCTCACGAATAACGATTTTCAATGTGGAGATGATTCCTGATATTGACAACTTTAACAATGAATATCTCCGGATATAAAGATAGTAGTCATGAAATTTCATATTTAGACTAATTTGACGGTGTAGAATTTGATTAGGCATCCAAATTTGGTGTTTTTATTGGAAATTGTGCAAAGTTTGATATGAAGCCCCTATGAAAAATTTTCTGCATATGAATTTGTATAAAGGAGAATAATCCCGATAAAAATTACATATTCGAACTTGCTCTACTATGAATATTGCTCGAAATACACTCTCCTAATACAATTTCCAAAAAATCGATCCCAAACTTCAGATATCCTAGCAAATTATCGGTGGATTTCATGTCGAATTTTAAATATAGAAATATTTCTCAAAACCTATTTCTTCCCATTAGGTTTTTATAAAAATTAAGTTCCCAAGGCTCGGAACATAGGATATGTAGTTAAATTTTATCGCCGCTTTAACCGCTAGAATACAACACTGATAGAAAAGGGCACTTTTCGTCGATGGACAGAGACCAATTCTGAAAATTCTCATTGCTTCAGTTTCAGTGCATTTCCTAAAATGATCTAACGCAGTTTCCGAAATTGGCCCTGAGCGCATTGAAAGCATTTTGGGGCATTGCTGGCCCTAGGAAAAACAGAGAGAGGGGGGGGGGCGTTGTGGTATAAAAGGGGGCAATAAGATTCTAAAAGATGTGTCACTTAAAAATATTTCAAGCAATACAGTAATACTGCTGGAAGAGGCCAAACCCACCAGAAAGAGCGTAAGACATGAAAGAGTGTAACTCGTTAGAAAAGGATGCAGGCAAAGCATTCTCTGGCATATATTTGTAGACTCACGAAGGGTTCCATTGAATACCAGCGGAAACAAATCTAATAACCAATACAGAGCCACCATCAGCCTGTCCAATCCCCTGTTAACATGCGGGATTCATGGGATTTACCCTACACGGATCCTTTCATTTAACCGAAAAGAATGGAAACACGACTCATCAGACCAAGCTACGCGTTTCTAGTCATCAAAGTATCCAGTGGAAGTGTTCTCGAGCACAGGCGAGGCGTATAGTCGTGTGTTCAGTACTCATTCAGGGTACTCGAGTTGGGAGATACCAGCTAAACAAATCTAATAACCAATACAGAGACACCATCAGCCTGTCCAATCCCCTGTTGACATGCGGGATTCATGGGATTTACCCTACACAGATCCTTTCATTTAACCGAAAATAATGGAAACACGACTCATCAGACCAAGCTACGCGTTTCTAGTCATCAAAGTATCCAGTGGAAGTGTTCTCGAGCACAGGCGAGGCGTGTAGTCGTGTGTTCAGTACTCATTCAGGGTACTCGAGTTGGGAGATACCAGCTAAACAAATCTAATAACCAATACAGAGACACCATCAGCCTGTCCAATCCCCTGTTGACATGCGGGATTCATGGGATTTACCCTACACGGATCCTTTCATTTAACCGAAAAGAATGGAAACACGACTCATCAGACCAAGCTACGCGTTTCTAGTCATCAAAGTATCCAGTGGAAGTGTTCTCGAGCACAGGCGAGGCGTATAGTCGTGTGTTCAGTACTCATTCAGGGTACTCGAGTTGGGAGATACCAGCTAAACAAATATAATAACCAATACAGAGCCACCATCAGCCTGTCCAATCCCCTGTTGACATGCGGGATTCATGGGATTTACCCTACACGGATCCTTTCATTTGACCGAAAAGAATGGAAACACGACTCATCAGACCAAGCTACGCGTTTCTAGTCATCAAAGTATCCAGTGGAAGTGTTCTCGAGCACAGGCGAGGCGTATAGTCGTGTGTTCAGTACTCATTCAGGGTACTCGAGTTGGGAGATACCATCTAAACAAATCTAATAACCAATACAGAGCCACCATCAGCCTGTCCAATCCCCTGTTGACATGCGGGATTCATGGGATTTACCCTACACGGATCCTTTCATTTGACCGAAAAGAATGGAAACACGACTCATCAGACCAAGCTACGCGTTTCTAGTCATCAAAGTATCCAGTGGAAGTGTTCTCGAGCACAGGCGAGGCGTATAGTCGTGTGTTCAGTACTCATTCAGGGTACTCGAGTTGGGAGATACCAGCTAAACAAATATAATAACCAATACAGAGCCACCATCAGCCTGTCCAATCCCCTGTTGACATGCGGGATTCATGGGATTTACCCTACACGGATCCTTTCATTTGACCGAAAAGAATGGAAACACGACTCATCAGACCAAGCTACGCGTTTCTAGTCATCAAAGTATCCAGTGGAAGTGTTCTCGAGCACAGGCGAGGTGTATAGTCGTGTGTTCAGTACTCATTCAGGGTACTCGAGTTGGGAGATACCAGCTAATCAAATCTAATAACCAATACAGAGCCACCATCAGCCTGTCCAATCCCCTGTTGACATGCGGGATTCATGGGATTTACCCTACACGGATCCTTTCATTTGACCGAAAAGAATGGAAACACGACTCATCAGACCAAGCTACGCGTTTCTAGTCATCAAAGTATCCAGTGGAAGTGTTCTCGAGCACAGGAGAGGCGTATAGTCGTGTGTTCAGTACTCATTCAGGGTACTCGAGTTGGGAGATACCAGCTAAACAAATATAATAACCAATACAGAGCCACCATCAGCCTGTCCAATCCCCTGTTGACATGCGGGATTCATGGGATTTACCCTACACGGATCCTTTCATTTGACCGAAAAGAATGGAAACACGACTCATCAGACCAAGCTACGCGTTTCTAGTCATCAAAGTATCCAGTGGAAGTGTTCTCGAGCACAGGCGAGGCGTATAGTCGTGTGTTCAGTACTCATTCAGGGTACTCGAGTTGGGAGATACCAGCTAAAAAAATATAATAACCAATACAGAGCCACCATCAGCCTGTCCAATCCCCTGTTGACATGCGGGATTCATGGGATTTACCCTACACGGATCCTTTCATTTGACCGAAAAGAATGGAAACACGACTCATCAGACCAAGCTACGCGTTTCTAGTCATCAAAGTACCAGTGGAAGTGTTCTCGAGCACAGGCGAGGCGTATAGTCGTGTGTTCAGTACTCATTCAGGGTACTCGAGTTGGGAGATACCAGCTAAACAAATCTAATAACCAATACAGAGACACCATCAGCCTGTCCAATCCCCTGTTGACATGCGGGATTCATGGGATTTACCCTACACGGATCCTTTCATTTGACCGAAAAGAATGGAAACACGACTCATCAGACCAAGCTACGCGTTTCTAGTCATCAAAGTATCCAGTGGAAGTGTTCTCGAGCACAGGCGAGGCGTATAGTCGTGTGTTCAGTACTCATTCAGGGTACTCGAGTTGGGAGATACCAGCTAAACAAATCTAATAACCAATACAGAGCCACCATCAGCCTGTCCAATCCCCTGTTGACATGCGGGATTCATGGGATTTACCCTACACGGATCCTTTCATTTGACCGAAAAGAATGGAAACACGACTCATCAGACCAAGCTACGCGTTTCTAGTCATCAAAGTATCCAGTGGAAGTGTTCTCGAGCACAGGCGAGGCGTATAGTCGTGTGTTCAGTACTCATTCAGGGTACTCGAGTTGGGAGATACCAGCTAAACAAATATAATAACCAATACAGAGCCACCATCAGCCTGTCCAATCCCCTGTTGACATGCGGGATTCATGGGATTTACCCTACACGGATCCTTTCATTTGACCGAAAAGAATGGAAACACGACTCATCAGACCAAGCTACGCGTTTCTAGTCATCAAAGTATCCAGTGGAAGTGTTCTCGAGCACAGGCGAGGCGTATAGTCGTGTGTTCAGTACTCATTCAGGGTACTCGAGTTGGGAGATACCCCATCTAAACAAATCTAATAACCAATACAGAGCCACCATCAGCCTGGCCAATCCCCTGTTGACATGCGGGATTCATGGGATTTACCCTACACGGATCCTTTCATTTAACCGAAAAGAATGGAAACACGACTCATCAGACCAAGCTACGCGTTTCTAGTCATCAAAGTATCCAGTGGAAGTGTTCTCGAGCACAGGCGAGGCGTATAGTCGTGTGTTCAGTACTCATTCAGGGTACTCGAGTTGGGAGATACCAGCTAAACAAATCTAATAACCAATACAGAGACACCATCAGCCTGTCCAATCCCCTGTTGACATGCGGGATTCATGGGATTTACCCTACACAGATCCTTTCATTTAACCGAAAATAATGGAAACACGACTCATCAGACCAAGCTACGCGTTTCTAGTCATCAAAGTATCCAGTGGAAGTGTTCTCGAGCACAGGCGAGGCGTGTAGTCGTGTGTTCAGTACTCATTCAGGGTACTCGAGTTGGGAGATACCAGCTAAACAAATCTAATAACCAATACAGAGACACCATCAGCCTGTCCAATCCCCTGTTGACATGCGGGATTCATGGGATTTACCCTACACGGATCCTTTCATTTAACCGAAAAGAATGGAAACACGACTCATCAGACCAAGCTACGCGTTTCTAGTCATCAAAGTATCCAGTGGAAGTGTTCTCGAGCACAGGCGAGGCGTATAGTCGTGTGTTCAGTACTCATTCAGGGTACTCGAGTTGGGAGATACCAGCTAAACAAATATAATAACCAATACAGAGCCACCATCAGCCTGTCCAATCCCCTGTTGACATGCGGGATTCATGGGATTTACCCTACACGGATCCTTTCATTTGACCGAAAAGAATGGAAACACGACTCATCAGACCAAGCTACGCGTTTCTAGTCATCAAAGTATCCAGTGGAAGTGTTCTCGAGCACAGGCGAGGCGTATAGTCGTGTGTTCAGTACTCATTCAGGGTACTCAAGTTGGGAGATACCATCTAAACAAATCTAATAACCAATACAGAGCCACCATCAGCCTGTCCAATCCCCTGTTGACATGCGGGATTCATGGGATTTACCCTACACGGATCCTTTCATTTGACCGAAAAGAATGGAAACACGACTCATCAGACCAAGCTACGCGTTTCTAGTCATCAAAGTATCCAGTGGAAGTGTTCTCGAGCACAGGAGAGGCGTATAGTCGTGTGTTCAGTACTCATTCAGGGTACTCGAGTTGGGAGATACCAGCTAAACAAATATAATAACCAATACAGAGCCACCATCAGCCTGTCCAATCCCCTGTTGACATGCGGGATTCATGGGATTTACCCTACACGGATCCTTTCATTTGACCGAAAAGAATGGAAACACGACTCATCAGACCAAGCTACGCGTTTCTAGTCATCAAAGTATCCAGTGGAAGTGTTCTCGAGCACAGGCGAGGCGTATAGTCGTGTGTTCAGTACTCATTCAGGGTACTCGAGTTGGGAGATACCAGCTAAAAAAATATAATAACCAATACAGAGCCACCATCAGCCTGTCCAATCCCCTGTTGACATGCGGGATTCATGGGATTTACCCTACACGGATCCTTTCATTTGACCGAAAAGAATGGAAACACGACTCATCAGACCAAGCTACGCGTTTCTAGTCATCAAAGTACCAGTGGAAGTGTTCTCGAGCACAGGCGAGGCGTATAGTCGTGTGTTCAGTACTCATTCAGGGTACTCGAGTTGGGAGATACCAGCTAAACAAATCTAATAACCAATACAGAGACACCATCAGCCTGTCCAATCCCCTGTTGACATGCGGGATTCATGGGATTTACCCTACACGGATCCTTTCATTTGACCGAAAAGAATGGAAACACGACTCATCAGACCAAGCTACGCGTTTCTAGTCATCAAAGTATCCAGTGGAAGTGTTCTCGAGCACAGGCGAGGCGTATAGTCGTGTGTTCAGTACTCATTCAGGGTACTCGAGTTGGGAGATACCAGCTAAACAAATCTAATAACCAATACAGAGCCACCATCAGCCTGTCCAATCCCCTGTTGACATGCGGGATTCATGGGATTTACCCTACACGGATCCTTTCATTTGACCGAAAAGAATGGAAACACGACTCATCAGACCAAGCTACGCGTTTCTAGTCATCAAAGTATCCAGTGGAAGTGTTCTCGAGCACAGGCGAGGCGTATAGTCGTGTGTTCAGTACTCATTCAGGGTACTCGAGTTGGGAGATACCAGCTAAACAAATATAATAACCAATACAGAGCCACCATCAGCCTGTCCAATCCCCTGTTGACATGCGGGATTCATGGGATTTACCCTACACGGATCCTTTCATTTGACCGAAAAGAATGGAAACACGACTCATCAGACCAAGCTACGCGTTTCTAGTCATCAAAGTATCCAGTGGAAGTGTTCTCGAGCACAGGCGAGGCGTATAGTCGTGTGTTCAGTACTCATTCAGGGTACTCGAGTTGGGAGATACCCCATCTAAACAAATCTAATAACCAATACAGAGCCACCATCAGCCTGTCCAATCCCCTGTTGACATGCGGGATTCATGGGATTTACCCTACACGGATCCTTTCATTTAACCGAAAAGAATGGAAACACGACTCATCAGACCAAGCTACGCGTTTCTAGTCATCAAAGTATCCAGTGGAAGTGTTCTCGAGCACAGGCGAGGCGTATAGTCGTGTGTTCAGTACTCATTCAGGGTACTCGAGTTGGGAGATACCAGCTAAACAAATCTAATAACCAATACAGAGACACCATCAGCCTGTCCAATCCCCTGTTGACATGCGGGATTCATGGGATTTACCCTACACAGATCCTTTCATTTAACCGAAAATAATGGAAACACGACTCATCAGACCAAGCTACGCGTTTCTAGTCATCAAAGTATCCAGTGGAAGTGTTCTCGAGCACAGGCGAGGCGTGTAGTCGTGTGTTCAGTACTCATTCAGGGTACTCGAGTTGGGAGATACCAGCTAAACAAATCTAATAACCAATACAGAGACACCATCAGCCTGTCCAATCCCCTGTTGACATGCGGGATTCATGGGATTTACCCTACACGGATCCTTTCATTTAACCGAAAAGAATGGAAACACGACTCATCAGACCAAGCTACGCGTTTCTAGTCATCAAAGTATCCAGTGGAAGTGTTCTCGAGCACAGGCGAGGCGTATAGTCGTGTGTTCAGTACTCATTCAGGGTACTCGAGTTGGGAGATACCAGCTAAACAAATATAATAACCAATACAGAGCCACCATCAGCCTGTCCAATCCCCTGTTGACATGCGGGATTCATGGGATTTACCCTACACGGATCCTTTCATTTGACCGAAAAGAATGGAAACACGACTCATCAGACCAAGCTACGCGTTTCTAGTCATCAAAGTATCCAGTGGAAGTGTTCTCGAGCACAGGCGAGGCGTATAGTCGTGTGTTCAGTACTCATTCAGGGTACTCGAGTTGGGAGATACCATCTAAACAAATCTAATAACCAATACAGAGCCACCATCAGCCTGTCCAATCCCCTGTTGACATGCGGGATTCATGGGATTTACCCTACACGGATCCTTTCATTTGACCGAAAAGAATGGAAACACGACTCATCAGACCAAGCTACGCGTTTCTAGTCATCAAAGTATCCAGTGGAAGTGTTCTCGAGCACAGGCGAGGCGTATAGTCGTGTGTTCAGTACTCATTCAGGGTACTCGAGTTGGGAGATACCAGCTAAACAAATATAATAACCAATACAGAGCCACCATCAGCCTGTCCAATCCCCTGTTGACATGCGGGATTCATGGGATTTACCCTACACGGATCCTTTCATTTGACCGAAAAGAATGGAAACACGACTCATCAGACCAAGCTACGCGTTTCTAGTCATCAAAGTATCCAGTGGAAGTGTTCTCGAGCACAGGCGAGGTGTATAGTCGTGTGTTCAGTACTCATTCAGGGTACTCGAGTTGGGAGATACCAGCTAATCAAATCTAATAACCAATACAGAGCCACCATCAGCCTGTCCAATCCCCTGTTGACATGCGGGATTCATGGGATTTACCCTACACGGATCCTTTCATTTGACCGAAAAGAATGGAAACACGACTCATCAGACCAAGCTACGCGTTTCTAGTCATCAAAGTATCCAGTGGAAGTGTTCTCGAGCACAGGAGAGGCGTATAGTCGTGTGTTCAGTACTCATTCAGGGTACTCGAGTTGGGAGATACCAGCTAAACAAATATAATAACCAATACAGAGCCACCATCAGCCTGTCCAATCCCCTGTTGACATGCGGGATTCATGGGATTTACCCTACACGGATCCTTTCATTTGACCGAAAAGAATGGAAACACGACTCATCAGACCAAGCTACGCGTTTCTAGTCATCAAAGTATCCAGTGGAAGTGTTCTCGAGCACAGGCGAGGCGTATAGTCGTGTGTTCAGTACTCATTCAGGGTACTCGAGTTGGGAGATACCAGCTAAAAAAATATAATAACCAATACAGAGCCACCATCAGCCTGTCCAATCCCCTGTTGACATGCGGGATTCATGGGATTTACCCTACACGGATCCTTTCATTTGACCGAAAAGAATGGAAACACGACTCATCAGACCAAGCTACGCGTTTCTAGTCATCAAAGTACCAGTGGAAGTGTTCTCGAGCACAGGCGAGGCGTATAGTCGTGTGTTCAGTACTCATTCAGGGTACTCGAGTTGGGAGATACCAGCTAAACAAATCTAATAACCAATACAGAGACACCATCAGCCTGTCCAATCCCCTGTTGACATGCGGGATTCATGGGATTTACCCTACACGGATCCTTTCATTTGACCGAAAAGAATGGAAACACGACTCATCAGACCAAGCTACGCGTTTCTAGTCATCAAAGTATCCAGTGGAAGTGTTCTCGAGCACAGGCGAGGCGTATAGTCGTGTGTTCAGTACTCATTCAGGGTACTCGAGTTGGGAGATACCAGCTAAACAAATCTAATAACCAATACAGAGCCACCATCAGCCTGTCCAATCCCCTGTTGACATGCGGGATTCATGGGATTTACCCTACACGGATCCTTTCATTTGACCGAAAAGAATGGAAACACGACTCATCAGACCAAGCTACGCGTTTCTAGTCATCAAAGTATCCAGTGGAAGTGTTCTCGAGCACAGGCGAGGCGTATAGTCGTGTGTTCAGTACTCATTCAGGGTACTCGAGTTGGGAGATACCAGCTAAACAAATATAATAACCAATACAGAGCCACCATCAGCCTGTCCAATCCCCTGTTGACATGCGGGATTCATGGGATTTACCCTACACGGATCCTTTCATTTGACCGAAAAGAATGGAAACACGACTCATCAGACCAAGCTACGCGTTTCTAGTCATCAAAGTATCCAGTGGAAGTGTTCTCGAGCACAGGCGAGGCGTATAGTCGTGTGTTCAGTACTCATTCAGGGTACTCGAGTTGGGAGATACCCCATCTAAACAAATCTAATAACCAATACAGAGCCACCATCAGCCTGTCCAATCCCCTGTTGACATGCGGGATTCATGGGATTTACCCTACACGGATCCTTTCATTTAACCGAAAAGAATGGAAACACGACTCATCAGACCAAGCTACGCGTTTCTAGTCATCAAAGTATCCAGTGGAAGTGTTCTCGAGCACAGGCGAGGCGTATAGTCGTGTGTTCAGTACTCATTCAGGGTACTCGAGTTGGGAGATACCAGCTAAACAAATCTAATAACCAATACAGAGACACCATCAGCCTGTCCAATCCCCTGTTGACATGCGGGATTCATGGGATTTACCCTACACAGATCCTTTCATTTAACCGAAAATAATGGAAACACGACTCATCAGACCAAGCTACGCGTTTCTAGTCATCAAAGTATCCAGTGGAAGTGTTCTCGAGCACAGGCGAGGCGTGTAGTCGTGTGTTCAGTACTCATTCAGGGTACTCGAGTTGGGAGATACCAGCTAAACAAATCTAATAACCAATACAGAGACACCATCAGCCTGTCCAATCCCCTGTTGACATGCGGGATTCATGGGATTTACCCTACACGGATCCTTTCATTTAACCGAAAAGAATGGAAACACGACTCATCAGACCAAGCTACGCGTTTCTAGTCATCAAAGTATCCAGTGGAAGTGTTCTCGAGCACAGGCGAGGCGTATAGTCGTGTGTTCAGTACTCATTCAGGGTACTCGAGTTGGGAGATACCAGCTAAACAAATATAATAACCAATACAGAGCCACCATCAGCCTGTCCAATCCCCTGTTGACATGCGGGATTCATGGGATTTACCCTACACGGATCCTTTCATTTGACCGAAAAGAATGGAAACACGACTCATCAGACCAAGCTACGCGTTTCTAGTCATCAAAGTATCCAGTGGAAGTGTTCTCGAGCACAGGCGAGGCGTATAGTCGTGTGTTCAGTACTCATTCAGGGTACTCGAGTTGGGAGATACCATCTAAACAAATCTAATAACCAATACAGAGCCACCATCAGCCTGTCCAATCCCCTGTTGACATGCGGGATTCATGGGATTTACCCTACACGGATCCTTTCATTTGACCGAAAAGAATGGAAACACGACTCATCAGACCAAGCTACGCGTTTCTAGTCATCAAAGTATCCAGTGGAAGTGTTCTCGAGCACAGGAGAGGCGTATAGTCGTGTGTTCAGTACTCATTCAGGGTACTCGAGTTGGGAGATACCAGCTAAACAAATATAATAACCAATACAGAGCCACCATCAGCCTGTCCAATCCCCTGTTGACATGCGGGATTCATGGGATTTACCCTACACGGATCCTTTCATTTGACCGAAAAGAATGGAAACACGACTCATCAGACCAAGCTACGCGTTTCTAGTCATCAAAGTATCCAGTGGAAGTGTTCTCGAGCACAGGCGAGGCGTATAGTCGTGTGTTCAGTACTCATTCAGGGTACTCGAGTTGGGAGATACCAGCTAAAAAAATATAATAACCAATACAGAGCCACCATCAGCCTGTCCAATCCCCTGTTGACATGCGGGATTCATGGGATTTACCCTACACGGATCCTTTCATTTGACCGAAAAGAATGGAAACACGACTCATCAGACCAAGCTACGCGTTTCTAGTCATCAAAGTACCAGTGGAAGTGTTCTCGAGCACAGGCGAGGCGTATAGTCGTGTGTTCAGTACTCATTCAGGGTACTCGAGTTGGGAGATACCAGCTAAACAAATCTAATAACCAATACAGAGACACCATCAGCCTGTCCAATCCCCTGTTGACATGCGGGATTCATGGGATTTACCCTACACGGATCCTTTCATTTGACCGAAAAGAATGGAAACACGACTCATCAGACCAAGCTACGCGTTTCTAGTCATCAAAGTATCCAGTGGAAGTGTTCTCGAGCACAGGCGAGGCGTATAGTCGTGTGTTCAGTACTCATTCAGGGTACTCGAGTTGGGAGATACCAGCTAAACAAATCTAATAACCAATACAGAGCCACCATCAGCCTGTCCAATCCCCTGTTGACATGCGGGATTCATGGGATTTACCCTACACGGATCCTTTCATTTGACCGAAAAGAATGGAAACACGACTCATCAGACCAAGCTACGCGTTTCTAGTCATCAAAGTATCCAGTGGAAGTGTTCTCGAGCACAGGCGAGGCGTATAGTCGTGTGTTCAGTACTCATTCAGGGTACTCGAGTTGGGAGATACCAGCTAAACAAATATAATAACCAATACAGAGCCACCATCAGCCTGTCCAATCCCCTGTTGACATGCGGGATTCATGGGATTTACCCTACACGGATCCTTTCATTTGACCGAAAAGAATGGAAACACGACTCATCAGACCAAGCTACGCGTTTCTAGTCATCAAAGTATCCAGTGGAAGTGTTCTCGAGCACAGGCGAGGCGTATAGTCGTGTGTTCAGTACTCATTCAGGGTACTCGAGTTGGGAGATACCCCATCTAAACAAATCTAATAACCAATACAGAGCCACCATCAGCCTGTCCAATCCCCTGTTGACATGCGGGATTCATGGGATTTACCCTACACGGATCCTTTCATTTAACCGAAAAGAATGGAAACACGACTCATCAGACCAAGCTACGCGTTTCTAGTCATCAAAGTATCCAGTGGAAGTGTTCTCGAGCACAGGCGAGGCGTATAGTCGTGTGTTCAGTACTCATTCAGGGTACTCGAGTTGGGAGATACCAGCTAAACAAATCTAATAACCAATACAGAGACACCATCAGCCTGTCCAATCCCCTGTTGACATGCGGGATTCATGGGATTTACCCTACACAGATCCTTTCATTTAACCGAAAATAATGGAAACACGACTCATCAGACCAAGCTACGCGTTTCTAGTCATCAAAGTATCCAGTGGAAGTGTTCTCGAGCACAGGCGAGGCGTGTAGTCGTGTGTTCAGTACTCATTCAGGGTACTCGAGTTGGGAGATACCAGCTAAACAAATCTAATAACCAATACAGAGACACCATCAGCCTGTCCAATCCCCTGTTGACATGCGGGATTCATGGGATTTACCCTACACGGATCCTTTCATTTAACCGAAAAGAATGGAAACACGACTCATCAGACCAAGCTACGCGTTTCTAGTCATCAAAGTATCCAGTGGAAGTGTTCTCGAGCACAGGCGAGGCGTATAGTCGTGTGTTCAGTACTCATTCAGGGTACTCGAGTTGGGAGATACCAGCTAAACAAATATAATAACCAATACAGAGCCACCATCAGCCTGTCCAATCCCCTGTTGACATGCGGGATTCATGGGATTTACCCTACACGGATCCTTTCATTTGACCGAAAAGAATGGAAACACGACTCATCAGACCAAGCTACGCGTTTCTAGTCATCAAAGTATCCAGTGGAAGTGTTCTCGAGCACAGGCGAGGCGTATAGTCGTGTGTTCAGTACTCATTCAGGGTACTCGAGTTGGGAGATACCATCTAAACAAATCTAATAACCAATACAGAGCCACCATCAGCCTGTCCAATCCCCTGTTGACATGCGGGATTCATGGGATTTACCCTACACGGATCCTTTCATTTGACCGAAAAGAATGGAAACACGACTCATCAGACCAAGCTACGCGTTTCTAGTCATCAAAGTATCCAGTGGAAGTGTTCTCGAGCACAGGCGAGGCGTATAGTCGTGTGTTCAGTACTCATTCAGGGTACTCGAGTTGGGAGATACCAGCTAAACAAATATAATAACCAATACAGAGCCACCATCAGCCTGTCCAATCCCCTGTTGACATGCGGGATTCATGGGATTTACCCTACACGGATCCTTTCATTTGACCGAAAAGAATGGAAACACGACTCATCAGACCAAGCTACGCGTTTCTAGTCATCAAAGTATCCAGTGGAAGTGTTCTCGAGCACAGGCGAGGTGTATAGTCGTGTGTTCAGTACTCATTCAGGGTACTCGAGTTGGGAGATACCAGCTAATCAAATCTAATAACCAATACAGAGCCACCATCAGCCTGTCCAATCCCCTGTTGACATGCGGGATTCATGGGATTTACCCTACACGGATCCTTTCATTTGACCGAAAAGAATGGAAACACGACTCATCAGACCAAGCTACGCGTTTCTAGTCATCAAAGTATCCAGTGGAAGTGTTCTCGAGCACAGGAGAGGCGTATAGTCGTGTGTTCAGTACTCATTCAGGGTACTCGAGTTGGGAGATACCAGCTAAACAAATATAATAACCAATACAGAGCCACCATCAGCCTGTCCAATCCCCTGTTGACATGCGGGATTCATGGGATTTACCCTACACGGATCCTTTCATTTGACCGAAAAGAATGGAAACACGACTCATCAGACCAAGCTACGCGTTTCTAGTCATCAAAGTACCAGTGGAAGTGTTCTCGAGCACAGGCGAGGCGTATAGTCGTGTGTTCAGTACTCATTCAGGGTACTCGAGTTGGGAGATACCAGCTAAACAAATCTAATAACCAATACAGAGACACCATCAGCCTGTCCAATCCCCTGTTGACATGCGGGATTCATGGGATTTACCCTACACGGATCCTTTCATTTGACCGAAAAGAATGGAAACACGACTCATCAGACCAAGCTACGCGTTTCTAGTCATCAAAGTATCCAGTGGAAGTGTTCTCGAGCACAGGCGAGGCGTATAGTCGTGTGTTCAGTACTCATTCAGGGTACTCGAGTTGGGAGATACCAGCTAAACAAATCTAATAACCAATACAGAGCCACCATCAGCCTGTCCAATCCCCTGTTGACATGCGGGATTCATGGGATTTACCCTACACGGATCCTTTCATTTGACCGAAAAGAATGGAAACACGACTCATCAGACCAAGCTACGCGTTTCTAGTCATCAAAGTATCCAGTGGAAGTGTTCTCGAGCACAGGCGAGGCGTATAGTCGTGTGTTCAGTACTCATTCAGGGTACTCGAGTTGGGAGATACCAGCTAAACAAATATAATAACCAATACAGAGCCACCATCAGCCTGTCCAATCCCCTGTTGACATGCGGGATTCATGGGATTTACCCTACACGGATCCTTTCATTTGACCGAAAAGAATGGAAACACGACTCATCAGACCAAGCTACGCGTTTCTAGTCATCAAAGTATCCAGTGGAAGTGTTCTCGAGCACAGGCGAGGCGTATAGTCGTGTGTTCAGTACTCATTCAGGGTACTCGAGTTGGGAGATACCCCATCTAAACAAATCTAATAACCAATACAGAGCCACCATCAGCCTGTCCAATCCCCTGTTGACATGCGGGATTCATGGGATTTACCCTACACGGATCCTTTCATTTAACCGAAAAGAATGGAAACACGACTCATCAGACCAAGCTACGCGTTTCTAGTCATCAAAGTATCCAGTGGAAGTGTTCTCGAGCACAGGCGAGGCGTATAGTCGTGTGTTCAGTACTCATTCAGGGTACTCGAGTTGGGAGATACCAGCTAAACAAATATAATAACCAATACAGAGCCACCATCAGCCTGTCCAATCCCCTGTTGACATGCGGGATTCATGGGATTTACCCTACACGGATCCTTTCATTTGACCGAAAAGAATGGAAACACGACTCATCAGACCAAGCTACGCGTTTCTAGTCATCAAAGTACCAGTGGAAGTGTTCTCGAGCACAGGCGAGGCGTATAGTCGTGTGTTCAGTACTCATTCAGGGTACTCGTTTTGGGAGATACCCCAGCTAAACAAATATAATAACCAATACAGAGACACCATCAGCCTGCACAATTCCCTGTTGACATTAGTGATGCGACATCGACAGCAAAACATCGATGTTGATAATACATCGCCTAAAAACATCGATGTTTTTAAAATTCAGTGTATTTAAACTTTTTCCCCCATTTCTTAAAACTGGTTTAGCAACTAGTGATGCGACATCGGCTCCAATCCATCGATGTTTTTTATAAAACATCAATGTTTTGAAAACATAGACTTCGATGTCGCATCCCTACTTTTCAGTCCCTTCACCCTTTGCCACTTTGGTCTAAAAGTATGTTCAATTTGCTGATTGTGAAAATCATGCTACTTGGTTATTATTTAAATATTTATAACGGTACGTTTTACATTTAAAAATAAAACATCGACAAGTATAAACATCAATGTTACAAAAACATTGACTCCAATACATCGATGTCGCTTCCCTTGTTCACATGCAGGATTCATGGGATTTGCCCCCACACGTATCCTTTTATCTACCCGAAACGGATGTAAACACGACTCATCAGACCAGGCTACGCGTTTCTAGTCATCAAAGTATCCAGTGGAAGTGTTCTCGAGCACAGGCGAGGCGCATAGTTGTATGTCGAGTATTCATTAAGGGTACTCGAGTTGGCTGATTGCTCTTAAAGCCTATATCTTTGAGCGAACGTAGAACTGTCCTCGTGCTGATGTTTGTTGGGGGCCCAGCATTCAATTGTGATGCCACACGATTTAACAGCCATGCCGCTCTCGTAAGTTACAGGTTTTGCCAAAATCCTTGTACTCACGGTACACCTATGAAATGGTAGTACGTGAAAATACAAATTTCTCTACCACCGAAATGCCATGACCATCTCACGAGCTCCAACTACAAAGCCGCATTAAGTCGTGATAAACTTGCCATTCTCGCGGCGGAAACAGCTGTAGATGTTTCCAGATGTCTATCGCTTCTTATATGCACTGGCGCAGACGTAAAGAATGACGAGCATAGGTGACGTTGCTATGTATTTTACATAGGCTCGTCTGCACCAGTTTCGCTTGACTGAGAAAATTGACTTTCATTTTAGAAAAAACCGGTGGCAAGTGTATTCGATGAGCATTACGTAATTCATCGCACCATTTAAATGCACAAAACCTTAAGAGATAGATAACCTGCACAAAACTTAATTACAACCGTTAACAAAATCAGAACCTCGGCATTCAATGATCAACTGTTTGGACAGCTTTGCATTAAAAACAGTCTTCAATCGGTCAGTAGTACGTCGGCTGTCAAGCGGTTCCTATTTAAATAAATTTTACTAGGGGGCCCGCCCCCTGCTCGCTGAAACTCGTCAACCCCCGGAGGATTGCTTCGCAGTCCTCATTGGTTCGCTGCGCGAACCTATGCTCGCTTTGCTCGCCTCAATGAAGACAATTGTCCTAGCAGAAGGGATTGTTTACAAAATATGATATTCCAAAAAAAATGTTTTTCAAATATATTTGCTGTTTATAATATATTTGATATCAACAGGGGATTGGACAGGCTGATGGTGTCTCTGTATTGGTTATTAGATTTGTTTAGCTGGTATCTCCCAACTCGAGTACCCTGAATGAGTACTGAACACACGACTACACGCCTCGCCTGTGCTCGAGAACACTTCCACTGGATACTTTGATGACTAGAAACGCGTAGCTTGGTCTGATGAGTCGTGTTTCCATTATTTTCGGTTAAATGAAAGGATCTGTGTAGGGTAAATCCCATGAATCCCGCATGTCAACAGGGGATTGGACAGGCTGATGGTGTCTCTGTATTGGTTATTAGATTTGTTTAGCTGGTATCTCCCAACTCGAGTACCCTGAATGAGTACTGAACACACGACTATACGCCTCGCCTGTGCTCGAGAACACTTCCACTGGTACTTTGATGACTAGAAACGCGTAGCTTGGTCTGATGAGTCGTGTTTCCATTCTTTTCGGTCAAATGAAAGGATCCGTGTAGGGTAAATCCCATGAATCCCGCATGTCAACAGGGGATTGGACAGGCTGATGGTGGCTCTGTATTGGTTATTATATTTGTTTAGCTGGTATCTCCCAACTCGAGTACCCTGAATGAATACTGAACACACGACTATACGCCTCGCCTGTGCTCGAGAACACTTCCACTGGATACTTTGATGACTAGAAACGCGTAGCTTGGTCTGATGAGTCGTGTTTCCATTCTTTTCGGTTAAATGAAAGGATCCGTGTAGGGTAAATCCCATGAATCCCGCATGTCAACAGGGGATTGGACAGGCTGATGGTGGCTCTGTATTGGTTATTATATTTGTTTAGCTGGTATCTCCCAACTCGAGTACCCTGAATGAGTACTGAACACACGACTATATGCCTCGCCTGTGCTCGAGAACACTTCCACTGGATACTTTGATGACTAGAAACGCGTAGCTTGGTCTGATGAGTCGTGTTTCCATTCTTTTCGGTCAAATGAAAGGATCCGTGTAGGGTAAATCCCATGAATCCCGCATGTCAACAGGGGATTGGACAGGCTGATGGTGGCTCTGTATTGGTTATTAGATTTGATTAGCTGGTATCTCCCAACTCGAGTACCCTGAATGAGTACTGAACACACGACTATACGCCTCGCCTGTGCTCGAGAACACTTCCACTGGATACTTTGATGACTAGAAACGCGTAGCTTGGTCTGATGAGTCGTGTTTCCATTCTTTTCGGTCAAATGAAAGGATCCGTGTAGGGTAAATCCCATGAATCCCGCATGTCAACAGGGGATTGGACAGGCTGATGGTGGCTCTGTATTGGTTATTAGATTTGATTAGCTGGTATCTCCCAACTCGAGTACCCTGAATGAGTACTGAACACACGACTATACACCTCGCCTGTGCTCGAGAACACTTCCACTGGATACTTTGATGACTAGAAACGCGTAGCTTGCAGCTGCAAAAAAGCCTAACTACATTCCTTTTTTTTTTTTAATAAAATTTCATCCGATAACGCTATAAATTCAATTGATGCACGAGACTTTGTGGTAAACAAACAACCGTACAGTGTTGCCAAAACGCGATAACAAATAACGTCTTTTTTTGCGTGCCACGTAAGAGAATTATATATATAGATAATACCTTCAAGTCTGAGTAGTTTTTCGAAAACAAAGGATTTATTGCGGGAAAGCTTGATGGAGCTCATTTGTGACAGAACTCATTTAACAGATATGTATAACATTTAACACGTTCGCTGACGATCTCGCGCCAGCGCGTGATATGTCGTCAACACAAAAGAGTTGATCACGCGACAGCGCGGATGTCTCAGTAGCTAGTCACGCGTTCGCGCGGGAAGAGATGCGTATTAACATTTACTCTCCGCTTCAATCGGCATTATATGTTAGGTGTTGGCGCGGTATTGGAGTGGAGTAAAGGTTAGAAGCTAGTTGTAAAGGTATGTGGTTTGTATTGTAATAAGCCTCTAACAGATGATGAAATTGCAAATTTGTTGGCTGAGCTTTCGACAGTCTATTCTGCTATTGGCGCACTTTTCAATCATACTTGTCATAAGAAGTTAGTCGGTTTCTGGGAAAAACCCATTTCTACGCGGCGTGACCGGCAGCGATGTGTTAATAAAACTAATATGCAGCTGGAAGGTTGGCTGGTTTGAGTTTTATGGCGCAAGATCCGATAGCAGACAGGGCCTCGGTGGAACAGTTTAATGAGAAACGGATTAGCAACCAGGGGGTTGCGAGTTCAAATCCAACCAAAGACCATCGTTTACGAAGAGAAATGGTGTACGTTAAATCTGTCGTGGCTCAAATATTCTCACATTGGCGTGGTGTGGAAGTTTGGAGAGTGGCACGCCACCTCAGGTGTGACCGTATCATCTGACGTATCATCTGACCGTGATTCAAAATTACGTGTTGTTTACGGATCTTTCCCTTCGGGTATGATCCAGGACTGTCGCTAATAGCTTTGTGTTACTTCCCCGTTCGACGTTAATTAAGCTTTCAGATTACGGCCGATACAGCAGTTGTACATTGAAAGCTATAAGAAGCCAGTTATATCTATAGCCGTAGTTCAAAGGTTAAAATACCCACCGATAGCAGACAAGCTACACCAAAACGTAAGATTAAGGAGTACCAAGTAAAACCAGATGACAACGAAGAGGTAACGTTTTCTTCAAAATTCTATTCAGCGGAACGTGGAATAACATAACATGTTTTTTAAATTCCATCAGAGTAGACAAAGCTAACTCAATCGATTACAACTTTTACAATATCACTGCTTTCAATGAATGTTTCATAGGTACAGCAGTTGTAAATCGAAAGTTGTAAGAATCGCGCCAGTTATAACTATAGCCGTAGTTCAAAGTTTAAAATACCCACCGATAGCAGACAAGATTAAGCAGTACCAAGTAAAACCAGATGACAACGAAGAGGTAACTTCTTCTTCAAAATTCTATTCAGCGGCATGTGGAATAACGGAGCTTGTTTTTTAACAGGGTGGCAACAAAATCCTTGAAAAAAAGTTCCCTGACATTTCCATGATTTCCCTGATAGTCTCACAAAAATTTCCCTGATTCAACAATTCCCTAAAGAAATGTTGTGATCCGTGATTGGTATCGATATACAGTATCCACGCAACACTGTGTTTAAATATTTATGGTCAGAGGGTGTAAAAGGATCATTCTCCACAAATATTTCGTATTTTTTCTCTACAGATATTTTAATTGTTATTGTAAGAATTGGAACCCTTAATGGAACTCGTATAATTACAATTGAAAAAAAATGGAGAAAAAATGCAAAATATTTTGATTATGACCTTTTTACACATGACCCTACATTATCATACTATTCCTCAAAACCAACTGCAAATATACATAAAACGTTATACAAAAATGTAATTGCAAACAAAAATAACTAATTTAATACACCATAAACACCATTAGTTACACAAATTTAAAATTGTATACCACCAGTTGTATCGCTAGCCTCACGGCGAGCAAGACGCTGCGGCCGCGAAAAAAACAACGAAGGCGGTTTTGGCAGTGTTTAAAAATTACGACGCCATGGTTTTTTATTCGAATTACGATTTCGGCGAATACGATTTATTCGATTCTCAAAAGCACTCGTAATAGTGCATCTCTAAATAAACGATAATGGTGGCCGTTTAAATTGTCAAAATTTCCCTGATTTTTGTAAAATTTGGAAATTTTCCCTGAGATTTCCCTGATTTTTCCAGAATTAAAAAGTTCCCTGAGAATTCCCTGATTTCCCGGTTTTCCAGGTTCTGTTACCACCCTATTTAAATTCCATCAGAGTAGACAAAGCTATCTCAATCGATTACAACTTTTACAATATCACTGCTTTCAACGAATGTTTCATAGGGACCTAAGTTGCATAAAAACAGAAACTTCAAAGTAAGCAACCTCGACCATCTGTCACAGACTGATTAAGACCAAATATTTCAAAATTTCGAAAGTCGTAATTCAAATACTTCCTTACTGTAATATTACTCCTAGATCAGCAAAGTCTTATTTAAAATTCGCTTTACTTCAACAGAAATTCAGTTTTAAATCTAATATTTGTGGCACTTTTTCAAATGAGATATTCAGTTTCTATATGGAAACCACGTATCTATTTAAAATGATAGATATAGTTATTTGACAATGGAGTACAGCTTTCAATTTTACAATCGCTGGCTTCCCGTTTTGATTCACCGTAACCTACCTGTAATTTTATTTTAACTTTGCCTGTCATTTTAAAATAAGAAGTTACACACCTTACTTAAAAAGGTTTTAATTTATTAAGGAAAAGTTGGTCGAGAAATGTACATTTATCACCAAGAAATTACCGATGTTTACTGATATTTTGCAAAAAATCAAAATAATTCATTAAAATTTAACTCCTTAATAATATATCTGTAATTTGAAAAATAACGGAACACAGAAATACAAACAGAAGCAAAATTCCAGTCCTTGAGAACTATTTCAAATTTTGACTTCACGAGTATATTCGATAATAAGGCAATATGAAGAAAGACGTTTGAACAGTATTGACCAAGACAATAATGATTTATTTACAAAAAACGCATATCTATAGTACTCGGAAATGCTTTAATATCACCACATTTCGATGTCTTAACTTAATAGATCTAAATCAAATTTATGAAATAAAACATTATTAATTCTGGCATTGTAGATACCAAGAAGCAAAATTCCATTTTTATGATCAATGAGATTTGTTTGGGCTTTTCGTGCTCCATTACAAAATGATAAGTTGTGAAAAGTTAAGTATTTTAACTAACCATTTTTCTCAATCAAATGAACCATGATTTTAATCAATCAAATTTCATAAATTATTTAAATAACGAAAAGAAATGAAAAATCAGTTCAAACGTAATTATAATTTTAAATTACTCAAATATAATGTTTAAAAAAAATACTTTTTTTTTAAGCAATACTGGTAAAACCATTTTTATTGGGAAAAATATATATATCTAATATATAAAATTTCCATGTCACAATGTTAGTTACCGTACTCCTCCGAAACGGCTTTACCGATTTTTACCAAATTTTATATGCGCATTCAGTAGGTCTGAGAATCGGCTTCTATCTATTTTCCATACCCCTAAGTGATAAGGGTTGTTCACCCTTTAAATTTATTTTTTTAATTTTTTGACGAAATTTTTTGTTATTATTTTTTTTATAATGTGGCATTAAAAAATACATACAACCCTTAATTTTTACTTTTTTTATCACCAACCCCTATTTTTTTATGGCCATTTTAGTAATTTAATCATTTTTCATCCCGCTAGATAACTGATCAATTATAGTGTTTTTAACTGTACTTCGATTAAAAATCTAAAATTTTTTTAAAGAAAATAAACATTTATTTTTATTATTAAAGTTTAATCCTGATATATGCTTAGTGTTACCAATCTTAGATTCTTAAAATTTGCCGCGCGTGTATTTGGCACGATTAGTTCAGTTAATCAAGCTTTAGTTAAACAAGTGATTTACATAACCTTAAAAGTACTCAACACGTGTCACGAGCTCCAACCAACAACGGCTTTTGTGTTGTAAGTATACTTTTTTTATATAATTATTTGAATTTTTTTACAACTATTGTTTCAAATTTTTTTTCACAAAACTAATATTTTCGCTATAATCCTGGCCGATGCTGATGCACGTGTGAGCATGCAGCAATTGCGTCAAGAACAATCAGAAGATACACGAGCTGAGCGCAATGAAGTTATACGTTTAGAACAACGACAATCACGCCGTTTTACGGTTAATAGACGCAGAACAAATTACCAACAACGCCAACAGGTACATCGTGCATTTACATCTGATTCATTTTTGCGTCTAGCATTCCAGTATGAGCCCGATATTGAATATTATGCTCATTCAAAAGTGGTAATTGGTGCTATGGATAAGGAATGTCCGCATTGTCATGCTCTCAAATTCAAAAATGAGCCACCTGGGATGTGTTGCGCGTCAGGAAAAGTGCAACTACCTGAAATTGAAACACCACCTGAACCATTGAACGGTTTACTTATCGGCACGGATCCAGATTCTAACGTATTCCTGAAGTCATTCGAACATTCAATTCATGCTTTCAAATGACATCGTTTGGAGCAACAGAAATAGTTCGAAATACTAATGCTAATGGTCAACAATACAATTCTACATTCAAAATCAGAGGCCAAGTTTATCATAAAATGGGCTCATTGCTGCCAATGCCAAACGAACCACATAAATTTTTACAAATCTACTTCATAGGCGGCGAGGATTCTGGAAGCGCACTTGCCAATCGCGTGAATGCACGTTGTGACTATAATAACCTTGATTCATTTTTTGCCAGGCGCATAGTCAGCGACTTGGACGCTCTATTGAACGAGCACAATGAATTGTTGAAAATATTCAAATCACACATGCACAAATTACAAAGCGATAATCACGCTATTGTCATTAATCCTGATAAAACACCAGCTGGAGAACATATTCGTAGATTCAATGCACCTGTTGTTGAAGACGTTGCTGGAATCATGGTTGGCGATCGTACAGGTACACGAGAAATTGTGATTCGTAGAAGAAATAATAATCTTCAGTTCATTGCTGATACACATCGTTCATATGACGCTCTCCAATATCCGCTAATATTCTGGAAGGGGCAAGACGGATATTGCATAAACATAAAACAACGAGATCCCGTATCAGGTACTTCATTTATTATGAACTTGATCATTAACCATTTAACATAACAATTAAATTATTGAACGGAATTAATTTAAATTAATATTCATAAATATATTATTACAGGAGCTGAAACAAACAAGAACGTTAGCTCGAAAGATTATTATGCGTACCGATTAATGATTCGGCGCGGCCTGGACAACGTCATTCTACGATGTCGTGAGCTTTGTCAACAATTCATGGTCGACATGTACGCGAAGATAGAGGGCGAACGACTACGATACTTACGATATAATCAACTCAAGCTGCGTGCGGAAGAGTACATTCACTTACGAGACGCTATTAACAACAACGCCGACGTCGCCGAAATTGGTAACTCTGTCATTTTACCATCATCGTACGTAGGCAGTCCACGTCATATGCAAGAATATATACAGGATGCTATGGCTTACGTGCGCGAATATGGACGACCGTGTTTATTTATCACGTTCACATGTAATCCAAAATGGCCAGAGATTACATCTTTGCTATTGCCTGGCCAAAATGCAATACATCGTCATGAAATTACAGCACGTGTATTCAGACAAAAGTTGAAGTCTCTAATAAGTATCATTACTAAATTACATGTATTCGGTCCCACACGTTGCTGGCTGTATTCAGTTGAATGGCAAAAGCGAGGATTACCTCATGCGCACATTTTGGTTTGGTTAATCGACAAAATCCGTCCTGAAGAAATCGATAGTATCATTTCTGCGGAAATTCCAGATCCGTCTACTGACCAAGTGCTGTTTGATATTGTTACAGCAAACATGATCCATGGTCCATGCGGTACTCTTCATCGTTCATCGCCTTGCATGGCAGATGGAAAATGTACTAAAAATTTCCCTAAAGATTTCACTAATGATACTATAACAAATACCGACGGATATCCAATATATCGTCGAAGAAGTCCCGATAATGGCGGACAATCATTTATTAAAAATATCAGCAACACAGACATTGACATTGACAATCGTTGGGTGGTGCCGTATTCGCCTCTGCTAAGCAAGACATACAATGCTCATATTAATGTTGAGTTTTGCAGTTCTGTGAAGAGCATCAAATATATTTGCAAGTATGTCCATAAAGGCAGTGATATGGCTGTGTTTAGAGTAGAAAATACTAATGTAAATGCTCCTCCAATGGATAAAAACGATGAAATTACGCTCTACCAAATTGGTCGGTACATCAGCTCCAATGAAGCTGCTTGGCGTATCTTCGGTTTTCCAATTCATGAACGGGATCCAGCAGTTGTTCAGTTAGCCGTCCATCTTGAAAACGGTCAGCGTGTATTTTTCACGAACGAGACAGTGATTGATCGTGCTACAATTCCACCTAAAACTACACTCACTGCATTTTTTGAATTGTGTAAGAGTACGGATGATTTTGGTGCCTTTGCAAGAACATTACTCTATTCACAAGTACCACACTATTTCACATGGGCTCAAACAAAAAAATGGATGCCCCGCAAGCAAGGCTCACCAGTTGATGCATGTCTCAATTTATTTAAATCGAACGCTTTGGGGCGATTATTTACAGTCAATCCAAGACACACTGAGTGCTTTTATCTTCGACTGTTGTTGGTTAATGTTACTGGCCCATTATCATTTCAAGATATACGTAAAGTGAATGGGCAACAGTATCCGACATATAAAGATGCATGCCTTGCACTCGGCTTGCTGGAAGACGACAACCAGTGGGAGTGTATGCTTGCTGAAGCTGCATTGAACTGTACAGCAATACAAATTCGTCTACTATTCGCTATAGTGTTGACTACATGTTTCCCAGCTCGAGCACAGATATTGTGGGATAATCACATAGATTCAATGACTGATGATATATTGCATCAACATCGTACACGGTGCAACGATCTAACGATAACATTCAGCGACGCTATGTACAATGAAGCATTGATTGCTATTGATGATCTTTGCATTGTCATTACCAACTTATCACTCACTCATTTCGGTATGAATTCGCCAAATCGAACTGCATCTGATTTTAACACTGAAATGAATCGTGAACTGCAGTACAACACTGTAGAAATGGCAGCGATTGTTACTCGCAATGTCCCACTAATGAATGACGAACAAAGAACCATTTATGACCGCATTTTGCTCGCAGTTTCAGCAGGATAAGGTGGGTTCTTCTTTTTGGATGCACAGGGTGGAACTGGCAAAACATTCCTTATTTCACTAATTCTTGCTGAAATACGATCAAATAATGGCATCGCATTGGCCGTTGCATCATCGGGCATTGCGGCAACTTTATTGGATGGAGGCAGAACAGCTCATTCAGTATTTAAGCTGCCACTAAATATTCAAAATAACCCTGACGCAGTGTGTAACATTAAAAAACAATCGTCCATGGCCACCGTGCTGAAACAGTGTAAAATTATCATCTGGGATGAATGTACTATGGCACACAAAGATTCAATTGAGGCGTTGAACAGGACATTGAAAGATATTAAAAACAACGACAAACTATTTGGCGGCACTCTGTTGGTGCTTTCAGGTGATTTCAGACAAACACTTCCCGTCATTCCACGTTCAACATACGTTGATGAGATCAACGCTTGCTTAAAATCATCTCCATTGTGGCGTAATGTTGAAAAAGTACAGCTGAAAGTAAATATGCGCGTTCAAATGCTTCAAGATCCATCCGCTGAAACAATTTCAAAACAACTCTTAGATATCGGTGATGGAAAAGTTGCTACAGATGAAACTGGATACGTAAAATTACCGACCGATTTCTGCACAATCGCTGATTCGCAAGATACTCTCATTGAACAAATATTTCCCGATGTACACACACACAGTACATAAATCATGAGTGGCTTGCAGAAAGAGCTATTTTAGCAGCAAAAAATGCAGACGTTGACAATTTAAATTTGAAGATACAACAGTTGTTGCCAGGGAACTTGGTATCATACAAATCTATTGATACAGTTTGCAATGCCAGCGAAGCTGTCAATTTTCCCACAGAATTTTTGAACTCACTGGATTTGCCAGGCATGCCACCGCATAATTTACAATTGAAGGTTGGATCTCCAATTATCGTGCTTCGTAATTTAAACCCGCCACGGTTGTGCAACGGTACGCGATTAGTCATTCGAAAATTGATGAAAAACGTTATCGAAGCCAGCATTTTAAATGACAAGTTCAAAGGTGAAAATATCTTAATACCACGGATTCCTATCATACCTACAGATGTGCCAATTCAATTCACACGAATTCAGTTTCCGATTAGATTGGCATTTGCAATGACAATCAACAAATCCCAAGGCCAAACGATGTCTGTTTGTGGCTTAGATTTGAGTACACCATGTTTTTCACACGGGCAATTGTACGTAGCATGCTCTCGAGTCGGTAAACCATCCAGTTTGTTTGTGCTCGCTAAAGATGGGCTAACAAAAAATATTGTCCACGCTATAGCATTAAAAGATTGATGTTGTTTGTTAGTGTTACTGTCGTAATTAATATGTGATATGTAATTTTAAGAAATAAACTATAATAACTTGAAAATAATATTGTTTGGCGTTTGTTATTTTTATATTTCCTTATCGTTCATAGCGCTCCATGCCCATTTCACGCATATACCACATACTTACACACTTATAATAAGTAAGTTACTTTTTGTCTACACTAGAATTTATCTAGAAACTAGAAATAATTTATAAGGCAAAACAACGTTTGCCGGGTCAGCTAGTCTGACTATACATACATAGTCCAAAATCCGTAATGCTCCGGATATTGGACTTTGTACTTATGTGCTCACCAACCCCTACATTGTTTTTAGCACTTAACAAAATTAAAAATTATGCAAAACTATGAAGATTAGGAAACTCCATTTTATGAACATTCCTTTCGTTAAATGTTTTTGTGACAAAATATTTTAAAGTGTACTTAGAGTTGAGGTAATTTTAGAGCAAACTGAACATCTGCCAATTTTAACTACTAAATCAAGAACAATTACCATTGTGTTTTAATAGGTAGGTAGACGTTTAGGACTAATACTTTTTAGTGTTGGAAAACATCCAGGATATATTATAGAATGTAACATAGCATATCTTGTGGAAAGTAATAAAATGGCAACAAAGTACCAACAATAGCTTTCATAAAATTATCCTGGTTGAGCTAGCTATTCATCCACCTGGAGTTTAGTCAAATGTAACACATGAGAAATTTCTCTTTCGCTGTAAGTAAAATGCAGAAAACTTTAATTTTCTACTGCAGAAGCTTCCGTGATATGACTGAATATCTCAAATGACTTTTGTAATTGTTCAGTTTTTAATATCGATTGTATACTGCTGTTTGTAGAAAATGCAACACCATGAAGAAGTCATCAGAATTAAATGAAATTTAATACACAAACGGCTTGTATTAGTACAAATAAATGAATAAATTTTCAAAGCAAAAAAAAAACAATAGTAAGAGTCCGAAATCAGTATTTGGTGTAGCCACCACACGCTGCAATACGTTCTGCTATACGACGTGGTATGGAGTGAAACAGATGTTGAATGTCTGCTTGTGGAAGAGAATTTCATATTGTTTGTATGCGCACCCAAAGTTCGTCTTTTGAAGCAGTAAGACGCGGATCACGAGCGAGACGGGGAAAAAAAAAATCCCACAAATGCTCAAAGGCGATATATCCGGCGAATAAGCAGGCCAAGGAAGAAGTTGCATGTGTTGGGCTGAAAAGAAGTCTCGAACATTCCTTGCTACATGTGGGCGTGCATTATCCTGTTGAAAGATAGTTCCAGGGATGCCTTGAAGGAAGGGAACGACTTCGGGCTCTAGCACTTCACGGACGTACCTGTTGCTATTCAGATTACCCTCAATTCGTAGCAGCTGAGATCGTCCATGATACGAAATAGTACCCCAGACAATAACTCCGGGTGTTCGGCCACTATGACGTTCGATAACGCACTCTGGAAGGCAGCGTTCACCGGTATAGCGTCTAACATGAATGCGGCCATCATGGTTCCACAAATTAAAGTGTGATTCGTCAGAAAAGACAACTTGTTGCTAATCAGCCCGCCAGGCCCTGTGCTCATGAGCCCATTGCATACGCAGCCGTCGACGGTTTGGTGTGAGGGGGATCCTGTATAAAGGAATCCTTGCACACAATCCACGGTGCAGCAGACGTCGGTGAATTGACGAAACCGACATTAGTACACCTGTAGCAGTAGACCAAAGTGCTTTCAACTGCCTGGAGGAAGCTGTACGGTCATTCACCGCCATGTGGACCAGGTGTCTATCATCGCGCGCTGACGTCACCTTCCGTCGTCCACTCAGTTTTTTTTAGTTGTCCGGTGCTTGTCGGTCCACTGCTTCCAAACTCGCATCAATGTGGAACTGTTCCGTTGCACACGAACTGCTATTGCGCGATAGTAAAATCCTCCTTTACGAAGGCCGATGATTTGTCCCCCGTTCAAACTCCGTAAGTTGTTGAAATTTCACTCTATTTCATCGTGGAGGCAAACTTAGGTCGCACTAAACGTTCGCCACTAAAAAAACCATGCACTATTTTCAACGTCCAGCTACAGCCCTTTATTTATACGCTTTTAACAACAGTTCAGAGGGCGCTGCTCATACCACGCATGCGTGGTGGCTCTGAAACTTTACTACTGAGCCCATTGCATACGCAGCCGTCGACGGTTTGGTGTGAGGGGGATCCTGTAAAAAGGAATCCTTGCACACAATCCACGATGCAGCAGACGTCGGTGAATCGACGAAGCCGACATTAGTACACCTGTAGCAGTAGACCAAAGTGCTTTCAACTGCCTGGAGGAAGCTGTACGGTCATTCACCGCCATGTGGACCAGGTGTCTATCATCGCGCGCTGACGTCACCTTCCGTCGTCCACTCAGTTTTTTTTAGTTGTCCGGTGCTCGTCGGTCCACTGCTTCCAAACTCGCATCAATGTGGAACTGTTCCGTTGCACACGAACTGCTATTGCGCGATAGGAAAATCCTCCTTTACGAAGGCCGATGATTTGTCCCCCGTTCAAACTCCGTAAGTTGTTGAAATTTCACTCTATTTCATCGTGGAGGCAAACTTAGGTCGCACTAAACGTTTGCCACTAAAAAAACCATGCACTATTTTCAACGTCCCGCTACAGCCCTTTATTTATACGCTTTTAACAACAGTTCAGAGGGCGCTGCTCATACCACGCATGCGTGGTGGCTCTGAAACTTTACTACTTTGCATAACACCTTATAATTGACATTTGCTGCCAATTCCATTTCATTTCATTCGGCTGATTCCTTCATGGTGTTGCATGTTTTACAAACAGCAGTGTATATAGTTTAAGAGATGTAACCTATATAGTTAAACAGATTTTAAAGAGATGTAACCTATTACAATAACATTTCTTAAACTATGTTAAAGGAACATTTATTAACTTTTTTTGTTTAAATTTAGAAGTTTAATCTTCCGAGGAGGAATACATCTGCATAACAACCTGTAGTTTTCCTTGCACGACATCAAACTTGATCAGACTATCTTGACCAATAAAATGTTCCTCAGAGAATTCTTTTCATTAATAGATTAGTCTATTTAGTCATTCAATGTGTGATGCAGGATAAGAACAATGCTACACTGCTTAATAAACTTATTACACTCAGGTAGGTAGTCAATAAACATCACTCTGGAGCAACACAAGGCTATTGGCGATGGTACAGGATCAGTCCCCAAGGGAAGCATACGAGGACAAAACCAATAATAGTAATATTGAACCAGAATTTCACTCTGCTAATTTCCTCGCAACTGCAACATGAGGACATTCGAGACCCCATGCACATGACAGTCTTTGGTTGAATCGAGTTTCGAACTAGCATACTTCCAGTTGCTAATCTGTTACTCCTTCAACTGGGCTAACATGGCCCTGATACTCAAAGGAATAAAGTGCAGTTGAAAATTCACAAACTTTTGATGGATTGCTTAAAGAATCCACAGATATACTTCCTATTTGAAAAGTGCTCCTAGTCACGTAAACTTTGAAATAATTGTAATTATTCAAATATTTTTAACTGAAACGTTAGACAAGTCTTACACTTCTAGCACCGAAAGAAAGACAGCAACAACATCTATGTCAATGTGAAACAAATAAAATCATCATCAGTATAGGTAACAATAGTAATTGTGTTCTATGGCCATATTTGGTCAAATGAGTCAATTCGACCCACTAATATTGAAATAGCTATTTGTAATCTCCCATTTACAAAAATTGCTCAAGGAATACTTCTGTACTTATCCTATGAAAGATATGTTTAAATTAGCATCTCTAGAAATTGATCTAGTTGCCTTCGCAAACCCAACTTCACAAAGCATGCCCTTGGGTGGGTCGGTATAACTGGTCGAAATCTCTAGAAAATACCATCCCAAAAGAGGTACAGGCCAGTAATTTAAATAACCAATTAATTAATAAAATTAAATTAATCCTCATTAATCTAGCACCAGCATGCCCTCCTTTTATATGTTGGATGGGGTTTTGCAACTTATTGCGTTTCAATAGATATTTGCATGTTTCGATGATAGCGCAAAACCAGGAAAATCCAACCTAATCAAAGCAGGAAAAGACATATTAAACAGAATTAATTTTAGTATAAATTGTGCATTTTCCAAAAAAAATTGTGTGGTGTTAATTTATTTATTTGGCTTGTAATGAAACCTTGTCTAATAACATACCTGGCACCAATGCAGAAGCTTATGATTGTAATGTATGCTTGCAGAACTAGTATTGAATGGTTTATAGTTTACAGTTGGTTTTATTATGCTTCTCTGTTTAACCCTCAAGGTAGCATGCTAGAGAAGTTTTGAGTTGTATTATTTTTTTTTTCTTGGAGGGGGGGCATACTCTAATTATTTAAATGAGCAAGATGTCAGAATATTTTTGTTCTACAGCTTGCCATGTGGGTATTTTCCCCTGAAGCATTTAAGCTGAATATTCTAAGCTTTTGAACATGTCACTTAGAGGGTTTAAAAACAATTCCATATAAATAAAGAATGAGAACTAGAAATTCTAATTTTTTACCTATATAATCTTCAACCAAGTCAGGAGACAAAAAAATTCAAGCAAAAAAACATACCTTATGCTCAGCTATAAACTTTTGTCCTTCAGGAGATTCAACAACTCTTTTCTGCTCTTCAGTTGCTCGGGGACAGTTGCTATCAGTCTCCAAATACTGCAACAAATATGAAATTTTAGATTTGATTTGATAATTTAGGAAGTAAATGTCAATTGTAAAAAGTAAATTACAATCTAATAATATGTACCAATAAAAGTAAAAAGGCATATTTACTTTATCTGAGGGTTTTGGAATGTAATGAATAGCTATGGGCTGCCAGTTTAGGTGCTCCTCAAATTCCCACTTGGCATCTGGAGCATAAAAAGCTGCTATATTTGTTGCAGCACTTTTCATACATCGATCAACTTCTGAACTTGTCACATTGACCTGTAATAACATATTTGAGAATAAGCACATAAAATAACAAATGTGATAACAGCAATTAAAATCTGGCAAAGCTGGTTTAAACATGGTAATCAGTAATTCTCTCATATTATAAATAACAATTATTAGAGCATGTTATAAGTAACATATAATAGAAAATTCAAGAAAGACACTTTCAATATATATTTGTCAGTTTATGAATGCGTGAAGTTTATAAAATTACAGTTTTGCAGAAAGTTTCAAAATTTGTTTTAAATGGTGAGTGAGGATTGTTGTAGGATAATTTCAAAAGTGAAAAAATTTTAATTTTCTAAGTGTGCAGATGAATTACCTAAAATATCTAAGGAACTATATTTGTCTAATTTTGTTTAAAAACATTTTAATGCAAATTTTGGTTGGAAATATCAAGGCCAATATTTTAATACTAGGGGGTCCGCCCCCTGCTCGCTAACGCTCGCCAGGGGGAAGTTTACAAAATAGAAGTAAAAAGGGATTGTTTACAAAATATCATATTCCAAAAAAAAAATTTCAAATCTAAATTTGCTATATTATAGAAATATATATATATACAGTACCCTGGAATCATAATTCAAATGAAAACTTTGATCAAATTTTGAGTCGAAATGTGAGCGCTGTTTTTGAAATTGAATACCCAGCATGGTGTTTGTTTGTACATTTCCAGCACTCTCGAGTCATCCACACTTTTTCATTGAGTTTGTTGTCGAAAGTTGTAGTGCAAGCGTCTTGTTGAACTATAATGGTTGGCATTGAAAAGGAACGTTTTTTAAATGGCCTTGAAAAGATCCTCCGCTTTCTTTGATTTCTAATTATAAACTGCAACAGCTCGACTAAAATTCATTTTTGTTTTCAATAAAATTTCAACCGATAACGCTATAAATTCAATTGAGGCGCGAGGCTACGTAGTGAACAAACAACCGTACAATGTTGCCAGAATGCAATAACAAATAACATCTTTTTTGCGTGCCACGAAAGAGAATTATATATATAGATTACAATGATTCAGATTATTTATAGGTATTATAAATATGATTTTTATAGCAAGATTGGTGATGTAATGTTCATCAAATAATCTCACCTATTTGCAATGCATGGCTACTTATATCTTCATTTACATTAGAAATTTCATTTTTACATAAGCATTCAGTGTATATGGCAGGTATACATATCTGAATCAAGAGTACATTGTGTACTTAATAGCTGATCACTTTCAACTTACATATACCTATAATCAATACATCCTGAGCAGCCCTGGGTAAGTTGGCTAGCACTTGATTAATAAATTAAACCAGATGTAATATCGTTTTATGATCAACTGAAAGACAGTTTTAAAGAGTGATAAAGAATTAAAATACCATTAAAAATATAATTGATCAATCACTGGCCTTACCAAACCATATAGTGTACTTTTAAAAACAATAATCATACTAAAATGTGCAGAATAGAGTACTTCAGTCATTGTAAAGTTTTCAATAAAAAAGTTTTGTATTCAAATAAAAAAATTCATGTTTCAACTTGCCTCAAGTGGACTCGAACTTAAAATCTTGATATCTAGTACGAAAATATTTCCCCAAGGCATAGTGTTGCTTTCTTCCGAGCTGTTGAAAAGGAACTGGTCAATAATATTGACATGTCAAAGCAGTACATTACATGTAGTAAAAACTAAAATTGCTTAGTAACAAATTGAAAATTTAATTCATAATGATTAAAATGCTATTGTAATGTTGTTCATAGAGTGAAATTATTTTTTAAAAACTCAGCACCACATTTTATTTTATACACTTGATAGTATTAGGTGGATAAAAGAAAAAACAATTTTTCCACGTGAGAAATATGAAGAATTTTCCAAAATGACAAATTGAAATTTTAATTCATTATAATTAAAATGCTGTTCAGAGTAAAGTTATTTTAAAAAAACTCAGCACCACATTTAATTTTTTACGCACTTCATAGTATTAGGTGGATTAAAGAAAAAAAATATTTCCAGCATGATAAATATGAAGAATTTTCCAATATTGCTGTAATTTTACTTATTTATAAATGTAATGACTGTATTTTATTTATGAAATAAACTATGTGGTATTATCACAACAGATTAGAAAGAAACAAAAACTTAAGAAAATTGAAGACTGAAACAGAACCCTCTCCCTCAGGCTGAGAAGAACAATGTGTAGTATTCTCAATTTTGTTTAAGCTTTTTTATGTATACTAAATATTTTTAGTTTGATACCAGTGTTTTAGCTTAATTTTAGAGGAAGATCAATAGGGTTTGGTTACAAATTCTGAACCTTTAAAGATGCTAATGAGATTAGAGTCAAATTAATCATTTCAAATCACTTTCCCTTCATGTTAGCATGATACTCTACAAATGGAAGTTTAATTTTTACATATCCAATTCCTTCATTGCAAACCAGTTTGAATTTTAAATTTTAGGACACAAAAAATATATATAAATCCATTGAAAACGTACTTTTGATAACTTTCCTAGACCTTCTGGCCAAAAACTTGCAGGATTTGGATCACTAGGATATAGGTTAATAGGTGAACGGTCCCCATGACGGAAAAGCTGCAAGAAATGTGTACATAGTTTACAGATGAAAATTAAAATATCTAATAAAGAAAAGCTTATAATTTGGAACAACAATTTTTAACATCTTGTACTTGGAGCAATCCTTCGCATCTCAAAACCCCCCACAATTTTATGGACAGGGTTCAGTAGTCACCTCTCCCAACAAATGGGAGTGGAAAATATTAAAACATCAAGGAGTAACTAAATCTGTTATCACAACCAAACATCCACAACAGGAGTGCTGACTGATGCGTCCTAATAACATGACCCCCTTGAAGCAACTTTCAATATTTTTGGGGTCAGTACCTCCTATAAATAGATGATAAATATTCAATTTTTTAGGTAGTAAGCAACCAAAACATGCAAGGTAACTCAAACTCACTCATTCATCCTTGGCAACTATATAAATAGACAAGGGTACAAAATCCTGGTACTCAAACACCTTTATTTTATGGTTGTACCCTTCCACCAGAAGTGATAGATGCAAAAATACCTACTGATAATGTTCTGAAATGTATAAACAAATAATTCTGAAAACACGGAAAAAACTAGATTGTTACTTGGACCTCCCGTAATTTACCCAAGTTGGTAATACCATTCCTAGTTGAATTTAAAAGTGTATTTGTTATTCTAAACACCACATATCAGCTTAAAATATGCAATATTTATTTATAAATATTGTAAAGGAATTTATCACACACAGAAATTCTTTCAAATCTTTACAACACACATTCCATTACTTAATTTTGTCATTATCATGCTATTTATCTAATTCAAAATAGCAAATTATAACTCAAAGCATTGGTTTAAGTTGAATGTAAATCTGAAATTAACTTGTCAGAAATTAAAAGACAAAATCACATTTTCACAAATCACATGAAACAAAGCGACATCAGCACAGCACATATTTTTCAGATAATACTAAAATCATGTGATTATGATAATTTGCTTCAAAATTTTGTTTTTGTTGCATAAGATATTTCTATAAGAGCAAAAGGAACTAAAGATAAAATTTTATAGTTGAATATAAAACTAAAACCACTATCAGAAATCTGATTTTAGCAAATGATTTAGCATGATCAGAATACATATAAATACTGATAAAAGTATGATAAGAATATTTACAATGAATAAAAAGATTAGCCGTGTTTTGTAGATAGGGTATGTTTGCGAGTGCGTAAAGTCTAAAAGCAGTTGAAAAATATCTATACAACTATGCTTTCGACATGCTTCTTAGAATAGAACTTTTGCTATATCTGAACGTTAGCAAATTCAGGTCATAAATAAGACTACAGCTAAATAATTTAAAAATGTAGCTTTTCAGATAGGTTTATTTGATTGGACTGCTAATTTCTCAGATGACAGCATATTTTGTTTAGCAAAATTGTACAAAGCCATCTTTTGATACTGTTTAAAATATGCTATTTTGTTTTGGAAAAATTCAATTCAAATATAGAAGTTGATTTATAACCCAGTTAAAGCATACATCATAACACAGTAACATAATAAATTGTTTTATAAAAATGTGATTTGTAAACCATTAATTTTTAGTACTCCTTGATGAAAATTTAAATATTAAAACATGTCATCAAATAAGATACTTCAATTATACAAAATGCAAGTTCTATAAATAACTGATGAATATAAATCTTCAAAGTTTCTAGTTCGTTGTCTAGTTTTTAATGACATAGGAGTCAACTGCACCAAATTTACATTTTCACACTAAACTACAAACATAAGTGAAATGGCTACAAAACAAATCCAAATTTTCAATGAGGGTATCTCCTTATTTTGAATTTCCATTTTTCAACCACTAGACTTAAAAAGGAATTAAAAAATAATTTAAAGCTCATGTACTTAAATGCAAAATGTTTTTGAACAATTAAAAAGTTTAAAAACTTGTAATAATTCAATCTAAAAAGTATTTGTAAAAACTACCATCACATGTTGAAATTTGCTATATAATTGTAATGAATTGGAGAACATAAAGATTTTTTCCCCTTAAAAACAGTAGCAAAAAAAAATGAACTAAAAGTCATCAAAATTATACAGGTGCTGTGCTAATAATCCTATAGTCAAACTGTTGATCAATAGATATTAAAAAAAAACTAATGATAAATCGATATTAAAACAAAACTAATGAACAATAGGTATTAAAAAAGAAAATAAAAATCCATTAATCGATATTACATTTAAAAAACCTAAAACTGACAACTCTTGAACTGATCCTTAGTAACATTTAGAGGACATTTTACATGATTAATTTAGAGTTCAACAAGTTTATCTTTTGATATGTTGAAGGTCAAAGATAGAGGTTACTTGACTAAAAAATTAGATTGAATGGTATATCCTTATAGATTATCAGTTTGAAAGCAAATATTTGTTTAATAAATTAAAATATTTTTGTTGCAAAAATTCTAGTAATAACTTATTTTTTCAATCACATTTTAAATGATAAAAACAACCATTTTGATGACTAAACTTCTCAATATAAACAACTAAGAAAAAGTTGTGTGAGTAAAAAAATTCTAATCATGACACTTCAACTATTCAAATTTTAGTATGATTATTATTACAAAAAGTTTTGATAAAACTAGAAGTATTAGAGATAATTAAGTCGATTCAAAATTTCACATGAATTTAACATCGCCTGTTTTTCACGAAAGGTTATGTACGTTATTTTACCAATACGATTGTTTCAGAAATTCAGTGCAACTCGTGTTTTAGAAAACTTAGTAGCAATCTTAATAGTATAGTTTAAACAAATTTTAAGATTCTTGAAACTTAACATGAGTAAATACTACATGGTGAAAATAAAAATTCTTTCGGTTGCAATTCCCTCGCAAAAATTCTTACACGTGGCTAACATTTATATTTTTGGAAAAGGGTGACAGATAGTTGTAACAATCTTATATTGGAAAACGATAGTTTTATAGAAATAAAATTACTTCAGTTTTTGCAGCAACCTTTTAAAAAACCTGAAGCAAATCACTAAACCTGTTTCATGTCTTTTACTTTTAACAGAGGAATTTAAATTTAAAATAAATACTCACAATCTGTACAAAGAGAAGCTTCGTGTTTTCTTCTGTTTTTGTCAAAGTGAAGAGATAGAAAATATAAGTTAAAACTAAATGCAATTTCATATCAATAACAAAGAGAGTAAAAAGTTATTTTTATATCAACGTCAAGTCTGGTAGAAAAGTAAAGGAAATGACAAAATTCGTAATCTCCCGCAGCATGATACACTATGTCGCTACAGCTGTTAGTGAATTTTTTTTCCTCTTAGGAAACAAATTTTTTGTTGACATTGTACTGATTGGTAGATTTGCTTCATCTTCTTTACTACTAGCTTCCTACGCTTATTATTATAAGGGCAAAACTCTAACTATAAAATTCGAACTACACTTTCATACTATCCAGAAATGGTCTTATATTCTATTAAACAAAAACAAGTTTTTTTATTGTGTTAAATACTAGGAATAAAGTGCAACTGTTATGTTTGTTGTGATTAGACCGCTGTAGCTTGGTTTCGAAATTGTCGATATGCAACTAGTAGGTTTGCGAGTTCGAAACTTGATTCAACTAAGGTAGGTAGATATTTTAATTAACTTTATAATGGACAAAGACAAAGGGCTATTGGTGACGGTCCGAGATCAATGCTGAAGGTAAGGATCCGATGACAGCACCACGCAATTTTGAATCGCGGTCAGATGACGAGGTTGACACCTGAGGTGGCACCCCACAATCCATTCTTCCACACCACTCCAGCGTGAGGGCTTTTGAGTCCGAAACGGATTTAATATGCACTATCCCCCTTAGTACGATCCTCTTTGGTCTCGGTTCTTTGGTTCGATTTTCACTCGCAACCCTCCAATTGCTAATGCGACTCTCTTCCAACCGGGCAATCGAGGATGGTTCAAAATGAAGTGGCGTTGTACTCAGTTCTTTCCCTTTGGAGCTTTATCCCGGACCGTCACCAATAAACCGATGTGTTGCTACAAAAGGACGTTAATTCATAACAAAAAAACTTCGGGTCTTTCCATTAGGGTATTGATCCCGGAACATCGTCAATAGCCCGATGTATTGCTATATTGCTCCAGTTAGAACTTAAATAAAAAATTACCAATTACAACAAAATACCAATACCGAGCTACTGTGGCCCTGATTCAGCCAAAGTCAGTCTTGTCCGTGGTGAATGCTGCACGTTAGATCTGTCGCGGCCCCAAATGTCCTCATTTTGCTACCGTGGGAAGAGAGTTTGAAAAATTGTCAGAAAGTATGGAGAGATGTTTTATATTTCCTTCAGTCAGTATATTTGTCTTCGGGATTGATCCCGGATAATCGCTTAGAGCCCAATTGGTTTATTCACTTTCTGACGTTGATCAAAAGTCAGGCACTTCAACTTTTACTATAGCATCGTTGACAGCTTTGTTTACAATTTTAGTTTCGTAATAGGAATCGGCTGTCATCTTCATGAATATAAACGTTTCTATAAAATACAGCAAATTCTATCCTTGTCAAAAAAATAAGCTCCAAACAAGTTTTCTATTTCTTGAATAGAATAGATAGATAGGTGAACTTTTTTTTTACCCTGTTTCGTCCATGATTGGTTAATCTAAAAATACGTGCAAAATGATGGACGACCTCCCCAACTATTTTGATGTGGTGGTGGTCGGCACAGGTAATCTATTTTGCGTAGATTGTTTTATTTCTTTAAAAATGCGTTATATTTTATTTTGTATCAACCTTACTACAATGGCTGCAATCGGTAACAATAATTGCGCAACACGTATGATTAATATGTTAAATCTCAGTGATTTAATAAAAGTTCCAACATCCATATTTAAATGCGGAGATAGATAATTTTGCCATATATGTTTTGTGAAAGGATGGAAATTCTCCTTTTGCATGCTACTTTATTTGTAAACTTCAGATGTTCGGCAATCTTACAAAATCAAAATTGAACTTACGAACTTATCTGTTCAAGTGTAGAACTAGTGCATTAAATATTGTTCAACAATGGAATGTAGGTATTTTTATTTGATGTGAGTGCATGCTAGGTTACAAATAAATATTTATATTTTGCATTGATCGGTTGTTGTTGTTTCTTATGCCTACACTGGCTGACCAAAGGAGTGCCAGGCCCGTCAAAGACAGCAAGAGGCGAGGGGGTGCAGTTTCCATGCAAGTGAGCCCCCTTGCGAGGAAGTCTGACTTAGCTCGAATTTGTAGCCTACAGATGGCAGCATATCAACTCGTCTCGTTTTTACGGAGAGGTCACATTTTCCCGACATTTAATCATACTCAGGCACACGGTTGTAATTTTGATCCAAACCAGAGGCTATTTAATCCCTGGTTCGGCACCCTCATAGGTATTGATTTACTATGGGAACATGAAGGACTTTGTGACCACGACAGATTTTTCGTGCATCAGTCACCTTTAGCGTACACAGGAGTTTTCGGTCAGCTGGGCTTGAACTCATGATCAGACAGTCACGAGCTCGATGCCCTACCGACCAGGCCACCCGGCCCTTGCATTGATCTAAACGAGTTAATGAAGTGTAGTTTTAATCTGTTCAAACATCAGAAGCTCGAAAACAAAGATGAATGTTTGTCAGCTTCACTTTTAAGAAATCAAGAATCCCACAAACACTATATTGCTCCAATTCAGTAAAACCCTAATTTTATGTTTTCATGGGATCAGTATTTAAAACTGTAAGAAGTAAGAAAAGTCTGAATCCAACATTGCTGTAAAATTTTCACATTCTTTTTATTTAAAAGCCAGTGAGGCTCAAAAACACAGTATAGTTGCCAGTTAACTACAATTATAGAATATAATAACCTATAGGTTTAACCAAACAGCCATTTGGGTGACAAAAATTTTACTCGCTTATTTAGTGAGGGACCAATACAAGGTTTCCTGTTACGTTTTCAAATTTAGAAACTAATAGTAATAAGCAGAGCTCAGATTGATATGCAAAAATGTGACCTAAAATATGCACAAAACCCAAAAATATTTGAAATTGTAAAAAAGTTTCATTGTTACAAAAAGGAAAGTGAGGAGGGTAAAGTGAAATGTGCTTTGCTCACTCGTGTTAGAAATTTCTCTTTTTTCGACTTTGACACTTAATGCTCCAAAAACTAATAGCTGCATCGGGAGAAAATCTTCTCCATCTTGTTCCTTCTACAATTTTGCCATTTTCTGATCCGTACTTTCTCACGAAACCATCTACAAATCCTGCGAAAAAAGTGAGTTTTCAATCCTTCGATAGCAGTAGTAACTTGTTTCAATACAGAGAGACTAGCTCATAATTCTTCATGATAAATAATTCAAGGTATTATGTGAATGCAAATGCATAATTTTATTTTTGATAATTTTAAATTTTATTACAAGAGATTATTTTAATTTAATAGTTTTCAATATATCTTTATTCCAATATAGAATTACTTTTACATGCACTGGTGCATTTATACATTAGTGATAAGTATTTCAAGGTATGTAAATGCTATAACATATAATTTGATGTGCTGAAATTTTTTTTTCAAAAATTTATAGTCAGTTTTAAGTTTTTAATGATATTTTATAATGAGCATTTGTGTTCAGATGACTATAGGGCCATTGTGGCTCAGTGGGTATGCCCAATGTTCTTACAACCTGCGAGTTATAGTCAGCACAGGTTCGACTCCTCCCTCGGTGCATTTCTCTCTTCTGTGTCACTAAAAACCTTTTTTGTGTTTAGTGCAGCGTGACCAAATATAGCCCTAGCACCAAGAAACCTAAAACCAACCATCAGATGAAAATTTAATTGGTTTACTTTTTTCTGAGCTTTTTACTTGTATTTTACATTTAGTAAACAAATTGTGTTTCCAGGAATGCCTGAATGCATCATAGCTGCAGCTGCTGCCAGGGTTGGAAAGAAAGTTTTGCATCTGGATCGGTATGTTATTTTATAAAAACAGTAACCCCTCCTAATATCAAGTACTAGCCACTGTGTTGCTAGCCAGGCAATGCCAAGTTGTAAGATATTAATCTGGTGTAAATTTTTCCTCAGATTTCATATCCATTAAAATTTTTAATCTATCTGTAACAATTCCGATTTTAAGAAAATAAACTTTACAATCCCAGTCAAATTGTGTTTTATTTTTTTGCTCTCATTCCCTCAAATGCAATATAATAGGAAATAAAATCTTTATTTTTTTTTTAACATAAAGAGCAGAAGATGCAATTTGTTTATTTTTGCAAAGAGAAAGTTCACGGAGATGTCACAATCTCTCTTGCAAAAATATAAAAGATATATTCAATTAAAAAATTACTTAAGAAAATCTTATTTATAATAAAATATAGGTATCGATCTACAGTAAAATTTTCCACATATTTCAAATCCATTAAAAAATTTCCTATCGTTAACATTCTAGGAGCAAAATAACTAAGTGACTCCAGTTAAAAGAATATTTGTTTTTATCGTCTGGCTGGAAAATCATTCCTCTGCTCAAAATTAAAACAATCCAGTCAAAATGTCGCTGTGGAATCGTTTGAGCTGAGAATATGCATTCCCATTTAATTGCGAAGAGCGAAATGAAAAAACTTGGCATGATTTCAAAGTCTGACGTCAATTGTGACGTGACGTCAGAGGGGAAAATAAAAGAATTCTGTTGTTTCTTCCAATGCCGGAGAAGGGACGAAACATGGTTCCAAAAGAGAAAAAAACTATTAAATTCGTTTAAAAAAGTTCTAGATTGAATTTAAAAATTCGCCATGACCCTAAAGTTGTAAACAATTGGACTACCTTTGTGCCAAATCCCGTTACTGTAAGTGCCATAGATTCATCAGGACTGTGATCACAAGAAACAAACAAACAGACTGACAAACACTTCCTTTTATAATATTAGAGATATCAAGTATTGTTTATTGTTCAACTATTCAAATTGAATGTTAATTTTTCAGAAATATCTTAAATTGACTTTTGATTTCGAAAATCAAGAAATTAAAAGCAGTTGAATGCAACAAAAGAAACAAAAATTTATTATGTTTTCCAAACTTAAAATTTTAAAGTGAATGATACAAATACTTCTAGCACATACAAAACAAACTCATTTTTCTTGACCTGACTAAGTGCAGTATCAGTGTTTTTGATATTTTTCACTCAGAATTATTTTTGCATTTTTAAATTTATTTATATTTTTTGTAAGTTGTGTCAACGAATCAAGTTCAGAAGAAAAATTAATCATTAATTGATCTTTGGCGATTTTAGTTTTATTTCACTCTGTTATCTATGGTTGTAAATTAAAAAAAAAAAAAAAAAAACATTTTTTTGCTAAATTGTTTTTGCTATTACTTTTATGTAACAACAAACACCCAATTTTTTTTTTGTTTTTTTTTTAATTTTTTTTTTAGGAGTAAATTATAAACTTTTCTTTTTCAAAAATTTAATTTTAAAGAATCAGGAAATTTGTTAATGTTTAAAATTGATCTCTGGTTTCAAAACCCAATTTTACATTCCAACTAAAACTTTTGTCGCAGAGTATACTTTATTTCAGATGCTTTAAATTTTTTAATTTAACCTCTTTAAATTAATCTGAATTTATTTCACAAATTAATCTTTTTGGTTTCAGGAATGGATATTATGGTGGTGATTGGAGTAGTTTCAGTTATGACAAATTTATGGAATGGATGCACGGCATTCTGGTATTTTGTAATGTTTCTTATTTTTATCTGCATTTTGTTACTACTTGGAAAAATAATGACTTGAATACAACCCATCACTTTCTTTTGTAGAACATGGAACCAAGTATTGGAACACCAATTGATTTGGTGACTACGCTAGCTTCTTTCCTTAGAGAGGGAGAAAATTTAGTGACATGTCCTATGAGATCAAGACCTATAACCAACTTAAATTTCAAATCCTTTATAAGGTATTTTTTTACTAGATTTATCATTGCTACCTTTCTGTATAAAATCTCAAGTTTAAGAGTTGAAACTTAAACAGCTCAGATTGTTAAAAGTGAATTTTAAGTCGAAATATGTCTGGAAATAATCACTAAATTGTATTTAAATAAAACTTTTTTATCAGTTCTGTTAAGCTTTTGTTACACAGAATGATTCCTTTAATTTGGATTAGATTTCAAGCTAGTTCAAAAGATGAGTACAAACAATCAGTCCTCTAATTAAGTCATTTGCATTTATTTAGTCAAACATAAAATATACTTAGTACATTAAATGTGCACTGAAAAGGTGATATTTCAGAAATGGTGACTACCTTTAAAAATTCTCTTCCCAAGCTTCCCTCCCATGCTAAAATATTACTGAACGATGTATATAGCTCTAAGTGAATAGTTATATAAGATCTATCTTCTTTTCATGAGAAATACTGTCCAGAGGCGACACCAAATTGGACTGGAAATCTTTCTACTAGTACTTGTTTTTTTTTTTTTAAAGAACAAAAATACTGCATGATGCACTTTCAATAATATATATCTTGAAGAAGGTAGAAATTTCCATGGACATGTATTCTTCCTGCTAGATTATCCTAAGGCAAATGCATGGTATCTGGCCACTTATAAAATATGGAGCTAAGTTTGGTTTTAAATGTTATCAAATTCGTGCTTCAGATTCTCTACAGAAACCTGAGCTCATTGAAGAGAATTCCCTCAACTTCTTACTTATTAACTGCTTGTTCATTGATTTTATGAGACTTGATAAGCCAAATTCACTATCTACCAAGCATAAAATGATTTTACTGTGAAATTTATTTCTAATTGAGTGTGATAATATTGCATTCTACTGTTTCAAAATTCTGTTCTATTTGAATGGGATAATTTGGAAAGTTCTGGAAGACAGCTGCGAAATTTTGTGGTAGTCTGCCATTGGAGGTGATAATGCAGTAGTTTGTTTTATTCATTTATACAATTAGGAAATGCCCTGTACAAAAGTAGAAAAAAAAAAACATTTTGTAATGTGTTTTTTACAGTTAAACATATTTTAACTTTTCTTTAGAGATGTGCCAGAGCCTCCTGCTACCCCCAGCTCTGCACAATCAGAGGCTGCTAATGATCCTGCAATTTCTACTGATTCGGAAGATGGAGATGCAAGTTCTGAAAACAACCCAGTGTCTTCTGAAAATTCTGAAGGAGATGGTAAGTAAACTTATGTGTTTCTCTATAAGAGTAGATACTTTTAATGCAACTGTAGTTTGGGATTTTAGTGACATTTTTTTAAAAATTGGCTTCAACCAATTTTGGCAGTTTTAAGTCCATGAGCTATCGCATCAAAGCCACTTGGAGGGATAAAAAATCTAGGGTTTTGAGCTTTGGGTCTCCAATATATAAAATTATCTTCAATATTTCACGTTAAGTCTCGCATGCATGTCTTTATTTTTACAAATGAAGCGTATTGAGTACATAATTGTAAATTTTGTTAAAAAGTGACAATATCATGTATGTAGGATATTGGTGTGGTTGCGTACTAAGCAGTATTATGGTCAAAATACACATAGATGTTGTAATTTAGAACCAATGACCCTTTAAATAAATAGCTATTTTAAGTCTAAGAATATTAATTTTGATTTGTATATAATCAGTTATCTCTTCAATGCAGGTGAATCTAGTGACCAAAATGAACAGGATAGCAGTGCTGCTGAGGATGGAAATGAAGAGAATTCTTCTGCTGCTGCTAATGTGAATGTAGTTCAACCAGAACCAGTTCATCATGAGTGGACTACAAGTAGTTTTATGGAAAACCGTAGGAAATTCAACATTGATTTAGCTCCTAAGGTGAGACAATAGCATTTGTTTTAATTTTTTAAATTATGTTATGTCTTAACTTAATTTATTCAATAATCTGTGTGACTAAATGTCTTGTTTTGAAACAAATATATTAATTTAATTGGGTGAGTTAAAAGTTTATTTTCTAAACAAGCTCTAACTCAAAGTTAGAATTTTCCTTAAAATCTATAAGAACTCTAAATTTTTGTATCTAAATTTAATTAGCCTGCTTTTCCTCATTTGTATTCTAATTATGTAAAGCAAACCTTTTTAGAAATTCTGCCATGTATTATGGAATGAACTTTTTTTTAATCTGAACAATCTCAAATACTTTCCTTAAAAAGTCATGCATTAATTGTAATGAACTTGATATTAATAAAATGTTTCAATGTTTTGTTGTATTTAAAATTTTTCATTCTTCCGAATCATTATTATATGAATAAATTTAGTTTTGTTTGACATTTTCACAAAAATGTTTCAAATTTTCCTTTTTTTCACTACAAATCTTAAATTTTTAGTACTTTTTTTAAAAATAGTTTATTTTGATGATTTTTTTTTCTAGATAATGTTCTCTCGAGGATCTCTTGTTGAATTGTTGATATCATCTAACATTGCTCGTTATGCTGAATTCCAATGCATTAGCCGAGTACTTACTCTTATCAATGGTCATGTAGAGCAGGTTAGAAAATTTACATAAATAATTTTTTTCACAACTATGTGCAACAACTCTTAGATGCCCAAACTTCTTTTTTCACACAACTTTGTCTTAGACATAGAAATATTCTCTAATGCTATCCTCTCTTGGGAAGTGAATGTACTCACTCCATCTTCAGATTATGGCACTTACAACTCCATTATTTTTTCCCCTGCAATCACATTAGTATTCAGAAAAGAGACAAAGTATTAAAATTCTCTTTCTCACAAATGTTTGGAAAACAGTTTCTGCCTTTTTCTCATCCTGGAGACCCATTGACAAAGCTCAGACTTTTGCTAGGTTTCATCCAAAGCTAATTAATTACAAGAAGAAGTCATGTTAGGCGTATTAATATTTTTAACAAATTAATATGTATATGTACTTATCTAGTGGTTAGGATACTGACTTCAGGATCAAATGGATGTTTGTCTATCTACATAGAAGGAATATAGTCACTCAAAGTGCAAAAGTCATATGTCTAAAAGCTGCATTTTTCAGGAGAGCAAAAAAAAATACCTAATTTTTTTCCTTATGATTTGATTTTGTTATTATGGACTTTGGGTTTTGTTCTAAGTTTATTGGATCAGCTGATGACAGAAGGGTTTTTTGCCACCAGGTGTAAATAACAAAATGCCACATATTGCAATAGTAAAAAAGAAAAATGATTTTTTGGCATCCAACATTTTCCACTATGAGTGACAATATCTCGCCTTTCTTACAAGCGTGTTATGCCTAGAATGCGTGGATGTATTTGAATCCAGTCAAGTGGTGCACCAGGGTAACACTAAGTGGGTCACACATACACTGTTGTAGTGGCATAACAACTAAAAGCAACTGGCAGGACATGAACAAAAAAAAAAATTGTAATGAATCTTAAATTTCATCCAAATTATCTTCATGCTATTCATGTAAGTTTTGTTTTCTGCAGGGTGGCAAGCCTCATTTGTCATATCCCTAAAAGACTGACCTTGCCTATGTTGGGACCTGACCCCCTTGTATCCCAAAATTGATATGGCTGATACCCTGATCCCCCTCTAACACGAGAGATATGTTTTTCCAATGATAATGGTTGTGATATGTATAACCAAAATAAAGAGTTTTAAAAACTCTGAAGAAAATTATGTTTTACTTTCAACACTCTTATAATTTCCCCTTGAAACCAGTCCATCTGTTGTCTAATATCAAATAATGCAAATATCTAAACCCCCTTAGGTATGGACAGTCATATATCCATTCTGCAATGTCCTACATGACTTCTAACAAGTTTAGACCTTCATGACCCATTTATTCGATCTAGATATTCTTTCAACCCATTTATGTAGTTATTTAGACATCATGCGTGTAGGTAGGGAAAAGTAATTCTAAACTACCCTGAAATCTTATGATTATTCATAGGGCTAATGATTACAACTGGAATTGGCTACATATAAAAATGTAATGGATTAATAACCAGGAAAATTCACTATGCTCTTTTCTCATCTAAGGTTAAGACGTAAAACTAAATGTCTGAAATTGGCAAACATACTCATCAAACTGAAATTATCTTCCCCTTAACTCTTCTAATATTTAACTTTTATCTTTGTAAATGTATAATTTATCCAAGTTGTCTAAATAATAAGTTGTCCTGTACGTATTCTAATCAAGTAACATATGGGCTATCTAAAAAACTTTGAGACATCACATAAAATATATTTAATCATATATTTTATGACACAGAGTTCAAAAGTATTTCCCCTCAATTTTGAAAGAATTTGGTTTACTCTTTAGAATTCCATCTATTACATGTTAGTTTGCAATCAGCGTCAAGCTATAAATTTTGTCCAGATGCCAGCAAGACATTTTTTTCTTCCATGATGCAAACTTTATACACTTGGGCCTATAAATTTGTATTCAGTGCTGCAAAACCATTTCACAGTTGTTATTGATAGTTTATTGTAAATACACAAGTAAAAGTTACATTGTATTATATTTATCAAGTACCTTTCTAATCATCAATATGCATGCTTAATACTCCTATTTGCACACATCTCTACTTTGTAGGATACGTCTTAACTCTTTCTTGAACTTGTCTGGTATTCTGGAATTGTTAAAATACATTTTTCTAAATAGTTAAAAATAATTTTTTAAAACTTTTTATTAGAATGTTTGTTAGTATTTGTGTGGTTGTAAATATCTATTTTTAATGATTAAAGGTTCCATGCTCTAGAGCAGATGTGTTCAGCACCAAAAATGTTACTGTTGTAGAGAAAAGAATGCTCATGAAATTTTTAACATTTTGTCTGAAGTATGAAGAGCATAAAGATGAATTTAAAGGTATATTTTAAAATTCCATCTGCAACTTTTTGTTTTTCAGGTTTAATGTTTAAATGTATTTTTCATTTAACTTTTAAAATTACTCATTATTAAGACAAGCCTTTGGAAAAATTTAATATTAATTTGAAATAAAATTTCACTTCCTATACATTTTTAGATTATGTAAACTAGTCTTTTGTTGAACTTTCAATTTCAGTTTTTAATATAATTCTATTTCATTGTATTATGACTTTTAGGTTATGAAGACAAACTTTTTGTTGAATTTCTAAGATCAAAGAAGCTAACTTCGAATGTAGAGCATTACATTGTCCACGCCATTGCTATGGTAGATGAATCATGCTCCACTCTACAGGTTTGTTGATCCATGTTTAATTTTTAAAGTCTTGAAAAATTTTGACTGAACTGCAGTTTTAAATGTCATTAATTAAAAAAGTAAACACTTATTAGCATATTGCACTATTAATAGCTTTTTACATGGCATATATTAAAATGTTTACTCAGATTTTTTTTTTCTGCAAACTCTTTTCATCGTTGAATTAATTTTATTTCTTGTTTAATTGCTGTAAATAATTTGCATAAAAACTGTTCTTTTAGGGTCTGAAAGCTACTCAAAAGTTTCTGGAATCATTAGGAAGATATGGGAAAAGCCCATTTTTGTGTACATGTTATGGTAGTGCAGAATTACCTCAGTGCTTTTGTAGGTGAGTTGAAAGGAACATAATATTCAATATATCACACAGATAGATCTTCATTTATAAAATACTTCAGTATTTCTCTACTTGATCCTTCAAACCTTCTTTAACTCTAAAAAAAGTCATTTTTTAAAAAGAAGTTTGCAATATTATAATCAGTATTAATTCGAATCATTACATTCATGATGTGAGAACTAGATAAATGTGACTTACAACATTTTTCTTATTTTAAGAAGAACTAGCCAATGTGTGGTCAGCATGGCGTTGCCTGTGACAGTTCTTTTCGTGGGGTCAAGGGTGACCACTAATGGCGAATGACAGGATTTCAAGTATTAAATAATTCAGTGGTATTTTTAGAAACATGCAAAAATGACGATTGGAGATATTCTTTAGTATAATTAAAGTGTAATTACTATATTACACTATGTACAGATATAGAAAAGGTTGATATATTAATGCAAATTGAATCATTAATCAAATTAAGAACACTTAAGCTCTTTCAAAATCGAATCAAAAATAATTTCAACTGACAAAAGCTGTAAGGTGTAGGAGAGCAGGGAAGGGGTATGACATCAACACCATCTAAGATTCAAATAATTTCCACAACCACTGCTCGCTAACTCTCAGTGATACTATGCATTCCCATTTGGTTTGCTTCGCAAACCAACATGACATCCAATGCCTTGATGGCCTCAAAGTGGCGAGGAGTAAATAAATGCAAATTAATTAATTTTGAAATATTTGAGATTAAAAATTAAAAATCGGGCTGGACACATTAAATCTAATTGATACTGAAAACATAAAAAAGAAAAACAATAGTTTTAAAAATATGAGTCCCACCTCCACCTGCCATGACACGGGTTACAGTTGAAAGAATACTCATTTATAGAAAATCATATTCAAAGTATTGATCTAGTGTAAAATTACCTGCAAATTTTAAATCCATTGAAATTTTCCCTCTAACGGTCCCGAAGATAGAAAACCTCAAATAGTCTTTCCCGGGACAAAGTTATAATTGCTATCAAGAAAGTTATACTAATCAGCAACGTAAATCAAAACACACTAGAATCAGAAAACTTGGCTTTGTTCCAAAAGCTTTAGGACGAAAAACGCTGAATCTGTCCTTTCTTCAACGTGATGTAACTTTGACACGGTTCCAAGTTGAAAATTGCAAAATTCTTTCCTGTCTTCAATCGAGGTACTATGATGTCACTTTACCTGAAAGAAGAATTGAAGGTGAAAAAAAACAATAAATAAATTTTAAAATGTTCTAGATTAAATTTTAAAATTCGGACTCGACACAAAAATCGCAAAAAATTAGGACTACCTGTGTGCCAAATTTCATTATTGTTGGTGCCATAGATTCTTTAGGACACTACTTACATACAGACATGACTTAGAAAGAGAAACACTTCCTTTTATAACATAGAGATGCAATATGCAATGTAATTGCAAGAAATTTATTTACTCAGGTATACTATGTTTGTTGCATGAATCTCGTTTAGGTGTGTACAGGTTTCACTCACCTGAGGTACTCTAGTGATAATTTCTTTTCCCTTGGAGTTTATTGTAAACGCTGGAATTGTGCTTCTGGGATACCCAAGCAATCTTTTCCGCTTTCATCGCATTACTCTATTCCCTAAGTCCTCTGTGTTCCCTTTCCTGACATTTTTTACTTGACATTGTCTTGTGTTTGGTGCTGCTTGACCAAGTATGGCCCTTGTGCCATAAAACCAATAAATAACTATGTCAATGTTGTAAATAATTAAATTTGATATGAAAAATAAATGCTTTTCTTTTTATGATACCTTTAATGAAATGTAATAGATTTAGGGTGCAAAACACAGTGTGTTAGAAGCTGGTGCTTGTTTTCTACGCTACCCATCAAATTTGATTCTGTTTGTAAGTGGCTGATTTTTAACTATCCAGGAATTATGTATTTCCAAGTAATAAATTTTGAAGCTTTGATGACGCCATGCTCGCCTAATCATCTATCACTGAATTTTTCTCTCCACATCTTGTCAAGAGTCAGTTTGAGAGACTTGGACATAATAAACACAAATTAGAAACTTGATCTTATGAAATACCATCTAAATGTTATTAACTGGGGGAGAATATGATTGTAATTGAATCAGTTTCACGTTTTCTGCATCTGGTGCATTTTTGGATTACCTTATATTTACTGACTGAAGCCACAGACAAATTTGATTGCTTCATACATTACTTATCAACTGCTATAGGAGCCCATTTGTGCAATAAAAGTAGGTTTCTAAGAGTTTTGGACATGTGGATTTTGCACTCTTTGATACAACTGCAGGGGAGTTTTTTTTTTATGGATTTACGAATATCTGGATATGCTGCACATTTACTTAAAGAATTTTGTATTTTATGTATCCTATTTTCAGGCTCTGTGCTGTGTATGAAGGCATGTATTATCTGAAGAGGAAAGTAGAGGGTGTTGTGTTTGGTCTTGACAATAGATGTAATGGAATTGTCTCAATGGGACAGAGAATTGGTTGCCAGTAAGTGAACAGCATACTGTGATTTTTTTTTTTTTTATTCCAACCTTTTTTTTTTTAAGGAATTGATTTCTGTTCAGATGTTTTTGCTTTTCATTATCATTATTATTTCCCAAAACTCATTTTTATTAATTTCAGATGGCTTGTTATGGAATCTAGTTATGCTCCCACAGAGTTTTATGCTTCTCATACTCCACCCCAAAGGTAAATAATCATTAGAATAACTGTGTTTTATTTTTTTTACTCATAGTCAATTCATTCTTTTTCTTAGGAAATGTTTCTTGTGAATTAGTACATTTGAATAAAATGACTACGTTATTATATTTGCTTTAGTAAATTCTGTGTGCTCATCAGTAACTTGAATTAATTGTGTTATATCCCGTTTTTACTATAATCTTGGGGTTCTGTGTAAAAACTCTTGGTGTAGTTTGGCAAATTCAATAACCCTTTTGAACAATAAATTTTATAATTTTTATTTTTCAACTATTTCATATCCTATTTGTTTATTGATAATCGATTCTCAGTTTCTTCAATTTGACTCTAAATATATTTTATTCACTTTGAGACAACAAGCCCAAATTTAAATTTATAAAGAATATAATTTTAAAGGTTCTTTTCGTTGCACATCGGGCTGAACTTGTAATAATCAATTTAAATATTTGTTTGTCAAAAACACTAACAATTTCTGAAATATGACAAACATTCTTGTTGAAAATTTCATTGAAATCCAGTTTGTACTTGTTTGGGCATGCACTTGATACTTCACACATATATTCATTGCACAAGCAAACCTTTCTCATATATGGTTTTGAATATCCTAATTTTCCCTTTACCCATGATATTGATATCTGATTTATTGAATGCAATAAAATTAGTTTTGTGGAATTCTTGGAAATACAGTTCGTTCTTTCCTAATTTGTGCTCAGTTACACCATAATTTTTCCACATCTTGGCTCCTGTAATGCTCCTACCATCCATCTTGGTTGTGGATTTAGACTTTTGTTTCACAAACATGCATTGCATTTATATGTTGCCAAATAAAAACCTTGTTTTGAAATGCTCGAGTTTAATTTGTAGCCACACTCCAACAGTTCTTCAAAAGTCGAGCTGTAATGCTAAAGATCTTTGGTCAAATGAAGCATTTGAAGATTTTCTTGCCACAAATCTATTTACAGAACTTTGCAATTTTTACTTAACAGTTTTCAATATTTTTCACTTGTACCTATTGCATGAGGAAATATGCTCCATATTAATACTTTTCAAATATGAGTATTATGAAATTATACCTATAATTGAAGTACTTGAGTTAACTTTCTAGTCGCCCTTTTATAGTCTTCGAGCTGTACTGTGTGTGTTGTTTAAGGTTAGGCTAAAAGAAAGAAAGTCTAGCTGTAGCATAAAATGGACTTAGCATGGAGCTCTTGAGGATTTTCTTATTGTAAATCTATATTACAGAACTTTGCAAATTTTATTTAACAGTTTTTACAATTTTTCACACATGTCTATTACATACTGCTGCATATTAATAGTTTTCAAATATGTGTAATGTAAAATAAATAAAGGACATTAAAATAAAAAATTTTAATAATTATAACTGTTTTTCAGAATTTCCAGAGCTATATTGATAACAGATGCTTCTCTTTGTCCTTCAGAAAAGAGAGAGGTAAGTGGTACCTTGTTTTCAATTTAAAAAAAAGGGCCTGTGTTTGTCTTGTGGGTATGCTCTTAAACTTGTTATTCTGCTGGAATGTGGAACGAAAATGACTTTTATTAAACCCTGAGTTCTGCTTACTAAAATATCTTCATGCAGTGGCTTAACCAGAAGGGGAGCTCAAGCTGCCTTCCTTAAAAGCGTTAGTCTTTGAATTTTAAACAATTTTTTCAAGTAATTGTGAAACATGCATGAAATTCTTTTATATTCTTCAAATAAAATAATAGATACTAACTTACTTGCTCACAGCGTCTGCTGAACTTTCTTAATTGCTTATATCAATCGATGGCAAAGGGTTATTACTCAAATTAAATGTCTCATCTCAATCTATTCATAGTAAATATAGTATTTGTATTCACATAAAAGGATTTTATACCTCAAAATGAAGTAAAATTATCCAAAAAATTATGTAACAGCATTTTTTTAAACTTTTACTACTGTTAATTCTGACTTACAATAAATGCATGTGTGGCAAAAGCATACCTCAGTCATATTAGTCTCTGAACCCATTCCATTTCATCCCATTCCTTGGTTCAAAGGCAATTCAGTTTTTTTTTTACGTTAAACCTATTTTTGCCCATGTTTTTCTTTTTTGCTCTTTCTTCTAAACGTGTCATTGCCATTTGTAATCCGACTGCTGAAAATTTTCATTGGAGTGTGGCTAGCCTTTCCATGGGATTTTAACAATATTATAAAATTTCATAGCTCAAATCAAGCATTAAAATAAGTGACGAAATTGGAGAATTGATCCCATAATGATCGATTTTATATTATTTATATCTGTTGGTGCTATTCGACAGTAAACAAATAACATCGATTTTTATGCCACATGCAATAGTGAAATATGTGGATGAATTTTATTTTTAAGATCTACAGATTCAAGCTTCACTATCCTGTAGGGATATACTGTGATAACTTTGGAGAGATTGCTGCTGTTTGCCTGGCTGTGGATGATGTCGAGACCAGTTCTAAAAGCAATGTCATAATTTTCATTGATTCTCTGGTAGCAATAATAGATTTTATCAATCCTAGTCAGAAAGAATATGATTTTATTCATCGATGTATAGAACTTATCTGCCTTGAGAAAGCCAATAAAAAGATGCTTTACAGTGAATCCCCAAGTCACATGTTTATGGCCATGGACAAGTTGATCAATTGACTAAGTCTGGACTATAGTTCCCATCCTAAATCATCTTTGCCTATACATAAAGCTTATATGATCATCGAAAAGGACTAATAGATTTCTATTTGCAAAGAGATGTCTAAAGGAAAAAATTGGAATGTTTTATTTGGAGATAAAGCTTGTATCCCAGGTTCTTAAATAGAACTGTTGGAGTCGCACTTGCTTTCTGCATCTTACTGGACATGAGTATTTACAAAAATGCTTACATCACAATCAGGGTTGGCAAAAACCCGGGTTTTTCTAGAAAAACCCAGCCCGAGTAGGTTTTTGTGGGGATTTCTAAGTTTTTTTGGGGATTTCTGGGTTTTATTGTGGATTTTTTTTTTTTTTTTTTTTCTGGATTTTTGTGTGGATTTCTGGGTTTTAGTGTGGATTTCTAGGTTTTAGTGGGGTTTTCTGGGTATTTATAAATAGTTGTAGAATATCATTCTAACTTGATCTTTTTATGCCTGATGTAGGAACCAGTGATGTAGTCAAGGTGGGGTGGAGGGGGCAAGTATGTAGTCAGGATTTTTTTAAGCGGGGGGGGGGGGGGTCTATAATATGAAATTATAATTAAGTAAAATGTTTTAGAGTCTATGGGTGAAATTTAGCTGAAGGGGGAGTCTGGACCCCACCCCCCCGGCCTCATCCTTGAGTGGGGGGGGGGGGTTGCAGACCCACTTTTTTATTTAATCTGATGTATACCCCATTTTATAATTTCAAAGTGGATGTTCTTTTTTTAATCATCTCCAATAAATTTCTCTAAATACCTCTGTGTAAGTCACAAGAAAAACAGTTATCATTCAAGTGAAAACTGGTTGATTGGGGAGGAGGATCACTCAGTCAGGTGGTTGAAATTCTTCTCTCTCACTCAAAAATGAACATCCCCCCCCCTCCAGCTTTTTTTAACAACTACGCTACTGATTGGAGCAGCAAAAGTACCAATTTGTGGTATAAAAACGTTTAATTTGTAGAATATATGTATCAGATTTCTTCAAAAACACTGTTTTGAAGCAATTTTATGCAAAAATATTTTGGAGCAATTCTAAGGATAAATATATAGCATTATATAGGAATGCTTGATTTTTTTTTTTCTAATGAAAAAAAAAGTTAAATGCAAAAGCAATAATTTTTTAATGTTACAGATAATAACTGTACATATAAAAAACAAAATGACCACTATAATGCTAATCCCTTTAATATTCTTAAACATTTTAATAAAGCACATTGTTAAGTGCAATTTGGTGCAGCTCTTGCATCTTTGATTTGATGGAAGTGATTTTGTAACCGTCAAGTATTACATTTTGTTAGAATAAAAAGCTCAATCTAAAATGTTGTTATTCTGAAGGAATGTTATATTTCATGTTAATTTTGTTGGTTTTATCAACTGTTTTTGTTACAAGTTTAATGATGTTATGATTTAATTTTTTTTTGTATGCAGTACACTCTCTGTAATCCGAACAAATTAATACCAGACGGGTTTGGATATATATATATATGTCAGATTATTTACAAAAACCCACTTCATAACAAAAACCCAGTGGGTTTTTCTGCGCTGGGCCCAACTTGCCAACCCTGATCACAATGGAGTAGTGAAATCTATTTCTGCAGTTTCGATATCTGCATTAGATAAATTTTTTGAATATGAATATTTCTGTTGGAACATGTCTTAAACTTGTTTTGCATATCCACTCCAATTTTGTTTAACTTTTCTCCAACAGCTAAGATATTGGTCCATCTATGACCATCTGAAAAGACCCACATAACTGTGTTGTAGGATAGGAAAATAATTTGCTAATTCTGGTCGCTTGGAGTTCTTCTCTTAAAAAATGTATTATCTCTTACTATTATAAAATGAAGTTTGTGTATTGTGGGTTTTCGCCATGTCCTGACAAATCTATGACACTTACAATAATGATATTTGGCACACAGGTAGTCCAAATTTATTGCAATTTTATAGTTCAGCCCGAATTTTAAAATTTAATCTAGAACATTTAAAATTGAATTTGATAGTTGTTTCTCCTTTAGATCTTCTTTTCGTCCCACTCCGGCAATTTGGGGAAAATATCATAATTTAATTATTTCATCCACGATGTCAGGTCACTATTGACGTCAGCCTTTGACACCATGCCAAGTTTTTTCACCTTCCGCTCAGTTAAATGGAAATGAGTAGTCTCCGCTCAAACGATTCCACAGTAAACATTTTGACTGGCATTGTTTAGTTTTTTTTTGTAAAATCGGGATCGTTAAAGATAGATAAAAAATTTCAATTGATTTGAAAACTGCGGAAAATGTTCTTCTATCTAGATAACTTGATTTCCTATTAATAAATAATTTTTCAATTAAATATTTATTTTTTTGGTTTGCAAAGCAAACCACCACACGCGCAATGTGACCTCCATGAAAAGAACTGTCACAGGCAACTGCCATTTGGTTTTTGAAGCAAACCAACACCACGAACAATGTGACTCCCTTGAAAACAGCTGTCACGGGCAACGCCCATATGGTTTGCGAAGCAAACTAACACCACTGGCAACTCCGTTATGGCTGTTATCCAATAGGCCTTTGTTGTACATTGAGGAAATTTTCACAATTTTAAAAATGTAATGTTTATTTGAATTGTATTAAATATTTTAATGTAAGTATCTGTCTTTATTTTTATGTTTTCAATTTTATACACATTCTAGAACACTTTATTGAGACTCCCTCCAGGTCCTGGGATTGAACATCCTGTCAATGTATTGGAGCTTAGTTCAAAGAATTATGTTTGTCCAGAAGATCTGTGTAAGTGCATCAACATCATTACCTACTATTCATTCTGCTTATCTGCCTTTATTTATTTATTTCTTAAATAATCTCTCCATATGGCATTTTTTAATAATATAAGAACATTGGATTTAATTTTATTTTCTTGGAATGATTACTTTATTGATAATTTTAATTATTAAATTTTCAAATGCAAATGTTTTATTTTAAAACACAATTTTAAAAAGTCTGATATTTTGCTGTTGCCTTAAAAGCGATTATTTTTCCACTCCCATAAATTGTGATAAGAAATATTTTTTTTATGGAAAGGATATTGAGTAAATATTGGAAAATGATTTAACATACTTGGTTACCTTTTTTCAGTTTTACAATTATTAATTTTAAAAAATAAAAATCTCGTTATTGCTGTGTTTTATAAATCATGAGGTTGACCAAGTATTTTAGCTTGTTTTGTTTAGTTTTCATGCTTCTTGTTTTGTAACTTTTTAACAATCAAAGTAAAGAATACATTTAATATCTAGATCTTGTGTACTTGAGCTGCCGTTCTTCAAATCCAACTGCAGAAGAGGATCTTAAAGCAGCAGTTGAACTGCTCTTCCAGTCCTCTGACAGTGGTATGTAAATGCTAAACAATTTATAAGTTCTTAATGATAAGGAAGTGCATTAATTGCTTCTTCCTTTTTTGCATTTGTAAACATTGATGGTTATAGTTTTAAAGTTGGTTATCAGTTTTAGACTAGAAGTAATGATAATGTTAATTATGTTTTTGATTGATTAAATATTAGTAAGGTTAAATTTCGAAAAATGCTTTGTTATACTTTTCTTATTTTATAATATACGAGACCAGGGCATAGCATTTGCAGTACTTTTTTTCCTTTATATCTTTTTATGGCAGTGCTATTGCTCGCTCAAATTTAATACCTTATTTTAAACCATTTACGATGAATGTATGAATTAATATTCTCATTTCATTCTTTCAAATGAAATAAAATTAATCCAAAGTATAAAGCAGCATTTCTTCACTTACTCATTCATTCCAACTTCCAATTAAGTACATGGCAGAAAGTTCAACCTTATTCATAGCACAATAATTAGCTCCTGAATCAGATTCAGTTGCATCCCATTCTACAAGGAATATGGCTCTTGTGCTATAAAAACAAAAACCATCCATCCCATTCTAAAAGGTAATTTTGTATTCGAACACCACATATTCTTTTCTACCTTGATATCTGTCTCCCAGATTTCTCACTGCCTTCTGTAATCAGATTGTTGAGGAATTTCGTTTCAGTGGCAAGTTATTTTTTCAGTTTTAGCGATATTATGCAACTCTGACTCATACCAAGCTTATTTACATTAAGAGCGATAAAATCCCATTGTGATTGATTTTATATCCATTTATTATCCATTATTCTTTTCTACAGAGGTTTCTGAAACATGTATAGATTGATATGTATTAGACATTTTAAAGAATGAAAAAAATAATTTTTCAAACAAATGTTTGCACATTTTTTGTACTTGCACACAGTCAGGTACAATGTTTGTTTGTTTGTAATGGTTTATGTCAGTTCTTAATTTCCATTAAAGTGAGAGTTCGTCACATTAGTTATTTGGTTCTCAGATTCTGTTGAAGACAAGAGTAACACCAAACCAAGCCTTCTGTGGAGAGTTTATTTCAACCAAAGAGATACCTCAACTGTGAACCTAAATGCCCGTGTACCACCAGGAGTGTACTTGACATCAACGCCAGATGTGGAATTGGATTATGAGCATGCCGTCAATGAGGTAAGATTCATTTTCAACAATTGAAGAAAGTGCTGAATTATGTAACATTCTGAAGTGTAGTATAAGGTTGAAAGCTGGGGTGGCCAAGTATGATGATTCTTTTTTTTTCTCTACCTACTACTTGATGCTTATAACAATGTGCACTTACTAAAAACATTTATTTATGTATCCAAGTATCAGTTTCTATACAAGTTCATTGAAAATCAATACTTCTCTTTCCTATTGGATGGGACCCCTCCACTCCCCTTATGTCCTTTATTCCTCATGTCCGATCCTTGAGTATGCCCTTTTGACACCCAAATTCTTCACAGGATCTAAATGACCATCCAAGGAAACACCCATCTGTGACCATCGTGGATCAAATGGTTCCTTCTGACCAATATTCATCCTTATCTGGTCAGAGAATTTCACACCAAAATTGGATCAAAAGCAAAAAGGCATGCTTTATAAGTCCACTCCTGTTGTGGTTTGTGTTTTATTTTTCTGCAATGACTAGATAAAACAAATCGTTTTAGCCCTCTTAAAAAGGACCCATCTATACAACTCTGGTTGATCCAAACACTCTTATAAAGCTTAAGGTAGTCTTACAAAGTGATGAAATTGGAAGATAATTGACCATGCATAGGATCCAACTGCAACTGGATGCTAGCCTCAATAGGTAGAGAGTCAAGAGCTAAAATTATACATTGCTTCTGACAAACATAATTCTATTATAGTAAGAAACCATTGGATGCTGAAAGGATCTGGCATCTGTGTGCTCTTGTTGACTTCTTGCAGTGAAAATCGAGAACCTTAAAAATCAAAATTGATATCTCATTCAGATTAACGTTTGAAAAATCGTCACTTTTTGTTTCAATAGAGTTGTAATAAATTTTGACTGTTTTTATCAGAGGATACGAGACTTTCTGGGCCTCCATGGATGCTACACCACTGAAATGATATTTTATCTTTCCTTTTGTGACCTACATTAGCTTAAGTCTTTGATCCTTCGCTTTATTTCTGCGATCTTTGGAATTTTTTCTTAAAGAAGTTACTTAAGCTCACATACATGCAATTTGAAATACAAAAGGTTCATAACCAGAATATTTGATAATTATTTCATACCTTTGTATCATCACTGCTAACAAAAATCAGTTCAATTTGGAAAGTATATAGATGAAAGTAGCGCTAAACATTTCTTATCATACCTAGTCCTCAGCAATGAATTTCAATTTTATGTTGTTAGATGGAAAACTGAGAATCAATGAAGGGAAGGCTCTAGTGTTTCCATCCATTAGCAAGCTTATCTTAGTTATATGAAAGCTACAATGTTATTAAATATTACATATAGTGTGATATTAGTATTACATACATTTAGTAAAATTATGCAAATATAGTATAAATGAATAAGATAAATTATGTACACAATAAAACATCGATTTTGAGTCAAGTTGTAGTAAATTGTGTTCCTTATATTTTACAGTTTGCTAATTGTTAAGCTCTTTGGTAATTAGAATAAAACAGGCTCTAAAAATCACATTACTTTTCTATTGCTTATTAGGTTGTGCAAAATAATCATAAATAATGAGTGCTCATTGAAATATCTATATATATAATTCTCTTACGTGGCACGCAAAAAAGACGTTATTTGTAATCGCGTTTTGGCAACACTGTACGATTATTTTTTTATCGCGAAGTCTCGCGCATCGATTGAATTTATAGCGTTATCGGATGAAATTTTATTGGAAAAAAAATGAATTTTAGTCGAGCTGTTGCAGTTTATAATTAGAAATCAAAGAAAGCGGAGGATCTTTTCAGGGCCATTTAAAAAACGGTCCTTTTCAGGGCCAACAATTATAGTTCAACAAGACGCTTGCACTACAACTTTCGGCAACAAACTCAATGAAAACGTGTGGGTCGTTTGAGTGCTGGGAAAATGTACACACAAACAACATGCTGGGTATTCAATTTCCAAAGCAACGCTCACATTTCGAGTCAAAATTTGCACAAAGTTTTCATTTGAATTCTGATTTTAGAGATACTGTATATATTTTTTCTGTAATACAGCAAATTTAGATTTGAAAAACATTTTTTTTTGGTAACATATTTTGCAAACAATCCCCTCTGCTAGGACACATGTCTTCATTGAGGGGAGCGAAGCGAGCATAGGTTCGCGCAGCGAAGCAATCCTCCGGGGGTTGGCGAGCGTTAGCGAGCAGGGGGCAGGCCCCCTAGTATCATTGATATTCTTCATTATTCATACATTGAAATACAGAAACGTTTTCTGAATGATAATCCAGTGTTAGGAGCATAGACCCTCTTCTTCAAGCTGGTCCCAAGACATTTTTGTGAGAGGGGTGATTAAAAAAAAAAAATTTAGCACATGTCGATGGCATTGAAAAAAATATTTTTTTGTTTCCAATATTTTTTGTAAATATCTTTGCAGAATTCAGAAGTATTTGTTTTCCTTTTCCATAGACTATTCTAAAGGTTACATCAAACAATCGACAGTGCTGCATAAAGTTGTCTATGGGTAAACACTGATCCACTTTAAAATTGTTGAGAGTCACAACAAAGGCAAGTTTTACAGGAAATAGTTGTTTTAATGTGATTGGGAGATCTGTTAGAGGAGGTGTGAGGTCAATTCAGAGAAACAAATGTGAGTACTTCTGCAAAGTTAAACTTGGGTTTTAGTTATTTAACTGTTAGTCTTATCCCATTCCATTAACCTCATTGTATATCGAGATTTCTCAGGACCATGATAATAGCTCCAATGCTGTCTGTGAAGTGGTACTCCTGGTAGAATTTGCTTTTTCAAACTATAGGATAATACTGTTAGCTCTTTTCTTTTTCCATCACCAATCAGCTGAAGTGCTTGCTGTCACCTCTAAATAAATCTGAATCTCCTTAGCATTCATTACACAGGCCTACAAAATTTAACTTTTTGTCTGGGGTTTTCATGAATTTATGTAAATTATAAGAAATCTGTGTGCTATGCTTATTTCAAAAATAATATCCATTTTTATGTATCACGTCACGATTTTTGACAATTAAGAAACTAAGAATTTGGAATTTGAGAATATACAATTTACACAACATTCATTAAAAAGTGTACAAAAAAATAAGATAAATAAATAAAATCATATATACATATATAAATGCGTGTGCATGTTTTATAAGGAATTATATTCTAATATATACAGTAAAATTACTTTTCTTTATCATCAAAAGAACTCTTGTGTTCTTTAGATTTTGAAGCTAGTTTAGTGTCTATTTTTAGCCCTCAGCAGTAATCTGCAAACATATTGACATTCCAGTGTCCTTGATAGCGTTTTTCCATGCACTTTATGTCCTGGTGAAATCTCTCACCTTTTTCACTTATTTCACCAAGATTTTCAGGAAAATATTAAAGATGGGAGTGCAGAAAATGTATTTTTAAACTCATGTTACAACCTAGTTTTTGAAAGTTTGAAGCATTTTTTCAACAATCGTTGCGTAGTTAGGATCTTTGTAATTTCCTAAAAATTTCTGAGTAACATCTTTGAAACTAACCCATGCATCTTTCTCGACTGATTTCATTTTTTCCTCAAATATTTCATCCTTCATTAACTGTCTTATATCTGGGCCGATGAACACACCTTCTTTGATTTTACCTTCCGATAAATGTGGAAAAAACTTCATTTAAATGTCGAAAACAATCCCCTGTTTTATCTAAGGCTTTTACAAATTGTTTCATTAAACCTAATTTAATAAGCAGGGGAGGCAAGATGACTTCTTTTGGATCAACTAAGTTCTGCCAAATCACATTTTTTGATCCTGGATTTAAATCTTTTCTTACAGGCCATTCTTTCCTTATCCAGTGTTGGTGTTTAGCTCGTCTATCCCACTCGCATAAGAAACAGGGCATTTTGGTATAGCCGCCTTGCTGGCCTAATAACATTGATAAAATTTTAAAATCCCCACAGACACCTTTTAAACTTCTCTTACTAGAATCAATGAATAGTCTCCACTGAGATTGATCATGATCAGGGGTGGAAAATAGATGAGTCATAAATCCAGGAATATCTGTACAGTATACAAGTGAGTTTTCTTGGAAAAAATACTTGGTAAATTCTTTTTCTCGATTTCTGTACCAAGAAAATGTTGTTTCTGAAGCAAGTAAATTTTTATTCGCAAGTCGAGATCCTAAAACGAGCACTTTGTTTCGAGAGATTTAAATCGCTTACTAAATCGTTTAACTCATTTTGCGTGAATTTTTGTGGTTCAACATCAGTTGCTTGGTCTGTGTACAAGATTTCAGTTTCATCACTGCTCAATTCTTGAGAATCAGATGATAAATCAAGAGATGTACGAGGTGGAAGCACAGGTAAATTTGGACCGTGCGGTACAGGTCTAATAGCTGAAATAATTTCTGGGAACACAACATTTGCTTTGTTTTTGCTATTGTAGCCTTTTATTTTTTGTTAAACAAAAATAGCAATCCTCATAACTAGCTGGCTCTCGCCATACCATGGGAATAGCAAAAAGAAGAGATTTTATTTTATCTTGAGTCCATTTCTGTAAATGTTCAACACATGTGTGGCAAACTATATGTGGGATCATTTCTTTTCCTGGTCACCAAGTTTCATACCGAAGTAAGCATAATATGCCTTTTTAACGAAATCGGTATGTTCCGCTGCCTTTTTTTGACAACATATCCACCACAGATATAACAAAATGAATTCGGGTTATTTATACAACCTCTTGATGCCATATTTCTATAAGAAACTGACAAAACAAACGTAAGATACCAATAAACGAACAAAATAAAGGTACGTTTTCACGACAAATGCGCAGGAGAAAATTACGCCTTCTCAGGCAATATCAACACATAAAGTGGCGCCATGTATTATTATATAATTTTTGTTTTTATTAAGAATGTATTTTATTTAATAAATATTACACATTAATTTTATTAAGAGGCACTCCTTTCTTTTTCGTTTTGTGAAAAAACTGTGGGTGATAGCAAAAAACTAATGTCATATTTGTAATCTGCATGACTGATTTACTAAGAAAAAAGTGCTATTCTACAAATACCGCATTTGTGTTGATCTGTGTTATCTATGATGAAAGAAACAGCTTTACTTGTTGCTTACCACAGGAATCGCTGCTAGTCTATTTTAATTCGGCAAAACATATTTTAACCAATTTAAATTAGTGGCTTTGAATAAAACGAATATAAAGATTGATTCTGCCTAAATCATTCAATCTGCCAAAGCCATCATTTGTGATGAAGCAACTGATCTCTGCAGTACTGCTTTACTTTTTCAGTTGATCAAATGCTGAAACAAATTATGAAAAATCAGAAATCTTTAGATGGCAAAGTACTGATTGGAGTCTTAAATCAGGTTTTTCATTTTGTTACCATTTTCACTGTATGAATGGTGGCTATTCCTAGACTTCTTTAAACCAGTGTCGTGTTATTTTGGTGTTGTATATGTTGTGCAGTAAAAGCAACACTTCATTAATCTAATGATGCTCAGTGAGTTTAAGCCTTTTTGTACTGAAACCTCTTAAAACTTATATAGAATTCCATCAAATGTTTTTAGAACTAACAATATCTTTTTGAATCAGAGCCAAGGTTAATTTAGTGCATTCTTCCAATCACATCTCCGTATTTTAATTATATGTGTTTTCCAAATTTCCCTTATGTTTTCTAGAATTGCATTTCTAGAATATTAGTCTACAAAACCTAAACTCAACTTACATCAGGTTTAGAATTTAAATGGCGAAGCAGCTCAATTTTATCTTCTGTTATGGTTGAGTTTTTACTTCACAAACTCTGAACACATTTAAAAAATTATTTAATTAAGAAATAAGAATTCATTTGTAATTTAAAGTACTCAGGATGCATGTCAGTTAATAAATCTCAGTCTCAGTAATAATCTCACAAAAATTTGAAATCTAATTAAACTCATTCATTAAAACTACTCAATTACTAGTTCTAAATGGAATTAAAATATTAAACATATTGCTGGCATTGCCAGACATAGCATAATTAAATAATTAATACATAGTTTTCTATCGAATGACCTTTTCACTAAGTTTCTGAATAAATATATATTGCACTTTCTACTATTTTCTCATTAATGTTATGATTTGCATTACTCATTTCCTTACATTTATGTCTTGGTTTAATATTTATTTATTGTGTGGTAGCAATTTTTTGGGAAAGTATTTAAATGGTAGCTAACCAATGAGAGAATGAGGATAATTTTAATGTTACTTTTACCAATGATAGAATGAAGGTAATTTAATATAGCTTTAACCAGTGATATAGAGTAAGTACAAAACATGATTCATATATGTTATGGTACATTTTTCCTTTATTTGTTCATTTACATTGCACTACACTTAACTCGGTTACAGTATACTTTCTCTTGTGTTTGTACTAGAATTATTTGAACTGGTGTATTTCATTGTGTTGCTTTGTTAGATTTGTTCCATAAAAAACAACCAACCTTATTTGTAATGCATGTTTAAAATTTAAACTATTTATTTCTTGGTTTAACTTATGGCATTGGTAGAACTTTATGGAACAAGATAAAAACTTGTTCGATAAAAAACAACTGACCTTTTTTATAATGCATGTTTAAACATTAAATTATTTATTTTTTAGTTTTCAAAATTTTGAAGAAAACTATGGAGAATGTATCAGTACTATTATACATTTTGATGTAATTTCCTGTTTTGGTAAATACAATAACTATTCATGTTTATTAGGCACGTACGATTTTTGAGCGAATATGTCCTGGGGAGGAGTTCTTACCACGTGCTCCTGATCCTGAAGATATCTTGATTGAATGCCAGAACAACCCAGGGGATGAAGGAGATGGGGGCAAGATCGAAAATGACGTGACTGACACCGACGATAATACTTGCACAGAGGAGGAAAATACACAGGAGTCAGATTCTGGCAGCCAGTCTGTGGAAAAAGCAAGTGAAGAAGAAAACTGATGTAATACTTGATGGTGAACTCGTTAAATGGATTTGGCGATAATGTTTTGTGATTGTATTGTGATTTTTCGTGTCTTCAACTGGGGGCATATGTATAGTGTGATTGTCTCTCGATACTTTGGCTAAAATAACTCGTTTGCAATCTAGCAAAGAGCACTCTTAGGCATTCAATTTGAAATTGGTTTAAAATGTAGTTTTCCAAACTTTTTAGTGCAACATTCGCTTTTTAAAGACAATTGCTTTCGGTGCCCCTCTGTGAAAACTATCTCGACTAATAATAAATTGAAACTGAAGCTGTGTGTAGGATTTTTTAATTTTGCCAAAATATTTATATAATTGTGCATTTAATTTTAGAATTTCAAAGCTAATATGGAAATAAATCACAAGGAGCTGAAATAGCAAAAACAAATTACACTAAAACACACTACATTGCTTACTATGATTAATAAGTAAAATTTAAAGCAATCATCTTTAAGAAGAATATGCCAGCCTGGTGTAGTACTACCAATTTGTTTACATGATACTCTATTTTCCATCATTGGCATCCTTAATGTGACTCAGTACCCTAACATGACCAAAAATATTGATGCTTTTCTTATTAATTTCCAGTCAACTATTTAGAACAGAATCTTTTTATTTAAAAAATCATGGGCCATGCCTCTGGGTTTTAAAAATTTTCAGTGACTATTTTTTACTATCATGTTACCCACTCTTACTCCTCACCCACCCCAACGCTTTGGGAAACTATAGTTCAAAATAAAAAGTTGTGTACCTATATTTTTGCAGCACGATTTAAAATATCAAAATTCACATAGATTTTTTTGTGCATATGATTTAGGAACTAATAACTCAAATTAATTTTTAACTTTAAAAGTATGTTTGCTGCCTTAAAATTTCAAAGTTCGGTACTTTTTATGCACAAACCCAGTTGAAGATGCATTTATGATTACACATTTTAGCTAGCTGTGTTCGTTACACAATTTGTGTTACAAATAATGTGGAAGATTTTTGTGATAACTTATTTAATGCATGTGGTTAAGAAGGAAGTGAAATGTTAAAATATTTTCAGAGAATCGACTTAATAGACCCTCCAAATACAATGCTGCACAACTTTCAATTGAAGATGGAACTTGAAAATTTGTCTCATATTTTGTGGTTGTATGATTAACTAACAAATTATTTGTAAATTAGGCTATCAAAAATATTTTTACAATTCTTTTGAATAGAAAATGTCTAGTTATACATTTGTATATCCAACTATTTTTCCAATTCTTTTCTCATTTCTGTATTTCTACAGCAAAACAATATCCATGACATATTTCCTAATTGCTACAATCTATCCAAAGTAATAGATGAAAAGCATAGTTTCGTGAGGCTATTCTGCAAAACTATGACATGCTTGCATTTTTCTGGGTTCAAATCAAACATGTTTAAAAATCTGAATACCAGGGTCCAAAAGGTTTTAAAGAAATATCCTAAAAATCAACAATTGTTTTTACTATCTCGTTTGATATAACTGGTTTTAAATTGTGAGAAAAATTTTTGTAATGATTGATGTGAAATATCCTATGGATATATATGCGATGTAAATGGCACATAGGGTAATGATATCTAAATTACAAAATGAGTGATAAACTTTACAATAATGTTTAGCTCATTTAAGAGACAAGGTATCCAAGGAAACATCTTATATCATGTATGCATTTATTCACATGCATTAAATACTGTATATTTTATCCAAATTGGATGTCCCCCTGATGTATTTAATTGTCTTTTTGGTGGTCAAGATTCCAAACTCGCAACACTCTGGTTGCTAAAACTCTACTGATGTCTCCAGGTACACCTTAGGGTGTTTCACATCAATAATCTATTGGTTGATACCCATTGAAACTGATTATGTAAAAATTATATATAATCCATCCATTGAATATCGGATTGAAGAACGAATAACTCAACCAAAAAGCAAAGAACTTGAGCACACTAGTAAAGTATGTCGTACATACATATGGGTGTATATGTGTTGTACCCACTGATGTTAATGATTGTTGTACGATTATAATTATATAATTCTAGTCATTGTGACCATCAGTTGCTCATTTCTTTCATCTTTATTAATTGTGTAATATTATAAGCGCAACAATTTCAGAAAGCACTGTATTGATATTCATCATTACAAGTTCAGGTATGATATTTTGTTTAAAATTATAGTATACAGTAGTTAAGCTGAGTATCATGACTTGTTGTTATCCATTGTTTTCCATAAGAATTTGCTATGCTTGAAATTTAGATAGATTTGTTGCTTTAATTATTAATTTTATTTTATCTAATTTAAATAACAAGACTAAAATATGCATTGTCCTATAAAGTTTATAAAATTATTTGAGGTGCTTCTTTCACAGGAAATTATTTTCGGTTGACACATTAGTATTTGCATTTTGTATTGATGTAACATTATATAGATGTTCTTTTGACTGGATATGAAAAATGCTTGTGATCTCAAAAACACATAATCCCTATTTTATTTTTTAATATTTTAAATATTTGTTCCTTGTAAGTGTTTGATAAACTGTTTATTTATATTGTAATAAATGGAGAAAAAAGTGATTTTGGAAAATGTATATGTAATCTAGCTAGATTAACATCTGTGGTAAAGTGAATTTTACACATCAAACTAATTTTAATTGGATTTATTATTTAATGCATATAAATTGTAATAATTTTTCATTAGTTGAATTTAATTTTTAAAATGTAAATATATTTTAAAGGCAGAATAATTGTTTCTTGTGACTGCAGAATTAATTTACGAAACAAAATTTGAGTTAAACAGTCATTTGTATGAAAATGAAACTAATGTTAAAAGTAATTTTTTTAAATATATATTCATATGGTTATTAGAAATATATATTGTAATTATATCCATGTATAAATTATACATTGTTGCTGTTACACATTTATGGAAAATGTAGTGTTATATCATTGCTAAAAAATCGATAAAAAATGCATTCAATGTGAGTAATCGATTTTGAAAAATTTTCGAAGTATTTCTTTTTAATTCAATAATACATCGTATGGGTTTCATGGGCCTTTCTCACTTTTTATTATATTTTCCAATTGTTGAAATCATAATTACAATCACACACACACACTTTAATTTTGTTTTCAATGAAATGGTCAATGTTTTTATGGAATATTTGTGTTTGTATTATAAATTTGGGAATTTGTTCAAAATATGTCATGCAATTCCAAAGGTTTATCTATTACATTCACTAATTTATTTTCATTTAGAATTAGACTGCTGATAATTTATTAATTAGGTGTGATGTTACGGTGTATTGTTCAGTGGAAACGTTTTTGGTAAATGTAGCTTACATTATATGTTGGAGTATATCTTTGTGAAATAAAATTTTTCTATGTGAAAGATTAATGTGATAATGTTTGAAAAGGTAAAATGTGTTGCCTGTGTTTGTAAATATATTTATCCACTAAAATAACCTGTGGTGTGCTTCTAGAAGTAAAATATAGCAGGCTTTTATTACTTAAGTATGAAAATAGCTAGAATTTTTTTTTTTAAATACTGTATGAATTGGTATAACAGCTGTTCTTTTCACCACAATTTATGTCAGAAAAGTTTAGCATAAGCAAAATTTGCTTATTAATGCATTAAAGCGTTTTATACTGTCCCTTTCTGACCTTAAACATAATATTGTTGACATCTATTTAAGGATAAATGCAAAGTCCATTTTTGAGAATTTTAATATTGCTACTGTCGATCGACTCTGCAAAAATAGTACTTATAGGTCACAGTGCAGGGAAGGTGATATCAGCTTGAAAAGAACACAAATTTTAGAATGTCCAGAAAAAGTTAATAAATAAAAATTAAATCGTAATTTGGTCAATAAAAGATAAAAGCAATGTTTTTAAATGCATCCTTTCTCTTTTTTCATTCCAATATATATTACATATTGATAGGCAAATTGATTGCCCAATTTCAATTTGCCTATTTATATCAAATTTTTACCACATTTTCTAGCAAATGAGTGGAAACAACATGGATGGCTACTCTTATCGAAATGCGTGTGAAATGTTAATCAGTCATATTGAGTTTACGAAGTATAAAAATAGTTAGTCCAAGCCATAGTTTCTCAATCTTTTCCTTTTGACTTCCTGTGTATAAAATTCATCGCAACTATTAAATTCAAAATAAATCGCAACTATTAATGAATTGCAAGTGTGTAGCTGTGTGACTACATTTTGAATTTCACCAAAATATTTAAGCGGCCGTGTGAGATTTTGTAAAGCTAGTGTGGAAGTAAATCATCTTGGTACTGAAATTATGAAGCTATTTATTAAAATTAAGTTACAAAGAATAAATTGCACGTAAGCACTAGATTGCTCACTATTATTAAAAATTAATGTCAATAAAATCAGTAGAGTTGAAAATAATCACTAATGATGTGAATAATCCTGATGGACTATCAATCTGTATAAGGCTTTATTTGTGTTTGCAGCATCCTTAAATGTCCTGTTTTTACTATTTGCAATATATTTATCTTTTTAATTTAAAAAATCAATGGCAATTCATCACTAATGTATTGTCAAATGAATAGGTTATTTCTTGAAACATTTTAAGCTGCAATTTTGTTAGCATCGAATTTACCCTCGTGTTCCAATTGGATTCAGAATCGCCTTAAGATCCCTTCAGAACAACTCTTAGTGGAATGGTAAAACTCATTTAGGAAAACTGGCCTAAAGCACAAGAATGAAAATTAACTTTCTACATTGGCTTTTAAAGGTGTTTTCATAACTGATGGAAAGCACAATTTGTTGATACCAGTTAATATAGTATTTTCAAATAGGTGAGATAAACATTTTTTTAAACCTGTTTTATCTGAATTGTTAGCATTTCCTTTTATTTGGTGATCTAACATGAAATTTTCATTGAAAACTAATTTTTGAACTACCTATGTAGATCTTGCTGCTATGATGTTAATGTTTTTTGTGAAGTAAATATCAACGTATATTTTGCTAAATATATTGTATTTCAACTTTTGGGTATTTTTTAAAACTTTCATAACAGTAAATGTAAATCAATATGTATGTGCTTTTGTAATTTATGTTTCCTTTAAATATGATTTATTTCCTTCTGAAAATTTTACGAGTTTGTTTTTGAAAATTATTGGATTGGCAAGTAGACGACTGTTGGTAAACTTATTTGTGTAATGTGTTTCATTACTCTTGTCAAGTGTTTGAGAACTCAATGAAATGTTTACTGTGTGCTTAATTTGCTGCAGTATTATTAAGTCGTCATTTCTTGCTTTTCAAAACAAATGTATTTGTGAGATTATTCAAACTGTAATACTATATTTTTTATATTGAATAAAAAATTTGATTCCAATTTTCATGTAATTTGATTTATTTATCAGCACCCTTTTACTCCCTGAATTTATTAGCCGACCAACCGGTATAGTGGTTAAGGTGTTAGCCTCTAGATCGGAAGGTTCCTGGTTCGAATCCGGGTCCGGGCATGGATGTTTGTAAGCGTATGGTGTAGAGGCGGCTAGTGCACCTTAAATCTGTCGTGGCCGAAAGTCCTCACGTTGGGTTGGCGTGGAAGTTTGGAGAGTGGGGTGCCAGCTCAGGTGTTGCTTCGTCATCTGACCGTGGTTCAAAATTACGAGGTGTTGTCCTCGGATCTTTCTCTTAAGGGACTGATCCCGGACCGTCGTCAATAGCCCGTTGTGTTGCTCTAGTACGACGTTAACTAAAAATTACCAAATTACCCTGAATTTATTAATGGTTGAAGTTATGAATCCTTTACAGCTGGGTGCTTATTTTTTAATTCTTTCACAGGGTTCCCATGGAATAATTTAAGAGGTCTGATTTTTCTTTCTCTGAGGACCTTTAAGTAGCCTTAATATTTGCTGAAAGTCGAAGTTATAAAACAAATATTGTAAACGCCTGACCACTGTCCTCTGGGCTTTCGGCTCGACAAGGGTTAATCTGACAGCTTCTTGTAAAGGAACTTTTTTATAAAATTTTTGCAATAGCACTAGTTTATTTCGCCTACATTCAAAAGTCAAGTTCACGTCATCCACTGTAGCGGGCCCAGTTGAAATAGCAACCAGAGGGTTACGAGTTCGAAACAAGATCCGGGGGCTGGTGCACTTTAAATCTATCGCGGCCTCAAATGCCCTAACGTTGGTGTGGTGTGGAAGTTTGGAGAGGTGGGGTGCTAGTTCAGGTGTTGACCTCGTCATCTGACCACATTTCAAAATGACGAGTTGTCCTCGTATCTTTCCCTTTGCGATTACTCCTGGTCCGTCGCCAATAGCCCGTTATATTGCTTCAGTTCAATTTTAATTAACTACCTACCTTTTAAACTGTCTTTATAACTCAAATCGGTTAAGGTGTTAGCCTCTAGATCGGAAGGTTCCTGGTTCGAATCCGGGTCCGGGCATGGATGTTTGTAAGCGTATGTTGTAGAGGCGGCTGGTGCACCTTAAATCTGTCGTGGCCGAAAGTCCTCACGTTGGGTTGGCGTGGATGTTTGGAGAGTGGGGTGCCAGCTCAGGTGTTGCTTCGTCATCTGACCGTGGTTCAAAATTACGAGGTGTTGTCCTCGATTCTTTCCCTTAAGGGACTGATCACGGACCGTCGTCAATAGCCCGTTGTGTTGCTCTAGTACGACGTTAACTAAAATTACCATTACCATTATAACTCAAATCGGGCCACGGTTGGAAGAGCATCGGATTTGTAACTGGAGGGATGCGAGTTCAAATCCAACCAAAGACCGCTGTGTACGGAGGTGGCTTGTGCATGTTAAATCTGTCGTGGCCTCAAATGTCCACACGCTGGCGTGCTGTGGAAGTTTGGAGACTGTGGTGCCTGCTCAAGTGTTGCCTCGTCATCTGACCGTGGTTCAAAATAACGTGGTGCTACCCTCTGATCTCTCCCCTTAGGATTGATCCCGGACCGTCGTCCATAACCCATAGCTTGTGTTGCTCCAGTGCGACCGTTTGTTAAAAATAACACTCGAACCAAGCACACGCGTGAAAGTTTTTTCACCAATGCATCTATTGCGACCTGCGTGAAGTGCAACCTGAAAAATAGCCTCGGTAGGACCTTAAGAAGTGGGAATCCTGTTTCAGGTGCGTTAAGATATATAACGCCCAGCCTCTTTGAAATGGCTTAAGCTTGTACCGTCATGTAAGAATTTGACGGACAGCTGGTTTAAAATTAAACTATTTATTTACATAAATATTTACAAGATAATTATGGGCACAGCCATCGACAACCGAAACCTGCCTGAAGCCAAAGTAACAAAATTGGCAAAACAGAGACGTCTGTCTCTCGTTGAATCTCGAGTCCGAATCCCCCTAAAAATCCACGTTCGCTTCGCTCAAACAGAACCGCAGCTGCCAACCAGAGGGGGGTGAATTCCGAGCCCTCTAGAGATGTTTATGTCCTCTCCAGAACAGAAACACCCCCACACAGATGCGAGAACCGTCTCTCATGCCGACTTGAGTCCCCCACCGCAAAAACTTGATCCCAGATACGAGATTGGGGAACCGACGGAAACTCCAGCTGTGTATGGATCAAATGGGCCGCCGCCGCACGTGCGAAGACTAAAGTTGTTTTCGCATTCCGAAACATTCCAGCGTCCACGTGTTAGGGAAAAGGGTAGGCAAGTACCATATGGTACAACCGCCCCCACTACTGAAAAAACTTTTCCCAAAGGTGAAAAGTTTTCAACGTACGCATCCACAGACGCACGGATAATCACCCACTGGCAATTCAGAATAACAGATCACTTACCACCATCATATCCTGAAACCGTGACTCAAGAATATGTGTAAGGCAAGTTAAATCCAATCAATTTAAAATTCATATACCGGAGTAACTTTCTACTCCCTTACAGTATGGTCACTCAAGGCTCAAATACCAAATTAAAATAAAAACAAAATAAACACCAAACAGTAAGACTTATACCAAATTCGTTAAAACTAAAACCAAATCACATTAACCACATCACATATAAGAATTTCGTTAAGCGAAACCCAAAATTTCAATACACAATACGAACTATACAAATTCCATTAACCAGACAAAAATACAACAAAGCATATTTCTAAATTCAATATTTTCGCTAAGCGAACCCAGAATAAACAAACCATACGAACTATAATAATACTTTCATTAAACCAACCAAAATACACCAAAACATATATAAAATATCAATCTTGTTAAGCGAAAACCAAATTCCTAAGTTTCACTCAACACACGTCATGAGTTGCAATTTTAAAACTACAAATCTTCGACAGTGGTTTAGAAAGACAGAGTGAAAACATCCTAAACACAAAATTAATTTCCACTCTACACAAAACATAATTTAAATTTGCACGTAGCTTTCAGCGAAAAGTACTCGAATGAAGAACATAGATACAAGAAATCAATTCCACCATACGCAAAACATAGTTTACAACTTTTAACATTTAAAATCCTCAGCAAAAGATACTGAAATCATTGAATGAATATTTCATAATTACAAGGCTACCAATTTCACTCCGAGCAAACATGATTCACAATTTTAGCACTTAAAATCTCCAGAAAGAAAAAATAAACATTTAAGTGAAATGCCCATAACTACAAAAATCTCCATTTCACTCAACTCAAAACATGATTCGCAATAATATTACACTATACAACACAAATCTTCCTCAATTACATTTTATTTAGCTCTTTGAATTTTCGTAAAAAGCGCGACTCAGACTGTCGGCATTAAAATTTTTTTTCCTTTCCCAGATCGGTGTTCGATCGCGGAATTTCCAATTCTTTTGGTCGATGCATTGCCAAAATCATCAATACCCTCCCGATTTCACATTCCTGCCAATCTCGTGACAATTTTATCTGGGGTCCTAGCCATTTCTCATACCGCAAGGTGTCTGGGGTTTTTATACTCTTCCCGTGCACCAATTCTGCCGGGGCGTAAACGCTGCTCACGTGTACCGTGGAAAACACTAACGGTGTAAGTTGTGGGTCCCAATCTGATCCGGCTCCGGCTCCGGAACCTAACGCTAAAGGTCTTGGCTTCACCCCTTCACTCACTAGCAACTATTTTCTTTTCCCCTTTTGGCCCACGTGACCTATTTCAAAAGTTTCCTCCTGAACGGAAACGGACACCTCTAATTCTTCTTCTAACCCTGGGCCACCTTCCGTTATCTTTCCCTTACTGCTATTCGGTTTTTCCAGGAAAATCATTCCCGTCGTTTCACTTGCTACCCCCACTGGAAGAACCAACGGTTCTTTCGATCGCACCTTTGCGATAGCGGTCTGGATTACCACCCTCGGAGAACATAACTTGGCTACTTGGGGACTTACTTTCTCCCCTCCAGAAACATCGTCGTCTCTCTGCCCCTTTAGTTCTTTTTTCTGGTCGTTAGCCTCTGTCATAGGAAGACTAATAGGCTCGCCCGATCTCAACTCCGCGTCGGTCTTATTTATCACCAACGGGGCCGCAACATTTTCTCCACACTTCTGCAAGCGGGTTTCAACTGTATGACTTTGCTCAGATCTCTTTTGTAGATACGGCATCAGTAATGCATGTTCGGCCTCCCCTCCGAGTCGTCGATTTATCGGTTCTACAAACACCATTTTCCCCAACCTCGGACAATTTGGCCTCAAATGGTCGCTCGCGTTGCACTCAAAACACCGCGGCATAAGTCTCCGGTCAGAAGTGTCAAATTTCCCTCCCGGGGAACTAGGCGGGAAAAAATCGTTCCGCTCTCGAGTGGGTGCAGTGGGTGCCGGTGGGTAATTCTCCCTTACCTTCGTTGGGAAAAATGTTCTTCCCTGGGCTTTTGGTCGGGATGCCTCAATCCGTAGTTTTAAAAGCTCAATGTTATACTGTCTATCTTGTTCTATCTCTTGTTCCCTTTCTCTATCCTTTCTGTCTTGTATAACCCTTTCTAACGCCACTTTTGCGTATTCCTCATCGTAGGAATCGTGCGAGAGGATTAAATCCTTAATTTGGGGTGCAAATAATCCCGGAGTAACCGTTACTCCCAAAAATTCCGCTACTTCCTCTAGATCTTGTTTCCTACCTTTGCCCAAGTACGCCATTTCGAAAATTCAAAATTACTTCTCTACTTTTCTTGCACAACACCCAATTCAATACTTTTTACGGCATACAGTATACAACATACCATACAACATACCATAATTTAGCAATTCTAAAATACACAATACAGATTCAAGTTACTTAAGCTAAATCAATTTCCTTTAGAGTGACCACGCTAATTGATATTAACAAAATTTTAGCTATTACACAATTCTTGAAACTTAGTCACAGTGACAAAATAGGGAAATGGCACTAACCTGTATCTGCTGACTTGGATCACTTGGCACCACTGTCCACAGGCTGGACCACGGGTGGAAACACTGCACTGCACTATCTTCGGCTAAAAAGCCCACAAACACACTCTTCGGCTGAAAGCCCACTGGTGTAGGTCGTCTCGACCTCTTCCACAACGCGCACAAATAGCACTGCGCCACTGACGAAAAAACGGTTCGCGATGAACCTATATAAAACGGTCAAGATGACCTCTGGACTATTCCCCTGATGAACAGGACTTGTCGAACTTTCCGTCGATTCCGCTCACGCTCCGTTGAAAATGTGACCGGCAACTCGAAACCAAAACCAGAACTTCTTGCGACGAGTTTTGGTGATGGATGGGGTCGGTGACTCCGGTACCTCCTTCTCGCTTTCTCTAAGACAAGGGAAACGGTCTCCAGCGAAAATCCGAACTTCTGGTTTCGAAGTTCTATGGATTCAGCGAAAGTGACAATTCGACAGCGGAAATGACAATCCGAACTTCTGGTTACGAAGTTCTATCGGCCTTCTCTTTCAGGCAAAACGGCAGGTTCGATTTACTTGTCGAGGCTATTTTAATCTATCAACCCCGCTGCCACCAAAATAATAAGCTGTACCGTCATGTAAGAATTTGACGGACAGCTGGTTTAAAATTAAACTATTTATTTACATAAATATTTACAAGATAATTATGGGCACAGCCATCGACAACCGAAACCTGCCTGAAGCCAAAGTAACAAAATTGGCAAAACAGAGACGTCTGTCTCGTTGAATCTCGAGTCCGAATCCCCCTAAAAATCCAAGTTCGCTTCGCTCAAACAGAACCGCAGCTGCCAACCAGAGGGGGGTGAATTCCGAGCCCTCTAGAGATGTTTATGTCCTCTCCAGAACAGAAACACCCCCACACAGATGCGAGAACCGTCTCTCATGCCGACTTGAGTCCCCCACCGCAAAAACTTGATCCCAGATACGAGATTGGGGAACCGACGGAAACTCCAGCTGTGTATGGATCAAATGGGCCGCCGCCGCACGTGCGAAGACTAAAGTTGTTTTCGCATTCCGAAACATTCCAGCGTCCACGTGTTAGGGAAAAGGGTCGGCAAGTACCATATGGTACAAGCTACACAATATAAATATTCTAGACGGCTATTAAGGTACATAATTTTTTTTCATTTGATATTCCGATGCTTAGGATTTCTTCAGATGGGCAGTGGAAAGTTTTCAGATACGAGTCAAAAATATAATTAGTCATTTACAAATAAAATATTAAGCCCTTATTTATTTTATTAAAAAATTTATATGTACGCAGAAGCAACTAAAAACGAGCTCTATATGTGATAGTTATGCACTATAACAAAAAAAATCGACGCACCAAGGAGTTGTGCAGGGCTTGATCAACTTAGAACTGCGCTGACTGGGGGCTACTACTACTACTAGAATGGGGGCAACACTCTCCTCCGCCCCATCGGTTACTACGAATTAACCATAGTATGGTTAAACTACTACGGTTAGAAAAAGGACCCCGAATGATAAAACAGAGAAGCAATAGCCCAGAGGAAGATGATTTTCACCACAGAGAAGTAGTATACAGAGGGTTCACACTGCCATAGGAAGCAATGGAGTTATAAATAACGGGAAATCGCATAGACGCTGGCGCCCCCAGCGGGGAAGCCGGATCCTACTATAGCGTCGGATCTAGACCTCGTTTCCATAACAACCAAACTAGGTTTCCACAACAACTATCTCAGGCTATTTTATTTTTTCGAAACCCAATTTGTATTTTGATTAAAAGCTAAATATTCTTTAAATATTTTTTAGCATAAATGCTTCAAAATGGCACTTTTTTATTGTCTTCTGAACTTAAAAAAACCTTTATTTATGAAATCTTACCAATGTACGAACTTTTTCTTTCATTTTAGTTTATTCTTTTATGTGAATGCTTCTTTAAAAAAATATTCCAAAACTTGTTTGATTTGGAAAATTGTTGATTTCTGTTGAGAGTCTGAAATATTATTTGAACGAAAAAGTGCATAATAATTTTTTTTAACTTAATCAGGTACATTATTCATTTTTGAACAAATTATACAATTTGAAAAAGGAATAGAAAAGAAGTACTGTTTATGTAGAAGTCTCGTCGAAGCTCATTTAGTAGAAAGTCAATCACACACACGACCAAGTGATAGTGGATTGTATGAATTTTATCGTTGAATCATGAATTCAATTACCAATACACAATTCTTCCCTGTGCAGAATATAACACAGAAGGGTATTGAACTCCAAGGCAAAATCTCTCACGCTGCTGTATCCCCATACACTCAGAATACGAATGCAAAAAAAAAAGAAGTTGGCGCCTAAAAAACTAAGATATTGCCTGACCTTGTTCTGAATGTAAAAAAAGAACATAGTTCAGCTACTGTTACTCGCTTATACGTATTTCTGTGTGATCCATCTAGAATAATTTTAGCATAGCAAACGAACAATAAAATACACAACAGGATATAAAGGAATGAAATACTTTGGTAAAATAAGCAACTTAACAAGAATCTTCATTTGCCTTCCAAAGAGTAAAATTCATTGTTTAGCATTCATAAACAAGCTAACTCAACGTAATTCACCATTTAGAATAGCAAATAAATAGATAATATTACTAATTTCATTCATTATTGGAGCTAAATCACACAATTTTTCACCATTTAGTGTAGCAAATAAACAATAAAATAGACAACAGGAAACGACAATTTTTGTATTACGAAAATCTTCACAGGAAAGTTTGTATGTACACTCTATAACAAAATAATCGACGCACCAAGAAGGAGTTGTACGATGGAGACAAAAATTGTTGGATTTGAAAATTATGTACAGAATAGAAAATGATTAAAATTTCAGAACAATTGAATGATTTATTTCAGAGTTACAGTAACGAGCTCAATAAGGTGTTGACCCGCCTCTAGCGTGGATGCAAGCTGCCACACGGCGTGGCATAGACCGATAAAGCTCCCGGATGGTCTCCTGCGGTATTTCTTGCAAAATTTGCTCCAATTTTCGGACTACGCCATCAACATTCCCTATCGGATGCAGTCGCCTTCCCATCATATCCCAGACATGCTCGATGGGAGAGAGATCTGGTGATCTGGCTGGCCTAGGAAGTGTTTGACAAGCTTGAAGAAAGTTCAGAGCAACACGTGCCGTATGTGGTCTGGCATTGTCTTGCTGAAAAATAAGCCTAGGGTACTGCGAAAGGAACGGTAGCAAAACAGGTCTCAGAATGTCGTCCACGTACCGCTGTGCAGTAAGTGTACCTCTAATGACGACCAAAGGGGTCCGGCTATCAAAGGAAATGGCACCCCAGATTATAACTCCTTGTTGAGGGCCCGTGTGGCCTGCAATAGTGAAAGCAGGATCGGCACGCTGCCCTGGGCGCCTCCAGACACGTCTTCTTCGATGATCGTCAGGACACTGTTGGAAGTGGGATTCGTCGCTAAAGACTATACGTCCCCAGTCAGCATCATTCCAGCCTGATCGAGCCAAGCACCACTGTAATCTGGCTCGACAGTGTGCAGGCGTGAGTGGCAGGTGGCGTAACGGTCGGTACGAGCGTAAATTTCGCTCTCTCAGCCGTCTGTGAATGGTCATGGTGGACACTCGTGTATGGGTCGCATGACTGATGGTTGATAGCGATGAATCAGGCGCTGTGACAGTTGATCTGACAGTCACTCTGTCCTCGCGATCTGTTGTGGCCCTACGTCGACCGCAACCATCATGCCGCTGAAATCTGCCACTGTCCACCCACTCTTGCCAGCATCTTCTAATCGCCGCATCGCTTTGACTCACATAACGAGCGATTCTCTGATTTGCCCAACCTGCCTCTTTCAATCCAATGATACGACCTCTTTCTAACTCTGAAATTTGCTCTTAATGAGCTCGAATCATGCGACGAGGCATTTTTTAAGTCGTTGAAAGGTATCCTAAATCGCAATGCAGCAGAAATTTTTAACAACAGTTCAAGAACAACTCCTTATATGGGTCATTCCATGTGAAAACACCCATTTTGAGAAAAAGTTGTTGCACCATAGTTATGGATTTTTTTCAAATTTTTACCATAGATAGACATGGCAGTGAAATCCTTAGATCTCAATTTTTTATTAATTTGGCCGATATTAGCCGAGATACAAAAATTTTAAAATTGGTAAATTTTACAAAATGGCGGCCATCTTGGATTTGCCACACTGTCTATACAGGGCCCTAACTATAGAACTAATTGTTCAAATTTAGTTATTTTGGTACCAAATGGAAGCCATTTAGTTCAGGATTGTATATAACATACAAAACCAGTGGTAATTTTACATTTTAGTTGAGTTTTTTACTTGTAAAGGGAAAAATTCACTTTTAAAAACAGTCGACTTTAAAGGGCTATAAAAAATGAACCCTCTTATTTTTCTCTTAAACTTTGTAGAAATATTAACTAACATATGTACTTTAATCTGAGAAAAATTCAGAGCGTGCAACACATTTTTCATTTTTGAATAAAAGCTATTATAATGACCGAATGGATTTCAAAAGGTCGACTAAACTTCGAGTATGATTTGCTCTTACGCTTATCCATTATGGGTGTTAATCACACAATTGGCAACAAATTTTGTTTGTTAGAAACGGTCGATAGGAAAATTCGTAAGTGCTTCAATTATTTGCAATTAGGCTCCAATCAATAAATTTTGGCACTCATAGCAATCAGGTTAAAAAGATTTTTGCCAAAACCACAACAAATATAAGCAATGACATTGAGCTACATGTATTAGCAGGGTGGCACTGCAGAGATTCATTGATCCGTTTTCCACAAAGGGATAATTGATAATCGTGCTCATGGATATCCGATTAAACTGGCTAAAATCGAGCAATACATGATCACCATTACCAACACAATTTTAAATATCGATTTTTTTTTTAAAGTTATGTATGACCTTATGCATGCCTTGGCAAAACTGATAACAATCAGGATTTATCAGAAACCACTTCATCTTCTAATAGAGCAGAAAGTGTTTTCCAGACAATCTAGGTTGAAACAGTTAAACAGAAACTGAAATATCCTTTTACGACTTTCGAAAGTGACAAAGTAAAACAAGTCGCGCTATAAATTAAGTTCATTTGATTGATTTAGATGTTCTAAACAATTCAAGAAGCTGAATTATTTGTTTGTGATTATTAGGAATTTTAAAGTCTAGTCACTTTTTAGACATTCTATAGAAAAAAAGTAGTGTAGATTTGTGCACTTTTAACATTCTATAAGTGTTAGTTTCAGGATATGTTGATTTAAATCAAGTTATTTTTTAATAAAAAATATCATTATTAAAATCAAACTTTTAAATTAAATTTTCTTTTCTGTATGAAGTTCACAGTGAGTAACACACAAGAGCATTCCAATTTTGCAAAAATATCTTTACAAATGTTGACATATAACCGGTTATAATTCAGAAAAAGGTAAATTTTAAGGAACAGATACACTCTACGTTTATGAGCGATGGCAACGGCATTAGCGAGTTTTTTGGCGCACTTCTAAAGTTGCCAAGGAGAGAATTATTTCCTAACTCTTTTTCCGTCACAATTTTTTTTCTTTTTACAACACACTTTTTAAACACATTTCAGAACGTTTTAAAAAGTATATTTTTTAAAAACTTTCACAAAAAAAGTAGTAAGACAATTGTGAACCATCAGCAGGGAAACTAAACTACGAATGTTGGGTAAGAATACCCTGAAACTTATCAATTACACTAAATACAGTGGGCATGTTGAAAAAGAAAAAGTTGTACAAAAGAAAAAAAGCAAGAAATAATACAACCTGATAACGTCAGAATTCTTTCGTAAAAAATAATAAAAACGAAAATGGTTAAAAAAAAACACACACACACACACACACACAATACTCTTAATCATTTCGTGAAAACTATAAATAAAAATTCCACAACTGTCAAAATACAAATAAATGGACCAATGGTATCACAGAAAGCGATTTAAAAGGACTAATGCAATTAAAGGATATTTTAAAAACAAAATAACCAATGGGAGGAAAGAAAAAATTTCAAACGAATCAATGAAATCAAACGATTTTAACGGTCTAGAATATTCAAAATGAAAATTGAAAGTTTCCGTTTTACCGAGGTTGCCATGAAAACCACAACACGAAAGATGGGTTGCCTTAATTTATCGTAACTCGCTACTAGAAGTGCGCCAAAAAAAATCGCCAAGCCGTTGCCATCACTCATAAACGTAGAGTGTAGCTGTACGAAGTTTAATTACACAAGAACAGAATGTAAACAAAAAAAATCAACAAATACACAAAATGCATAATGAATAGAGCACAATTGTACAGAATTCTGAATACCACGTTTCTTAAATTTAAGAACGTTCGATTTTGATTAAATAAAAAATGTATAAACTAAATGATTTTTAAAAATTAGTTATCTTGAGCGAATAGTTTTAAAATTAAATAGAACGATTTCATTTTTTTTACCTTCAATTGGGTTTTAAAATAAGTGTTATTAATTTTACTTGATTGTAAAACGATTTCAAAAATGGCACATAATTCACATTAGTAGTTCCTAAGTTATGATTATATTTTATGAAAAACAAAAGCAATTTACCTTTCAACGGTTTTTATAGACGGGAAACTTGAACAACGGCTTTTCTATTGATGATGGTATAGTATTTTTAATTAACATTGCATTTACTCTGCGCATTGGAGCAACACAACTAGATATATGTGACGGTTGGAATCAACCTTTTCTGTTGAAGAATAGTACAGTTTTTAAATAATTATTAAAATGATGCAAAGAATATTCAGCTGTATGACGCTTCAAGAAGTCTGCCGATTAGAAAATAGAAAATGGCTTCCGCTCTGGCTTTGATTGAAACATTTCAAACTCCGCCCACAATTAGGGACAGGCTTCCCCACTGGAGCACTATACGTCATGGCTTCAGTGAACCCTCTGTATACTACTTCTCTGTGATTTGCACATTTGACAATCTCTCGAACCACACTGATGTGCCGCCAACAGAACCAACTTTCGGCGATTGGATGGAACCAACTTTCGGCGATTGGATGGAACCAACTTTCGGCGATTGGATGGAACCAACTTTCGACGATTGGACGGAACCAACTTTCGGCAATTGGACGAAACCAGCTTTGGGTAATAGGTCGGAACCAACTTTCGGTTATAGGTAGGAATAAAATTTCGGCGATTGGACGGAATCAACTTTCGGTTATAGGTCGGAACCAACTTTCTAAGATTGGATGAAACTAACTTTCCAAGATTGGATGAAATCAACTTTCCAAGATTGGATGAAACCAACTTTCCAAGATTGGATGAAACCAACTATCAGCAATAGATCGGAACCAGCTTTTGACAGTTGGTCGAACCAGCTTTTGCCAATTGATCGGAACCAGCTTTTGGCAATAGATCGGAACTGACTTTCGACAATGGGACGGAATTAACTTTCTGCAGTTGAAATGTATATAGCATAAGTTGTATATATTATTCCACAATGCAAGAGCTTAATATCTATTTCTCTGACCCATACCAAATCGATCAAGAATTTGAAGACATTAGACAGAAGGGCTCACCGTTAAAAGCCTATATCCGACATAACCGGGAGCTGAAACAAAAAGGAAAAGTCAAATGGATACCAGAATAGTTTACCACTATTATTGAACGATGCTCAAACACTTCAAACGAGTCGGAAAATTGAGAGAATGGATGAAAATTCATAATCTACGCTTCAGTGGATTAATCCACTGCATCAACAAGATAATCTCCAGCCTCACACGGCACGTGTTGCTATGAATTGTCTTCAAGATTTTCCAATACTTCCTTGATCAGATAGATCTCCTGATCTCTCCCCCATAAAGCACGTTTGAGACGTTATGGGAATTCGATTGTAACCATCCCGGAATGTTGACCATTTAGCCCGACAGTTGGAGACAATTTGACAAGAAATTCCGCAGGACACCATTCAGGAACTTTTTCAGTACATGCCACGCCGAGTGACAGTTTGCATCTAGGCCAGAGGTGGACCAACCGCCTTATTGACTTCCTCCCTTATGACTTATGACTTATGACTTGTAAAGAGGTGACTCCGAAGAGTGCCAGCACTGCGACTAATAGTCTATTGTACTGAGACCCCTACTGATCCACTAAAGACCGATGGCCGAAATAAATTTCAGCATGTACCTGATTGGAATGTTTGACAGTTCCCAGGGTTCGATACAATGGTATCCCAGATATTCAAATCGTTGTGCAGAGTAATGGTCACATTTACATAGAACGTGTACAGAACTCTCCTCTACCATCCGACAACCTCTACAAAGTGGGTCATCTAAAACACCCATAATGTTGAGGTGTCTATTCAGGGTACAGTGGCCAGTTAGGAGGCCAATAGCTATCCTGATTTCTTTCCTACTGAAATTCAGCAGCTCTCTTGATCTATCCCATGGAGACTGCTGATTGAGCTCTTTGGCTTGTCTTTGATTATTAGACTGAAGCCATGTTTGGTAGGACTCGGCAAGGAGCAAATCCCTTATAGTCCCTCTAACCACATTGTGAGGCAGACCCAAAACAGGCTCTGGTCCAATAAATGGTGTTTCAGACCCATGTTTTGCTAATAGGTCTGCCGTTTCATTACCTTCAATGCCACAGTGACCAGGGACCCAAACCAGATAGACCTTGTTTCTCTCAGCCAGGTCCTCAAGCACATTGTGACATTCCCACACTGCTTTTGAGGAAAAGCAGTGACTTTGCAAAGCCTTTAGGGCTGCCTGGCTGTCAGAGAAGATTTTAATAACCCTCTTAACTACACCTCTATTGAGGCAGTTGTAAGTACAAGCAGAGATTGCCAGAACCTCAGCCTGATATACAGTGGCCAGCTTACCCAAAGAAAAAGATAGCCTTATTTTTCGATTAGGACAGAAGGCACCTGACCCAGTGCCATGAGATGTTTTTGAACCATCTGTGTACCAAATTTCATCCCCCCTTCCTATCAGCCTGGAGACGAATCTCCATTCTTCTCTGGTGGGAAAGATGATATTATATTTGGCTTTAAAGCAAAATTGCTTTAACATCCAGTCAGATCTCATTAATAGATAGGGATGTTCCTTCACCTGCGGATCGACATTTTTGAAGGCAGGCATTTCATAAGATGACTTCCATAGTCCCATGAGTTTGAGGCGTTGTGAGCATGAAATTGCCTCTAGTTCCACTTGTTTATGCAGTGGTAGAAGCCCCAGAAGCAGTTCTAGACTCTGTGAGGGAGTGGTTCGCATTGCACCAGTAATTGCAATGGTAGCCATTCTTTGTAGACTAGTGAGTTCTTTTTTCACTGTCTCATTACGGGTTCTATTCCACCAAGCGATGGCGCCATAGGATATCATCGGAACAATAATCCCGGTATATATCCAATGCACCATTTTCGGTGTTAGACCCCAATTATTACCAATGGCACGTCTACAAGCCCAAAACACTCTCTTGGCCTTGCTCGTGCAGTACTGGAGATGTGAGCTCCACGTCAAGGTCTTATCAAAGATTACTCCTAGATATTTAACCTCATCCGAGTATGCAAGTGGTGTTCCAAAGAATTTTATCAAATGCATATCTCGTAACCTTTTCCGGGTGAAGAGGACTAGACTAGTTTTGTTGGGGTTAACCGACAAGTTCACCTTTTTGCACCAAAGTTCAATCTTTTTTAGGGCAGTGTTCATGAGGTCTGTTACCGTGTTTTGGAACTTCCCTCTTATGACCAGCGTTATGTCATCAGCATAACCCAGACAATACAGGCCCAAGAAGTGAGTCCTGTTAAGGAGCTCGTCAACCACAAGGCTCCATAGTAAGGGGGATAACACACCACCCTGGGGGCATCCTTTACAGTTTCCCACAGTTAGTGTGTCTCCCAGTAAGGAGGCCTGAGCCATCCTTGTCTCGAGCATGTTTTTAATCCAGGCGCAAACCAATGGATTAACATTTCGACTGATGAGGGCATCAATAATTACGTTTACTGGAACCTTATCAAAGGCTCCCTCAATATCTAAAAAGGCTGCCAAGGCAATTTCCTTTCCATTGACTGCTCTATCAAGGACCGTAACAAGATCATATAGAGCAGTCTCTGTAGATTTCCCAGGCTGGTAGGCGTGTTGAAATCTCGATAGGGGTTCGGCTTTTAGAACCTCGTCCCTAATGTATCTATCGATCAATTTCTCTAATGTCTTAAGAAGAAATGATGTCAGACTAATAGGTCTGAAGGCTTTTGCTTCACTGTAGCATGTTTTACCTGGTTTAGGTATAAAAATTACCTTGCAGGTTCTCCATGCATGCGGCATATAACCATATACCACGCAAGATCTATAAATCCTACATATGTGTGGTATAATGATGTCTTTGCCATGTTGGAGTAGAGCAGGTATAATGCCATCTACACCAGGTGTTTTGAAGGGCATGAATGAGTTAATCGCCCATGCTATTCTTTTTGGAGTAATTATACTTCTAGCCAGTTCCCAGTCCTCCTTTCCACTACGTAGCAGGGGAATAAGTGGAACTGTCAGTTCATCATTAATATTTGTAATTCTGGAATCAGGGAAGTGCACTCTAAGCATTTCTACCAGGGTGCTCCTACCGTTTTCCGTGAATGTGCCATCGTCCTTTTTAATGGAGCCTAATTGGCACTGGTTGTTTTTGGTCAGTACTTTAGTCAGCTTAGCCGCACTAGACATACTGTCCACTTGGCCACAGAAGTTTTTCCATGACTCCTGTTTAGATTTCCTTATGGCCTTGGTATAGTTGGTGAGTGCTTCTTTGTATCTTGACCACTCACCTGTTTTTTTAGCTCTGTTAAAGAGTCTTCTGCAGTTCTTTTTAAGACCACAGAGACTTTTATTCCACCAAGGAACTCGCCTTGGTAAGCTTGTGGTGACTGCCTTACAATTTAACTGGTAGGACTGGAGGATGGACTGCTGCACAGAGTCAACAGCCAATTCCAAGTCTACCAGTGAGGGAAAGTTGTGACTCCTACCCTCTAAAAGGAGGCGAAGGTCCTCCCTATAGGAATCCCATTTTGTATGCCTGGGATTTCTTTGATCCTGCTGAATATTCATAGCAGGACCTGTTAAAGACATTTGGATCTGTCTATGGTCTGACAGTGTGGTACAGTCAGACACATGCCAGTCCTTTATACAGTTAACTGCTTTAGCATTACAGAAAGTGATGTCAATGACTTCACTTCTGTTGCTGTTGACAAATGTCGGTTTGTTACCTGTATTGAGAATAAAAAGGTCATTAGATAAGAAAAATTCTATTAGTTCCTCACCTCTTTTGTTGCAGTTGGAACTGCCCCAAATGGTGTGGTGTGCATTTGCGTCACATCCCACGATAAACTTCATCCTAGAGCGTAAGCAGTGCTTGACAAATCTTCTGGCTGAAGTCGCTAGAGGAATTTCTTCTTCATATGGAAGGTACGCTGACATGATACATGTGGTATCTCCGTTTTCACTGATCACCTTGATAGCAACATTGTCTCCATCAAGGAAATCAGCCAAAAGGAGGGCATTAAGATTTTTATTTACAATGATACATGCTCTCGGTTTGCTGCATGAGCGATCAAAGAATAGATTCCCACAGTTGCCCAGGCCTAGGATCCTTCCATGATTGACCCAGGGTTCCTGTATTAGGGCAATATCTATCTTTCCTTCTACCAGTCTCTTGCTAAGTAAAGCTGAAGGAGACTGGCTATGGTGTAGATTAATTTGTGCAATCCTTATGGGATTGCCTATTTTCTTAAGGGGTTCAGACATAACCATGTTGTTTGGTTATGAATAGCAACAAGGCTAACCCTTAGAGAGGAGTTTATTAATCGATTAAGGCTGAGTCATCTCTTGTTGGAGAGAAAGACACAGCTGTTTTCTCTGATCCTGAGTCAGATAGCACAAGATCATCGATTTGTTTGAATAGTGACCCAGTGGAGTCACTAACTGAACTGGAAGGAGACTGTGGCTTTTGAGGCCCTGTTCCTATACCTATTGTTGGGGTCATTTCCCCAGAAACTGGTTCCATGACCTCCATGGCTACTGAGCTCACAAAAAATGCCTCAGGTTCACCACCTACCTTCTGCGCCAGCGGTTCCATCACAGCTTCGTCCGATGCAGGCTTTGAAGCCACCTCATCAGATTCTGCAGATAGTCCCGCTACAGCTTCATCCAGTGCAGGCTGGGCCACATCACTAGAGTCTGCAAGTGGTTTATCCACGGCGACAGGAGGGGGGAGTTTACGAGTAGCATTTGGATCGGACAAGATCTTGCAGATTCCTTTCCCGAACGCTCCTGTGAATATCTCGAAATTCCACTCTCGTAAGAGCTGGGCTGATCTTTCGTCCATTTCGATTATCCACCTAGTGTAGGCACGATCCCCTACAATGACCCTCTCACGGATTTTCCACTCATCAGTGTTGAGGCCTGGGTTCGACCGGGCAAGCCGTCGAAGCAGAACCTCACCCTCTGTGGTGAAGACATCACGAGTTTTGAGGGCTATTTTCACTGGTTTGGGAAGGTCAGCCGCTTTCAGCACCCTGATTTTAAAGCCACCGACCCTCCCTCCATCATAGTTATCCTGTAGCCATTTCACTGAATACTCATTGGTACAGTGAAGCATGAGGGCACCGTTCAGTACACCAGCAGTTACAAACTGAGGGGCCATTAGATCGAGATCCATTGAGTCGATGGTTCTATCAATGTCTCTCTGAATATCCATTCCATCTGCAGGAGACAACCTTGCTTCTGGGAAGGCCTCCTGAACGATGGCCATTCTCATACCTGCGGCTACTTGACAGTACGACCATGGGGCAGATGTCCTTGGTCGCTTCGTCTGTACCGAGGTACTAGGGGAAGGGGTACCATCATCCGGCCTACCTCTTTTACCGGCTGGGGTCTCCTTCTGCTGCTGTTGAGGCTTTCCAGATTCAGTACGTCGAATCTTATTAAGTCGTCTCCTGTGCTTGTATTTTTGTGCACGAGACATTGTTTCCCATCCAGGTACGAGGTCAAGCATAGAGGACTCGACCACTTCTTGTCTTCCGGATGGGGGATTAGTCGACGCGGGTCTTGAGGTACCACATACGTCAGATAGTTTTCTACTGGTCGCAGGCCCTGAAGGGCCACAATCGACCAGTGGTTGAGTGCCAGTCACAGTCTTGCTACGCACCTTAGTGGTAGATCCCAGAGGGATGTAGTCACTTTGGTCAAGTTTTGACTGTTTATGACGGTTTTGGGGGGGGGTTTGACCCGCCATGTTTTTTTTCTTTATTATCCATAAAGCATGTAATTACTGAGAGTAAGTAAAGGTCACCGCCTGTATGGACCCTCTATGCAGGCGTAAGGCTTATTACAACGTGGGTCGCCACTTCACGAGGTGAACCGTTTGCGACAACCTTTAACCCTGGTTGCCATGTGACTTTCACATTCTCATCGGCACGGTATCCACACCTTGGACTTAGGTTGCCTTTATCTGCCTTCTCCATCATATCCGTGGGGTCTTGAAAAGACAAGACTGCACACAGATTATCTGGATCTCGGCAGATTATGCCAAGGACAATTTAGGCACCCTCCTTCTTTTTCAACCGGGCTTGGGACCGGCTTAGGCGAAGTTGACTTCCTCCCTTAGTAAAGGTAAAACTCTGAAATAAATCATTCAATTGTTCTAAAATTTTAAAGGCTTGTTTTTTTATGTATGTTCTTCACATCTGCCAATTTTTATCGCTATCGGACTACTTCTTGGTGCGTCGATTTTTTTAAAATAGAGTATATAATGACAAGTATTCCTCTTTCCAGATTGAAGAAATAGATTGAAGAATTAGATATTCTTTCAATAAAACATGCTTTTTGCGACGTAGAGTTCTGATGCGGACACGTGAAAAATCGCTGTCAACGTCCAATCGCTTTTTCTACTACATCTAATATTTTACGAAACACATTTTGACCGTATTTGACTTAAATATTCCTTATGGTGAAATCAAAACCGGAGAGTAGTGTCTGTGAAGATCACTTGGAGAGTGTTTGGCTTTTTAACTACCTTATTTTTGAAACCATAAAAATAGGATGAAAATTTAATCTAATTTGATATTTTAAAGAACTTTTCCAACAAATTATAGGGGTCGTGGTAGTCCAGTTTGAAGAGTACCTAATTGGCAACCGGAGGCTTGCGAGTTTGAATCAAATCAAAAACCATCGTGTTCATAGGGGCTGGTGAACGTTAAATCTGCTATGGTATCAAACGTCTCCGCGTTGGTATGGTGTGTAAGTTGGAGAGTGGTTTACCTCGGTGTTGTCCTCGGATCTGTCCCTTCGGATTTAAGGAGGTCTGGGACTCCATGAAAAAAATATTCCAACTTTTTTTTTATCTTTGAAAATAATGTAGATATTTCTGAATAAAAGGAAACCAAATTTTTTTTACCATCAGTAGAATCGGAAATATTCAATTTTTTATAAACATGAAAGTTGTAAATCAAATGAGCCTTCATAATAATTTTTAAAAGCTCTTTTTCTCTTTTTGTGTTAAATGAGATTTCAATAGTGAAATCGATATAACTTAAAATCTACTGGTCAAAAATGAACGAAATTATCTACATTTACTTTTCAAATATATTTCTTTAATTTGTGTTCAGCAACTGTGTAATACACGAAAACATCACTAATACAATCTATAGTATGAACTTTAGTAGTTAATTAATGCAAAAATGAAGTGATTTGTTATAAAATATTTTAAAATATATCAATTGTGTCCAACGTCAAAATTTTAACATTTTAATGAAAAAAAATTTTTAGTTTTGAAACCATAAAATAGTTATTATAATTGTAGAACACAATGTAAACCTACAGAAAAAATTTCAGAACAAAAACTTTAAACTTTATAGAATTTTGAGTCCCGAATTCCCTTTAACGTCGCCAATAGCCCGCTGTATTGCTACAATGTCTAACTAAATGCCTATATGCCAAAAATTGGGACAAAAAATGTTTTAATATGATAGTGTTCTAAGAAAAGGAGGTAAAAGGTAATCTTACTTCAGACAATGCATACCGACACATATGTCCGTTTCATTTTCATGTGCTTACCGCACATGTGAAAACATAAAACTTATTATAAATTTTTTTTAAATGAAACTAAATTTTAACATTATTCTTAAAGTTAAACTTTACAGTTATTTTTTAAATATTCTCACACACACAATGTGTAAGACGCGAGTTTCATTTTTGTTTTTTTGCATTCCATAATCCCGTGCCATTGAACTTTATAATGTCATGTTTACTTTGTTTCTCTCTCTCTCTCTCTTTCAATGCTATTACTATTATTATTTGTAAACTTTTGTGCTTTACGCACGTGAACACGAAAATTTTATTCATTCTAATTTTCGATATGTGCTGTTGGTACAACTACACACTACGTTTATGAGCGGTGGTAACGGCTTTGGCGATTTATTTGGCGAACTTCTAGTAGCGAGTTTCAGTAGAATAAGGCAACCCATCTATCTTTACAGTTATTGTGGTTTTCATGGCAACCTCGGCAAATGGTTTTCAATTTTCATTTTGAATATTCTAGAACGTTCTTCCAAAATGTGTTAAAATCGTTCGATTTCATTGGTAAGTTCGAAATTTTTTCTTTGCTTCCATTGGTTATTCTGATTTTAAAATATCCTTTGATTGCATTGGTCTTTAAAAAAAAAATTTTCTGCGATTACATTGGTTCATTTATTTGTATTTCTAAAGTTGTGGAATTTTTGCAGGCTTCGAGTTGTCAATGACTTTAAATCTGTTTGCGAACTAATGGTTTCGGACAAACTTTATAGTACTTTAGAAAGGGATACACAATCACATATTTCAATTCGCTCTGGCGAAAATTGGTTTAGGCCACCACAACTCAAAAAAAGAATGTGACATCTACTTCGATTCAAAGCGCAAATCACTCAATGACACACACACACGCCAGCCGACTTTCGAAAACCATTATAGACAAACGCCACACGAACAGTTTCGTAGATAAAACAATCCAACGCAAGGATTTTACAACCGAAACTTACCTAGACCAGATAATTCGGAATTTAATCACAACTACCCTGTAAATGAAATCGGAAGCCACAAACCACAGAAACGAAAGGAATGCGTCAAAACATTACAATACGAAAACATTCAGAACATATCTGTTTCAAATTTGTAATTGAATATTTGAACTAATGATATATGCGTGTTATTAAAGCCGATTTCTTAAAAATTTACTTGACAGCTGAAAAATTCTTAAAACTACGTAATTTTTCCTTTGGTACATACTACTGAAAATTTCCTTCGCAGGTTGGCATCTTTGCTCCACTGACCTGTTCTTTGATAAAGTTAATCGATTTAAAAGCTTAAAACTTTCTAAATTAAATATTCAAATGGAGAATTAATCAGTTATAGGTTTTACAAAAATACTTAATTCACATGCTTCTAAAAGGTTTCAAGCCTTACTCACGTGATCTGTTGTAGTTAACATAACTATGCTATATAGCAAAACAATTTTTTTTTCTTGCAATGGACACTTAGAGGAGATATACAACACAAACTATTGCAATACAAGACATACAAGTTCTGTGTATCGTAAAACACGAAAGAGAGAAAATACACAAGAAAAAAGAAATACATCTAGAATTATACAAAAAAATCCTCCAAAACTTCACGAGTAACAATAAAATATATTTTTCGCAACACATTTAAGAAGTATTTTTTATGCAGTGAATAGGGACCGCATAAAAAAAAAGTCTCACGTAGAAAATAACTCAAATCCTTACGAAATAACTAAGTTTATATATGAAGTTTATAGGATATATGAAGCTGCAACTTTAGGGCGAATACTTTGTGGTGGTGTTGCTTGTGATGAGAAGGAAAATACCTTTTTATTAAAATAATAAATATTTAAAACAGATAACAGCGAAATATAACAAAATAAAAGATGTCGGGAAAAAGTTGTTCTAAAGATATTAATTTGTGATTACTTTTTATCTCTTGATCTCGCAGTTGCCACAACTTATAACTAAAAAGTGCAAAAAAATGTAGAAATGCGAAATTTATTCAGAGCGAACGAATTCCGTTCTTTGAAAAATTATTCCCGTTCTTTGAAACATATCGTCTATCCCAAATATTCGTAAATCGCTTACATTGCGCAAAGAAAAAAAATAAGACTCGAAATAAATTAAGTATCAGAGCTGAAATCCCATAAAAAAACAAATAATTTTAGGAAAAAAAATTGCCTTTTCAGCAGTACTGGTAAAACAATCTAAGTATTAAAATTTTTTTTAATTAAGTGAATTTTACTGATAACTTTGTCAATTATGTTCTAATTTGATTAAAATTTTAAAAGGACTGCAAGTAGATTGTACTAAATAAATTTTTTTTCATATACCGCACAAAAAAAGATTGTACATAAAAGATCACACAAAAACAGGTTTGAGTGTACTCTCGTTTTTCAGTTTTCGTGAATTGTTTTCAACGAAACAGGTGGGATGTGTCTATAGGGTCAGACTGATTACAAAGTGAACAGGAAAAGATCAGTGACAATGCAAATTCTATGCAGATGGCAAGAAGACTAGCATGTCTAGTTTTAAGGCGAAAGGTTACCACCACATCATCGCACGGTTTGTTAGGCACTAATATAGAACCACTAATTCATTGTTTTATAAATAGTTTTGTGGCAGTATAAAAAATCAATTTCTATTTGATACTTCTCTTCATTCTCTATTGACTGCTGTTCAAATAGAACCGTAATTCCGATCCAGAACTGGTTTTATCTGTGTTTGATCGAACACATGAAGAATTGGTGAGCCCTTTTGGTCGAAGCTCAATGTTTCTGTAAAATAAATATGGTTGCGATTCCTCGACCGCTAGTAAGGAACTCTCTATTTATCCTGGTCACAATCGTCGTTATATTTTGCATACAAGACAGTGTTTTCACCTTGCTTGAATCCATAAATGATTTGTACCAGTATAGAGTTACTGATACGAATCATGTTATACCTCAAGTTAATGAGGGGAATGCTACTAAACGGGAACTAATGCTTTTGCAAATGGTAAGTTTTTATTTCATTAATAGTTTTCGTCACTCTGTAATACTGAAACTATATATTACATACTGGATAACCTTGAACAGTAAATTATTTCTAAATAAAATATGTTAACCAGTTTTAGAAACAGAATTTTAGGTATTTGATGAAAGTTAAAAATTTCAGATGACAATGCAGTTTGGTATCTTGTCTGAAACTCAACTAAGATCAGAAAGTTTTCGGACCATTTTTTTTTTTCAGTTTGAATTATTGATATATTGAAATGGTTTTTAAACATCTACTTATAATTTTCCAATTTGTTGAAGAAATGAAATGCCAGAATTGTTATTCCAACTTTATTTGGTCGACGAAACCAATATAATATATATGTTTTGAGATGTTAATTATTTAAGAAACTAAATAAAATCACTTGGTAATATATATGGTAAACATTTTTCTACTGTACAAATTTTTATTTAGCATAACTTTAGCGGTTAAGTGGTGATTAGTTTCGTTAAAAAGTTGGGATGTCTTTGTGGGATATGATTAGGATGGAAGATAGTCATCTAGCTAACGAATTTCACCTTGCTGGGGTGTATGTGCGTTTCTTAGCAATGATATATTTCCATCACCTTGACTAGGCACATAATGTCCTCATTTTTAAGGATATATTTTATCTTCGATATTGGCTAGAAATACAAAATTTCTACGATCATGTCTTAAATCTTTACATCATAAGAACCAAACAGATTAACTCAGAAGGTTGTGGGACTCATTGTTGAAACGCTTTATAAAAAGGTGAATTTGTCAATTTTAATAGTAAAAATATCAACATACTAGTATAATGTGGCATAACATAGTATTATAATATTTTAAATCATTTTAAAACTAAACAATTTCTGCATCCATTTAATTAAAAAAAATTAAAAAATTTATAATTTTTCAATATTTTTTTTAATATTAAGAACTATTTGTTATTTTTTTATATTTAAAATTTAAAAACTTCCATCTTTTCCAACCATGTCCTTCAACTTCATTTTTGCACTTTTGAATATCATATTATTTACATTATTTACATACCCTCAGTGGAGACTGTTTTTAATTTTTTCAAACTATGCTCCCACTTGTATATGACAGTCTCTCGTGCATTTTTATAAAAATGTTTAGTACCTATTTAAAACTGGCTTTCATAATCTATAAAAGTTAACAATTCTACTAATAAAAGAGAGGTGGTACTGTAAAGACTTTCTAAAAGTTTCAAAAATATTCAGTAGTTTAATTTTCTTATTGAATTCTTCTTTCAAAATTTTACTAATTAATACTTCTAAAGAAGGCTACTCTAAAAACTGAATTATACAAAACTTATAGTTTTCTTTTCCAATTTCTGTAATATTCCTAGGTTTGAAGACATAATTTTCCTCTCTACCGATCTCTAAATAAGAATTTAAGTTGTAGAGCTAACTATACATATCTGCCTTTTAACAGTACACGAGCAAGGAAAAGCTGGAAACTTTAGTTAAGCATTTAGAAATAACTAAAAATAGAACACTCTGTTTCCTCTAGGATAGGATATAGTAGTAGGATAGGATGGTTGCAAAATAGTTCTTAGTAGAACATGCCTTATGTATTGAATAAAAGAGATCAACTTTAAGTTACGTCACTTCTAAGTCTTAAGAAGCATATTTGTTTTAATAACATATTCTTGTTCTAAAAATTATGTTCAAGTTGAAGATTTTGAGGTGGTAGTATATATATATATTTTTTTCTTATATTAAATTACGTTTCTTGTTTTCTGATTAAATAATTAATTTTTTAAAAATACTATAGTCCTTTCATAACAAAATGATACAAATACACTTCATTTATAATATTAATTCATTCTTAACCATGAATCGTGAAAGTCACAAGAAATGTCACGTGATTTCACGCTATTTAAAAAGAAGAATTTACAATTTGGATTCGTAAAATATGGGTAAATGAAAGGAGGTAGAGCACTTAAATTCGCTATAGATTGATAAAAAAGTTTTTAAAGTACTGTAATATTTTTCAAAACGAACAAATGGAAACATTCATTTGAATATTCATGTACCAATTCTCTCTTCAGCCATCTGTAAGTCATTTGCTAGAGATCCGTTCTAAATGACTCACAGAACGTCTTCGAAAATCAGTTCTGTACAAAGAATGATGTTGAAATTGTGACAGCAAGCGAAATCAGCAAACAGTAACTTAGATTGATGAAGGTGGGGGGTGGGGAATAGGATCTAGACAAGCCAATTACGAAATCAAGGTACATGCTATGAAGAAGAAATAGCTTTTCCTAATAGTTCTCGGAATATGACTGCCAGAAATGTGGAAGACGAACGATACTCTGCCTTCTGCCTTGCATATGATAAAGTGTGTTCCAGACGTTTAAAGAACAAACATTTTTTTTGCTATTGGGTGTGCTCAGCATGAGAAGAATTTAAAAACAATTAATGAAAAGAGAAAAATTTAAGCGTTTTTAGACTACAAAACATAAACATTAATCTTGGTATCAGGCCGGTATTATACTTTAATTCTTTAACAAAGATCTCTTTTATAAAATAAGTTTGAGAACGAAATATGTGTAATGGTCAACTTAAACAAAAGACACGATTTGTCAAAGTTTCTTTTTATCAAAGTTAGCCTCTTCAGCCAATATTTTATAAAAGATTTAAGGGCACACGGACCACCTCGATAGACTAAATGCATGAATTTTAAGCTCACATTTGTCGAGCCATATACAATTTAAAAATAACCATATAACTAAAAAAAAAATTTTTTTTTCCTTAAAATATACGCATTTCATTTTATAATTAACTGTAATAAAATGTATTCCCTTCATAATTTTGTTTTCTGTAACTACTTTTTAACTGCGTGAAAAAAGTTTTTTTCACAATATCCCAGTTTGGTACATTTTTCTCAAAAAATATTGCAAGTATTGTCTCCAAAATTTTCCTGGCAACAAAAGATATCCCATTTGAAAATAATAAGAAGTATTTTTAATTTTAATCTAATAAAAAAAAATTAAATTTAAAAAAAAAAAAAACAGAATTTTTATTTTTTATTTTTTTTTATAGTTATATTTCCATATGTTCTGCATTTAAATTTAAAATAATAGGTATTTTTATTAAAAACACTTGTTTGAACAAGTGTGTAAAATTTGAAAAGTGTAGCCTCAATAGAATTTAAGAAAAGTGTACCAAAGTATTAAAAAAAAAAAAACACATTTTGAGAAAAATGTAAAAACCATAAAAACACTTACTATGCTTAAAATTCACTAGATTAAAATTTTCCAGCACCATAATCATTTTGATTCAGCATTTCAGAAACACATTTCTTTTGTTTCAACAGCTTTAACTTCATTCTGGCATTTTTAGATAGCTTCCGGAAAAGTTGTGTCAATCTTCTTCTCAGATGCACTAATTTCGGTCACTGAGTCATCAGCAGCATTTACCTTCCTCACAACAGTAAACCGATTTCCACTAAATTTGCGTCTGCCAAACAACTTTTTTCTCGCCATTGCAAACAAGCAAAGGGAACTTTTTAATCAATATATGAAGCTGTATTTTTTACCAAATCATAAAACACGTGGTTCAATCCCTTCGCTCGGTTCAAAAATACATCACCTGCTCAATGCACATGTCTTGAAAAAGACATGTGCATTGTGTAGGTGATGTATAAAGAAGGATTTAATTCTACTCACACAGATTAAAGTAAAAAGTAAGAAAAACCTACTGTCAATATTGCAGTAAAAATGAGGCTGAAAACTAGTTGAAACTGCAAGTCAAAACGTACGTACACGTGATTTTACTGGAAGAGGGCTAGGCCAACGGGTGTGTGACAGGCGTTGTTTACATTCGTAAACGTCTGTTTAAATGTGTTTATAGTTTTCAAACCTATACAAGTTATACATTTTTGGAATCGTCTTAATTCCCGCTATTTTTTAAGCCTAAAATTAAAAAATCGAAAATTTGAGCCAAATTATGTTTCCTGTGCCCTTAAGTTCATGCACTTTCCATCCTGCAGTTTTAACCGCTGAAGATTACATGCATACTTTATGATTTGATCAAATTAAAAAAAAAACAGACGGGGTTGTGTCGGGACACAGCCACTAGGTTTAAGGCATGAATACGTCAGTGATATTACCTCAATTACGTAATACCGAGGCCATATGGTGAATGAGAGCGAAAGAAATTCGTTCGAGACTCTTAATTTCACACCATCAAATATTAATCGCTCCACATATACATCACAATTGGCGCACTCGTTGTTGATGTTGACGGTTGTGACTCATTACGGACATTATGGGTTGAGCATTCTGGTTCTGGCATTCCATTATAAAACGTTTATGTCATCAGATATGATATTTGTGTCATACTGAGCGGTGGAGGTGTTTGGCACACTCGTATTAGACATTTGTTAATCTTGAAGGTGCGACGCCTATACTTTCAAGAACGTTCTCTTCAAGCCCGTCTACACACAGCATCGGGTATCCGGATCTTCTTGAATTCCCTATCTCTCGATCTTTCTTCCTGTTGACATTTCTATAGTTTTTCTTGTCTTTATTAAGCATGTATTTGGACATTATAAAATCTTTGCGATTTTTCACATTTCGAAATGCGATTTCTGAGCAAGTACACTGGTATAAGAAATTAAGAGAATTTCCAGACTTGGTGGATTATCTCTAGAACTACTGTACCGATTTTAATGAAATTTGATATGTACATACATTGATACAATACAAAACAAATAACCATTCAATAATTGTAATACACAAGCATGATCGTGCGTAACACTCGTTGAAGTCGGAAGGTATGAAACAGCGATTGCAGAATAAACAAAAAAATGGGTTAATAGGGGGTATGGTCCCCTCTTACAGATATACAGGTCTCGCAGTGTGATTTCATACTTGAAATAAGGCAGTATATCCTTTCCTGTGGCAATTGGTCCCACGGGTTCAGAACCGCTGTTTTCATTCCCTGGATAGTTCTCGAATGGGTGGTTGCGAGTCGCAATTGCCCTCCCCAGAGCGCCCCAAACATGCTCTATAGGGTTACGGTCTGGAGATCTGGCTGGCCAATCCATCAGGCGAATATCCTCACTCTCTAGAAATTCGTCGACCAGAAGAGCACTATGTGGCATCGCGTTATCGTCCATTAAAATGAACTCGGAGCCAACTGCACCCCTGAAAAGGCGAACATAGGGCTCCAAGACCTCATCCCTGTACCTCACACCAGCCACACTGCCTCTTTCAAAGACATGGAGAGGTGCGTGGGCATCCAACATGATGCCTGCTCAGACCATTAAACCTCTTCCGCCATAATGGTCGATTTCGCGGACATTGGAGATTAAATAGCGGGTCCCTGGTTCTCTCCATATGAACGTACGGCTAGAATCGGTGTTTAGGCTGAACCGGGACTCATCAGTGAAGAGAACGGTCGCCCATTGATCCATACTCCAATCTCTATGCTCTCTGCACCATGATAAACGGATTCTCCTGTTCGTAGAAGTGAGCGGGATGCAAACTGCAGGTCTTCTTGCGTACAAACCTCTCTCATGAAGTCTTTTGGAAACAGTCACTCTTGATAAACGGGTTCCTGTGGCTGCATACAAGTCACGAGAGAGCTGAGAAGCTGTAGCACTCCTGTTACGCCTCGCTATAATCGACAAATGGCGATCTTCTCTGGCCGCCGTGACTCTTAGACGACCTTGCCCAGGCTTTCTCTCTATGAATCCGGTATCCTGGAACTGTTTCCATAAGTTAAACACGACGCTGGGCGTTAAATTGAACTCTACAAAATTGGACTTGAGATTGGCCTGCTTCTAGCCTCCCCACAATTCGCCACCTCATTTCATCATCTAAAACGTTGGTGGTTACTCATTTTTACTGTTACAATTTAAAATTAACCGATTGCTGCAAAATAACACCAAGAAATTCGCCGAGGTGTGCTATAGAACGAAATGCGTCTTAACTTACACGCGCTTATAAAGCCTTTTTCTCTACTGGCTCCGTCTACACACACGTGTACGCTTACGTATTTGACCTACAAGGTTTGCATTTTTGTCTAGAAGCAGTGTGCTTTTACATTCAGTTCAGTTCTTTTCATGAAATTCGATAAAATATGCAAATTCTCTTAATTTATGCCACTAGTGTATTAAAAATGTAGTTATTATTTCTATTTATTTTATAAAAGACAAAAAGACGAGACAAATGACACCTCAAACGTCGTTCTCGCACAAAGGAGGCCAGAGCTATACTAAATTATGTGAGTGGTGCTCTCGCCGAGCCCGTTGATCAATATTTCTTCCGGTTGACATTTCTATAATTTTTCTTGCGTTTATATATTTGCAGATTTTTGACATTTTGAAAATGTTGCGAAATTTCCACTTTGAAGTCCGATATCTAAACAAGTATTACATATTTAAGTTTTATTTCTATTATTAAAGCTCAAATAAACGAAACAAATGACACCTCGAACATCGCGCTCATACAAAGTAGGTCGGAGCTAGACTAAATTAATGTGAGCGATAGTGTGCATTTTCGTGACTCCAATTTTGCACTGTGATCAGTTCCTTGCCTTTCGTGGCAAGTCTGCCAGGAGCCACTATCTATATATATAATTCTCTTACGTGGCACGCAAAAAAGACGTTATTTGTTATCCCATTTTGGCAACATTGTACGGTTGTTTGTTCACTACGTAGCCTCGCGCCTTAATTGAATTTATAGCGTTGTCGGTTGAAATTTTATTGAAAACAAAAATGAATTTTAGTCGAGCTGTTGCTGTTTATAATATAAATCAAAGAAAGCGGAGGATCTTTTCAGGGCCATTTAAAAAACGGTCCTTTTTAGGGCCAACAATTATAGTTCAACAAGACGCTTGCACTACAACTTTCGACAACAAACTCAATGAAAAAGTGTGGGTGACTCGAGAGTGCTGGAAATGTACACACAAACACCATGCTGGGTATTCAATTTCAAAAGCAGCGTTCACATTTCGACTCAAAATTTGATCAAAGTTTTCATTTGAATTCTGATTCCAGGGTACTGTATATATATTTCTTCTGTAATATAGCAAATTTTGATTTGAAAAATATTTTTTTGGAATATGATATTTTGTAAACAATTCCTTCTGCTAGGACACATGTCTTCATGGATGCGAGCGAAGCGAGCATAGGTTCGCGCAGCGAACCATTGAGGATTGCAAAGGAATCCTCCGGGGGTTGGCGAGCGTTAGCGAGCAGGGGGCGGGCCCCCTAGTCAATAAATAATACCTGGCTTGTTATCTCGGGGATGCTTCCGTTCTCTACAAACCATTCATTGGATCAGCCGATGACGTCAATGCAAGATCTATGAGGATTTATAACATTATTTGTTTAATGCTATTTTCAACGCGATATTTACTTTTCATTTTGTATCATTTATGTTTTTCGAATATTAAATTTTTTACGCTTAAGCTTTTTTGTCTCTTGAAAATTGAGCATGGTTCCCCGGTTTCGAAAGGTAAGATGTATTCTATGTCAAAAATGTGTGGTAGGTGGTCGTCAGTGGGAGCTACCAATATATTAATATGTGAATATCAGAGATTTAAATTCCTCCATGATGCCCGGCATGCTGACTACAAAACAAAAACAAACGGTTGGATGTTTATAAAGAAATAGAAAATGTTTTGAAATAAAATGGATTCTAGTACTCCACTGGAGATGTGAAAAAAAAACTTAACGAGTTGAGCCAGTACCTTGTAGAAAAGTTGAAAGCAATTGCATTTTCCGTGGTATTAAAGGTTCTACCTTCATAGTCAGATAATTGGAAGTACCTTCACATATCCTTACAGTCATACCATAGTTCATGTAACTTCTATGATCTTCCTAGGCCAACTCCAGAAAAAGACTTTTGCCAAAGAACTTTTAGAGTGTAATACCGGCCTCAGACATATAAATAAATGAAAAACATGCAAATGGTTGTAATTTATTCTAAATTAGGTACTGAGGAATAAAGTTAATATTTTTCCAGTGGATTTAAACTGTTCGAAAGACCTAAAAATATCCTCTAGAATCCATGTTGTAAATGGGGAATCAAAACCAATATTAGGGTAAATGTTTACACCCATTCCATATTCAGAGAGCTCAACGTTGCAGGCAAGTGATTACTCGCTGCGCTTAGAATTCTGCCAGTGGTTCTTGCAGCAATATGCGTTGCAGCCGGATTTCCCAGCTTCTGTGCAGTTCACAGATTAGGCGACTTTTACACAGGAAGGTGTTTACAATGTGCACAATACTCATGTGTGAGTAAGAGAAAATTCAAACGCTACACATGCATTCCAAAAACTATTCTCTGAATATTTGAACGGGTTTTGTGGACGATTTCCTCAGGACCATATCTCCTACCAAAGCGACTCAATGGCTCACATTATTATCGTATTTTCTGTAAGTGGTTTTACCAGAATTGCTGCAAGATGTTCCGACGTATCGTTAGTAATCACATGTGGTATCAGCAAGTTGGTCCTTGGTGGTTGGTTGGTGCGCCAGCCCATTTCAACGTGGTTTTCCGCAATTACCTGGATGCGGATGCCAGTTTTTAGGCCCGATGGATTGGGCGTGGTGTACCAGTCCGATGGCCACCCCGATAGCAAGATTTATCGAGCATCGAATACTTCTTTAGGGGCATCTGTAAACCATCGTTTACGGGACTCCAGTTGACTCAATTGAGGACCTCGTAAGCTCGCTCGAAGTGCCTAGCATCTTTGGAGCTGTTCGCCAATCACTCCTTCGACGCTACCAAGCATGTTTTACTGTTCGTGGTCGCAATTTTGAGCATTTATTGTAAACATTGCTGCAAAGAAGCACTTTGCAAGGATGTTGTAAATAAACAATGTTTTTCTGTTCATTTCTCATTTTTTGTGTTCGTGCCTCCACGCGTCACTTCCAGCATTACATTCCTATACAAAAAAAATGTATGTTTTAGTAAGCTGAACCACTCCTCCAAGTTGGTCCCATGACTGTAGAATCAGGGCTCGTTTTCTTCATAGAAATCTTTGTAGAATTTTTTTATAGAGAAATTTTTACTGGGGGAATTCTCTCTCTCTCTCTCTCTCTCTCTCTCTCTATGGAACTCTAAAATTGTTTTGTAGATGCATCGAACCAAACATCGTTGTAGTGAATTTGTTTGGACTTTTTGATCTCTATGACTTCAATTCCATTAATTAATCGTTAAGCTAACTTCTCTTTAGAGTTCTGATCACTGATAACTGGGGTAAATACACGGTAAGACCTCTAAATATATCACTACTTTTAAAGTAAACTTGTATTACATATTAATTTAACAGTTAACTTTTATAAGATAAAAATGTGATTAATATTTTTATATTAATCTTTGACCGATTATATGAATTTCAGTTATTTAGACATGGGCATAGGGCTCCATTTATCCTCTATCCAAACGACCCCAACGACATATCGAGCTGGCCGGGAGGACTTGCTATGTTAACAAAGGTACGTACAAAGAAAAAAAACGATTATATTATTTTCAGAAGATCCATTACTTCCAAAATAAATACAGGTATCTTTCTGAAAGAAAATACCGTTTGCCACATTACTAACCAGAGTCGTTATAATTACTTTTTTGTTGCTTAGGGTCGTATACTATTCAGTAATGGAATCAGTAACGAAGTTTTCAATGTTATTGGTTTAAATGGGATAAACACCATTAATTTTGGAGACCGCCTGACCGGTAGATGACGCCAGCATCGCGAGTTTTGTACACTCGCATTAAATTGGTTAGCAATAAAATATAACTACCCACTTCAGATTTATAACAATTTGTCTCTATCCTCGTGTTCTCTTAACAAGGGATGCATCCAGGATATCAATATGGAGTTCTTTTTTTGTATATAACGAAGGTGTCCACAGTTTAAATATAAATATTTCATGAAAATTTTCTTTGGTCAAGGATGAAATAAATTCTACCTGTTAAAGTTTAACTAAAGTATTATTGACACGACATATCAGTATTGCTTTCAAAATTATTTCCTATAAATAACTGCCTTTCTGATCTCAAGAGTTTCTTCCGCTTACTGATACTCCGATCACTCACGCCTCCATTTCGCCACGTTCTGGTGGTTTGAATTTGACTCACAAACCGCCGGTTATCACAGAACTTTGTGTAAAAAGCTTTACGTTTAGACATAAATTTTTAGAGCTCCATGCTTAAACCGTTTGGATTTCGAATGCTTAGGTTATGACTTAGAAATAGGAGGCCAAGAAGTATAATACGATCAAGTGCCATTTATAGGCATTGCGCGAATTGCAAAGTTACTAACAAAATGTTCTAAAAATAATCACGAATTTTGTAAAATAATTTTGTTTAATATTCTAAGATTTCCACTTGTACTGTTATTATTTTTTTTACAGTTAGGGAGGTTGCAACACTATGTGTTAGGACTGCATTTGCAGAACAGATATAAGGATTTCATAACAACGAATCCGAATGAAGTGAGTCTGATTTGCTATTTTCTAAGAAAAGTTGTACTCCGTATATAACTATCTTTAATCTTTCTTCTAACTCACACACTTAGAATCAAAGTTCAACTTCATCGAATTACTTTAATAAAAATTTGAAATGGCAATTTCACTTTAAAATTTGAGCAAATATTTGAAAGCATGATAAAAGCATTTATTTTCATAGTGTAAGGAATTTTTTTTAGCCTCAAACTTTGTAAATTCAAATTATACCTTGTGTTACTGAAATAAAATGAAAAGGCTTCGTTATTTTTTTGTTGTCAATAATTTTAAATTTTATACTTTTTTCAACATTATGAAACCTATAACAAAATATAAAGTATGTTTGAGTAACAAATCTGAAAATTAAAGAAATGCGATGATTATATCGAATAAACTCTTAAAATACATTTATAGTAAAGTTTTTTAACTGTAAAATAATGTAATGTAATAATATAATTGTAAATGTTAATAAAGCTTCTTACTAATTGCATACGGGGCTATAAATACAAATAATATAATTAATTATGTTTTATCACACTTCCTTAGAATAGCATTTTGGTTTCACTTAAAATCCAGAGAAATAATCTAATTCACTAATGATCATTATATTTGGTAGCATGATATTGAAATATATGTTATGTTATGTATATTACATGAAATATATGTCCATATTATTTCCATCTCGTGTTGACCTCGTCATCTGACCGTGGATCAAAATTAAGATAAAAACAATCAATTTTTTGATCAGTAAAGATTTTGAACATTTTTTTGACATACAAATCTTTTAAGGTGAACACACCTTATACTTTTTTTTCCTTACTAGGGGGCCCGCCCCCTGCTCCCTAACGCTCGCCAACCCCTGGAGGATTGCTTTGCCATCCTCATTGGTTCCATGCGAAAACCTTGGTCGCTTCGCTCTCAGCAATGAAGACATGTGTCCTAGCGAAAGGGATAGTTAGCAAAAAAATATTCTTAAAATATAAATTTGTTGAATAACAGAAAAGTTATACAGTACCTCTGGAATCAGAACTCGAACAATTTGGAATTCAAATGAAATCTTTGAGCAAATTTTGACTCGAAATGTGAGCCTTGCTTTGGAAATACATACCCAGCATATATTGTTAGCGTGTAAATTTCCCATGAACTCTAGCCACCCATACACTTTTTCATTGAGTTTGTTGTCGAAAGTTTTTAAAAGTGCTAGAAAGTAGCTCTTGTTTTTGACATTTTGATAGAAAGTTGTGCAATGAACTACAATTATTCATTTTGTTTCGATAAAATTTTATCCGATATCGTTATAAATTCAATTGAGGCGCGAGGCTTCGTAAACTAACAATCGTACAATGTTGCCAAAACGCGATAAAAAATTACGTCTTTTTTGCGTGCCAAGTAAGAGAATTATATATATAGATATTTAAACATTTATGGTATTTTCGTTACAAGAAACGGTACTGCATCCTGAACGAGCGAATGGAACAAGGCGTTATTAATTAATCCAATACTTCATACCTTTTTGATTTATTTATTCCTTTCAGGGATTCACTGGAAATTAAGTCATAATTCATAATAAATTTACATTACTTAATTTGATTAGGTAGAGATGAGCAATTCAGATAACTTCCGATGCCAGTATGGTGTGTACACATTCATAGCTGGTTTATATGCTCCGACAAAAGAATACAGTTTTACAGACGAATTACGATGGCAGCCAATCATCAGTAAGCATCAGGACGCCGGAGGAAAAGTATGTATTTTATAAAGCATTAATAATAACCAAAATTCTTGTCTTGATTTGTATATCAGTTTGTTGCTGTTAAATATCACTTGGTTCTTTTTCAGAAACTAAGTGAGGGGAAAGAAAGGGAGAATTACCGAACATACCTGTATATCTATGGTAAAAATGAAACCTGGTTATGTATGATATTATGTATGACCGACGATCCAATGACTGGCAATTATTGAAAACTGCGATTAAAAACTTTTTTGCACTAGAGCGCCCATGAAAAAATTCAGATGATTAAAGAATTTCGCTTTCATTTATAGAAACCTACAAATTGGAAACTTACATGGATCAATCGTGAAAACCAGGAAAAACAAGGTGTTCTCTTAGAGGTACAATCTTAGCCAAAATAAATTCGTACCCCGAAAAAATCATCTGATAAAGACTAACTTCCGTATGTAAATTCCTCTTTACCAGGATATAAATGTCCCCACGTTAAATCATCGTTAATTTCTCTAATTCTCGCTTTTCGTGAAGTATCAATATCTTATTCTGTAAAATTTTTGTGGCAAATAAAGTTCATTACGGCCATAGTGCTTATTTTAATTTGCCCAACTTGCTCTCTATAAGACAGTTATTTGTCAGACGCTAACTGTGCTTATAATGGTTATTGTTGGCGTTAAATCTTACAGAGTTTACTACGACTAATGTCTTTACACCCGAATACCCTATAAGCGATTCGGTGACTTTGAGACATTGATTTTCTAACGAAATAACGACAGTGTATTGACGCAGTCTTTGTAGAAAGAGCTCAAAAGTGTTCGTCACGTCAGCCTTGGAATTGACTTTGTTCGATTGACTGTCGAATCACAAACTAGCGTGTTTAATCACGCTCGATAACTCCCTCTCCGCCTCAACCAGTCAATAATAATTCCTACACCGTGATCCGTACTTTCTCCTAATACCATATGATAGATCTGCATGTTGAGCGATCGTGTGAAATATATGAATTTGTATATCATCAGATCAAGAGAAGTAGATTGGTCAAAACAACTAATTGGTTGTCATCTAGGCTGTATGAATACCTTTATGGCATGATTGCGTCTGAGGACGCATTTGAATGCTACCCTTCCCCAAGGGCTACGGAAAACCAAAATGTAACCTTTTCATCAGAAACAGCTGATTCTGCAATTAGGCCACTTTCAAAGGGGGAAATAGTGTCCTTTAAGAGTGCCTAAAGATCTTGAAGTAACATTCTATTTTTCAAAACTGCCACTTGGCCCGCTGTTGAAGATTAGCTATATAACTAGAATAGACTTTCTATACCTGTTGAACCTTTTTTATTTTTTATTTTTTTCTTGCTAACTTTGTCAACTCAAATAATCTGCGTTCGTTTTATCCTTGATTTCATGTTTGGGAATTTGATTTACTTAACCTCCAATAAGGAAATGTCTGGGTGAATCGAAATCATTATGCCTCAAAATCATTATAGTATGACCTTCGCCCTTCAAGCGAAATAGACGGAGCAACTTCATGCTATTTCTTCCTGTCGCTTGGTTTGAATAACTGACACTTGTTTGTGGGGAAAAAGTACCGATCTTAATATGAGATAAATTATTGATTGGTTAAAGTGATCATAAAGCGTGATTTAAAACACTAATCTGCTCTTTAAAAGCCAAACGGCTTATGTAAATTCCCACGTCACTTACCCTTCTGATCTTACGACAGCAACTCCGCCCACATGGTCTGCCTATTTCATTTGAAAGTTGAAATAAGGATGTAAGAAGTCAGGAATCTGTGAGACAGGACTGTCGGATAGTACTAGCCTGAACTTCTGTAGCATCGTCATTATCCACAGTACAACACGCAACTTCTGTACACCTACCCACAGCATCAGGCTCATTTGCACGAACTGAGGCAGGATTACACTCACGTCACTCGTTAAGTCGTCTTCCATTGACCATCCTATACTGACAGCTCTTTATGGAAATACCGTGCCCGAACCTCATATATGTGCCACAGAATGGTATCCCATCATGTTCGGAGTAGAATCCTTCTTTAGACTTACTGCGGACGACCATTGATTGTATCCACTCCTAAAGGAAACTAGGACATCGGTCCGTACTCTGCATCGTACCTGCTAAGACATTACTCTTAAGGGTGATGGTGACTACAGTCTGGGCTTCCACATCCTACAACAGCAGCTATCCTTAGTGCCGTAGGTACCACATCATCAATCCATCTATATATAGATAACATCATGTAATCAATTCTTTGCCTTTCGTAGCACGTTAGGCAAAGCACGTATGCCAGGAGTCATTATCAACAAAATAATACCCAGCCCGCTATCTCTGGGATGCTTCCGTTATATTCAAATGATTCATTGGCCGACAAGGACCCCAGGACAATTCCAACTCAGAATCACATGAGTTGGTGTGGCAGAATGTTTGCCAAATTATGCTGCCAAAATGACAGCAGGGCTATGCGTGAATCTATGCCATTACGTTTAGATGCATGCATCTTGCGACCAGGAGAGGTGTTACAGCATACTTATATGTAATTTTGGCGTTGCAGATGTAGCTACTCAAGTATTGTAACGTTTTGAAGTAATAGCTGTTACGAGCCTCTCAAAAGGAACTACTCGCAGGTGGCTCTGGACTAAAAATTTTTATTGAAATATATTTGGAAATTGGGTGATTTAGAGTTTGAATGATGATTGGATGATTTAGTTCCTTAGCCTTGGGACTCCACGAGGTATCTCCAGAACACTCGTTGCTGATTATCCGGCTCAGGTGAGCCCTTCTCCAGTCCTTACTCGGTCGAGTAAGGTTCCTAGCTCGGGTGAGCTTCTCCAAGGGTTCTCGCTCTGGTGAAAAAGAGATTCGTAGTTCGATATTGAACTCGCTGAAATGGCACTCGATTGAGCTCGCTAAAAATCTGCGTAAGCTCCACTGAACAGGATCAACAGCTCAGGTTTGAGCTCTCCTCACATCTGATAGACGTACTCCCGGGACGGGAATTTCTCAGAGTCCACGAACAGTTATCTTGACTTTCACAGGCCAGCTTGGCCTTTTTCCAGTGCTCGGATGAGCACTTATCCACAGAGAATGGGGTATCGGTAACAGTGAACAGGTGTTCACTTACTCGGACCAGTTAGATCCCTAGGGTCTGTTGACCTCTCTCTCTCTCCGAAATGTTTTCCACGTCTCTCTCTACTCCGAAAGTCCAACGGGAGTTGTTGGGGACCCCCTATCGTTTCATTCGTCACACTTGTCCTCTCGCCGTTGGCTGGTTTCAAATCGGGCTGTTCATTGGCGGTTAGTTTTCCCCATCCGCCGGCAAAGGCGGGAACTTCATTAGCGAGTCTGCCGGCGGCGAGAACAAAAGTCTCTGCGGTCTTCTTTGCTCCTGCAAGCGGCAGAAATGAACTTCTGACCTGGGGTTCGTTATCTGCGTCCTACACTCGGCCGCAAAAGCATCTCTTTTTTTTCCCTCCGTCGGCTCGTTAACTCGCGGTCCGGCGCGCTGGGTTCATGCATGCGTCGGCGTGACCCCAGGGGTATCTCGTCTTTAGTCCTTTCAACTTTACCGCCGAGCGCTTGATTTGCTTCCGTCACAGTATCCTCTGATTTTTAAATTATGATAACGTAAGTATTTAAACATATGCATTACACCCATGGGTAGATAATTTAATTATAATTCATATTGGGGGACTTTTTTGGCAGTGTGTATATAAAAATGTCCTGTATTTAAATTGGTTGAACAGTTGGACGAGCAATGGATTAAGATTCCGTGAGATGCGAGTTCCAAACTAGATATAGATGAAGATCGTCGTGTACACGGGGGCGGTGCACGTTAAATCTGTTTTGACCTCAGATGTACTCATGTTGGCATAGTGTGTGGGAGCTTGGAGAGTGGTGTGCCAGCTCAGGTGTAACCTAGGCATCTGAACGTAGCTCAAAATTACCTGTGTTGTCTTCGGATCTTTGGGATTAATACTTGACCGTAGCTAATAGTACGTTGTGTTGCTCCAGTATAACGTTAATTACGTGCCTCCGTGCATGTATTTATTGACGTTCATTTTAAAATTTCTACTCTTATAAAAGACAGGGTGTGTCCTTCTGTCTGTGATCAAAGTTCTGACGAATCTACAGCAGCACTTAAAATAATGAAATTTTTCACACAGGTAGTCCAAATGTTTTGCAATTTTTGGATCACGCTGAGTTTTAAAATTCAATCTAGAACATTTTTAAATGAACCTAATGGCATATTTAATTATTATTATTTTCCTTAGAATGGAAACACCATAAACAGATGGCAGATTCTAAATGTATTTTTTTCCATGATTCTGTAGGAACGCTTTCAGCCGAAGAACAAAGCAAATAAAAAGTTTTAACTGCAGTTATGTAGTTCTTTCTTCTATCCCCTAGATCGTCAAAGATAGAGTAAAAATTTCAATGGATTTAAAATCTGCGGAAAGTTTCACATTAGATCGATCACTAAAAATATGATTTCCGTTAAATAAATAATTTTTTAATTGTAACTTTCATATCTTTTCCAATACAAACGCCACCGCGAAAAATTACCTTCGTTTGATTCCAGATTAATTCATTTTGATTTCTTGAGAAACGGATTCGAGTGAAGCAAAAGTAATAATTAAAGTTGTGACTGGCGTTCTTCAGTGCTTTTTTCTGTCTCAGCGATCGTTAAAGGTAGAATAAAAATTTTGACGCATTTGAAATTTGCGGAAAATTTTACCCAAGATAGATAGTTACCTTATAGATACCTTATGCGTTTGATTTTCTTTTAATAAAGATTTTTTCAATTAAATATTTATATTTTTGCAAGAGATTGTGACGTCACGTAATTCGTAGCATTCATAATCAACTCGTAGCAATCGCCGGGGGTTAGCGAACAGTGCTCACACCTGACTCCACGAAAGGAACTGTCTCTGGCAGCATCGTGCTAGTAGCGCAGTGGCTAGTGCTACATAAGAAAATAATAAATGGGGCATGAGACAGTAAGGAACTTCACAGCATATTTTGTAACATCAAACAATGTTAGATTACATGAGTATATGCTATATGAAATATAGTATATCCAGAATGTAACGATCTCCCTACAGGTGATAACGCACACAGATAAGTTATAAGAGCAGTTGTTTTTGTGTTCTGGTTGCTACTGTTCTAGTAGACGAACATCGATGTATGACAGTGCCTGTGTTCTGATATGATCAAGAACATGTAATCTTGGTACTGTTCGGAATAAGAACGTGCATAAGGTTAGATTTGTTGTAGATAGGGATTGCAATCAAATCCGGTCCGGATCCGATAAACTCGAATTTTTTTAAAAAATTAAATAATCGATTATTCAAACCCAATTTTAAAGTGCCAAAAATCGTTTATTAAGCAATCGATTGTAAATTAATCGATCTTATATTTTTCAATCATCAGTTTGGAGAATTCTAGCAAAAATAAATTAAATTATCAATAATATTTTTTTAATAAACAGGAATTAGATCATCATTAGAGGAGCATCATCAATCGTTTAATACCTACTACTAGTAGTACTAGTAGTTACTATAATTTATTGTTGGTGATTGATTTCCTATCTATGGATAATTATTAATAAAGTTGACTTTCTAATGCTAAAATAAACGCTGTGTTCGTCAATTTGGAATAATATCCTTTTTACCTACTTTCACTCAGCTGATTTTGGAAAAATATATGCTGGTTAGATAGACTTATTAACAAAGTAGTATTGGTTCCACTTGAGCCTCTTACCAACACTGAGATTTATTCGCAGGCTAAGTTGAGGGGAAAAACAATATGGTCCACTCCCCCAGTGCATCAATGGTATCGGGGCCATCGACCCGGCGGCTCTTTGGCACTTAATTGTGACAGGCAGGGACAAACTGCAATTACCCGATTCCTAAGTGGACACCTCAGAACTATGACCTTCTCAGATGGCTTGAGAACTTTCAACACATGCACCAATTGCTCCTCTGAGCAGGCTTCTCCATCCCACATCCTGGAGTGCCAGGGACTTAACCATCAAGATCTCCTTGAAAGTCCATTGCTGGTCCTGGACTTCCTCAGGGTGTTTGGATTCATGGACCTAGTCTAGCCCCGCTGGACTTTGGGGATTGGCAACAACAACAACAACAACATTAACAAAGTACCAATCCGGTCGGATCCAGCCGAATTAGTGTCAGTCCGGCCGGATTGAAAATCGTACCGGTTTGCAATCTCTAGTTGTAGACTCTCATAAGAGAGAGACGTGTTTATGCACCGGACGGTTAGGTTTATATATCTGAAACTTTGTATTGTATTGTAAAAATAAATGTGCGTGTCCAATTTAGGTATGCAATGTCCCTTAGTTCTTCGCCACCACTACACACATTGTCTATCAAATTAGACATAGCTCGGTCGCTCTAACACAGAATATGACCGCAACTGCAGCATTTGGTAATAAGTGGTGAAATACTCCAGATACAGCGCAGGTAATCCCAAGCACTCATGAGGTTTCAGCTTACGGTATGTGCAACCTGCTATGAGTACTACGAGAAATAAAATAGCCATACTTTTCAACATAAGATTTGCAAGCAAAGAAAAATATTCATTCAACCTGGGCACTTACTACCATTGAAAATGCAGTCATTTGCTTTGGTCGCAAATTTTGTTGATTTGGCCTGGTGCTATACAGTCAATTTTATCAATACAAGGGCAAAATTTACGCTGGAACCTTTGACTTAAGTTCCGTCGAGTTCCAGAAAAATATTTCTTAACAATCTAATAAAAATTTTGTGTACAAATTTTCAAAATAAGTTTTAAAGATCTAAACAAATTCATATTTGCGCTTCTCTTTAATTATTGCTTATCACTTTATTTTATTTTCTACCATTCTATAATTCTGTTTCAGTATATTTTTACAAGAAGAGTCTGTAACATATCGGACGATGAATCTTTTGCTTTCAAAACGTCCATAGAAGCCAATGAGACCAGAAAGAGATATAAAGTGAGATAAGTAAAGTTTATTCATAATTGCTTAATTTCATTTCAAATAACCAAATTTAAATTTAAATATGAATCCTCGGAGCATCCCGGAAATATTAGTGCTTTCTTAGAATACAATTCTTAGGACAGATTCTATCGTTCCTTTCCATAGAATAGAATTCCTTGGACAGAGAGATTCGATTGATCCTTTCCTTAGAATAGAATTTCTGGGACAGAGACAGATTCGATCAATCATTTCCTGAGAACTAGAATACCTTGGAAAGATTCGATTGTTCATTTTCTTATAATAGAATTCCTAAGACAGATTCGATTCATTCTTTCTGTAGAATAGAATACCTTGGGCAGAGATCGATTGCTCCTTTCCTTATAATATACTCTTTTGAAAAGGTATTATTGGTTCTTTTTTCCTTCGAATAGAATCTTTTGGTAACATTTTATTTCTCCCCTTTCCATAGAATAAAATACTTTGGAATGATTCTGTCGGTACTTTCTAGAAAATAATATTAAAAAAAATTCTATTAGTGAAGGTTAAAACTGTTTAGAAGTTATGCAGGGAAAACTGCAGGTTATAAAGTGTATTTATGCGTGTGAACCCCTCAGCAAAAATAAGATAAGTTCATAAAATAAGTTGCATTCATGATTTGACCATTCACTAAACCAAAGATTATATAATATATTTATTTTCCAGGATCTGTACAACTTTTGGTCCATTAACTCTGGTCGATTCATTGATAACTGGATACTTGCTGCAGATTTAGGGAAAACACTCGCTTGTGAGGTAAGAAACAGGCCGTTTAGCTTATTCAAATACTATCCAGACATACAGTAAAAATTTTAATACTGGCCCTAATTTTGGATGAAGTATCGTCGGCCTATATATAAAACAGCACAGAGGTCAACCTACGATGGAAGTTTTTAGTAGTACCAAAGGAACAAAATCCATAGTTTTAAGAATTTTTCAGTAGTCAAGTAAATATTTAAGAAATCGGCTTTATGACACGCATACATCACTAATTCAAATATTTAATTACAATTTTGAAACATAGGTAAATGCAACACATTATATTATTTATAATTAGTAAGGTGATGACATGAAAACACATATATACAGGGTGGTCCCGAATTCATGGTACAAACTTTAATGGTAGGTACAGGACATTGTAACAATGATTTATTGTATAGGAATGTATAGTTGCAAGTGACGCGGTGAGGCGTAAACAGGGGAAATAAAAGGAAAGAGAAATGGAGTGATCGGTTGGTATCATTGCCGGTAGAGGGCAGTAGATGTCTAGCCGCTGTTGAACATGATGCATCGCAGTAGGGAAAAGCGCCATTCACAATTGTGCTGCCGTAGACGATGGGTGACTTTACGTATGCAGAAAAAGCAGACATGCATTACATGTACGGCCGTGCAAATGGTAACGGCAGAGCTGCGTTACGAATGTATCGCGCGGAGTATCCTGATCGACGAATGCCGGATCATAGAATTTTTCAACGGTTACATCGTCAATTTTGTGAAACAGGTGCGTTCGACGTCAACAGACATGGCGCTGGTCGAGTAAGAGCTGTACGCACTCCAAGGCTGGAAGAAAGCATCTTGAACATTGTGGCTGATAGACCCGAGTCAAGCACAAGAACTGTTGCGCGTGACGTAGGTGTGAGTCATCAGACTGTATGCAGAGTGTTAAACGAAAATCGCTTACACCCCTTCCATTTTCAGAAAGTACAAGCATTGAATCCGGCAGATTATCCTCGCCGCGTGAACTTCTGCCTGTGGGTGATGCAGCAATGTGCGTTGCAGCCGGATTTCGTAGATTATGTGCTATTTACAGATGAAGCGACATTTTCACGCGAGGGTGTCTTTAATGCGCACAATTCCCATGTGTGGGCAACCGATAATCCACATGCAACGCGTCGACATGCGTTTCAACAACGTTTCAGTATTAATGTGTGGGCTGGTATTGTGAACGACTTTTTGATTGGCCCATACTTACTACCCACGCGGCTCACTGGCGAAAGCTATCTTATTTTTCTGAAAGAAGTGTTACCACAACTGCTGCATGATGTTCCGATCGCCATTCGTAACCGCATGTGGTTTCAGCACGATGGGGCGCCAGCACACTTCAGCATTGATGTACGGAATTACCTGAATGTCACGTTTGGTACTCGATGGATTGGGCGTGGTGGACCAGTCCCTTGGCCACCCCGATCTCCCGATTTATCGAGCCTCGATTACTTTTTATGGGGACATCTAAAGCATCTTGTTTATGAGACTCCAGTTGACTCAGATGAGGATCTCGTCGCTCGCTTATCTGTAGCTGCTGCAGGTGTGCGTGAAATACCAGGCATCTTTGAACGTGTACGCCAATCGCTCCACCGACGCTGTCAAGCATGTATCGATACTGGTGGACGCAATTTTGAACAATTACTGTAAACATGACACTTGTCAACAACGCTTTCAATAAAATCTTTGTTTTTCCTTTCGGCCGTTATTTCCCCTGTTTTCGCCTCACCGCGTCACTTGCGACTATACATTCCTATACAATAAATCATTCTTACAATGTCCTGTACCTACCATTAAAGTTTGTACCATGAATTCGGGACCACCCTGTAGAACCAATAATTGTGTATGAAATAATAATAAATAAAAAACATTTAATGTTTAAGTTTAAACACTCTCGCCCATTCACAAAAAAAAATATATAAAAATAATGAAGAAAATATAGAAATAAGTAAACGAATTGATGTGCTGTGAAAAATAAATAAAATTGAATTTTTCCGTAGAAAAAATGATCGATTCCGTAATCCGTAGTACACGATTCACTTCCGTAGAAACTGGTCACTAGTGAAGTCCACTGCCATTTTAACTTTGCATGAAGCACCTTCCGCACCGATACTCTCTTCCCCATGCCTCCAATTGAGGTTACCATTTCATTCAGATAATGCAGTTGGCCCTCCCATTGTCAATCATTCTCTTCTCATCATCCCACCTTTGTTATGTGGTGACACACGAGGGGATTTGAGAAGCGTGACTCGGTGGATGAATACATTTCTACTGCCCCTGTCCACGGGATTGCGCTGCATCAAATCACGGTTAATGAAAAACCATGATTCCAGTGATCAGGATTCCACGCATGGAATGATATGTTTGAAATAAAATTGTATTCCAGATTTCTTTTGTGATGCAATTAACACAAACTTAGCAATCTTGCATTATCATATTTGTGTAACCCACCAAATGGTTTGTACGAGGTATTTCGTCCATCAACAACTGATCAATTTTGCTAACAATGAGATGTCATCAAGAATTTCGATTGAATTCGGAATGATAAAGACATCGACGTTTCTTTATGATGGCGATATCAAGATCAGGTCAGCTTTCTTCTATTGACAACAGACATCGTCCATCATGATATGTTTGAAATAAAATTGTATTCCAGATTTCTTTTGTGATGCAATCAACACAAACTTAGCAATCTTGCATTATCGCATTTGTGTAACCCACCAAATGGTTTGTACGAGGTATTTCGTCCATCAACAACTGATCAATTTTGCTAACAATGAGATGTCATCAAGAATTTCGATTGAATTCGGAATAATAAAGACATCGACGTTTCTTTATGATGGCGATATCAAGATCAGGTCAGCTTTCTTCTATTGACAACAGACATCGTCCATCATGATCAGGTCAGCTATCTTCTAATGAAAACAGACATCGTCCATCATGATCAGGTCAGCTATTCTAATGAAAACAGACATCGTCCATCATGATCAGGTCAGCTATTCTAATGAAAACAGACATCGTCCATCATGATCAGGTCAGCTATCTTCTAATGACAACAGACATCGTCCATCATGATCAGGTCAGTTTTGATAATTATAATATAGATCGTCGAGACAGCCAGCAGGAGGGTTGGAGCATTCGAAGGATCAGTGTCCATATTCATGAATGCTCACTACCTTAATTAATAAAATTTACTTCATTTGTTATAACTATTACAAATAAGACGAGCTATATAATTAAAAATATTTTTTTTACCAGAGAGACTACAACTTGACAGTACCAGAGTGGGGCTTGGAATATTGGGAGGAATTTCGCAAACAGGCAGCCATTTCATACTACTTCAACTTCGGGACAAAGCTCATACAGCGATACCGAATTGGTAAGGAAGTATCAAGTCTTTGACTTAAAAAATTTCTTTGATTGATTATGTATTCCTTTCAGCAGTGTTTTATATACACTCTACATTAGTGGTTTCTAAATTTTCAGTCTAAGAACCCCCTTTCCTTGAATATTAAAGATTTTCGTAGATCCATTAAGAACAAAATTAAAAGAGCATGAGATCTACAAAAGATCCATAGTGGTACTTATTTTCTACCTTAATATTGGGAGTAAAATATTTAGATCTATGTTAAATGTCTACTGTTATAAAAGAAAGTGTGCGTGTTTCTCTGTTCGACGTGTCCTGACGAATCTATGGCATTTACAATAATGAAATTTGACACATAGGTAGTCCTAATTATTTACAATTTTTGTGTCCAGTCCGAATTTTAAAATGTAATCTAGAACATTTTAAAATTAATTTATTAGTATTATTCACCATTCTTTCTTCCCACCGGAATGTGACGTCACCCGAAGGGAACAAACTGAAGAAGGAACGAATTTTGCGATTTTCGACAGCTGACATCAGTTTTTGGAACCATGCTAAGTTTTCCGATTCTAGATTGTTTTGATTTACGTTTTTGATAATTGCCACTTCGATGCGGCGTTCCATGTGGAGTTCGTTTGCGAAGAAAACGAAATGGGAAAATGTAAGAATCACCGGAGGTTGGCGAGCGTTAGCGAGCAGTCGTCACTAGGGATGCGACATCGACAGCAAAACATCGATGTTTTGAAACATCGATGTTCAAAATTAAAACATCGATGTTGATAATACATCGCCCCCAAAACATCGATGTTTTCAAAATCCAGTGTATTTAAACTTTTTCCCCCCATTTCTTAAAACTGGTTTAGCACCTAGTGATGCAACATCGACAGCAAAACATTGATGTTTTGAAACTTCGATGTTCAAAATTAAAACATCAATGCTGATAATGCATCGTCCCCAAACCATCGATGTTTATAAAATTCAGTGTATTTAAACTTTTTTTCCCCATTTCTTAAGACTGGTTTAGCAACTATTGATGCGACATCGACAGCAAAACATCGATGTTCAAATTAAAACATCGATGTTGATAGTATATCGCCCCAAAACCATCGATGTTTTTAAAATTCAGTGTATTTAAACTTTTCCCTCCATTTCTTAAAACTGGTTTAGCAACTAGTGATGCGACATCGGCTCCAATGCATCGATGTTTTTTTATAAAACATCAATGTTTTGAAACCATAGACTTCGATGTCGCATCCCTACTTTTCAGACCCTTCACCCTTGGCCACTTTGGTCTAAAAGTATGTTCAATTTGCTGATTGTGAAAATTATGCTACTTGGTTATTTTTTAAATGTTTATAACGGTACTTTTTTCATTTAAAAATAAAACATCGACAGGTATAAATATCGATGTTACAAAAACATCGACTCCAATACATCGATGTTAAATACATCGATGTTTTTAAAGAAACATCGATGTTTTGAAAACATCGACATCGATGTCCAATCCCTAGTCGTCACACCTGACCCCACGAAAAGAACTGTCACGGGCAACGCCGCACTGGCCACGCAGTGGTTTGTAGATTATAAAAAGTTAAAATTTCACATTAACGATTAGGGGTGACAACTCATTTAAAATTTATTTAACTTATTTTCTATCTTAATATTGGGAGTAAAATATCTAGGTCTTTGTTAAAAAATCGTAGATTATAAAACGTTAAAACTTCACATTAATGATTATTGGTGAGAGTTTATCTAAAATTTATTTAACTTATTTTCTATCTTAATATTGGGAATAAAATATTTAGATCTTTGTTAAATACTCGCAGATTATAAAACGTTAAAAGTACACATTAACGATTAGGGGTGACAAATTAAATTTCTGAAACAGAAAAAGTATTAAGGGGGTCCGGGACACATTGAAATTTTTTTTTAAATTAATTTAGAATTTAGAATTTTTTTGTACTGATTACCCATCTAACTAATAAACTAAATCACAACAAAAAAATTTTCCAAAAATTTTTTAAAAATTTTAATTTAAAATTGTTTGAAAAAAGAGGGGTCATTTTAAATTGCTAAAACTCAAAATATTCTGGATCAATTTTCAAAATTCTTACAGTAAATTATTCACAAATTTATAAACTTTAATTTAGATTCAGGAATTTAAAAAATATTAATTTAATAAAAAATAAAAAATATTTGAATGAAAATTTTTGAAAATTTTAAGGTACTTTTTCTAAAAAAAAGTCATATTTTTAAAAGTAAATATTTGTTTCAAATTTGCTGAATCGAAATTAAAGTATAATGTTTGAAAAAGATATATTCCAAATTTCAACCCTTAAGCTTTATCGGTTTTCGACTTATAGCAATTTGAATACAGGAAATCTTGAAAAAAAGTATCATGGAGAAAAACGCATTTAAAGTTTTAAAGACACAAGTTGTTGCCATGACAACAACTGTCAAGAGTGTTAGATTTTCTAAACAATGCACCACAAAAATTATTATATCTCTCGTTCTAATTAAGATAGAAACATGATTTAGACGTCATTTTAAGCAGAAAAACACAGAAAATTTCTTAAAATAATAAAAAAAAATTCGAAAAATTAACAATTTTTGTGTCCCGGACCCCCTTAATGAAATAAAATAAACAATAAATGCTATACAAACTCTTCTTTATCAATTAAAGTGTAATAAAATGAAAAGGCTCTTAACCCTCCAGGTGGTTTCGATGAGATATCTCGGTGGGATGAGTAATCTTCGAATGACGAGATATTTCGTTTATCAAGAGCTGGTCAGTTTTATTAATGACCAGATGCCTCGTTTTGAGACAATCAGTCCAAAACTTTAACAGAGACACCAAAGCATACTCTTTAAATTTTAATGTGAATAAATAAGGCTTTTATGCTGTCAAGCTCAGGAATATTTGGTTTAATGTCTGATAATTTCAATATTAAATCCATCTCAACCTCGAATCTATTATGTTCTAAAAGAAGCGATCATTTTATTCTGGCAGACAACTTGGGATCAAGAATCCCAAAACAAAATTCATTCCATTCAACCATTTATCAACTCATTTAAAAAATCAAATTTTAATAAAATTCTTGAAGCAAAACTGACCAGGTTTCGCATCGTGCATACCTTTTTTACTCATAGACATTTGCTATTCAGAGAACCTGCTCCATTATGTTCATCCTGCACCACTATTTTATCCATAAAACATATTTTAACTTAATGTCCAAACTTTAATTTCAATAGACTAAACCGATTTGGAGTTTTTCAGCCAACTCTGTAGGACCTGTTGACGTATCCGCCTCATAAAAATTTATTAATATTCCTCTCTGACAATGGTTTTATAAACTGTATTTAGATTTTAAAATTTGACCTTATTCGAACTGTTTATGTCTTTATTTGAGCTCTTTTTAAGTATTTTAAGAAAAACTGATTAATATGTATTGTTTTGCGCAGCATGGCCAAGTGTGGCCCTTGTGCCATAAAACTCCAACCAACCAATCGAATCTATTTCAATTCAATAAATACTAAAATCTAATCTGGACGAATATTCTAAAATTTAGACTTTGGAACATAAAAGAATCAGAGACCTTAACCGACAATTTGGTTTTCCTTGGAAATTCTCTATTTTAACTAGTGAAATATTTCATATTCTGATCGGACCCCCTGAAACTTTGTCCCGAACCCTTTGTGGTCGGCTGGCCTCTTTTTTCTGAATCATCGATTTACTTATTCAATAATTCATTTTTTTAAATGCAATGTATTTAGGAGCAGTTACTATATACTTGGAATCGTTAAGGTGATATTTTGTTTTGAATTACTTAAATGCATTAATGTATACATTAGAGTGAATTTTCTCTTTATACATAGGACCTTTACTTGGATACATGATTGAAAACGTAAATAAAAAAATACTTAATAGCTTATCAGAAAAGCGTGTGATCGTCTACTCTGCAGTAAGTATTTCGTTTTCGAATTTTTTATAATTTTAGGATAATATATCTATTTGTTTTCATTTTTGTATATCGATTGTTCGTCAGAAAAAAGTGCAGATTTAGTGTACACTTATAATAACAGGACAATGATTCTTAGCAACGACACTTTTCAAATGTATTATGCTAATTAAAATCTTATATATAATAATTCAACTAATTATGTATTGATAGCTTATAGTAATATCTTTTCACTGAAATTTTAAAAATATCTTTCTCACTAAAAATAGTTTTCACACTCACTCTTGTACTTTTTACAATATTTGTCAAATAGAGCTTAGATAGCTTATGCTCTATAAATTTTGTGGTTTTTCTAACTCTTTCCAACATATTGTTGCACGTGTAAGCTGATTTTATAAGTATGTATCAGAGCATTTAATTTACTTTTTTAGTCACACTGAAAACATAGATTTCTACCGGATACATTAACCATTACTGCCTTTTAATGCAGACATTTTTTATGGTGCTAGTGCTCCAGATTTACACGTTCGGCCTCAGTACCAGGATATAGCACGAATTCCACAATCAAGTTAGATGACGAATTAAGGGTATAAGAATTTGTGTATTTTGAATACCCCAATTTATGCTCTCAAAACTGGATATATTTTAACCATTGAGAAATGGGTGTTGTTTTTGATGGGATGAGTCAGCTCGGTCATGCGCTACTAAATAATACGATAAAAGATAAATCGGAATAAATCACATTGAGACGAATCAGTCAAATCGGACATTTCCATTATCTTTAGCCTTTTGACATAACTCTATGGCAGAGGTGGGAGCATTGGCATTCAAAACAAAGCACATTTTGAAAAATATTTTAATAAATAGGTATCCAAAACGTCTTCGCTGAGTTGTAAGAGGAGGTGTTCAGAATTAATAAAACATCTCTGTTTCGACTTCCTGACATCGTCTTTTTGTCAAGTAAAACGATTTTGAGATTGTGTGGTCGCTGTGTTTGGAATACCTTTTGAAAACTTTTCTGATTGATCTGATGTAAAAAGAAAACACTTCTCATGTTAAAAATTGCGTCGTTAAACAGTCTGGATATGTATGACAGTTAGAATTACGCTTAAGGTTGATAAAATATCCAGCATAGATTAGGTAAAACAACTAATAAGTAAAAGTAGTTGTCACTAAATTTTTCATTCATTCAATATCATTACTTACAATGCTCATATTCTTAATGACCTCGGATTTTATCGCTGGAATGCGATTTTTAAGTATTTAGAAAAGGTTCTCCCCTCCCCTAGACTTAAAAGATGACAAATATGTTACTCAAAATTACCGAGTGGCACTTGAAAAAATATTATATCAAAGATTTGGCGATTTCGACACGCACGCTTAAAAAGTTTCCCTTGTGAGTAGCAACCCTTATGCTCAATATCCGGGTACACAGTATCATGGAAAGGAGGCGTTTCTGGTACCATGGTAACTATTAAGCAAATAGCTTCTACTTCGAATGTTGTACTCTTACAAATACAGTGATTAAAAATACAGTACTACTTTGTTTGTAGTATGCGTTGTGATAGCGCGTTACATCGCGCACTTTGTTATGGTTAAATAAGCGACTTGCCTATACTATAACCATAACAAAGCTCTGCGTAATATTATGTTTACTTTGATGTAAGAATAAAGGTGTCTTTCTCTGAAATCTGGAGTACCTATTTTGTCACTGCGCTCTTTGCCTGATAGTACCTTTTTTCCAGATGAGGGGCCTGTATGATGCACATTTGAAAAATTCGTAAAAGAGGCTCAATAGATTTAAAAACTGTTTTTCTGTCTCAACCCACTTGGGTATCGGAATATTTATTTGTAGTTGCCACCCAATCACTCTTTTTGACTCTTTCAGCACGGTAGCAATTTGGCAGCCCTGTTGATAGCCCTGGACCAGTACAACTGGTTGGGACCTCCTCATGCTGCCACGATGGTCATGGAGCTTTGGAAGGAAAGCGACGATTACACCATCCGGTGGCTCTACTTTAACTCTTCGAACCCTGAGAGAAAGATTGATCCCCCAGTCTCTCTGAACATCCCCGGTTGCGGTGGAGAGTTCTGTCCGTTGGGCACGTTCCAGGATCTGATCAGGCACCTCATTCCAGAAGACTGGGAAGCAGAGTGCTCGAACCAGTCGATGAAAAACATGTTCAAGCCCTTTGAGACAAACATACGTGTAAGTATACAGCATTTTCCAAACTGATAATTGGGCCTTCTTAGCTTAGCGTATACCCCACTGAATTAACGAACTGGACTCATCTTGGAATGAATGCTATGAACAAAGTTTAGATCAGTGTTCTACGACCTTTTAACACCCACGGTGTAAGGTTCGCCATCTCGCATCTTACAAGAAGTGAAACGCCAAGTTGGCAACCCTACATAGAAAACGCCAAGCTGGCAACCTAAGAACAAAGCTTTTTCAATTAAAAGAAACGTCCACAAGATTTCAAGCCGAGGAAGTGCGGCAAAAGCCAATTAAAAAAGTCAGAGCAATAAATAGTTACCGAGACAACTAAAAGATAAAATCCATCTTTAGAAGAGGTCAAGTGAAGATTATATACAGCCGGTGGGAGGAAAGTTACACTTTTCAATGCCTATCCAAATGTAATTGCTACTTTATACTACATGTAACTTACGTGACGTGACCGATTAAATTTAGTAAAATATACTCCAAATATGGAATTTTGACTCTGTGTCTTTTGAGTCTTTTACTGAACTTTCACGACGGAGTTCATCAACAACCATCGGCCTCGGACCACTACTCACGGACCGGCAAAAATAGGAGAAATATTTAGCGGACCCGCTTCGGCCAGAAATAAAACCCAATGTAGATAGAATTTTATATATTAAATCAAATATTATAAAATTACAATTTTCGGTTAATTTGACATCTACTGCTGCTTCTTTGCAAGCAAATTTGATGTAACGTGATTGCACCACTGTTTATGAGACGAAGCATTTGACATCCATACGATTTCTCTGTTTGGTTTTCATTGCTGACATAGCCTAAAATGTCTTTTCAAACAAATAGAAGGTCGGGAAAAACGACCAACAATACGATAGCTCTATAACTCAAGAGATGGAAATTCGTTATTGAGGGATATCAAAAATTGAGACAATCGTTGAATCTTTGAATCTGAGACGAATCTCTGAACACCAGAGTGACATCAGAAAACAACTCGATCATATTTTGTTTCTCACGAGGATCAAGTGCGCATAATTTTATATATTCCAGAAAGGGTACAGCTACACTCTACGTTTATGAGTGATGGCAACGGCTTTGGCGATTTTTTTGGCGCACTTCTAAAGTCGCCAAGGAAATAATTATTTTCTAACTCTTTTAATGTCACAATTTTTTTTTCTTTTTACAACACACTTTTTAATCATATTTCAGAACGTTTTAAAAAGTATATTTAAAAAAAAAATTCACAAAAAGTAGTAAGCTTAAGCACATATCAAAACACATTTGTGAACTAGCAGAGAAACTAAGCTACGAATGGTAAGAATAACCTGAAACTTATCAATTACACTAAATACAGTAAGCATGTTGAAAAAGGAAAAAGATTTACAAAAGAAAAAAAAAGCAAGAACTAATACCTGATAACGTCAGAATTCTCTCGTAAAAAAATAATGAAAACGAAAATGGTCAAAAAACAAAACTCTTAATCCTGTCGTGAAAGCTATTATAACAAAATAAAAATTCCACAACTGTCAAAATACAAATAAAAGGACCAATGGTATCACATAAAACGATTTAAAAGGATCAATGAAATCAAAGGATATTTTAAAAACAAAATAACCAATGGGAGGAAAGAAAAAATTTCAAACTAACCAATGAAATCAAACGATTTTAACAGATTTTGGAAGAACTTTCTAGAATATTCAAAATGAAAATTAAAAGTTTCTGTTTGCCGAGGTTGCCATGAAAACCACAACAACAGCAGCGAAAGATGGGTTGCCTTAATTTATCGTAACTCGTTACTAGAAGTGCGCCAAAAAAAAAATCGCCAAGCCGTTGCCATCACTCATAAACGTAGAGTGTAGCTGTACCCCAGAAAGGGTCACTACTATTGTCATTTTCACTGGAAATAATTGAAGACCTTGGGGGTAAAAAGTGATAACCCACATTGTTGTAGTTCAGAGATAAACAGATTTATATTTTCATAAAATACTGATGATTAGGGCAGGCCTCGAAATAGATTTTTTAAAACAGGTGCACACTGTGCACCTAAGTTTTTAAATTAGGTGCACAGGTTATATGTTAGGTGCACATTTAAACAAAACGTTATATAAGAGTATTAATGTAATGTAAACTGCTGTATCAGTTGGGTATGTTTATATAGGTTCGCAGTAAATAAAAAATATTTCAACATATCGAAGTTCTACGGCGCACGGCTGTCGCGACATTCGCTTTAACAGAGCCACATTGAAAATGTTTCGATCATCGCAAAGTTCTGGTGGCAGTGACACAAGTAAACTTCCTCCTGTATAAACCCGCTACGGCACAGCGATTTTGTTTTCGCTTAGTGTTTATTTAGGAATTTTAATTACGTTCCTTTAGAGCGAGAGATGTCGATACTAATATTTTGTTCAAACATCAAAATAACATAAAACACGCCCCCCCCCCTCTTTTTTTTAACGTTAGGTGCATTGTGTGCACATAGCGGGAAAAAATTAGGTGCACAATTTTACTTTCATGTGCACAGTGCACCTGTGCACCCGGGTATTTCGAGCCCTGGATTAGGGAAACATTTTTGCTGCAGTAAAACTGGGAAAAGTAGCATTTATCATTCCCTAAAGTTGCATTTATGGAAATAAAGTTGCATTTGTCATTCCCTAACGTTGCATTTATGGAAATAAAGTTGCATTTATGGAAATAAAGTTGCATTTATTTTTGAAACACTAAAATCTAAAATAAATTATTTGTAAAAAATGAAAAAATATTGACAATTTTATTTGTGTACAAAAGTATTATAATGCATCATTAAATACAGAAGAACGTTGAATAGACGATCCTTGGCCAGTAATGTTTCTAGCTTTGAAAAAATTTACTCAACAGAGACTGATGTTGCCTGATTGTTGCAGTAGCAAATACTGACTTGGGGGCAGAATCACCTCAGGAAAGTGTAGCAATTGCGGATATGTACCTTGAATGTGTTTCCAGACGGAGTCATATAATATGCTATATTGGATAGCAGAAGCGCAAAATCCTTTCGCTCAACATTCAGAGATTTTAAAACGTCATCGACAAGGCGAACAAGATGATCGACACTCCCCTCGCAAACTCTGCAGTTGATTGCGCAAGTTTCCTCTGGATTACCAAGAGTGACAACCAATGTGTTAAAGTACATCTGGCCATTTATTTCTCTTTTGTCTGTTAGGATGAACACCTTCTTTCCATGAACTTCTTGTTTGACCCGCAATACTTTGGCGTTCGCAAGATCAGACACTTTAAATCGAAGGATTGATTAAGAGGGCAAAAAATGAAATAGTAATTTCATATTAATCAATTTTAAGCTAAATTTTAAAAAGTTGCAGGTGGTTGCATTGCAAAAAGTTGCATTTAAGCAGAAAGTTGCATTTATGTTGCGGTTATAACTCACTTACAATACACTCCATGTAGGAGGAATTTTTGTTTTAGTACTTTAAATGCATTACAGAAAGTTGTTGCAAAAAGTTGCCTATGATGTATGGCTTATTATCAAAGTGTACCAGTATTGCGCTGCCATCTCTTAACAGAAACTCGTTCTACTTGAGGAGAATGAAAGCTCTTGTTGAATATAATTATTTACAGTATGTAAGTGAAATTTTTATAAAATGTGGGTTACCATTTTTTACCCCCAATTTCTTCAATTATTAAAGTTTTCAACTAACGCTCTTGCATGTTGACTTTCTAGTTGATATCAGCAGCATAAAAAAAATTATCCAAAAAGTGGAAACATTTCTATAAATTCTTCTTATTCCTAAGAGCCAGCTTCTTTTGGGACTCATTCATTTTATTTCTCAGAGTAAAAATATTCTTACAAGACCCCTAAGAGAATTATTAAGTTCGTTCAGAAGGTTAAATATATCCGTCACCGGTTGAATATTTCGAACACCACTATTTCATTGCTGAGCTTGCGTATAGCAAGCTTAGAAGTGAAATATTGGTGTCGGAAAGTGGTACTTCCTCAAGTACTTTTAGTGGCTTTCGCCGCTTGAATTTCCGAATCTTGTAGCGGTAGTCAGGTGAAAGCTTTCGTGGACAGGCAATAAACTCTTGCGGTCCCCGAACCATCGGTTGAAGACCACTTGTTTAGATTAGTTACAAAAGATAGTGCGTCACAAATCTATTTATACTTCTATCAGATCAATGACAGCTGATGAGTTCCTATTATCGTTAAATGAGATGTGATCAGCGGTTTTGACCACTGCGCTAGCAACCTGTGAGTTGTAGTTGGCGCAGATTCGATTTCTTTCAGGTGTATTCCTCTTTGGGTGTCAGTAAGATTTCCATCGTGTGTCTATTACTTTATATTGTATGTCTCGTGGCCAAATATGGCCCTTGCGACATAAAACCCCAAAAGACCAACCAACCAAACTGACATTGTTTCTTTCTGAAGTTTTTCATTACTAACCTTATGGATACCTGGATGTTAATTCTCATATCCATTTGAAGATGTTGACTGATTGAATGAATACCGAGGCTGTAGAAAGAAATAATTGTAATAAAACCTCGTCAAAACTTGGACAACTATAATCAACTGAATGTCTACCGGAATAGATTTTTTTCTCGAAATAAAAAGGCTTAACAAAAAGTTTAATATCTCAATCACCCTTGATCGTTGCATTCTAAAGGTATTTAATTTTGCAGCAAGCCCGCATGATTCAGAGAAGAAAAAAACTAATTTATTTTAATTCATTGCCAGATCCACGAAACTTATTTTCATACATAGACTAATGCCACCACGGCCACAAGGCTTGCGAGTCATCCAAGTCCACTAGTGGAACAAAGAAGTATGAGTCAGCTGGACTTGCAAGGGGAGGCTTCAATCATAATTGCTCATTATCATTAGTCACTTCATCTTGTTTATACCACTGACTACGGCTACATATATAACTGGCTCGATTATTATAACTTTCAAGGTATAACTGCTGTACCGGCCGTAGTCTAAAGGTTAAGGTAAAACGTTTTTTGTATTAATGTTTATTTCACTGTATATTTCACTGTTTCAGATACCATTATCTTCATCTGCAACGGCCGACTTTCATTGGATGGTTATGATAGTGTCAGTGATTTGTATTTATATGACTAGAAAAGATTAAATAAATACGATTTTACGACATTTTTTGTTTTTATTACTAAACTGGCCACTGCGTGGCTAGCCCGGCGTTGCACGTGCCAGTTGCTTTTGTGGGGGTTATTGGTTTGCTTCGCAAACCAAATGGGAATTCGTAGCCTATTGGATAACAACTATAACGGATTTCCATTTGGTTTGCGAAATATTAGACTATTGGATAACAGTCATGTGGTAACAGCCTCTTAGATATTTAATTGATAAATTATTTATTTAAAAAAAAATCAAACGTATAAGGCATGGTTTGCTTCTCAAACCAAATGATAATTCGTAGCATATTGGAATGAATTCCTAGCAAATTCCTATTTGGTTTGCTTCTCAAACCAAATTATAAATATCATGAACTATGGTTTGCTTCGCAAATTGGATAACAACCATAATGGAGTGGCCCGTGATTTCAAATAGGAATTCGGCGTGACGTCACAATCTCTTGCAAAAATATAAATATTTAATTGAAAAAAAATATTTATTAAAAGAAAATCAAACGTATAAGTTATCTAACTGGTGTCAAATTTTCCACAGATGACAAATCCGTTGAAATTTTCAATCTATCTTTAACGATCCCAATTTTACAAAAAAAGAACTTAATTGTTAAAGCGTCACGCGTCACAAATACCAGTCTAACTTTTTTTTTCTTTGCTTTCTTTCGCTGAAATTCTAAGTGAGTTGGAAATGTTATCTGTTTATTTTTGGAACACGAATGTTGGCGTGACGTCACATTCTCTCTTACAAAAATATAAAAGATATTCAATTTAAAAATTTTGTTTATTTAAAGAAAATCCTATTTTTAAGTATCGATCTAATGTGAAATTTTCCGCAGATTCCAAATCCGCTGAAAGTTTTACTCTGTCTTTAACGGTCTAGGAGATAGAAAAAAGAACTACATAACTAATGTTAAATCTTTGTTTTTTATCTTCTGCTGGAAAAGCAGAAAATAAAGCCCGAGCAAAGTGAAAATGAAAAAGGAAAAAATAAATTTTGAATCTGATCTTTTATCAGCTTAAGACATCTACTGTTGCCATTCCAAAAAAAAAAATATTTAAATTTTATTAATTTCATTTTAAAATGTTCTAGATTGAATTTTAAAATTCTCCGCGACCCTAAAATTGCAAAAAATTGGGACTACTTGTGTGCCAAATCCTATTACTGTAAGTGCCATTGATTCGTCAGGACTTTTTGTGCAAGAAACAGACAAACACTTCCATTTATAAAAGTAGAAATACTTTTCACCCCAGAATTTAACGTACGATTCATGTAGAACATTTAAATACTAGCAGAATATCACCTGGTGAAATGACCAACCCACGGTGAATAATCTTGACTTCACTTCCTATCAATATTTTTTATTTGTGGCACTCTTGCGCCATTGATAAGATATTTCCGAACTTTACAATAGTAACGAGAGGACAAATTAATTAGAAACGATACCGTCACTACAATGCGTAAAACCATCTGTCCATTGTCTCCAAGTGCTCATAAAGATCACGTTCCCTAAATCTTCACTCAGGCAATTTGTTGTCTTCGCAAATTTTTAAAAAAGTAGTATAATTATTAGTAATTTCATCGGAGAGCAAAATATGATTTACAATGATGTTATAATAAACTTGTATCAAAATATTTGTATTCTGATAATAGTTTAAAATTTGGAAATTAAAATTGTTTCTTTCGTCAAATTTATTACAGGTCTTTTATTGTTAGTACAAATATTTAAATCCAAATAATCAGCTTTAAAATGTGTGTATTATTTGTGAATTAAAAATAATTCTGGATAAACATGATGCATTACTGTGGCTATTAAAAACAGTCAATGTATATCTAACAGTCTATATATATGTCAAAGTTGGAGTTGATGTGTTAAACAAAAATTTATTTCATAGTAGAAAGGCTGGCAAATATTGATGAAAAATAAAAGACATTGGGATGAGCATAATTTGATTAAATATTTACAACCGTTGTAAATATAATTATGAAATGGTCAGTAATTTACTAAATGTTTAAATACCCAAAATTCGATCTTGTTCAAGTTTTCATCATCGTGTTAGTAGTGATTCAAATTAAAAAAGTGGTACGCTTGTAAAACTATCCTTAAATTAATAGGTTCATTTACTTTGGATACCGTTATCATTTCGGAATTTTAATACTGTTGTTATCATTGATGATCATGTACGATCCTCAGTTGTATTAAAAATAAAATGGAAGTATTTAGTGAAAATAAGACCAGTTTTGGTTAGGCTGGTAGTGCATTTAAAACAAAAAAAAAATCTTAGCACAAGAGCATATAAGGACATTTATAAAAAAAAGTATTTCAATAGTTAAGCATTTATAACTTTTTACGTATATTTAAACCTTCAAAAATGCGTTTTTCGTGGTTCACCACAAATTTATGAAGCACTAATATTATTATCAGTGTTGTAATTCAGATATGTACAAATTAAAACATCCTAAGTATAATTTAGAATTTATTGAGAGGTTGGGTATTATTTTTCCTTCCTTCCAAGCACTCCTTTCTCCAGTCTATCGGAATCAGGTCTTTTGTGTACTTCTCGATATAGTCGAATGGACAGTACCCGCTACATCCTGCTAACATCAGCACGTGTGGATCAGGTATATTCTCCTCTGGAACCGTTGAGTTGGAGAACAATAGCCTCACTGTGTATTCGTGTCCTTGCTTGTATAGTTCGAAGATTAAGCTGGCAGTGTATGGTGGTATTTTGTGGTTGAAGAGTCTCAGAGCTTGAAGTACGGCAGCGATATTACTTCCGTGCTGAAGATGTAGAGATAAATAGAATTACAGTAACGATTATGAAAAGTTTTTAACATTTTGAAAAACCCAAAACCCATATTAAACCCCTCTAATACGTCTACTCCAGGCCTCGGTATCAAACCACCTCTGGGTGGATGCGATCAGCGTCAGCTGGCGAGAATCGTTTCGCACGATAGGCGAGTAACACCACCTCAAATAACCAATAATCGCCATTCAATGCTGCTAACAATTATTTCAAACATCAGCACGAGGACTGTGATACGTTCCCTCAAATATATGGACTTCAGGAGCAGACCGCACAACTCGAGAAGGTTTGATAAATACTCTACACACAGCATTGCGCCTCACTTGGGCTCGGAAACACCATCACTGGACACTTACTTTGTGACTAGAAATGAGTCGTCTGGCCTGACTAGTCATAATTTTCAACTGTTTTGAGCAGATGGACGGATCCATGCGTGGATAAAACCCCATGAAGCCATGGATCAAGCATGTTAATTGGCACAGTTTGTCCTACTTAGGACCTCGTACCATAAAAACCGAATAACCAACCGACTCGAAGGCCAACAGGGGAATGTACAGGCTGGTGGTGGGTATCTTTAATGGTATGTGGCATATTTAGCTGGCGTTCAATGTGACACCTGGGTAAGTCTACAGACATATCTGACAGGTGAAAGCTATGTTTGTATAATTTCTGGCGAGTTACCTCTTTCATATTCTGCCCTCCTACTGATAATTTTGGCTTGTACCAACAGGAAAAAGGGCCTCTACACAATTCTAGGCACGCCAAATTGTGGTTTGGGGTCTTGCCATTCCACCTAAGTCACTAGATCTCAACATTATTGAACACATCTCGGATGTCATGCATCCACGCTGTGCACACAGAAATCCTACACATAGAATTGATCAGTATCAGGCTATGCAGGAAGTATGGTGCTCAATGACAGTAGAATACTTCCGCTAGCTCGTGGAGCTCCTTCGTTTTTCTGTAGTTTCATTCTCCCGTGAGAGGACGTACCAAGTTTTAGAATTTGTGCTGGCACTTTAGTGTGCATTCTTATAGAAAACTATTGCAGCATTAGTTTTTGAACTATAAATACTTACACCAGAATACAAGTAGACTTTCTTCATGTCTGTTGGGTACTGCATTTTAATTTTCATATTGTCTAGTATTCGACCAATTAGGGGTCCTACAAGGAGAAATATGGCATACAATTCATGATAAAATAAAATACTATTTTTGTAATCTTAAAAGTCGTTATTAAATTTTGTAAAGAGATATTATTTCAACCAACAAAAGTTCATTCAAAGGATTAATTTGAACTGTCAATCATATAGTTTTGTAGTCTCACCTGCTCTTAATCGTTGAATTACTTTGGATTTGAAGTGAAAGTAGTAGCACATGTCACCTTGAAGGGTCAGTTCATCCCATGTTTCTTGTGCCCAATCAGGAATGACGAGATTAAGCGTTTTCTAGGGATTGGGAAAAGAAGAGTAATTGTTCTATTAAGAAAAAAAATCTATTACCAAATACAACAGATTTAAATATTATAAGTAAATGTAAAGAGTAGTTTAAAGTAATGTCTCGCGTAAAGCGTGTCTCACAGAGCATATAACCTTATTTTGCATAAACATTGAAGACACTTATCGAAACTGCCTGTATTAAATTTAAAGGAAGGCAAGGAACACAACACATAAAATCGTAGTCACACAGAGATCTATGTCCCCAAATGCCATCGTATTTGCTATTGGACGCTGCTTAATAAAGTGTCTGTTGTCGGATTGTTGAATTTCATGGCGTCTTGTATGTGGCCTAGCTTGGCCAAATATAGGTCTTGTGTCATCACACCCAAAACCTAAAATAAGCCTAAAATAAACACACACACACGTATATATATATATATATATATATATATATATAAAGGCTACTTCTTTTTTCAATTTCCATTTGCGAGTTGTGTCGCTTTGTGACTTAAGCTTACAGCTGAATTCAAATAGGAATCGCAAGGGGTAAAGTGAAAAGCGCATACCAATAAGATGTGCCGGCATGTTTTGCGCATGTTGCTTTACCCCTTGACCTTCCTACTTGAACTCAGCTCAAGCATAACCTACAAAGAAAACAACAATCGCTGACAACAAAAAAAGTTTAAAAAATATTATAGCACATAGTGAACAGATGTTTTTTTAAATACACGAGTGCATTGGTTATATGAGTGAAGTATTCTAAAGAAAAACTGTATTTTTAACGGTATTAGCTTTTTGAACTGTATGGTCAACTTATGAGCGTTATGTTTGACGTTTTAAAGAAAGGTAGATAAACATTAAACGATTTTATAACAGAATATTGAAACAGTCATTAATATTTACAGACTACTTTAAACCAGCTGGAGTCGTAGTCAGAGGAAGATGTTGGCGACATCCACAGGTGGCCAAGAGGGAGCGTGCCTAACGTATTATGTAACTGAACTAGAACTTCCAATCCTTGTAGAGTTCATGGTATGATCCATAGCCAACATTTGTTTTGTTAAACAACAGCTATGTGAAGCTAATTTGTAACATATCACTGGAGCAGATTTCTCACATATTTTAAATAAAAATAGAAAAACAAATTTGAACTTTCGTCAATACGTTTCGCTAAAGTCTGACTCCTGCGAGTCACGGGGATTATAACAAGTCAATTAGTTAAATAAAGGGACTAGTGATAACGTTAACAAATTACTTCAACAACCGGTATATTTAGAGCAAGATGCTGGTTCTAAGTTAATCATTCGTTGCTAAAAGCGATAGCAGTGTTAATAAGTTGGCGGGAGAAAACGTACAACCGCGATCATCATTTATACTTTTGTGTTTGGCAACCTTTTCCTAACGAGCTTTCACACCTATTGACTGATCCAATGACACCTACCTTCTGTCAGAGTCGAACTATGATCGGAAATCTAGCTACGCTTAGAGGGAAAAAAAGGGGGGACTAGATGGTTACAAGTTTTGTGTTCACTAACTGGGTGTAATTAACAGGTGTTAGCATTCCTATAAAATGTTAACCGATGAGTCATTGCACAAACTTCCAGTCTTTCAACAATTCACTCAAGTGCCTTTCAATTACATACTTTGTAAAAGTAAATTGTGTAAGCATTGATTGAATTGGGTTTGATTTGGCGATTTATGGCTCAAGGCCCCAAAAGCGGAAGACTGCCCCAGTTTTTACGGACACAGAAATTTGGGGAGAAAAGGGGGTATTTGGGTTCTAAAGAATGTTACTCTACTAAAAACACGTTAGTGGCCGTTTGTCGTTAACTTTTCTAAATGCAGATTTAAAAGTAGAGATATGTGCATTTTTTAAGGAATTTAATTGAATCTTGAGTAAAGATGCATGCAGGGGACGCTCAATTTGTCGAGTGATCTGGTGCCAAATCCAATAACCTGTATTTTTTCGTTTATTAGCTGTCTGTCTGGCTACCACTAGAAATTGGCAACTAATTTCCGCACTGCCGACAGTAAATGTGGTATATAGTTTACCTTAATGCAAATTTGCACTTAAGCTTATAAATATCAAACATGTGCGTATTAAAGTTATATATAATCTGTTTTCTTATGCGCCATAAATACTAGTTTTTATTACTGCAATTGCACTATGTTGCTTTGATTAAAGAACGATATTTTAATCAAATATAGAATGTAGATATAATTTAATTACAAAATGCATGAGTTAAAACTTTTTAAATGCCTTAACAGAACTTACCTGAACAAATAACGTTTTGTACAAGCTACCAGCATGGTCGTAATTAATGATTCGTAAGCCACTTTTGTTAGCCCAGAATTCATAGTGATGCTAAAGGAAAGACAAATATTGTAGTATTCAGGTGATATAAACATATTTACATGTGTACAAGATATAAAAAAGAGCGTATCTTATGATACACACATCTGAAAATTAAGGATAATACACAATTCTTATGAAGCAAGGTTAAATGATCGTAATCCAGTAGAGTATGCTTTGCTCGACCACTGGTTGGTAGTTGAATTTACGTAACACTGGAGCAGCATATAGGGGTATTGGCAAAAGTCAGGAATCCATCTCGAAGAAAAGAGGACAACAATTTTCATCGACCTTATAGTAAAATTGCGTTTGTGGCCGGAACCTCTGTCGTAAGATCTCGGAGTGGTAAATAGCATGGGCTTAAAAATTGACTTACCCGATTGGTTATAGATGTGCAGAGTAATATATTTGATCACGGTGAATAATAACTTTAGGAAATTAATATTTTAGGACTTCTGCTTTGTCCTACTACCACATGATATATCTTCAAACCAGAAAGAAATAACATAAAGTTATGATCAGATGCTCCCTCTATTTCATTAGAAGGTCGATATAATTTTGAACCACAGTAGATTACGAGGTCGTTATCTGGCTGTGTAGCCCATTGGAGCAGCAGCATGCGACAAACAAGCCACATGAGCATGCCTACTCCGTTTCTGGTGAGAAACAATTTCCTCACGCATGCGTACAGATAAACTAATACTGCAGGACTCATGTTGGACCAATGTGAGAATTGCCTTAGTATGCCCTCGTAGACGCCGCATTGCTGCACCCCACCAAGGACCGCACTGTTGCAAAAACATGCACTTCTACGGGAATGTGATTCTTTGCCACAGGAACGCATTAAAGGACAGCTTTAGGTAAGGCATAGCTGCACGTTGCGTCATGCATTATGACCAGAGGATAGCACCAATTCCTACGAGGTTGCTTTTAACAGAGGAAAAAAAAATTCACAATAACTAAAAAACTACATTGTGTTCGCCTAAGCATTTTTTTTGTTCATTTCCTTGGTTTCCATTGCACCACAAGGCATGTGGGTGTTCGTGTTCCATCAGACGAAAATTTGTTGATCTGTTCACCTAGAAAATTTGTCAATCATCTCCAATTTGCGGGGTTTGCCGTCTTTTACTCGGTACTAAAATCCCTACTAATCCAAGTGACACAAGATCCAAATTGTAAGCACTTCCTCTATATGGTTGAACAGCTAAAATTTACCGTGGTGTTAGTCACTTTTTCAAAAGAGAGACTAAGACACGGAAACCAGATATAATATAACCAAATTTAACTATGTATATTTCGTTCCAGATGAGGGCCCTGCATGAGCCAAATTTGAAAATTCGAACTGTTTTCTGTCTGAACACACTTGGACATCGGATTTAACTGAAAACGTGAATTAAGTAATATCTTTTCAACGGCCAATCGATGGCAGTTGAAGTTCTGTATATATTTTTTTCGAAATAGTGACTTACACAACTGTAACTTTAATCCATACCTATATCGAAGACAAAACATGGTACCTCTATATTTGATGAGACCACAGTAGCCCAGTTGGAAATGTAGAAGATTTTCAACCGGAGTTTGAAATTCGATCGAACCAAAAACGTCGTGTACGTGGGGACTGGAACACGTTATATACAACTAGCCACTGCGTGGCTAGCCCGGCATAGCCCGTGCTAGTTGCTACTGTGGGGTTATTGGTTTGGTTATTTTGTAAGGTTATTGGTTACGAATTCCCATTTGTTTTGCGAATTTGTAGCCTCTTGGATAACAGCCATAACGGAGTTGCGCGTGGTGTTATTTTGCTTCGCAAACCAAAATATATAAATATTTAATCGATAAATTAAAAAAAAAAAGAAAATCAAACTTATAAGAAATATATCTAGTGTAAAATTTTCCGCAGATTTCAAATCCGTTTAAATTTTTATTCCATCTTTAACGATCGCTCAGATCGAAAAAAGCACTGAAGAACGCCAGTGATAACTTTAATAATTTCTTTTGTTTCACTCGAATCCGTTTCTCAGGAAATCAAAATGAATGAATCTCGAATTAAACGAAGGTCATTCGAATCTGTTCGCTCCCATTCAAGACGGAAGGTGAAAAAAAAACTTGTCATGGTGCCAAAGGCTGATTTCCATAGTGACGTGAGGGAGTAAAGTTTAAATTTTGATGTTTCTTCATTTCCCGAAAGAAGAAAGAACGGTGAAAAAAGCTACTAAATTCATTTTAAAATGTTCTAGATTGAATTTTAAAATTCGACGCGACACAAAAATTGCAAAAAATTTGGATTACCTGTGCGCGAACTCTCATTACTGTAAGTGCCATAGATTCGTCAGGACTTAGCGGGCAAGAAACAAACAAACAAACACTTACTTTTATAATAGTAGACAAGAGAGGGGGAAGTATTGTACAGAGCTATTAAATACGAAAAATTCAAAACACATATCCATATTTCTTAACTCTACTCACCTTATATTTTTCAATAAAGGCCATTCCTTCTGGAGTCGTAACCATTCTCTTTTTCTCAAGATCTGAAGTCGGGCAATTGGGAGTCGACTGCAAATACTGAAGAAAAAATTGTGATTTGGGATGTTAGGGAACGAATAATTCCACAGATGAAGCCAATGTGTGTGTGTGAATTCGTATAATTAATTCCATTTTTACATCTAACAAACTTCTGAAAGTAGAATTTGCGAGGATATTTATTTTTACAATCATTGAACGATAAATATGCAAATATTAAAGAGTATAAAACTTGTTTTATTGCTATTTTTTATTCTGTTGTAGGTATTCAGATACATCCCTCATATTGTTCAGCAAACTATGCTTTTTAGGTTTTTAAATGTATTACAAAATTAGTTAGAAAATAATAGTATTCATTACACTGGTGTGACGAAGTCTGTGGCGAGGGAAGAAAAAAACAAGCATTCGTCGGAGAAACTGCCAAGAGGTCAAGCCAGACGCTGAGAGGTCACGCCGCGTATGAACTCAGACCGCTAGACCGCGAGAGTTAACGAGCTGGCGTTGGTTCGAGGGATTGAATTTCGACCGAGACGGAGCGAAGGATCTTTGTCGCGATGCCGACGAGACACCGGGGGCAGTAGTTCATTTCCGCTGCTTCCACATCATCACAAGAACCCGCGGATGCTTTTTGTTCGGGCCACCGTCCGCTCATGAAGCTACCGGCAAAAGAGAAAAATCAACCGATTTTGAACAGCCAACCGCGAGACGACAAGTGTGTCGAATGAAAGAGAGGGGGGCCAACAACCCCCTGGAACTTTCGGAGTCGAGGGAGGTTTTTGGAAGAAGAGAGGAGGGAACCGAGTGATCAAACTGATCCGGCTGAAGTTAAACCGTTCTCGGTTTTTTGGTCCGATACCCCGTCTCTGGAGACGTGTCGAGTCGCGACAACTGTTCGTGGACTCAGAACGGATTGCCCAAACTGGGATTCCGTCTATCAGACGCGAAAAGAGCTCAAGCCTGAGCTGCTACTGTGCTGCATTGCACTACCTATCGAACGGATTGCCCAAACTGGGATTTTGTCTATTAGACGGGAGAAAAGCTCGACCCGGAGCTGCCGTTTGCTGACTTCGTACACGCGTGCGAGAACTTTTGGAGAAGCTCACCCGAGCTAGAAAACATTTACTCAACCGAGTACCGTCTGGAGAAGGGTTCACCCGAGTCGGATAATCCAAATCGGAGTTCTGCGAAAAGGACAATTTACCATTTCGGTAGAGACTCTACCAGTCTGTAAAACGCCACCTACCAAATTCCGTCAAGGTTATTTCTTAAGTGTTAATAAACACATATTAATCAAGACCATTGCGAACATTCTTATGTAGTAGATGACGCTTCCATCCCTAAGACGTCACACTGGTAAACAAAGTTTTTGTCTCTTGGATGCTGAGTACTGTTTCTTATGTATTTTGTTATGCTGATTCTGGATCCATTGGGCACCAGTTTTCCGCAATTGCATTTTCCATTGTTGCGTGTTAGCCTAACCAGCCTTAATACTTTAATCTTGAAAATCAACATTTTTAGCCCAATAATGGAAATTATGACCATTAAAACTTGCTTCATCTGAATAAATATTGTGGAATAGTACATCCTGACCAACCTGTCCAAGTTATGCTCCACAACCAACGCGCATCGCACTGCGCATGACTGCAAGCCTGTGCAGATTAAGAGAGAAATGAGTTAGTGTACTTCCGGTCGCCATTGTTGCTGGTCGTGCTATTTTATCTAGACGCTTGTGTAGAATAAGCTTCCATTTCTCACTTGATTGCCTTTCAGTTCAGCTTTTGTGATTTTTGGTGATCTTCTTTCTGAAAATGCCTTGAAATTGTTTGAATTATCCTGACAATTTCTGTTATGTTTGTGGAGAGCTCACTTTTAAATCGCAAAGAAAAAAATTAACGTCATTGATTTGCAAAAGTTAAGAACTATATTTTTGTCGCAAGATCAGAGAACAGAACAAGTCTTGGGTTCCACATATATGTTGTTCGTCCTGCGCTACTTTGCTTGCAAATTGGTTAAGAAATAAGCCCCGCCACAAGGCCTTCACCGTTCCCATGGTATGAAGAGAGCCAAAGGATCCCTTGTCCTACTACTATTGCTGCATTAACAAAATCACAGGAATTTCAAGTAAGTTGAAAAATTCTGTACAGTATCCCAACATACCCTCAGCCATTAGGCCGGTCTCTCACAGCTAAGAGCTACTCATTCCAGAACCCCCGGAATCATGGAGTCTGGACACGGTGAAGGAGGATCATGTTCATGTTGAGGGGGTGGATATGCCCGATGATGAGAACGATCCAGACTTCACAAAAAGTTCCTCAGAGCCACACATATTGAGCCAGGCTGACCTTAACGATTTAGTTCCTGATCTGAACCTATCAAAATCCCAATCAGAGCTTCTAGCATCAAGGTTTAAAGGCTGGAACTTGTTAAGAGAAAAAACCACAATCTGTTCATTCCGACGGCAACAAAGAGAATTTGAACACCTTTTTACAAAGGAAGACGACCTAGTTTATTGCAATGATATCGACGCTGTACGTTGCTTTGGGGCATCAGTATAATACCCTGGAGTGGAGGTTATTCATTGATTCCTCTAAAAACCATCTTGAAAGCAGTAATTTTGCACAATGTTTTCGAAAACCCCTACATTCCCATAGCTTACGGGGCCCACGTGAAGGAGACATATGAAAACATAAAAGTTTTATTACGGATGGTTCAGTATTAAAGACATGCCTGGCACCTTTACGGATATTTGAAAGTCATTTCCTTTGTACTCTGTTTTCAACTAGGACGTACCAAATTTTGCTGTTTCTTGTGCCAGTGGGACAGCAGAGATAGACAAAACCATTAAGTAAAAAAAATGGCCACTATGAAGATAGCTCGGTTCGGGAACCAAAAATAACGTCAGTCAGCCCCTGGTGAATCCCCAGAAAGTCTACCTGCCACCTTTACACGTCACATAATTGGGATTGATATAAAATTTTATTAAAGGAATGGACAGAAACGGCGATGGTTTTAGCTTTTCAAAAAAACAAATTTCCAAGCTAAAACAAGGGAGGCATATCCGTTGGCCCTCAAATTTGAAGATTAATGAACAATCCTGAGTTTGATGCCACTCTAAATGAAAAAGTAACACCTGTATGGGTGTCATTAAAGAAAGTAGCGGCGAACTTTTTTGGAAATAATAAGGCGGACAACTATAAGGACTTTGTGGAAGAATTACTTCAGAACTAGTAAGCTTTAGGTTGCAATATGACACTGAAGATACATTTTCTACATTCACCTTTAGATTTTTTTTTCCCGGTGAAGAAGAGAACCTAGGTGACGTCAGCGATTCCGCTATGACATATCCATCATGGAATCGCGTTATCAAGGCAAGCGGAGCTCAAACATGCTGCTCGATTACTGTTGGACATTAAAAATAGATATTCCTGCTGAATAGATATTTCTTGAACACATTACCCGCATTCCTCAAAACACATTTTTTGAACTGCCAATAATATTAGAATTTAATCTATTTTAAGCTGTAAGCGCAAAAAATATACGTTTTTCAAAATTTCAAACGCGTGTTACTCAAAAAGTATGCCTGACACACAAATTTGGAAACCAGGTTCAGAATCAGTGTGGAAAATACTATAATAATGATCCTATTTGATCAGAGACACGAAAAAAGTGAAATTTTGTTTACCAGTGTTATTAGTTCAAAAACCATTTAACCCTCACAAGATTTTTGTGCAGTGTAATATTTTTGTCACAATGTACATAATGAGTCGCTAACCACATCTATTGGCTGAAACAATCCTAATATTATATTGGTCAAGATAGTAACAAAACTGTTAAGAAGACACTCAAGAAAGACTGCATAGTGCTGAGAGGATTTAAACTTCAGTATTACCAGATACAGCTTTGTCCATAGAAAAAAAAGCTTAAAAAATACAATGACTTTTTAAATTTAAAAAATAATTATGATTATTAATATATTAATTATTATGTTATTAAGATTATACATGCGTCTAAATTCGACACTGCATATTTTAGAATTATTTTGATTCAATTATACTATTCAATTCTACTAAATTTCAATGCCACTATGTGCATTTCGACACTATCATCCAATAATAAGTGAATGGATTATGATAAATGTTTTCTTAGTATGTTTTAACAGACATTATTGTACACAGTATTATTTGTCCAACACTTGCCTAATTACCTTATCTTTAGGCTCCATATTGTACTCTACCGGTATAGGTTGCCAGTACAAGTTTTCATGAATCATTTTATCTCGATGAGGAGGATACATTCCCGCTAGAAGTGAATATGCTCCATAAAGGCATCTTTCAGCACCAGAACTTAAGCAATGCACCTACAAATTACAACACATTCATATATTGTTTTACGGGGATTTTAGAAACGTGTAATAGGTTTATAACAAAACAATTTCTTGTAACTAGCAGAATAACCCGTCGTTGCTCGGGTTTAAAATTTGACCTCGACAGCTAAAATGTGACCGCGACATTTTCCTGGGTTAACTCAAATAGAAGCGGCTCAATCCCATGATAGTACTTTACGCAAGTCCAACTTGATTGGCTAGTTTCACGGGCTTGGCTTCACTTGGATATCTCGCCAATCTGATTGTTGCAGTAACCATTTGATTTTGAATATGCGCGTTGTTTCGTAGAATTACAAATACAATACATACACTAGCGCCTCAGCGTACAGCGTAAGTGTCCGACAAGTTGACTCTGATTGGCTCCTCATATATGTGTTGTATGGTTGTATTTCTCGCAAACTTATACTAAGGGTAATTATACTTTTAAAGAGCTTTATTTCCGTCAAGCAACGATGGCCTAATGGCTAAAGTCACCTACCTTCAGATTGGCGTCGGGAGCGGAGGATGACTCTACGGGTTCGAATCCAACATGCGGGAAATATTTTAGATCCTCCAAATTATTTAAAAAAAATTCCAATTTAATTCCTTTTGAGTCTAAATTACTTTTCCTAATTTTTAATACCCTTTTTTTATTTTTCCAAGCTTCCTTTGATTTTACATAAATAATCTAAGAACCACTCCTGAACTCACTACCAGCTGATATTTTCCCGCCCCTCTGCCGTCCCCTTTGCTTTTGGATGATGGTGTCGTATCCACCCCCTGGCTTAGGACCATTCTGATGTAACAAAAAGCATACATAAAACACTAACTTGTGTAATTATTAACTTATATAATAAAAGGATACAATTTTCGGCTCCCACCTCTACCCACCCATAGCCATGGATCTGAAAAGAAAAGAAGAAAGCAGAAAGGAAGAGATAAATTGAAAACAGAAAAATTCTCATGACATACGTATCTAGGTACGTAGTAGTCATGTGATCCGATTAGCCAATCAAGTTGGACTTGTGTAAAGTACTATCATGGGATTGAGGCGCCTGTACTCAAATACACAAACCCTGTATAATGTGTTTCCTTGTCCATGTCCATTTATTTCAGGAAAACAAACTTTAGATTTTAAAATGGGGGCTGAAGGGTCACTTTTAGGACTACCTGTGTGCCAATATTCATGGCTACAGATGGGTCTGAAGGCAGGAAATAAATAGCCTATGTTTTCCGTAGTGTTCTCCGTTGTAGTTTCCGTAGTTTTCCGTAGTAGAAGCACAAAATGTGGTGTGGATTGGTCAAACGGAGTAGATTTGTGTAGAGAATATACACACATCCTTATATATGTAAACTTGCCACTACGTGGCCAGCACGGCGTTGCCCGTGACACTTCTTTTCGTGGGGTCAGGTGTGACCACTGCTCGTTAACCCCCGGTGATTGCTACGAATTCCAATTTGGTGTGCTGGGCAAACTAAATGGGAATTGGTAGGCTGTTGGATAACAACCATCATGGCGTTGCCTGTGGTGTTGATTTACTTTGCAAACCAAATGGAAATTCATAGCCTATTGGAATGAATATTGGATAGAAAAAAGGACTAAATAACTCCAGTTAAAAGTTTATTTGTTTTTTATCGTCTGCTAGAAAATCATTCCTCCGCGCAAAATGAAAACGGAACGAAAAAAATAAATTTAGAATCCGTGATCTTCTATGCTGTGTTGCATTCAATAATAATTAAATTTCATAAAACTCATTTTAAAATGACGTAGATTGAATTTTAAAATTCGCCAAGACCCAAAAATTGCAAAAAATTTGGACTACCTGTGTGCCAAATCCTATTACCGTAAGTGCCATATATTCGTCAGGACTTTGCGTACAGAAAACAAACAAACAAACAGACAGACAAACACTTATTTTTATAACTGTAGAGATATAGATAGATTAACTTACTTCTCTAGGACTTGAGGTAATAAAGTCGTGATAGCGCTTGCGCAAGTACTCGCCCAATGCATAGTGCTGCAATCTGCCAAGCTGAAAAGCGCAATTGAAATCATTAAATTTTCATTCAGTTTGTGTCAATGTGAACTAGCATCGTGCCCGATAATTTTATAAACCTTCACTACTAACAGCATATAAAAATCACAAGGATTCTGGAGGGGGAGTAACATTGTACTGGAGTAACGAAAACGGGTTATTGGCGACAGCAATGATCAATCCCGAAAGGGCAGATTCAAGTACAACACCTCGCACTTTTGAACTACGGTTAGATGACGAGTTCAACACCTGACTCCCTGAACTTTCACACCACACTAACGTGAAGACATTTGATTTCACGACAGATTTTACGTGCATCAGTTCTCCACGAAAACGGAGTCTAAGGCCCGGTGCACACATCCGGTTTTTCAACGTGCGGCGCCGCTGCCGCAACGCAAGTGCAGTCTGAGATACATTGGATCCAATGGAGCAGTGCAGACATGCCTCCAGCGCCGCTGGGGCGACGCACGTCCAACTTGTGTGCAATTTGTACCGCAGTTCCCCTCGGCGCCGCACACGAGTCTTCGTTCTGAAGTACCGTGTTTTCATAAACAAATGGAATGTAAATAATAATTAATAAATTGTTGTATCCAGTATAATGTCTATTTTGTTTCAAAATATCTATATTTATAATTCTCTTACGTGGCACTCAAAAAGACGTTATTTGTTATCGCGTTTTGTCAACACTGTACGATTGTTTGTTTACCACGTAGCCTCGCGTCTCAAAATTGATTTTATAGCGTTATCGGATAAAATTTTATTGAAAAAAAAATAATTTTAGTCGATCTGTTGCAGCTTATAATTAGAAATCAAAGAAGGCGGAGGATCTTTCCAGGGCCATTTAATAAAAGGTCCTTTTTAAGGCCAACCATTATAGTTCAACAAGACGCTTGCACAACAACTTTCGACAGCAAACTCAATAAAAAAGTGTGGGTGGCTCGAGTGCTGGGGAAATGTACACACAAACAACATGCTGGGTATTCAATTTCCAAAGCAGCGCTCACATTTCAGAGTCAAAATTTGCTCAAAGTTTTCATTTGAATTCTAATTTTAGAGGTACTGGATATATATTTTCTGTAATGCAGCAAATTTACAGTTGAAAAACGTTTTTTTGGAATATCATATTTTGTAAACAATCCCTTCTGCTAGGACACATGTCTTCATTGAGCGAGCGAAGCGAGCATACGTTCGTGCATCGAACCAATGAGGATTGCGAATCAATCCTCTAGGGGTTGGCGAGCGTTAGCGAGCAGGGGGCGGGCCCCCTAGTATTTTTTTAAACCAAGTAAGCGAAATTAACAAGTTTTTTCTTCGATATAATATTTATCGCAAATGGCTCGAAAAGAGTTTGTGCGTCATTTCACAATTATGTGTGCATAGTTGGGCTTCGGTGCCGCAGTGGCGCCGCACGTTGAAAAACCAGATGTGTGAACCGGGCCTCAGATCCAATTGAGTAGTACGCACATACCTCCGGCGACGCACGTCCAACTTGCATGCAAATTGTATCGCATTTCCCCTCGGCGCCGCACACGTTTCTCCGGACTCGAGTACCTTGTTTTCATAAATAAATCGAATATAAATAATAATTAACAAATGGTTGTATCCAGTAACGTCTTTGTTTGAAAATATACTTTTTGTTCACCAAGTAAGCGAAATAAACTCGTTTTCTTAGATAGAATATTTATCGCAAATGGCGCGAAATGAGTACTTACGTCTTTTCGCGGTTATGTGTGCACAGTTGGGCTTCGGTGCCGCAGCTGCGTCACACGTTGAAAAACCGGATGTGTGCACTGGACTTTATCCGTTACTCTTCCGACCAGGCTAACACGGTCCCAACGAACTGAAGGAAAACATTTTGGTTCTTATTTGGAACATTGATGTCAATGCGTTGCAACGAGTGTCTCAAAATATACAGCGACTTGCACACAGGTGCATTGACGTTCAAGGAGATCATTTTCAACCATCTTTTGTAAAAGCTGGGTGGGATACCATTGATGTTCCAAATGATGGAATACCGAGTAAAGATACGCTATATCAACTTATTCAACAATTTGTTGCATTATTAGAAGTGAATGAACGAGACTCTTGGTTCCAACAGGACGTTGCAACCTGCTATTACAAGTTATGATACCATGGGCATTCTTCAAGATTTTTTTTTTGGCGATCGACTCATCTAAGAAACTTTTTGCCACCTCGTTCCCTGATCTGCGCATCCCTGACTTTTTTCTGTATGGATAGTTAAAGAATAAAGTTTATCAAGATAATCACCATACAATAGCTGATCTGAAAATTGTCATTACTCAAAGGATACAAAAAGTCACTCCCAGCATCTTGAAACGAGTTTCTAAAAATATGCGCAAACGACTTCAGCTTTGCCTCTAAGAAAAGGGCGAAAATTTTGAACACTTATTATAAATGTAAGTCCAATTTTTTTCCTACGTTATGTTAAAAGTGCTTTTCACCATTACCATTAAAATAATTGTTTTAAAGTTTGTTGTTTTTGTATAATAAATTCACGAATCGTGAGTACGGGAAAGTAGTAAAAAGTATCGTACCCATTTAAACAATGAAATTTCATGAAAGATTCAGTATTTTTGGCGATATATGAATAGGTTTGATTTGACAATATACAAGCTACACTTTGCAACCGGAACCCAGAGACAAAAATACATTTATTGCGAACATTTTTGAAAAATGAAACTGATTCAGATATTCTTAAAAGCTGGTTTAACGTAGACGTCCGAAAATGTTTTTCAGAGAATCCGTAACTCGTACGGCGTAACATGCATCTGCGAATAAGGCATATAGTTTTATGTCACTCTGGACAGATTAGGATAAGAATGTTTTTGCCAGAGCCGTTAATATTTCCTACCTTGAACAGCATCGCTCTCTTTCTCCACCTGTTTCATTTCTAAATATTGTAAATTGAATGGACTTTCACGTACGTCTTGTTAGTGACTTTGAGTATTTTTATCTTTTCCTGACTTAGAACACACACACACAGCAGAGGGTTTGGATTTCGACATGAACCAGATAACTTTAAAATTGTGACTTGAAACTGAAATTGTGTCGATGTAGGACAAAATTGTGGAAAAAATTACAAATATTATAGCATTTCGCATTTCTATATACACTACTGTGATTAAAAATATCCCGAATGCTTCCTTTAAAATACATATATAGTAGATATCGTCTGCTAACTTTTATTAAATATTTTTGCGACTTATAAAAACATGTGGCAACAATCAGGGATTTATTTAATTTTATCGTCTGAAAATAAATTTGTTTTTAATAAGAGAAGAATTTTCATTTTGTTGATTTTCCAAAATGTCGAATGTAATTCGACACATACAACATGCATTCAATTTTGTTTTCGCAATAGAATTTCTACTACTAACACATTTGAGATGTTGCAAAAAGCTTTTAAAGACGACTGTTTATCAAAAACAACAGTATTTGTTTGGTATAAAAAGTTTAAAGAAGGTTGAGAATCCGTCGTAGATGATTCGCGATCTCGTAGATCATCCACTTCTACAAATGAACAACATGTCTATCAGATCAGAGAATCGGCGCTTAGTGATCGTCGTTTAACAATAAGAGACATTATTGAACAAGTTATGTCATTCGTTGAAACTACAAGTCGAAAACGACCTGAATTGTGACGAGATAACTCATGGATTTTGCATCACAATAACGCGCCTTCTCGCAATGATATTATTATTCGTGATTTTTTGACAAAATATTCAACAAATACGGCTACTCAAGCTCCGTAATCACCTCATATGTGACTTTGTCTATTTCCGATGAAACTCCCTCTTCGTGGTCACCGTTTTGATTCCATTGATGCAATAAAAGAAATTTGGATATGAACCCTGAAGGGATTTCACAAAAACCTCTTTAAGGCATGTTTTGAGGATTGTAAAAAACGGTGGCAGAAGTGCATGGAAGTTGGAGGAGTTATTTGAATTAGATGTAATAAATTTTAAAGAATGAATTGATACCTTTTGTTTGACTACAGCATTCCAGGTACTTTTTGATCACAGTAGTATATCAGGGGCCGTGGGAGCGTGGGTTCCGAGTTCGAAATATGGTTCAACCAAAGACCGTCGCGTGCGGGGGGATTGGTGCATGTTAAAACTCCCGTGGTCTCAACTGCCTTTGTTTTGGAAGTTTGGACAGTGCGGTTTCAGCTCAGGGGCCAACTTCGTCTTCTGATTGAGGAGCAAAATTAAGAGGTTTTGTCCTCAGATATTTCCCTGTAGGGTCGATCACCGACCTTCGCTAATAGCCCATTGTTTTGCTTCAATCAATTCAACTACCAACTCAGCTGCCTCTATATATTTCCCTAATGTATGTGGCACAGAAATCGTCGTTGTTTTTTAGAATTGAATAGTATCCACGGATCTAAACAATGCAAAATTTATCATTTTCCAATTTTGCAGCTTTGTTTAAATATTCATGATTTGGGCTGTGGAGCTGCATAGCATGCGTAGAACTACACGGAAGATCTCTCCACTCAAATGCAAATCATCATTTTGATGAGTGAAAGCAATGAGAAGTCTGGAAGATAGAAATCAGGACAGCATAGAAAATATGAGCAAAAATAGTTTATCGTCAAAGAATGCCGAAAAGATTTTGAACAAAGAACTAGATGAAAACGAAGATTACAATCTAATTGGGATAACACATAAAGGTGTTCCCTATGCCATGCATTTTGTTGGAAACAAGAATTAACAAAATTAAAAGAAAGCGAAATGCTGTTACATTCTTTTTTATATATTTTAAATAATTTAGAAGTTAATCCATTTAAGGTTAATAAGGATATTCATTATAAATGGATGGAAATAAGATAAAATGTGAGCAACGACATTTTGCCATCAAAAAATAAAAGCAATTAAAAAAAGTATAGAGCAGATGCGATGTGCATTTCTGTCAGTTTATATAATTCCATTTACGGAGAAATACAGTATAAAAAAATACTCAAAATTTTAAAACTTAAAAAGTTAAGCTACTCACTGTCGCATATGGTGAACAAACTATCAGATATTGACATTATGTGTATGTTATGCACATACACATATATCCCTCTAAAATTTAGTAAAACAATAAATCAGGCATGATTCATGAAGTTCGTTACTGGTAGACTCATTATTTTTAAACATGATACTTTGGGGAGTTGTCTTCGTTTTCTGAAATGGATGGATTAAAATTGCGTTAATTTACTTCAAGCATAGGCCTTATAATGACAGAGCATGTGAGAGAAGTCGCTGTCTTAAGATCTCGAAGGGTAAATCTTGTGGGTTTACGAATCGTCTTAGACTACTGGTTATCGAAACTCATTTTTTTTATCACGGTAGATAAACACTTTAAGCGTTCAATAATTTAAGATTCGTGCTTTTTTCCACAAGCATGGGACATACCTTTAAACTGAGCGACCGTAAGAATTAGCATAAAACTGCGCGTACATGCTCTGTCTATTTCATTAGAAGGTCTCAGTCTTCAGGGACATCGATGTATCAATTCGGAATTAATTTGAAATTTTTATTGGCAATGTGCTGAAATCGTGTTCAAAAAACCAGTCAAGTTACGTCACGTTCGGAATACGTACAAGAAACTCGTCCCACCACCTACATTTAACTTGAAAGCAATTGCAAGCACGATATTGGATTAAATTCAGAAATACAAATACAAATACAAATATTGACGACCAGCTACAGGCTCGAGCCCAACAAGGCTGGTCCTTTGTTTATGAATTCCCCAATTCCTACAGACTATCCAATTGTATCTTAAATTCATACACTCCCTTTGAATGAACTATATTTTCTGGCAACGCGTTCCAACTGTCTATTACCCTATTAAAGTAGTGACCAACCGGTATAGTGGTTAAGGTGTTAGCCTCTAGATCGGAAGGTTCCTGGTTCGAATCCGGGTCCGGGCATGGATGTTTGTAAACGTATGGTGCAGAGGCGGCTGGTGCACCTTAAATCTGTCGTGGCCGAAAATCCTCACGTTGGGTTGGCGTGGAAGTTTGGAGAGTGGGGTGCCAGCTCAGGTGTTGCTTCGTCATCTGACCGTGGTTCAAAATTACGAGGTGTTGTCCTCGAATCTTTCCCTTAAGGGACTGATCCCGGACCGTCGTCAATAGCCCGTTGTGTTGCTTTAGTACGACGTTAACTAAAAAATTACCAATTACCAATTACCTATTAAAGTAGTAGTTTTTCCTTAAATCCCGATTAAAATGTGTCTTATTCAATTTAAACCCATGGCCCCTTGTTCTGTTATCCCTATTAAAATTAAGCCCTCTGTGTCCCCTTGTTTTACAAACTTGAAAAGCTGAATCAAAATCCCCCTCCTTCTTCTTCTTTCCAGTGTATACATGTTTAGCTTACTTAAACGTTCATTATAGTCGAAATTTGCTAGCCCCTAACGCTTTTCGCTTGTGTTTGGAAAGTAGAGTACACACTTACCTTTGAAAGCTGCCCTAGACCTTCTCTCCATAGCGATTTTGGATTAGGATCAGTTGGGTAAATTTTGAACGGTGATCGGTGGCCATGACGAAATAACTGTAATGTTTAAAAATATAGAAAATTATCAAAAGGAGAAATGTGACTTTAATTAAGTACACTGACGTTCAAAATTAAGGACACAAACATAAAATCTGTGAGACGATTATTGAGATTATTTGAGGTAACGTCGTACAATGACTCTTCCTACACCATCCCAAACATGTTCTATAGGATTGAGATCCGGAGACTTCGGGGGCCATTTCATACGGCGAATATCCTCTTCAGGAAAATCATCAACAATGGAGCTCTATGTGGCCGCGCATAATCGTCCATAAACAAGAAGTCCGGGCCTGCAGCACCCGGGAACAACCTCACATAGGGTGCAAGGACCTCATCCCTATAGCACTGTGTGGCAACACTGCCCTTATCAAAGGCGTGCAGTGGTGTACGACTGCCCTAGATGCCGCCCCAGACAAGGATTCCTCTGCCGAATTGGTCGATTTCCATTACGTTGTAGGGATGATAGTGAGCTCCACCTTCTCACCAGATGAAGATTCACCGAGAATCACTTTGTGTGCTGAATCTCGACTCATCAGTGAAAAGAACCCGCCTCCTTTCTTTGTGTGTCCAAGAATAGTGCGGTCGGCTCCACGACAGTTGGGCTCTCCTGTGTAATGCGCTCAAAGGTAGACACACCACTGGAAGCCGGGAGTGAAGGGCCCTCTCTGCTACTCGTCTGTATACTGTTTGACTGGAAACTCTTTTTCCAGACGCAACAGCAAGGTCACAGGAAAGCCCTGTAGCCGTTGTCTGCCATGTCGTCGTAATGCCAAGTGGCAATCCCGTGCAGGTGTCGTCGCTCTAGTTCGGCCTTGCCCGGGCATCCTGGTGATAGTACCACTTGTTTGGAATTGATTCCACAACCTTAATACCACTTTTGGTGCCACTTGTAACCATCGAGTCATCTCTGCTTGACACTGCCCAGCTTCAAGCCTGAGATCGGCTCTCCATCTCATTGAATCATCTAAACGATGATGAGAACTCATTCTCACTGCAAACAGTCAAACTTGTGAGTTTTAACGCAATATTCCCAAAGCTGCAAGAAAAAGTCCCAGATGCTTAAACAGTCAAATACCACGTTGTTCTACAAAACTAACACCAACCACGATTTATTCCACACTGGAGTCTAACATTGTGCTACCCGTTCTTTAAAAGGTATAAAATACAAATTTTATTAAATTTTCTGGTCGCAATTTTGGATTATTTTGAAAAACGTGTTTGTGACCTTAATTTTGGACACCTGTGTAGTTTGGCATTAATTTATGAGTCACACAGTAACTACGATACATGAAGATTGTTCGATGTCTGGTAAAAGTCATGAATACATCCCCAAAAGCGAATTACTTCAAATAAAAATACTTTCTCGATTATTTCAACCCAAACACTCTTGTAACAAATGTGCACCTAATAATAGTCATGCATATTAGTTAGTAATAGCTTTATATAGTTTAATAGTTTTGAAATAATAATAGTTTTAGTTATATAGAATAGTTTTTCTCAATGCTATGAATACTTACTGCATTGTGAGCTAATGCTTGTGGTGATAGCTAAGATCACCACAAGTCTAAACTTACCACTTGTACAAGAAGAAGTTCCCGCTTTGGAGCATTAGTATCCTCTGGAGTCGGCGTTGTGTGTAAATCCTCGATCGTAGAGGGAAACGATTTAGGCCACAAATACGTGACAGCCACGAATACTGGCTGTCTCATAAAATATAGGACGCATGCGCACATGATCAATATAGGTATAGCACGACGGCCGTTTGTGAGAAAATATAATACACGTCGGATGCAGTTTCTATTGGACATGAGAGCAACTTTAGACTTTCTCTTCGCCATTTCGTCCGATGCATCTAAATGCGAAAATTTTCTGCAAAGTAACAGAACACGGGTTGCGTAAATTGTAGGAACATCTGCTTGCTATTGCAAGTTCCAAAAACACTAAGTGGTGATGCGGTTTAATAGACTAACCGGAGAATTTAAATAATACGCTACTGTTTCTGAAAATTGCAACACCATGACGGAATCACGCAAATTGAATTAAACTTGCAGGAAATGCAAAACAGGTTAGGATATGCTAGTGATTAGAATTACAAAGTGATCACGTATGCGTGGGCTGAGAAACACCTACTAAACTTCCAAGTGAGCCGTGTATTAAACGCATTGTAAAGGTGTGTTGTAATGTTTGTATCGTTGTTTGACTGCTGTAAATGATTGATTAGAAGGCAACATGCCTTGCCAAAAACGCAGAGTGCCATACGAGCAACAAATGGAGTTCGAACGGGGCCGCATAACCGGTCTCCGTGAGAGTGGATTTTAATCGCCACTCGCACGGGGCATAATGCCACAACATTGATGCGTATGTGAAAGAGATGTGTACCATGGAGAACCGGACAAATCCAAACCCCGGAATTGGGCACCTCAATTTGGCGTCCCCACGGGACGACAGACACCTCATCCACATGGTGATGAGTGACTGTACAGCGTCCTCTAGTGCGTTGGCGCAACATTAGAGCACGTCTACAGGTGTGTCATTGTCTGCCCCCACGGTTCGTCGACGTCATCTGTGCCATGGGCAACTTGCACAGATTCCTCTGCGCAGGATTCCATGACGCTGAACCACCGACGCCCCCGACTACAATGGGCTCACCAATACAGTAAATGGCTTGTCGATTGGCAACAAGTAGTCTTCTCAGATAAGTCCCTCTACAATCTAACTAACTATGGACTATGGTATAACTATGGACGCGTACTCGTCAGACCTTACAGAGTTAACACCTTCTCCCGTAGTGTCTTATTCAGCGTCATACTGGATTATGTCCTGGAGTGCTATCGGATATCATGAGATCCCACCTATTCACAATTGTGCGAACCCTGATCAGTGGGCGCTACATCAGGGAAATTGTGGAGCCCTAGGTCCTAATTGTGGTCCGGGTCAGTGCATGGATGTTTGTAATCGTATGGGGTGTACAGACGGCTGGTGCACCTTAAGCATGTCGTGTCCGAACGTCCGAACGTTGCGTTGGTGTGGAAGTTTGGAGAGTGGGGTGTAAGCTGAGGTGTTACCTTGTCATCTGACCGTGGTTCTAAATTACTCGAATCTTTCCCTTAGGGGATTGCTCCCGGATCGTTGTCAATAGCCCCTTATGTTGCTTTAGTATTACGTTAATTAAAACTAAACGTTAAACCTGTAGTGGCCGAACGTCCGAACGTTTCGTTGGTGTGGAAGTTTGGAGAGTGGGGTGCAAGCTGAGGTGTTACCTTGTCATCTGACCGTGGTTCTAAATTACTCGAATCTTTCCCTTAGGGGATTGCTCCCGGATCGTCGTCAATAGCCCCTTATGTTGCTTTAGTATTACGTTAATTAAAACTAAACGTTAAACCTGTCGTGGCCGAACGTTGCGTTGGTGTGGAAGTTTGGAGAGTGGGGTGCAAGCTGAGGTGTTTCCTTGTCATCTGACCGTGGTTCTAAATTACTCGAATCTTTCCCTTAGGGGATTGCTCCCGGATCGTCGCCAATAGCCCCTTATGTTGCTTTAGAATTACGTTAATTAAAACTACCAAATATGCAATAGTAATAAATGTCTTGTTTGGCTTTGTAGTTTCTAATTCCATTGTAACTTCCTCATGCACTATTTCGCAATACAGTCCACTTTAGAGACCTGTAGGATACTTGGGTCCCCTTTGCTTGGGTTATAAACAACTGTGGACAGAGTAAAACATCAGAATCGTTTATTTTTGGGACAAAAGAAAACTTACTGCTAACTGGGATACGATGTATGTACTGTGCACTTTATAGAAACGTTTATTTAATTTATCAAACTTACAGAATTGTCTGTAAGACACAAATATCACGTCACGCAATAGCTTTAGGTCTTGGAATCCGTAGATACGCCTCATGATACAGTATAATGATATCCTACTGCATCAAGATATTTTCTTTAACGTTTTTATTTCATGATGGTGGCAATATAAATAAAAACTTTTCTGAGGTAGATCATCTTTGTATTAATGTTGGGTTGATCCCAAATTAATTGGAAAATACTTCCTAATTTTTTTCTTTAGTTACATACAATCCTTAGATGTTCCTCTACATTAAAAGAAAAGTAGGGTGAGATGTGTGTGTAGTATCCTTGGCCAACGTTGATTTATTGCCAAACATGGTAACCTTGCTGCTTTAATCCAGCTTTAAGGCAACCCTATGCCGGGAAAATTCGTTTAGATTCAAACGTTGGAAATGAAATTTCGTTCTATGATTGGTTAAACTTTCGATTATTCCAATTATTCTTTACTTTTATTTGTTCATTCCTCATTTTCACTTCCATATATAACAAATCGAATCTCCAAGAAGGGCGTCTTTATTTGGCGATAAAAATTACCTGGCGACAAACATGCCTAGGATACTCGGTAATACCCCTCGGATATACATCTTTACCAAAAAGTAAAACTAATACCTATAAAAACTAATCTTTCTCAAATAAAAAAGTCCTTACGTGTTATTTTATAGGTTTTGATTTGTAGCTCAGCTGCTGAAGAGTCAATTTACAACTGCAAACACGAAACTGGGTTGAGTTTTGAAGGATCATTGGTCTCTGTTTTTAGGCTAGATGTCAGTTATAAGGATTAAAATCCCCCTCGAAATTCACACATCGATAAGCATTTTTTGCAGAAATGAAAACAAAATGTTCTGTAATTACTACTTTCAACTGTTCAGTGATGAAGATATACGTAATTTTAGTTTTAATATTAATTTGTGTTGCGTTCCCAGCAGATGGATCTTACACAAACTCTTCTAAATCGAAAAATAAAGATGAAAGGCAATTAATGTATCTTCAAATCGTAAGTAAATTTTTTAAATACTGTTTACACTAACTTCATTTTAACGTGAAAGAGCTTGATTATTTTGGGTTTTCGATGTATTCAAAAGATATATGGATTGGATTCCTAATTATCTATAGCAGCGATTTTCAACAGACATGCCGCGGCACATTAGTGCCGTCCGTAAGAATGGCACTGATATGATTTACAGATGGTTGAACGATTTAAATTGTATAAAATTTGTTTCCTTTCAGTGGTTTAGTTGTTGTTCACAAATAATTTCATGTAAACATTCATATTTTTACTAATTTTTATTCTTGCATGGAAGCCGTCGCCTCTTGCTGTCTTCGACGGGACTGGCACTCCATTGGTCTGCCGGTGTAGGCATTAGAAACAACAACGAACCGTATAAATAATTTGAGTACTACTTTTGTTACGAAGAATGAATAAATTGTTTTAAAATATTTTTAAAATCACTTTGGGACAAAAAGGTATGAGATTACTACTATTTTTTTTGTGAGCCAATCAATTATTTTTTGTTAAGTTGGCAAAAAAACAATTTTTCATCTAAATAAATTACAAAAAATATAAATATTTTTTTGTGTGCCGCAGAATTTCAATTAGTTTAATTGCGGGGGAGAAGAAAAGGGATTAAAATTGCTGGTGTATAAATATCTATGATATGATGTAGTTATAGCAATAATTACCCATGAAAGAAATTATAATAAAGAACAGTTGAAGGTTTTTATTCTATAAATCTTATTTTTTATGGATGATTAATTTTTTTAATTTAAATCAAAGCAAGATATTTTTCAAAATACATACATTCAACAGGTGGAAATATGAACCAAACGATATCTTCAAATCAATTTACTCATCCTTAAATTATTTAATTATTGCATTGGTCTTTTTAAATTTCTTGCTTAATTCACATGGAAAAAATAATTTACTCATTTTACAATAAGTAAACGATTATGAGAATTTATGTAATTATTACAGAAGTAATTTAATATGTAGTATATCTTTGAGCTCTGCTGTACAAATCACCAAATATAAAATTGTTTTTTATACATAATAGAAGAGCTATTCAATAACTTAAATCGTATTTGATTATTTATGAAGACGTTGAACTTTAAAAATATTGAATTTAAACTCTTTTTAAAAGTCCTCGATTGTTGCGATAATTTATATTGACTCCAATTTTCATATACAAAATATTTTTGAGGATAGTAAATGTGCACCTTGTTTACCGTTATTCGTGTTTTCTGTTTATTCACTATCGTGAATCATTAAATAACTGTAGAGATATTTCGAAGTAGACATTTTATAATAGCTCTATCGTCTCATTAGCTAAACAAATGGAGCATATGAAACTGAAAGGTTTAAAAGAGTGTCTTTAATTTTTCACACAAAGTAGAATTTCATATTTCTTTTTTAGTCAAAAAGCAAAGAATTTAAAAAATTACCTGTGATGATCTCGTATCCCCTCTTGAACTTAATAATATTTCAAATTTTCCTCAGGTGTCAACTAATGGGTATTATGCGCCTATAGAGCTATATCCTACTGATGAAAATACTGCTGAAGACTTTCCAGAGGGACTTGGATCTTTAACTAAGGTATATTACAAAGGGATAAAATAACTCAGAGCCTGCGTCTGTTCATACATCTAAGTTTACATCGTCTATTTTTCATAACCTTTTTGCTTTAATATAACTGGAAGAATTTTTAAGATGAAAACTAATCCCATAGTATAATTCGAAACTTGGAAAATCAAATGTAAATTAATTTTTATTTTAATTACTCTAGTAAGGGAAACCTAGGTCAAAATGAAACAAATCTTGTTATTACAACGCATGGTTAACACCCAAAATTTAAAGTTCTGTTTCGAACTCTAGATTTACTTTTATGAAACGGAATTCTACAAATCATTATGCAGTGAATCAAAGTTTTATGGAAAATTGGCCGAAATATACTCAAACCGACAAGAAATTAACTCGTGTCTTTGCTGTGTGTTTTCTATACAAATCTACAATGTTTTATCAATTCACACAAAATTTGATACACTTATTCTTTAGAACCCTACAGGTAACATAGGCTATATTATAACTCCCGTTTAATTTGTCCAAGAGTGCAGAAGAACTAAATAATTCTAAATCTCCAAGGGAATAACATTGAATAATATTGCGATTGCGGAACGTAATTCAGAATTGTTTTACTCTAGTACTGTTGGAGAAACAATTTTTTTCCTTTCAATATACACTACCCTGCAATAATGGACAGCATAAAATACGACTACATGTTTGCGGGTGTTTTTCGTGGTATAGCCAGGGACCTTTGCACGTAGTTCCTAGTTAATTGAACGCCGACACCAACATGAACATTTTCGACGGTTCTTCCTACGCTCTGGCAATGTTATGGAATGGACGAATGTGACTTCCAGGACGACAACGCTCCATGTCATGTTGCAGCCTCTGTGAAGCAGTGGTATCAAGATATGGATGTAAAACGTCTTCCCTGCCCTGTTCAGAGTTCCGACCTAAACCCCATGTGGGACGAGTTAGAGCGACGCTTACGGACCAGGAAACCACTTCCGAAATCTATAGCTGATCTGGCGATATATTCTTGCACAGGTATGGACACAAATTACCATAGCTATGTATCGGAACCTTGTTGAAAGTATGCCCAAAAAGGTTGTTAGTGTAATTGCAGCACGGGGGAGACCATCCCCCTCGTAAAGCATGTATTCTTTCCTTTATACCATCACATCTTGCTGTCCGGTCCATTCTAGTGTGTGGTAGTGTATTTAAGGAATTTTATTTCTACTCTGTGTTATATATATATATATATATATGTTTGAACGTGTTATTTTATTTCTTTCCAAGATATCGATGATTTAAAAATATCTGACAAAGCAATCGAAATGAATAAAAGCATCTAATTTTGCATAGTTTAAATTTTGTAAGGTTGGTTTTGGGGTTTCATGGCGCAAGGGCCATGTTTGGCCATGCTGTGCCACACACAAGGCATACAATATCAAGTAATAGACACACACTCAATGAAAGTTTTTATTGGAACAGAAGAAAGAAATACACCCAGGAAGAAATGCAACTGACAGTAATCGAAGCTGTACCGCCTACAACTCGCAGGTTTTCTAGCGCAGTGGGCATACTCACTGTGCCACGACGGCTTTTTGAAGGAAACCAGTCTATTTAATACAAAGGTTCTTGCGAAAAACTCACTAACAATAATAGTATTATTTTGATACTTGGTATTGGCAACACCAAACTTTGTGTTTCATTTTCTAATTAAATGTTTATACTTTTGGGTTTTTGTGTCTGACTTAAAACCGCAAAATGACGCAGTCATATTTCAACATTTCTAACATTTATGTGTCTCAATGTTTTATGCACTGTAAATAAATTATTTGGGAATTAATTTTTAACGAATTATTTACTTTGTGTAAAACATCTATGAAGACAGATTCATTTCTTGGCGGCATGTGTATATTTCGATCAATTTTTTGTAACAGTCATGGTGTGTAGAATTCTTTTAATAGAAATAAATCAAGCATACAAAAGAAAACTTTTTGAAATAAAACGATAATATCTTCTATTAAAAAGAGGGAAGGCTAAAATAAAGTTATTTTAAAACAAAGACACTTAGCGTTAAAATAAGACATAATAATACGTTGTAGTTTAGACTCTTTTAAAATTCTGACGTAGGTTTCCATAACAAGGCAGATAAAATCAGAACTAATTTTATTTGTTGTAAAGTAAACAACCTTACGAACAATTATTTACTTTACTAAAGAAAACAACTTTAGAAGTTGAAAGTATTCGTATGCCTCTTTGCTATTCCAATCATTCCATGGAAACATAGATTTTCTTTTTTTTTAAGGCTGTAATTTGACTTTCCAGCTGTTTTTAGAAAAATTGTAATCGATCAACTTTGTTTCGCCTGTACTAAGGACATTTCATTTTAAAACCAGCCGTTGTTTCACATGCGAAATGATCTTTTCGAGAAATAAAATGTACTTGCTTGAAAAGAAATTGATTAAAAGTATCGTATATATACATCTTGTAAAAATGATAACATACCTAATGATGGTTGAATACGGAACTGTCGCATTCCTAGGTCGAGTGCTACAAGTAAAAAAATATTTATGTGAAAACTGACAGCAATATTAAGTTTTTGGTAGCTTTCACAGGAAATTAACCTAAAGGTCTTTCACAATCACTCCAAAACTCAAAATCAACTTCAGTTATAATCATCTTCACCTTTCTTATTTGTGCCTTACATTATAGTGTCAAGTATGGGAAATGAATTGTATGTATGGATAAAACAAACATACGAATTCATCCAAAGTAAATTATAGAAGCTATATAAGGAAATGTCAAAATCGATCTTAAAAAAATTATTTTCCTCTCATTTATTATTTTTTTTATACTTGCATTTCCTACGATACTTGCATTTTTCAAAGATAGAAAATAAATTTTTCGAATCACTTACAGTCAGCTTTGCCAATTCCACTCGAGCAATGCCGGAGATTTCGCAATAAAATTGGAGAAGGTGTTTATGAGGTCATGGAGAACCTGGCCTCGAAAGGGCCTCAATCTCCAGTAATGACAGTATAGCACTTGAAAAATGGGTCTGCCTTGGTATTTGATAATCCTACTAAATTTGTAGAAAAGAAAAGAACAATTAATAAAAAAAAATAATAATAATAAATATTTACAGTTTTAAAAAATTAATGAATGAATTTTGGCGTTGTCATATACTAAGCAACAAAATAACATTTTTATTAACAATAGATTTTTCGCATTAAATAGACTAGTTTCCTTAAATAATGTTAAGTTATGCAAAATTAATTCATTTTAATCATTGCATAGCATTAGTGAAATATTTATAAACTATTCATGCTTTGGAAAGAATAAGTACAAACATAAGTATTCGAGTTTAAATTCTTTAAAAATAAAGTTTAGGAAAAAAAATAATTTTTACAGCAATACTGATAAAACTATCTGAATTGGGTACAGCAATTATTATATTCAATGTTATTCCTATGGATATCAAATAAATTGTTGTTAGACCTTTCTGCACATCTTGTACGAATGAATCGGGAGTTAAAATTTAGTCTATATTATCCACAGGGTTCTAGAAAATACATGTACCAAATTTGATGTGGTTTGATCAAGCGATGTAGATTTGTATAAAGAACGGACATACACTGTGGATTTGTGAGAACGTGTAGATTTTTAGAGAAAATACATAAGCTAACTCTGCTTTATGTGCTAAGAATTTTATTTGTAAGAGTTATCATGCATATAGTGTTAATTCTCTTTTCTCTTTGAACAGTTGGGCAAACTGCAGCAGTACGAGTTGGGTAAATTCCTGCGCAATGGTTATAAAAGTTTCATTACATCTAATCCAGATGAAGTAGGTGAAATGTTTGATACTTGTCTAGACGTAGACTTCAAAATTATAGACTTATTAGAAAAATTTCCTTTTTTGATGATATACCATACATTTCTTTCTTTAGTCTTTCAACAGTGTTTAAAAAAGCCGACCAACCGGTCTAGTGGTCAAGGTGTTGGCCTCTGGATCGGAAGGTTCCTGGTTCGAATCCGGGGTTAGGGCATGGATGTAAATTGTGCTGTCCTTTGTTAGGGACAATGATGGTCCACCCATTGGGTGCCCTTCACAAGTGACCATCATTTCTGGCCTTGTATAAGGCTAAAATGACCTCGGTCAGCTTTGTATTGTATTGTGTTTGTATTTGTCTTCGCAATTGTACTGACTTGCCATTGGAAATAAAATTTAAAAAAAACAGTGTTTAAAAATAAAAAACTTCATCGTATTCCAACAATACAAGAAAAAAATTAAACGACATTGTTTTGTATTAAAATCTCCTATAATATTAAGAAATTAATTCAAATTAAGATTCCACAATTTTTTTATTGAAATGGTTTTTGCAGATCAACGATTTCAGCTATGTAATCTATTTTTCCCCGGTAGTTCTAAAACATGTCATCAAGATTCAGTTTTCATTTGTATCTATCAAATGTCTATATTTTTTCTTGAAAACAATGAACCTGGAATAGGTCATAGGAAATCTTAACCCTCCAAAGGTTTCCATGAGGTATCTCATTCATCATGATCTCATCAATTTTGTTAATGACGTGTGCTATCGTTGCCCCAAAACGCTAACATGAAAACATTACGAATCGTACTCAAGGACAACCAACAGCTAAGATAGTTACATTCATATTATTCCAAGAACATTAAGAATGTATACAGTATTTACAATCACATTAACCATCCTACGCCATACACCACATTATGTATCTCACTGTCCAGCACGGAGAACGAGCCTCGCCTGCTGCTTCTGGCTCTTTCTCCTACCGTCTCTTACCGTCGTCTCCAACGTCTCTCCAGAATCTAAAAATAACGCATCTGTAAAAGTCAAAAAACAATCAGAGATCATCTGGACGAACACCACCTGTTCTTATCGTCGTTGTAAACCTCGTGGTGGAAGAACAGCATCTGGCGCAAAAATAACATCATACTCCCATACATCAAAGTATGTTTATCACTGTCCAGTGCGGGGAACCAACCTCACCCGATGCTTCTGGCTCTCTCTCTCTCTCTCCACGTCTATCCGCAGTCTAAAAATAACCCAACAATGAGATATCTCGTCCATCAAGATTTAGATAGTTTTGATAATTTCGAGACACCTCGTCAGGATAACCCCAGGAGGTTTAACGTATCAAATTGCTGAACAGCTGGGTGTTTTTCATGTAAACGCCCCATTTTATTTTGAGTAATTTCCATATAAAAACCTTTTTAAGTAATTTTTTAAATGGTTTACTGAATTAAAGTAATTTTTTATGAAATTGTTCGTATTTGGACATCTGCCAAATGACCACATCTGTCCTCGCTGCAAGTACGGGCTCTTTCGAAAAGATTTTTCATTACGTATGGGCACATTTCCGCCTGATGGGTTCAATTGCTTTACTTGAGCTGTTGAATGGTTATCGTCTGGCTAGCGTAGACTGGTTCTTGTAAGTATCTCCATAGAAAAAAAAATTTGCCCCTGTGAATTCAGGGGAACGAGGGGGTTGATCGACATCCACAGATTTTATTCGGCAAGGAAATGCGAGATAATGTATTCAAACCTTAAAAATAGTAAGTCAGGCCTCGAAATAGATTTTTTAATGCATATGCACAAGGTGCACCTAAGTTTTTAAATTAGGTGCACATGTTATATTTTAGGTACACATTAAAAAAACGTAATGTAAGAGCATTGATATTATGTAAACTACTTTAATAGTTTGTTATGTTTAGATAGGTTAGTAGTAGATAGTAAATAAAAATATTTAAACGTCTAAATTCTCCCTTCTCCGGCGCACGGCTATCGCGACAGTCGCTTCAACAGAGCCATCTGGAAAATGTTTCAATCGTCGGAAAATTCTGTTGGCAGTGGCACAAGTAAGCCTTCCTCCTGCATACACCCGTTACGGCTCGTCGATTTTGTTTTCAAGTGTACAGTGCACCTGTACACCTCGGTATATTTCGAGCCCTGTAGTAAGTACAAAGGTAATATATCCAAAACTTAACATAGGAAGTGTGCAAAGAGAATGTATCCAAACCTTAAGAATATGAACCATAGGGTGTATCTATGCAAAACGTAAACATAGGAATTACTGAGAGAATCTATTCAAAACTATCGAACCTGCCGGGACTTATAGCAACAACAGAGTTCCCAAATGCCCATCATATGTCCAACTAGACAATCCAATAGTACATCTGGGCGTTTAAGAAACTGATAAACTCCCAAACCAGACCACTAAACCTGTAAATCCTCACCAAGGCTAGGCAAAGGATCTCTGTTGGATTGCTTTATGGTACAATTAATCTCATCGCATTTCTATCTTTCTAGTTTTATCCGTTCAATGTCTCCTTTGTCTTATGATTTCTTAAAAGATTATTTCTATAACCTGATAGCTAAATATAGGAAATAAAAGAAGATAAATGTTGTATCATACAGCTCGTGATGAGGGGTGTTATTACTGTGGTTTACAGATCGATGCTTTCAGCTCAGCCGAGGACCGGTCCACGTACAGTCTCCTGTCACTCTTGGCTTCTTTGAATGCCCCGACTAAGGACTGGGAATTCCTTCCTGGATTTCCTTGGCAGCCTCCGGCACTTTCCTTTATGAATGAATACGACGTTGTAAGTGATGGTACTTTTTATGATTCTTTATAATTTTGTGATTTCTAATATGGGCTTATGCTATTTTTTGCGGGTTTTTCTCTCTTCTGTGTAAAAATCTTTCCTTGCGTGTGAATAAACTCAACCACCCATCTACTGTACTGCTATGAGTATGACAGAAGAACTAATGTCAGATGGAAATTTTGGAATCGTATTTTTCGCCATTGATGACCTGACCATTTGAAAGAGTTTTGAAAAAATATTTTAACGTGAGATTTTTAAAATTAGTTTATAAGAACTGTCTTGTGTTGTTGTATCAAGGTTGGCTGGGTTTTATGAAGCAATGGCATGCTTGGTCAAGCTTCACCAAACAACGTCAAGTAAATGGACATACACTCAGAGTCCACAGGAGAGAGAAGGACCTTCGTTAAGAAGTCCAACCCTCCGGGGCAATGGCACCCCCAATTGGGTCATATATGGCCCGCACGACAACAACAGAGAGAAGGACACCCAGGAAGAAATAGAACCTGACAGAAACCAAACCTGTTCCGCTTACAGATCGCAGATTTCTAGCACATTGGTCAAACTCACTGTAATCACACCTCATTTAACTATAATAGGAACTCATCAGCAGGCATCTATCTACTTGAAGCCCAAATATAATTGTGACACACCATCTCTGTAATCAAAACGTTGTCCTACGCATACATTCCAAGACGAGTCCAGATTATAAGAGTAGATTATAAGGACTGTCTTGTATTGTTGGATCGAAAGGACTAGCTTGTATTGGAAGATCATGAGGGGACAGAATTATCTTCCTATATCATAAGATGTATTATGTTATTAGATCACAGTTGATCGATCATAAGGACTAATCATAAGGTTATTTGTTCAATATCATATTGCAATTGCAGTAAGATTGTAAGAACTAGCTTGTATTGGAAGATCATAAGGGGACAGCATTATCTTCCTTTATCATGAGATGTATTATGTTGTTAGATCATATCGATCATAAGGACTAATCATAAGGTTATTTGTTAAATATCATATTGCAATTGCAGTAAGATTGTAAGGACTAACTTGTGTTGGATGATTGATGCCTTATCTTCCTATATCATAAAAACTGTAATGTTTTTGGATCACAATAGTTGTTTCCTGTTGATAGAAACATAAGTATTAATCATAAGGAAATTTTTTTTGAGCATCATATTGCAATTTCAGCAGTTTACTGCAAGTCATAGCAGTGAATACTTTGAAGTGAGTTCAATTATAAATATCGAATTATCATCAAATGCTGAAAAAAGGTGAAACTTTTGAATTAAAAGTCAAAATACCATCTTACTTGTTATTATTAAATTTTTATTATCTTGTTTATAATTATAAAATTATTATTTAAACATCGTTTTGTTAAAATTTAGTATTTATAAAAAATCGGTAAATTTAGTGTTCAATTATGTAGTTTTGCTACGCTATATGGCACCCCTCGGTCTATCAAACTTTATTATTGTCCTTCAAGAAACAGCATGTCGAGGTGTTACAGTGTATGGAAAACTAGTTTTTACAATACACTTTCTTGTGTAGTTTGACTTAATATTTGATAACGTTCCAGTTTTTTAGGTACAACGACAGCTGCTTAAACCAGTATCTGGACGCAAATGCACGTTTTAAGAGCTATCATGGAACAAGAGATAAGGTGAGTCGACATTAAAAGTGCATTTCAGGCTGGAAACCATTAAAATTATTCTTTGATCTATTATATAAAATGGGACGGTTGATTTCATACATCAAACATAATTCGTTTTCTTTTCATTCACAGTTCCTGTATTCGTTCTGGGAAGAAAATAGTCGATTCGAATTATTTAGTTGGAATGAAGTAGCACTACTGTATGATGCCATAGGAAAGGAAGTAATATGTCATTGCATGTTTTTTATTTAGTTACTGTTAATATCGCGCACCACTTAATAGAAACGCAAAAATACTGCGAACTAAAACTATTGGTACTTAAAATGTAGTAAATGTAAATGAAAATAGTCGATTCGAATTATTTAGTTGGAATGAAGTAGCACTACTGTATGATGCCACAGGAAAGGAAGTAATATATCATTGCATGTTTTTTATTTAGTTACTGTTAATATCGCGCACCACTTAATAGAAACGCAAAAATACTGCGAACTAAAACTATTGGTACTTAAAATGTAGTAAATGTAAATGAAAATAGTCGATTCGAATTATTTAGTTGGAATGAAGTAGCACTACTGTATGATGCCATAGGAAAGGAAGTAATATATCATTGCATGTTTTTTATTTAGTTACTGTTAATATCGCGCACCACTTAATAGAAACGCAAAAATACTGCGAACTAAAACTATTGGTACTTAAAATGTAGTAAATGTAAATGAAAATAGTCGATTCGAATTATTTAGTTGGAATGAAGTAGCACTACTGTATGATGCCATAGGAAAGGATGTAATATATCATTGCATGTTTTTTTATTTAGTTACTGTTAATATCGCGCACCACTTAATAGAAACGCAAAAATACTGCGAACTAAAACTATTGGTACTTAAAATGTACTGGTGATGATACAGACCTTTCACACTTAAACTTCATATGGAATTAGAACGGACTTCATTTGGTCTTGAATGTCACTTGTTTAACTGTAATTCAAAAGTAAAACTATTTTCCAATTACTTGGAAGCTGTAGTGGCTCAGGTTTGATTCTTGTTACTATCTTGCTTGTATTTCTATCTTATGAGTCAGTAAAACGTTCGTTGTGTTTGTGTATTTACTTGGCAGGGAATAATTGCTTGGCCAGATCTGGCCCATCTGTCTGACAAAAAGAAATAAGTCAACCAACCTTTGAATTCTATTCCTTGCACCTTCATGCTCGGAAACTTTGTTCAACTCTTCCTAACATGCTTAACTTAGATAAATTTTCACAAATGTATTATAATTCTTTTTAAGTATTCAACCTCTTAAGCACCCTAATAACTCACTCTTCAGCATACACCATTTACTACAATGCTCCCACAAATGTCTGTCTCTTATCTAAGCTTTCATTCTGCTTAAATTACTATCCTAAAAATCGTTGAAGAATGTTTAACACCAGAGCAACGTGAATGCAAAGCGGAAGCGTCTGCCAATCAACGACGAAAAAAGTCGTGATTCATAAGTGGAATAATTGCTTTTAACGTCGCTGATTGGTCATCGTTAGCGTTGCTCTAGTGTAAAACATGCTTTACGTTGCTGGAGCCTCATTTCTAACAAATTCCTCATTTTCCTCATTTCCTCATTTTTTAAAATAAAGAACTTTTAATCTCTTGTAATACATTTTGGATCTCAAAATGATAGATTATGTCTATGTGTATTATATCCGTATGTTTTAAAGGTATTTTTTTTTCTCCTGGAGAAAATTTTACAATCCAACTGTTCTATCGTTCAATGTAACAAACGATATTTTTTTTTCTCAGCAGATATCCTCCTTATTTTTGTTCCATTAATTTCGTTAGTGACAAAACATATTAGTATTGCATGCAAGGATTGTAGATTTTACATTATAGCCTTATATTATTTTGGAAAATAGCTACTACTGAAAGAGTAATTGATGGTTACTAATTAATCCTATACAATCGAATTCATTTTCATTCTCCTGTCATTAGATGGATGCTGGTCTAAAAGTCCCATCGTGGGCAGAGAAGTATCTGACGGACATGGAGAGGATTACAAATGCTGCATATGAGCAGAACTACAACTCAACGCTGAGCTTGAAAGTGAAAGTAGGTCAGTAGAATAAGAGAACATTTTCTGTTTAGCTAAATATACGATGACGGTAGAGTTGCGATATGCCTGTTTCTTGTACTTGTTCTAAACCTGAAGTTAGGTGTCTTGTTTTCTGAATACGACTACCCCATTGTGTTGCTCTAGTACGACGTTGATTAAAAATACTGAATACGATTGTAGCATTTCTCTTATAAAAGATCCAAAGAATGAATTCCTTATATTGACAATTCGTTACTACCACACCAAAGGCACGAATCTGCATTTTTGGCGGTTTTAAACCAACTACATTTTTTTTTAGTCGCAATTTCATGTTTTATACTATGACAAAGTCACGAATCTTGATTCTTAGTAGAAATACCGATTTTCATGACGAAAATAACCTTTGAATCGTAACTCGTTTTTTCCCGAAATATCAAAACTTTGAACGTGTTTATGTAAAAACGTCAATTTTGCAGTTTCGTTTCTTTGGCATGGTGGTAAATATATGATAGCTTATTGGTCAATAATAATTAGATTAAATGCCAAATGTGTCCAAAACGGTGATAAACTACACTGGTGTCCAAAATTATCTGTACATGCATAGAATCAAGGATTTCTCAGAAACTTGTGAACTATAATTTTATGAATTTGTGTGGAATGAGACATAACATCATGACACATAAATACAAAGAAAAAAAATTCAAGAACCTGCATATGATATAAAACTGTAGCATGAAATGGCAAATATATATATGTATAAAAATTGGCAATAATATGCGACAAGGAGAGCTCAGAAAAAAATGAATAACTCAGAAAAAATGAGGGGTTATGAATTTAATATGGAATGTGATCGCCCCTGACATGTACACACACGTGTCACAACGTGATTTCATGCTGGCAACAATGTTGTTAACCACAATCAGGGGAATTAAGTTCCACTCCTCCAGCAAAGCGGTCTTCAGGGCATTTATATCTCTAGGAGGAGGATTTTCCAAGGTAGTCCCATAAGTTCTTTATCGGGTTCAGATCTGGAGATTTTGCTGGCCACGGTATTCGCTCAATGGCTTCATTTTCAAGGAATCCGTCAACGAGGTGTGTTCTCGATGTGGACGAGCACTATCGTCCAGAAATAAAAAATCAGATCCCCTATGCACCTTTGAATAGTCTTGCGTAACGTTCTAAGACCTCATAACGATATCTCTGGCTGTTCACAGATCCTCTGGTAAAAATATGTAAGTCCATCGATCCTTATTTCACCCCACACCATCACACCTGCTATCACCAAAAATGTCACATTCCATAATTTTCGAAGGAAGATTTCAAGTTCCTTACTTCCTCCAGATGTAAAAACGCTTAGAATCAAATGTTAAACTAAACCTCGACTCATCGGTAAAGACATCATGGATCCATTGCTGTTGAGTCCAGTTTGGATGTTCTTTGCACCAATGAGTGATTCCTCTTGTGTTGTGAAGACAGTGAAAATACAGCAAAATAAGAATAAAAATTCACATCAAAATCAGCTTCATCGTAAATTACTTTTGTAGCCTTACAAAGTTCCACATTATACCGAAATTTACGAAGTTGAAAACTTCATAGCTTCACTTCCACAAACGTAGGGGAAGTTGGACAAAATCGGGTTGGCGCATAAAATCGGACCCGCCAGTTTTGGCTAAGTTATTACTGCCATCTGTCGGATAACGCATGAAACTAGTTGCAGACAGCCGTCATGTCATTTGGAGTTGAATGAAAGGCAGTGTAGATTATGTGTTTGTCGATACCGATGTTTTAAAAAATTCGAGTAGAAAAGATTCGATTTTTACTCCGCCGATTTTACTTAAAAGTTTCTAATTGCTCGAAGATTTATTTTAGGTAAGTACAAGATCTGATAACACCTCTTTCAGCTATTATTTTAAATTATTAAACCACGTTTTGCATCATGTTTGAAACATGCTAAGCCTTCTTTTCTGATTAATGGCGTTGTTGGATAAAACCTGGGCCTTGGCAGTCGGTCAGGAACGGATATTAATTGGAGCTTGGAGAACTAGAAAAAACAAGAAAAGAAAAACTTAACGCATAAACTGTTTAAGGTTCCTAAGAAAAAAAAAACTGGAAAAAAAGTTCAGCATTAAAACAGACTCCAAGGCATCAGATGTAGACGACGTGGAACGTGACAAAGCCTATATCTTTTGTAATGAATTGTACGCTAGGTCAAAATCTGTGTAGGGTTGGATACAGTGTCTCAACTGTAAACGATGGGCGCATGCAGCCTGCAGCAATCCAGAGGAGCATGATCAAAATTTTATTTGTGATTTCTGACCTTAAACTTTTTACAAATCTAATCAATTAACTTCACTATACATTCCAAACACATTTAACTCAAAATTACTTATGTTCCGTGATTTTTAAACCCACGTATGTTCCATTGTACAAATTTGTTAAATATTTCAGCAGTAAAACAATATTTTTTAATTATTCCTATATATACCCGGTTTTATCCGAGCTAGTCAGACAAAATCGGGTGCTTGCATACATCCAAAAAATAATTTATTTACCCTTCAAAATATAGTTTTTTCACATTGAAAAATATTTTTTTTTGGAACCTGAACTATTATTATTTAAAGGAACTGATTTATTATTTAAATAGAACTTTAAGCAATTTTCTTCACGTAGGTGTTTAGGTAAAAAAACACATTTAGGGACCCGGCTTTGTCCAACTTTCCCCTATCTTTATTTTACTATTTCTTTGAGATTGATAACATACCGTCACCAATAGCCCGTATTGTTCTTCCAGTGCGACGTAAATTCAACTACTTACCTTCCTTGTTTTTCTATTTTCCATTCATGAATCTGATGCGGTTCAATTCATGAAAGAGCGTCGGATTAGCAAACGGAGGGTTGCTAGTTCGAATTCAACCAAAGACCATCAGACCACCGTCGTGCACAAAGGGGGCTGGGGCAAGTTAAATCCGCCGTGGCCTCAATTGCTCCCACATTGGCGTGATGTGGAAGTTTGGAGAATGGGTTACCAGCTCAGGTGGTTGCCTCTTCATCTGATCGTGGTTCAAAATTACATGGTATTGTTTCTCGAATCTTTCTCTTCGGGATTGATCACCAATTGCCCGTTGTGTTGATCCATTGATGTTAATTAAAATACCTACATACCTGTACCTCTTCATGAAGCTAAGAAATATCATAAAGCATAAACCGTAGAGATAAACTTTTGAGCATTGTTAGGTTTATAGCTGTTACGGCATTTCTGCTAACCGATTGCTAATTAGACCGGGACCTAAGTCTTAAAGTGGATTCCAAACCACTACGAACATCCATACCACTACTGAGATATGAACTCAGAGGTTGTTGAAACAAAGACTAGAGCGTGTAAATTGCATAAACATTTGACTATTTCCGCTTAAACTTATTACAGAACAAAATTCTCAATTACTTGATCTAAAATACTCATTGAATAAAGAGGTACAGTTGTAAATTTATTTAGTAAATCATTATTTAGTGAATGCGTTGTTTAACATCTTCACTGTAGTTAATTCACTTAAAAAATATTCTGTAGTTTGAGAAAGGTGGGTAGGTAGTTGGATTAACGTCGTACTGAAGCAACCACATCGGTCTATTGGCGACGGTCCGCGATCAATCCTGAATATGGGAAAATAAGAGGATAAGACCTCGTAATTTTGAACCATCGTTCAGGTGACGAGATCAACACCTGAGCTGACATCCCACTCTCCTAACTACCACACCACGCCAACGTGAGGACATTTGAGACCACGACAGATTTAAAGTACACCAGTTCCCACGTACACGACGGTCTTTGGTAGGATCGAGTTTCGAACTCGCAACAAAAGCCAAAGGACTTCCAAACAATCTTAAAGAGCAATGCTCGTGGAAAGTGTTTTTTAATTTCTGAAGGATGTAGTGCTCATGGCTATGAGCAGTGCATATTACTTATATTTAATCTATACTTGTTACATATTACACTACAGTGTCTCTGAAATTGTATTCGCAATCTTTATTTTGTGTTCTTTGGTTTTCAGACATTGCAGAATACTTGAAAACGTTTTAATCATATTTATTATGTTAATATAAAAATAATAATAATTTAATAATTTAAATAGTTTCTAGTTAAGAGTTTCTTAAACAGTACATGAGAAATTTTTTATAAATTGCACATGAAATAAGGATTTTTAAGCTAATGTATTAAAAAAAGAAAATACCTCTTTTGGGCATAATAAGAAATGCACATAATTTTTCAATGCCTTCCTTCAAATCTTTTTATACAATTTATCTGTACCATCTATTTTTCATGTAGGAAACTTAATCGATTTTCTGACCGTTAGAATGCGAGTAAAAATGCTCAAAGATGATCCATCACCCACAATTAAAGTCAGCGTGTATATGACGGTAAGAAAACGTTATTTTCATCAATTATTGCGATATCATATTTTTAATATTGTCTTTTCATCCATCAAAAGGGTTTCAATTTATCTAATCTGATATGACCCATTCGAAGCCATTTTCTTATGTCGAGCCAGGTAGGTTGGTAGTTGAATTTATTTCGCATTGGAGCAGCACATAGGTCTACTGGCGACGATCCGGGATCAATTCCGAAAGGAAACTCTCCGAAACACCAGGTAATTTTGAACCATGTACCGATGACGATTTGAAGATTCAGAATTGTGCAAAAATATTGATCCCCAACAGTTTACAGAAGTTGACTTCTTGCACACTTATTTTCGATTCAACAGCGAAAATAAGTCATCTTTAAAGCTCTAATCTCTGGTCGCCTATTCCGTCATAAGACCGTGGTTCAAAATTGCGTGGTGTTGCCTCGAATCCTTCTCTTGCAGATTGATACTGGACCGTCATCAATAGACCTATGTGCTGCTCCAATGCGAATTAAATTCAACTATAAACCTACCTGTCACCTATTCCAGACTTCAGAAGCACGAGATTTCCACATTAAAGTTAAACACTGAACATTAATAAATTGAATACAATGCTTGAAATTCTGCCCCATTCAACACTGAATATCAAAGGAAATTATTTCATTAGAGATAAAGGCAAGCAAATTTATGCGTAGACAAAGCCTGTCTATTTAGGGGCTTTGTAACATGTAAATTGGTGCATCAGAATATCATGGCAAATATAAAAGTTAATAAGAGAGAGAGAGAGAGACAAAGTTATAAATAATCTTATACAGGCAAGCTTCGTCTCACAATCTTATTCGCTATAGATCTATTTCAAGAGAGTGATCAAGATCTTCGCATGATCACTCTCAGTATTAATTTATATCTTTCCAGTGTCAAGTACCAAATAATAATTTTTCTCGTAGACCCTTCGATAGAGCATCCACAATCAATCATACTTGAGAGTAGTCTTCCTGTCAGTAAAGAACACTAAAGTTCTCTGACGTTGAGACTGCGTAAAAGCATCGAGTAATGGTAATCGGTTTTAGGGTAGATTTCTTTATCCTATTTTTTTTACCACAGCTTTTGTAATCAGCACTTTTGAACTGAATGGTTGTTCATGTTGTTGCGTTTTTTGGTCAAAGATAAAGGTTAAAAGGGTAGATATCTTTGGTAAAAGGCCTAATGTACTTGAATTTAAAAGTCTGATTTGGCCTCCTGAAGACTAGCTTTAGCTGGACATAGCAGAACACCTTTATGGCCTTCACGTTTAGTGTGACCAGGAGCAAGCTCCCAACGTAATTTACCCGTTCCGCCCATATTTGTAACCAGTACCCTATTTTTTTCACAAGCATTGCTAAAATTATTGCTATACATCACTTTGGACAACAGCAATATCTGTTGAATTTTGTCCATGGTAAAATTGAAGAAGGTTGCAACTTTCTTTGGTTTTAAACCTGAAATAAAATTCTGAACTGGTCCTGAACACTAACTTTAGCTGGACATAGTGGAATGGTCTTAGCTGGACATAATGGTGTGGTGTCATCGCCCCAAAACGGCAGCGTGAAACAGTACGAAGTGTACACAAGAAGACATCCAACAGCTAAGGTATTTAATTTCTTATTATTCCAAGAACATTAAGAAAAATATACAGCATTTACACCATCACATTGACATCATTAAACCAATACATAAAAATATGTATCTTCACAGTCCAGCACGGTGACCAAGCGTCAACCTCCCTTTTTCGGAGCGAAAAGGTCTTCTGGGCCTGGTCTAGTTCAGGCAAGGCCAAAAGGTTGTTCCATGCTTAACTGTAAATGGCAACTCATATTACTTGTTCCATGCTTAACTGTAAATGGCAACTCATATTACTTGTTCCATGCTTAACTGTAAATGGCAACTCATATTACTTGTTCCATGCTTAACTGTAGATGGCGTTTCAAATTACATGTTCCTTTACAGCACGACTGGAACATGGCTGCCCTTCTGACAGCCTTGGGTCACTTCAACGGAGTTCGGCCTCCTCCCTGTACCACAGTCAACTTCGAAATGTACCAGGATGGTGGTGACTACAGCGTCCGCCTCTTGCTGTTCAACTCCACGTCACCAGAACTGGGCAAACAAACTGCACACGTCCTGACTCTGAAAGGGTGCACAGAATATTGCCCGCTGTCCAGGTTCGTCGAATACTTCCAATTCCTCTTCCCAGTGCTCTATGGTCACAACTGTGGACAGACAATCTTTTGGGTGGACAGTAGCGAAATGTTGGATGAAAGCGAACTCTCATTGTATGCTAAACTGAAGGCAATCACAAACGATCCCATGTAACTTTCGTTTTAAGGATATAAAATTTTTCTGTTCATGTTAATCACAAAGTGTCATTCAATATCTTAAATTTCTTGTCGAAATTACGGCTACATTGTACTGTATGTACGAGGCTCACGCGGAAAGTAAATTCCGTTTTGTAAAAAGAAAGACAAAATAGTTGTTTTTTAAGCCAATTTTATGTTTACATGAAAGGTCATTTCTTGAACTATTTTTCTACATAGTTTCCACCTATGTTGAGACATTTGTCATAGCGGGTGACCAACTTACCTATACCTTCCTCAAAGATAGTTTCCGCCAGCGATGTGAGGATAGCCATATCTTTACAGCATTTTTTGTGTCGCCGTCGCTCTCAAAGCGCTGACCACGAGGGTCATGCTTCATGTGCATGAACAGATGGTAGTCAGACGGTGCCAGGTCTGGGCTGTAGGGGGATGATCGAGCTGCTGCCAACCGAATTGCTCAATTTGCCTTTGAGTGACACCAGCAACATGAGGCCGAGCATTGACTAAACATTCCTCTCCTTTTCTTTTAAATTGCGTTTTCTCTTTTTTCCTTTCTCCTTTTCTTCTGAATTTTTTCAACTTCCTTTCTCACCATATTATCACTCATTGCACGTCCACCATAAATCTCAGTAATTTAGCAATGAATTTCAGCAGGCTTCACGTTCCTTACATTCAAAAAACGAATTACAGAAAGAATCTCACAGTCGGTGGGTTTTTCAATTATCTTAAACATTTATAGTGATCATAACAAAGTGAAAACACAACATAGATTGACCGTAATGACCGGAAAAGTAATAGACAAGTAAGACTATTGCGCATGCGCCGAGCACTGTTAGTAGTGTTTCAGGACCGGAAGAACGAAACGGAACATACTTTCCGGAATTTCTCGTAATTTTTTATCCCCATTGTATAAATGCCTTGGTGATAAAATTTCCAGAACGTAAGGAACAGTTTCAGCTATCTTTTTTCTGTAAAGTGACCTGGATGTGAGAAAAAGTTTCAAAAGATTCTTCGAGAATTACTGATCCGATGAGCAGAAACAAAACAAGAACAGAAGTGAATAGCAAAAATATATTTGAACTGAGGTGGTGACACTCTGCTTTGTGCCCTGAGACAGAAAGGTAACTGTAAAAACTTAAATAAAGAGATGAGGAGGTCCTTTATAGTCTTTATGACCACCTCGAACACTGATACACACTTTACACAGCGTTTACAAAATGAAAATGAGGTCAGGTAATGATAAGCTTTCATTAACGTCGTACTTGAGGAACATAGCGAACTATTGACGACGGTCCGTGATCAATCCATAAGTGAAAATTCCGAGGACAACATCCCGTAATTTTGAACCACGGTCAAATGACAAGGAACGTCTGAGCTAGCATTCCACTCTCCAAACTTTCACACCAACCCAACGAGAGGACTTTCAGAAACGACAGATTTAAGGTGCACCAGCCGCCTCTACACCCTACGCTTACAAACATCAATGCACTGACCCGGATTCGAACCAGGAACCTTCCTATCTAGAGGGTAACACCTTAACCATCAGACCGGTTGATCGTCGAAAGTGGGGTCAGAGATGAATTCTTGTGGCAACAGAACCCTTTCCACTGTCAAAGTATCTGATAGCACGTTTTGTATGCACTAGCCTTTATACCAAATATCCTTAGTTATGCAAATAGCCACAGGATATTTCGTTTAATTTTGATGTTGTGACCTTTAAAAATAGAGATGTCACTTAACTTTTCACGCTTGTGTAAAATCTCCAAACGTATTGCTGTTATAATCATTACGATGATTATTTAGGCCTTATCGATATTCTAAAAGACCAAATTCTTAATCTTAATGCATTATGTAATTTGCTCTGAGCTCGACGTGTAACACACATCTATGTAAGATTTTGGTACGTTCGCCATTGGATTTGAATTATTTATTCGTTAATTAAATTATTTATGTGTAGCTAAAATGTTTTTCCTTCTTTGTAACCGATTCCTGGCATATTTGAACTCGTTAAATTGGTAGGTATTTAACATCACACTGAGGGCAAGTAACAGGCAATTGACGACAGTCCGAAATCAATACCGAAGGGAAATATTTAAGGACAAAACCACATAATTTTGAACCATTGTCATGACTAGATCAACACCTGAGAACACTCCACTCTCCAAGCTTCTACACCATACCAACGTAAGAACATTTGAAAACACGACAGTTTTAACGTGCACCTAGATGTGACGTATAATCAGTGCCATAACTAGCAATTCCTGTGCCCTGTGCAAGAATTTGCATTTAGGCCCCTTAAATAATTAGGTTTAGGAAAATAATAAAGCAAATACATTACAATAGATTTTAATGAGATTTATTTTAATTGCACTTTTCTGACTTTCATTTCAACAAATTCATTAATTACATCATCATAATTAATATTTTGAACGATATCGCATTCTACTGAAATAATAGAAAGATTGGATACTTGTTCTTGTCCGATAGTCGATCTTAAATAATATTTTATTAGTTTCAACTTGCTAAAACTTCTTTCGCACGAAGCAATAGAAACGAGAAGAGAAATGAAATAAGTCATACTCTAAATACATTTTTGTAAGCGTAAATAAAAGTGTTCATTAATCATAATAAATTGTTTTTTTTTTGTTCCCAGACATAGTAAAAGACTACTACTTTAAATTTCTAAAGAATTATTTTATTTTCATAAATTGAAAAGTAAGTACAATATTCTAATCCTGTCTGTTTTTGATTTGAGCAATCTTTTCCTTGATCTCATCCCAAACAATTCCAAGTTCGTCTTTGTAGTTCCTGAAGAATTCTCCAGCTTCGTTAGCAACTTCTTTGCTGATTCCCTTGGCATGCTTTGCAAACTGAAACAAAGACAACAAAGTTGAAAAAACAAGTGTTAGATTTAAAGGTAGTGTAAAGCTAAAGAAAGTGTGGAATTGCAGGGAGAGACGACAACAGTGATCATAATTCGAATGTTCCACATACGTTTTTTTGTAATTCAATTTGTTTTTTTGTTAGTACCTTCAAATGATACAATGTAAAAAATTGTATTGTATCCTCGTACAATCAACAGCGTCTATCATATATTACATAAGTGGAAGAGCCAAATTATAGTTCTTATTACTTTTAGAACATCAGTTTGACTGTAGGAAATTGCCTAATAACTTATTTTCTGTTGCTTATTGTTATTGAAGAATAATTTGAAATTGCTTAAAAATAAACTTTGGACAATCTTTCTTATTGGCATTTTACTTTATCGAATCTGAGTGCGTCCTCTCTCCCTGATATTTGGAAGAGATGGCATCTATTTTATCAAGGAAAGATGACGCACTGAAATTTGTTTCACTTCACTCCATACTAACCTCTTTAGCAATGGCCCTGATGTTGTCCATCTTGTCCTTGGAGTGCTCCATCCCTTTATCCAAAACCTCCTTCACCCATTCTCCGAATTTCATATACTTTTCTTGTAGGTCGATCTTGAGGTCCTTAAAATAATTCTTCACTTTATCCCAGTAATCCGAAATCCCACGGGTAGCTCTGTCATCGTCTTCATCGAGAAGCTGATCGATCAGGATCATGACCTTCTTTTTACCTTTTTCCTTCAGTGTCTGCAACAACTGCCTAAGGAACTGCAAAAAAGAATGAAATGCGATCTTCAGTCTTGAAGCACGGCTAGATTTCGAAAAACAGTGTTGTAAAAGGATTTTGTACTTTAAACACTGCTTACAGCATTATTTGTTCTACTGCTGCCTTGTTTCGATAGTATAAGAAACGGAAAAGTATCACCCTCAACCCTCCCAGTGATTTCAACGAGTTATCGCGTCCATTAATATCTGATAAATTTAACTGTCAATATTGATGGACGAGATATCTCGTTCATCAAGACCTGATAATGGCAATATATCTCGTCAAGACAACCACCGGGAATATTAAAATTCACAAACAAAAATTCATTTTGAAATAAAACTAGTCTTTTCGTTCTAGGCCATTTCGTTCTTTAATATACATGCATCCTCCAAAACCCTGCTGTAGTGTCTCAGTGTGACAGGGGGGTTGCCACTAGGTGGAATGCGTGAAGTACATCTGAAGATTAATCTCTTGTTAGAGCCACCCATAGCTTAAAGGTCAATCCACTCTCCCAATTAATTCTAAATTGCCCCAACCGTCTCCTCCCTATAAATACCATACGGTGAAAATGATTATAAATATAGAAATCAGACACTCCCTCTTGATAATTATAAAGGCTTAAAAAAGTCCAGAGAGAATGACTGCAACTCCTAACTGAGATCTTAGTTGCCACAGGATCCATCGAGAGCTATGAAAGTCGTGTTTCCACTAGACCAGGGTTGGTCAACCCGCGGCACTGCGGAGTTCTAACATTGGCACGCGAAGACTTATTAAAATACGAATAATAATAATGTCGTCTTCTGGAACTTTGTCAAAATCCGTAAAAGCTCTACTCATACGCCACTGAATACAACAGCGCCGGAAAGCGGCACTGCTTGACACCAGTACAACAGCGCCGGAAAGCGGCACTGCTTGACACCAGTACAACAGCGCCGGAAAGCGGCACTGCTTGACACCAGTACAACAGCGCCGGAAAGCGGCACTGCTTGACACCAGTACAACGATGAGGTAAGACAGCGTGGTCATGGGACGAGCCCATTGTTCTGAGTTGCCTTGCTTTGGCACCGTTGTGTCTTACTATGGTTGTCCGTTCTCGAGCTAATGCCAGTGCGGCACTCTGGTTGTCTGGCTCAGTTGATTTTAAACTGCCAAGCAAGACGTTAAGCTTTTTTAAAGCTGTTTTTAGATTTTGGTGTCGAGAGTCGTTGTTTTTCAGTTTTTATTTTCGCTATGTTCATGAGTAAACTTTCGACATCGAAAAGAAAATATAAAGAGGATATTGCAATTCGGGATTTTAAAATTGTCTGGGAAGAACGATTTTTGTTTACGCATCAAAATACTTACAAGAGTCTGTTTGTTTGATAGGTGGAATTTGTGTAGCAGTGACAAAAAAATTTAACCTGGACCTACATTTCAAACAACTGCATAGTGATTTCAAAAGCAAATATCCTGTCGGATCACACTTACGAACGGAATTTATCGATAAAAAATATATCTTTAACTTGCCAACAATCCTTGTTCCAGAAGAGAAATGACGTTATGGAAACGGTACAGCTACAGTCTACGTTTATGAGCGGTGGCAACGGCCTTGGCGATTGTTTTTGGCGCACTTCTAAAGTCGCCAAGGAAAGAATTATTTCCTAACTCTTTTCTGTCAAAACTTTTTTTCTTTTTACAACACACTTTTTAAACATTTTCAGAACGTTTTGAAAAGAATATTTTAAAAAACTTTCACAAAAAGTAGTAAACTTAAGCACATATTAAAACACATTTGTGAACCAGCAGAGAAACTAAGCTACGAATGTTGGGTAAAGAATACCATGAAACTTATCAATTACACTAAATACAGTAGGCAAGTTGAAAAAGAAAAAGATTTTTAAAAGAAAAAAAAGCAAGAAATAATACAACCTGATACATCAGAACGGTCCCGAGAAAAAAAATTACGAAACAAGAATATTCCACAAATGCGAAAAACAATACATGTCAGAACTCTGCCGTGAAAAAAAAATTATTATGAAATAAAAATTCCACAACTGTAGAAATACAAATAAATAAACCAATGGTATCAAAGAAAAAAAAATTTAAACGGCCAATGCAATCAAAGGATATTTTAAAATCAAAATAACCAATGGGAGGAAAGAAAAATTTCAAACGAATCAATGAAATCAAACGATTTGAACGGATTTTGGAAGAACTTTCTAGAATATTCAAAATGAAAATTGAAAGTTTCCGTTTGTCGAGGTTGCCATGAAAACCATAACAACCGAAACGAAAGACGGGTTGCCTTAATTTATCGTAACTCGCTACTAGAAGTGCGCCAAAAAAAATCGCCAAGCCGTTGCCATCACTCATAAACGTAGAGTGTAGCTGTACCATGGAAACTATTGTAAAGGCATGAACGTTCTCTGTTGTTAGCCCGCAATAAAAAACCCTATTCTGGTGGAGAGGGGATAATAAAAAATAGCCTTTTAATATTTGCCCAAATAGTAGGTGATATAAACGTCAAAAATATGGTTGATAAAATAGCTTTGTCTGGAAATACCGTCAAACGTCATATAGAAAACATGGGCCAGGATGTTGGCACACAAATTGTATCTGGACTACAATGTTGCAAATACTTTTCATTAACTTTGAATGAAAGCTTTGACGTCACAGACAATGCGCAGTTAAGCATATTTGTGCGGTATACGAACGATAATTTTGATACTGTTGAAGAACTTCTTGATTTGCGCCAACTAGTTTTAACTACAGGTGAGGACATTTTTAAAGAACTTAAAAATGCAATTGAAGTTAACAAAATAGAGTGGACAAAATTAGATAGTGTTTGCACAGATGTAGCGCCTTGCATGGTTGGCAGGTAAAAAGGTTTGTTACATTGTTTGAAAATTATTTGGGAAGAAATGTTTTTTAAGTATCATTGTATAATCCATCAAGAAGCTCTTTGTGCCAAGGACTTAAACCTGTCTTCGGTTGTTGACCATGTAGCCTGCTGTATCAACAAAATACGAGCTCGAGCTCTGAATCGACGACGATTTCGTGAGCTTTTCCCGGAAGAAACGGAAAAGTCTGGCGAGTTACTCCATTGTAATGTGCGCTGGCTTTCCAGAGGAAGTGCTTTCGCGAGATTTGGTAATTTGAGTGAGTGTGTTTTATAAAATACCTGGAAGAAAACAATGAACTGCCAGTGAGTGCTTGCTACTCAAGAATGAATATTGGCTATGGGATTTAGCTTTTCTCACCGTTATCATGGGACATTTAAATAATTTAAATTTAAGATTACAGGGAAAGGATTGTATTTTTCCAACCCTAGTTGGCCATTTTTTTTTGGAAGAAACTTTTGCTTTTTTGTCTCGATTTTGGAGAAAAAAGATTAACACATTTCACATTAATGCAAGAACTAGCTACAAGAGTCAATAATGCTCCGATCTATGATAGATTTTAAAATTTAATATCCATTTTGCAGGATTTATTCAGTGCTAGGTCTGATGATTTTCAAGATGATAAAAATATTATGATCTTATCACACATCCTTTTTCAATTCCTCTACAAGACGTTAATTGTTGTCCACTTGAATCCAAATCGAAATTATTGACCTACAGCACCATACTACACTGAAAGACAAATATAAGGAACTTATTTCAACTGTAAATGATCAAAATTAGATTGAATTTTGGAAATTTGAACAAATAAGCAATTTTTCAAATTTACACGATTTGGTTGTCATATAGTGTTGTAGGTGTGGATCAGCATATGTTTGTGAACAAATGTTTTCTATTATGAACATAATAGAATCAAAATATCGTTCAAGATTAACTGATATGCACCTAAAACACCTAATTTTGTTAGCATCTTCAAGAAATAATCCTAATATAGATGACTTGGTAAAAAAACTACAAATTCAAAAGCCACATTAATTAAGTACTGCTTGTTTAATAATTATTTAGAATTAAATGTTTCAAGTTAATCATTTTTATTTTATACATAACCTAACTGACTGAACCTTTAAAAATGCTTATTAACAATAAAACCTAAGTTTGTACTTTTGTTTTATTTATTATCTTTTTTTTTTAATCTCCACTACTCACTTACATGAAAAAAATGTGCTATTTGCTTAAAAATCCCAAAATTAGCCTATAAATAACATTTGTTCATCTTTTTATATTTTTTAGTATGTTGTAAAAGTTGAAAGTGGCACGGCATAATTTTTTTTTCAGAGAGTGGCACTTTTCGAAAAAGTTGGCCATCTCTGCTCTAGACATAACTACCTATCAAATCATCTTTACCGAATTGGCTTTTGTCAAACTCTCCAACTTGCTCTTTGTGTGGACTATCAGACATAACAGGAACCCAACTCAATAGTTGTCCTGATCTTACTGACATCGCAGTGAACGAATGATATTGCTGATAGAATTACCTACATTATTTCTGTTTCTAGACTATACTGGGCTAACATACGGCTACTTATGGCTAAAAGTCTGAGGTCTGGCCTAGGATAATAAAAACTTCACCCAGCTAACAGGTTTAGGGGTAAAGTCGGACTTCTGCCTTCAGTTGCTCCGGGACAAGTCTTTCAGAAGCCACTCTCATCATCGTGGCATGAGTCAGTCAATGATATATGTAAGGCCCTAAATTTAATTTTGTAGCTTAGTTAATCTACCTTTATACATACATCTTAATATTTGAATTTTATACTTCTCCCATTTTCGTGGAAGTATTAGTGATTCTCTTAGAAAAAAGAAATAAAAGAATCATTCCGTTCTCTCTCCATATCTATTTCATATAATCAGTTTTCATTTCCGTTCAAGGTAGGTAAACTCTCTTTTCAATTTACTAACATAAGCACATTGTATGGCAGACTATCACGTATGGTGAAGTTAACTAATGCTCAATAATCTGGGTTTTTGACACAGCACCACCAAAAAATTGAAAGCCTTATCAGGAGCGTGAATTCATACGCTTTAGTAAGGTTTGTCTAAAAAAAAGTTATTTATCTAGATGGGTTATGCTGCTAAATATACGACTGTAATTTAAGTTAATTTTTGTATTTGTAGCTGTGATGAACACACATACATAGATATAGCCGACTGTTGCCCAGTAAATATTTATATGGATTTTCTCCTGGCTATAACGCAACCAGACAATGCTTTAAGACTTTGAGAGGTGGTGGGATGCCTTCTTGAAATTATTACGACTATAATATAGAAACATTCAAGTGAGATTCATAAAAATACTCCATATCCTTTAAAGAGACATTTGAATTTCAAACAAACTTTTGCAGTTAGTATCCGATTGTTATAAAATTTGCAGACTGTTTCCTATGTATAAAGTTTGTTTCACAAATATTAAGTTCAGAAGTTATTACACAAAACATGGTCAAACCTTCGGTAAATTTTCAAAATTGATTTGTCCAAGGCGCATTAATTTTCCATGTGATGTCAAAATTTTAATTCACCATAATAGTTTGTATACATATAAATCAAATAAATTTTATTTGGTAAGTATCGCATTGGTGTAAAATAAAAACAATTCTACTGAACTATCTAAAATTTTGTAAAACAAATATAAGTTAAGCGACATTTTAAACCGGTATTTTAAAATTTGGAAGCACGATGACGATGAATTCCTCATTTGTACTTAGATATACAACAGACTTCAATAAATATCCAAAACGAATTTAAAGTAAATCGATTGAAACCAGATGCGTTGGCAATATTTTGAATTCAGTAGAATGTCAATTAGGAGAAAAACGCTTTTTAGAAGTATATTTCCCATATTTATTTGCTGTATGTTTTATGATAAACTTGCAACTCCATCAAAAATTAGAGCAATTGAAAACTTTTTTGTGCTCTATCTCTCCTTTTCTTTCTCTGTAGATTTTATTATCAATTAATTTTTGACGCTAAAATTAAAAAATCGATTTTGATGTTTTTGAAAGTTTACTATATCCTAAAATATATTTCTTATACGAGAAAATATTAGGTGTAGTAAGAAGTTTTAAAGCATGTGTCAAAGAAATGAATATGTAATTTAGAGCTGATAATAATACTTTTATTCATCGAAATAACCTACAACATTATCTAATACCTTCTGTCATCGGTCATTTAGTTCACGGATGCCAGCAGTGTGGAAAGATTCCTCTGTTGACACAATGAAGTCGTCAACCCATTTTTGTACGTCGTCCACTGTCCGGAAGTTTACAGAAGACAAGGCATTCTGTATAGACCGAAACAAATGACAGTCCGAAGGGGCTATGTCGGGGCTATACGCCGGGTGTTCCAAAACTTCCCAGCCAAGTGTTACTAACGTGTCCTTAACCACTTTTGCAACATGCGGCCGTGCATTGTCATGGAGCAATTTGACGGGCCCCAAACCTTTGCCAATAAACGGACGTTTTCGATCGATTTCCTGTTGTAATCGCAGTAATTGTTGTTTATAGCGTTCAACATTTATATTTACACCCGACTTCAGCAATTTTTAATAGAGTACTCCCTTCATATCCCACCAGATGCATAGGAGAACTTTTTTGCAGTGAATGTCTCTTTTCGGCGTTGATGTTGTTGCTTCGCCGGGATTCACCCAATATTTTTTGCGTTTCAGACTGTCATAACAGATCTATTTTTCATCTCCTGTCACAATTTTCCACAAGAAAGATTTTATGTGTTGCTTGTTTAGCAGATTCATGCACTTCAAGACACGGTCGTCCTCAATGCATGTGGTAACCATTTTCCTGCCCTCTGAATCTTTCCCTATGCATGTAAACGATTATATATCGTTTTTTTGTGATACTCCTAACTGTTCAGCAAGTTCATATCGCGTTTGAGATGCATCTTTATCGAGAAGTGTTTGCAAATCGTCATGGATAGCCTTCAATGGAGCGCCGCTACATTGTCGATTGCTAACCTCAAAATCGCCATCTTTAAAACGTCGAAACCAATACTCACATGTGCTTTTCGATACGATATTCACCCCTAAATCAGAACAAATTGATTGACATGCTTTTGCAGCACTTTTGTGCTGGTGAAATTCGTAACGAATGCAGTGACGAATAAATGTCTTATCGTATGACATCTTATACCTTCAAAATTTCAACTTACGTTCTCCTTTTCCCTAGCTTCTGCTTCGGTTTGATATCTCTGTTCTGGTTTCTATCACATGACACAAATGTGGTGTACTGATTGGTAAGCTATTTTGCAGTAGACGTCATACAAAACTCGCTTTAAAACTTCTTACTACACCTAATACTTTTAAAGGTGTTTAGCATATTCTCTTCCAGAGTGAATTGGAAAATGGTCTCAAACTCAAACCTATTCTAAAGCGAGCAAATATTTTGGAAGTGTAAGTAGAGCAATTAAAACATTTTTATCGAGAAAGTGTTAATTTTTAATGAGAAATTGAATACAATAAAAGTAATAAAAACGTTTTATTAAATTTAATGAGAATTTAAATGTAATAAAAACTGGGCAACAAATTTGCATAGGAAAGAGAAAACACAATACTCACTTCTGATCCTTGTCCGAAAATCTTTTCGATCTTCTCTTTTAAAAGTTCTGGGTCTATATTCTTCTGCAACTGTGGGGGAAATGGAATTACAAGAAAATACTTTCTTCCGAAAATTCTACTGCACCTTTTGTATTTGTAATAGTTCTTTTAGGAAGTCAATGATTACTTACATGTTCCTTCACTTTTATAAGAATGTCTCTAATGTTCAACTCTGAGAGGGCTTCTTCGAAACGGTCTTCGGCAGCTCGCTTGTTGGATCCAAGTTTGTCCAGGAGCTGTCTCAAATAGATTCTAGCCTTCTCTTTGAGCTTCTCAAGTAGATCCTTGCTTTTATCGCCGAGCTCATTCTTCAGAGCCTTCATTTGCTCTCTCAATTCTTTGATCTAATGTAATTAAATAAGCAAGAACAAGATTATTTTACATGAAATTGGAATGTCGATGGCGATCCAAATTGAGAATCAATGTGTAATCTATATTTTCATTCTGTAAAGGCAATTTCCTTTTGTAATTAATACATGGGTATGTAAGAGTTATTCTTAACGAATCTGTTTTCATTACTTAAATAAAGTTACAAGGTAATTAAAATTTTCTGGGGTAGTATTCTGCACGAAAAACTTATCTGTGGTAGTTGATACATAAATCATCTCTTTAGAATTGAGTAAAACTTTATTCTCAATTCGCAATGCTTTTGGAGATAATTTTGTTTCCAAACTGGAGTTTTATGACATTTTATTAGCTGTTGGAATGTCGAAAATAAGTGTATTACACTAATTCCTGAGCTACAAATTCTTGTAATCTTAGTATTTTTTCAACTTTCATGCATTATTCGCCACACCAAATATTACAAAAAAACAATTGAATATTACGATGAAATATCTGCATATTATTTCATATGAAAGCCTTTTCTTTTAAATTAAATGTAGATGACTGTGTTTTTACTTTTTTTCTGTCCTATTTTCAATGTAGCATCACTTGACTTCTGTTTGGAATTTCATTTCAGCAAATCAAAATTTCCTAATAATTCATTCCAAACTGAACGTCGATTCGATAAAACGCCAAACACTGCCAAAACGTTGATAAACTACATTTTAAGGTAACCACGATATACGAAAAGATTTGTGAAGTAGAACAAAATCTTTGCTATCCATCTGATTTATTAGTTTAAATTGAAAATCCCTCTTCAGAGATTGTAAATGAGAAATTTTAACTATTAAGTTCAGTTTAGGAATAGCATGTTTTGACACATCGCCCATGCAGTTTCCTGTATTTTCACTTAAATAGCACGTCAAGGTTATGTGTTATAATTTCAAAGTTAACTAACCTAAACTGAATCTGAATTTTCGACATGACACTACATATACAAGGGTGAACCTTAAAATGTGTTTTCCGTAATCCGTGATTTTTTACTTTTATGATTATGGTGCGGGGAGAATTTATGTACATATATGTCCGAAAATTGAAGATAACTCTGAACTCGTATCAAGCAAGGTTTGATCTCAATCCGATAGAGTATCCTTGGGTTGCTCTCTGACGTGGTATTGCCTACACGACACCAACAACGATTGTACAAGAGCAAAGAAATGCTCCAGCGCACAAATAGAACTCCTCTTGGATCACAGCCTTGTGGAAAGCATTTTTGCACGTGCAGCCTGCCATTAGGGACAGGGGCTGACACATTCTCTGTTAGGCTTCTTTTTTAATAAAAGTGAAAAAATAAGCTTTTTATCGCAATAATTAAAACCTGAAATGCGTTCACCAACCAAAACATTTTATTTTCATGTCTTTAGTTCCCATTAGCACCATGTGGGTGCTCGTATTTCATTTCTTGCGGAATATTCATTTATCATTTGAAGTACTACTTCCTTGCAGGTACTTGGCATGCGATTTCATCTCGAATTGTATTATCCTTAAATTTGGGAAACATGTGCATTATTGTCGAATACTTGAGAAGAGAGTTGAAATAATTCCGGACTAGTATTTGCAAAATAATTAGATCGAGTAACGTTACTGAATTTTACTTTTATGCACCCGATTTCTCTTTCAAATTTACCTTTTCCAAGAATTCTCCATTGCCTATCTTTCCATGCTCAATAGATTCCTTAACCTTTTCTAGGATTTTGTGGAGGTTTTCCTTCATCCGCTCAAAGAGGCTAGTTTTTACATGAATTTCAATTCTGTAGGAGAGAGAAAATTTTTATGAAGAAATAGCCAAGACATGATGTTGTAATAAACAATATCTACCCCATTCCCTTGGAAATATTAAGTACTTTGTCAGAAGCCTTTAAATGGGGATCATGTAACAACTACACACTGGTTTGCAGGAATTGCAATTTGTGTAGAACAGTAACGTAGCGTAACATTGTTAACTAGAGATGCTAAGTTCGATAGAGAGCAAAGAAAATCTGAGTTTTAGATAACCTTATGAGTCTATACATCCGCCGTGGTTCCTTTTCCTCAAAAATGCCGACCAACCAGTATGGTAGTTAAGCTGTTAGCCTCTAGATCGGAAGGTTTCTGGTTCGAATTCGAGTCAGTGCATGGATGTTTATAAGCGTATCGTATAGAGGCGACTGGTGCACCTTAAAGTTGGGTTGGAAGTTTGGAGAATGGGGTGCCATCTCAGGTGTTGCCTCGTCATCCGACCGTGGTTCAAAATTACGCGGTGTAGTCATTGCTCTTTTTTCTGCTTAGACAGTAAAAATTAATTTCAGCCCTAAGTTAAAAAAGGAGCCTCCAAATCGTAATTGCGTCAATTTTGGCCAACTCTACATGGATGATGCAAACTCTATCTCAGAGCTTGATGAAAGCTGTAAGATGAGAAGAGAATAGCAGGACCTTGCGCAAGAACGAGCTGCGCGTATTGTCTCGACTGGATGTTAAGGGGTAGGGGAGATGAGTTTGAGCTAAAAGTACCCATAGCGATTGACAAACACCCTTGATGCATTGTTATAAAAAACCGTTTGGGGTTGAAAGGAAAGGGCATCAACAGAGATTAGTTGACTTTATACGGTGAAAATCATGCTAAGAAGCTAGGTAGTTGAATTAACATCTAACTGGAGCAAGACAACTACTCCGTTACCAATGCTATTTTCCTCCCTTTCACGGCATTTGTTAAGTAACTGTGTATTGTGCTGCTCACAGCTTTACTATAAATGGTCCTTGCGCTACAAGACGTTAAATTAACCAACCTTCGGGTTTTATAGATTTAAATTCTCCCTCCCCACACACACACACACACACACACACACACACATATTTTCTGAATTAAAGAAAATATTAGGGTATGCTGAGTTTCTGGTATTCCAAGAAAGCTAGGACACTGGTACAGAACAATAGATTTGTGTAACCTGGGATACTTACTCATCTGCGTATTGGCTGTCGTGTTCTCCTAAATGTTCCCTTAAGGATGGTGCATTCTCCATTCCTTCCAAGAACTTGAGCAGGAATTCGTCAGCTGCATCATCAAGAGCTACAAATAACCACAAGATCATTTAGTCATCTAAATACAAGAGCTAAACAGCTTGAAAACTGGGCGTTTTTTGTTATATTAATTATTAACTCAGAGATCATACTGAATGTAATGCAAGAATTAGGAAACGTTTTTGATTACTTAATCTTTATCTATCAGTTAAAAAAAAATAGAAATGTAGGCATCTATTTAGTCATGTAATTGAATTTACGTCGAACAGGAGCTGTATTAAGCGTCTGCCCGAGATCAATCCTAGAGGGAAAGATCCAATGACAAACCTAGTAATTTTCAACCGTTTTTCGTTCAGTTGACTACATCTAAATCAACATTCTCAAAAATGATAGGTTGATTTGACAGCAGGTATTTTGGGCTGTGGTAGCCAGTTGGTAGTAGGGTTGCGACATTGACAGTAAAGCATTGATGTTTCGAAACATCGATTTTCAAAATTAAAACATAGATGTTGATAATACACCGCCCAAAAACCATCGATGTTTTTAAACATCGATGTTATTAAACATTAGTGTATTTACACTTTTTTCCCCCATTTATTAAAATTGGTTTAGCAACCTCAAACATTAATGTTCGCAGGGGAAGGGGAAGATTTAATTTGTCATTTGCAGTGTTTATTAATTCATAAGTAAGACTTTTTTTTAACTGTCAAAACAAAGTAAAAAAAATTATTAAGAACAATTAACAAATCTTTTATTTTTAAATTGAATAATAGAAAATAAAATAATATTTACAACAATTTGACATAGGTACTACTACCTATAAGTATAATTAGGTTGGTACATAACTATAATTATTGTTAGTTATTATTAAATATTCATCAACTTATGGGGGAAAACACAACAAATTTATTTTTTATTTACTGTAAATAAAAAATATTGCGGTCTATGATTATTATAGGCCTTAATATTTGTTATTTATAGTTTGTAAAAAAGAGAAATTTGTTAACTTTCTCCACCTTAAAACGACTTCTTTTTTGCACCAGTTAGGGAAAAAACTCTTTCTGATGGGACAGATGTCGCCATTACTGACAAATACTTAATTGCACGGTTATTTTTCTTAATTTTTCTATGATGCTTTTTCATTAAAAAAAAACCCATCGACAATGTTAAAAAATCGATGTTAAACCAACATCGGCTCCAATAAATCGATGGTAAATACATCGATGTTTTGAAAACATCGACATCGAGATGCTATAACGGTTAACCAATATGTTGCTGACAAATGTTGGATGTTTTGTTCAGGCCATTGAACTACTTGATCTCCATTACTTTTGCACGGCACACTTCAAACTCACTAGTGGAGGGCACACGTCCAAATGTTCACCAGACACAAACTTTCTTAGGCCGTACAAATTCCAGTCAGGGGTTAATTGTTACGGACTAATGAATATGACGATTACCGATTGATTTTAACTATAGTCTCGAAATAGCAAAGGTTATTTCGGTGAATCTATGGTCCCTTTTCTGCTACTGGCGGAATTCATGTCTAGCACTGTGAATCAATAGGTTTTCGAGAAGTGTTTTACTGTATTTTCCCTTCAGCACACATGACGACTAAATAACCACATCATTGGTTGAAAGAATCAAAGAAAAGATTCCAGTGGTCAAGAAGGTCCAAACTGAAAAGAAGTCATGCATGGATGACTGCAGAATATGCTGACGGATGTACACTACTATGGTATATGGACAAAAGCATTTGGACACTGCAGATATTCGGAGGATGATCCATCTTAGTGTGGGGTTATTTATCCTGATTACCTGATTAGGACTCGGCCCATTGCTTTATGTACCTGGTACCATGAACGCTGACGTGTACCTCGACCTTCTGGATTATACGACCTTGCCTACACTATGGCAATACTACGGTGATGATGGTTGTTTCTTCAAACAGAATCGAGATCCATGTCATACTGCGAAACGCGTGCTGGACTAGTTTACTGAAAATGGGGTGAATTTGCTTGTCTCGCCTATTAAGAGCCCCGATTTTAATCCGATCAAGCATTTGTGGGACGACCTGGAGCAAAGAGAACGACACCGCCACGCACGCCAATCTCCTCACCAATCTCTTCTCACATCCTTGCAAGAGGCATATGGCGAGCTAGCTATTTCTGCCCAGACTTACAGAGAACGTGTGGAAAATATGCCTCAACGTGTTGCGGCTATAATACAAGCAAAAGGAGGGCTTACCCATTACTAAATAGAACCGTAAAACATTTTTTCTGAAAAAACATGCAGTGTCCAAATACTTTTGTGTATACTATAGTGTATGTGTAAACAGCTCAGAGGGATAGACCGGGACATAAACCTAAAGGCTGTTGAACCATAGTATGCTAGCACATTATCAGATGCGCATAAAAAATTAATCAGATTTGAGACACAGAAAAGTGAGTTATATTTACCTTCATGAAATGAAGCCGATGCAATACCAAACAGCAATATGAAAGCAAGTATTCTCATTTTTCTGCAACAAAAAAATATAATCAGACACTTAAAAAATTTCAATGTAACATTTTATTTTGCAATTCCAAATATTAATAGGAATTTGTCCAAAAAAAATACTCTTTTTTTCTAAACACGGGATTTTTTTTATTTATTATAACGTATTGTACATATTTTATTCGAATGACAACTTTATTTGCTGAATTTTACAAATAGCGAATTAGTGTTAACTATCCCCCTACTTAAATTGATGAGTCATCAAACAGAAATTATAAAACCTTTTTGAAATTCTTTCACAAAAAGGAGGTCATTATATAATAGCATGCGATAAGCTTAGAAAGCAATATGCAACAAAATTCAGTCGTATTTTTATGGGCTGTTAAGAAATATTGAAGATAGTTTTTATGTAGAAGTTTAAATTTAAGTACGAAGGTTAAATGGTAATTTCGCAGTTAAAAAAACGTCTGAACTTTAAATAATAATAGGAAATATAAAATCTAGTATAACTTTTTTCTAAAAAGGTCCATTCATGTAAATCTAATTAAAATATTCATCGGGAGGTTTTCTTATTAGAAAAAAAAAAGATCTTAGTATTCTTAATAACATAATTTTCTGAAAATTCATTACTTTTATGTAATATATTTAGAGAAACAAAATTGGTGATGCTGATCTCTTTTATGTGGGACAGTATAATATTTCTACCTCTCGATTGTCTGTGCTGAAAACTTTGTACTTCCAAACTAACATCATTGTAATGATTAATTTACGTTACAAAAGTATGTACATTATTATGGTACATAAATATATGTACAGGTAAAATCAGAATGTATGTTGCAGTGATTATTTTTATAACGTTTAATAAACATCCCTCAAGTTATAAAATACGTTGAAACATGTACAGATGTTTTATGTTCGATTTGTTTTTACAACAGATCGTATATGCATAAACCACAAGACATTGTCACAAATTTTATGTATATTGAAAGAAATAGTTCAACTAAAGAGTTCCAATTGATTTATTCCGACTTCTACTTAATAAAAAAATGTAATGCTTTTAACTAAATGTTCATAAAAATTAAAATTTTATGACTTAAAGACCCATTATAGAATATCAATTGGAGTGGGACTCAACCAGAAATTGAGAATTGCAAAAGCTAACTGTAACGAAATGGAGTTTAACTCATAATATAAAGGAATTTTACAACTTTTTAACCACATGGAGAAAACTGGTTATCATTTGTGAAAACCTTCAACTATTTTCTGCTACCTGAAATAATTATTAATGCATTATGTATCAACAATGAATACTGTTAACTTTCGTAATTTTGTCAATACCCTTTGAATTATTTAACATTCTAACAAATGCCTAAGCATTTTAATGCGATATGCTTTATAGACTTATATTTAAAGATCTTGATGTGTACTCTTTTCTGAATTTAAAAGACAATTCCTAAGACTTACTTACCCAGACTTTGGACTAACTACCAAAGAAGAATTCAAGACTGTCACTACTCTTTTATCCCCTTTTTACGTTTCAGGAATGAACAAATCTATCGGAAATGTACGTAATAATCATTGACTTGCGAATTCTATGGTCGCATCTTACATCTTATCTTAAAATGTGCTTGTTTCCCAATAAAGATAATTGGGTTACAGGTGTTACTTCCCAAACATCTTGTTCAACACACCGAAGTATTACGTGTACTTTAACATTTGTTATTGAAATGCTACCTTCACATAAAATATGTTTCCATTGACTTTTAACAAAACAAGCTGTCAAATGTCATAATGAGGATATGGAGTAGTTTATCAATCTTAAAGGGGTTAATCTAATACAAAATTTAGGAGAAAGTTTTAAAAGTCTTTCCTAAAGTGTGAATTATCATAAACAACTTTCAAAGTGAGTTGTTACTTTAAGATTATATCAGGAGATAATGTTGCGTCATTTTTTAAAATAGTGTCATTATGTGAGAACAACTGAAAGGGTTATGAGGGAATAATTATTAGACTATGAAAATGAGGGCTTTAAAGATAAGAATGATAGGGTGAATCAAACCACCTGTTGTTTACGTATTCACAGCAATATAACAAAACAGATATATATTCTCAAAGAAATATTTATGCTTATTAAAAACTTGTAGCTTTGCAAATACGATCACCATCTTTGCATATCATGTCTTTAAGCCCATAGAAAACGATGAAATAGAAAAAATATTGAACGATCCCGATTTTCCAAAAAAGAACTAAACGATGCCAGTCAAAATGTTTTATATTTGTTTTGCTGAGCACAGGAAATGAAATCTGATTTCTCGAATCATACGAAGGTCATTCTGCGCTGCGGCATTCGTATTGGAAAATATAAAAAAATTATTCATTTAAAGAAAATCATAGTTTTAGGTATCGATCTAATGTGTAATTTTCGACGGATTTCAAATCCGTTCAAGGTTTTACTCTATCTTTAACAAAATCTAAAGTAGAAAAAAGAACTAAGTAAAAAAAAAAAAAAAATTTATAGTCTGTTGAAAATCGTTTCTGGGAGAATCAAACGGAAGCGGAAAAAATAAATTTCAGAAGCGGCTCAATCCTATGATAGTACTTTACGCAAGTCCAACTTGATTGGCTTATTTCACGGGCTTGGCTTCACTTGGATATCTCGCCAATCTGATTGTTGCAGTAACCATTTGATTTTGAATATGCGCGTTGTTTCGTAGAATAACAAATACAATACATACACTAGCGCCTCAGCGTACAGCGTAAGTGTCCGACAAGTTGACTCTGATTGGCTCCTCATATATGTGTTGTATGGTTGTATTTCTCGCAAACTTATACTAAGGGTAATTATACTTTTAAAGAGCTCTATTTCCGTCAAGCAACGATGGCCTGATGGCTAAAGTCACCTACCTTCAGATTGGCGTCGGGAGCGGAGGATGACTCTACGGGTTCGAATCCAACATGCGGGAAATATTTTAGATCCTCCAAATTATTTTAAAAAAATTCCAATTTAATTCCTTTTGAGTCTAAATTACTTTTCCTAATTTTTAATACCCTTTTTATATTTTTCCAAGCTTCCCTTGATTTTACATAAATCTAAGAACCACTCCTGAACTCACTACCAGCTGATATTTTCCCGCCCCTCTGCCGTCCCCTTTGCTTTAGGATGATGGTGTCGTTTCCACCTCTGGCTTAGGACCATTCTGATGTAACAAAAAGCATACATAAAACACAACTTATATAATTATTAACTTATATAATAAAAGGATACAATTTTCGGCTCCCACCTCTACCCACCCATGGCCATGGATCTGAAAAGAAAAGAAGAAGGCAGAAAGGAAGCGATAAATTGCGAAAAGAAAAATTCTCATGACGTACGTATCTAGGTCATGTGATCCGATTAGCCAATCAAGTTGGACTTGCGTAAAGTACTATCATGGGATTGAGGCGCCTGTTAAATTTCGAATCTGCGATCTTTTATGCTGTTGCCATTCTAAAGAAAACAATAATATTTAAATTCAATTAAATTCTTTTATTAAGGTTCTAAATTAAATTTTAAAATTCGGAAACTAAAATTACAAGAAGTTTGAACTTTCTGTGTGTCAAATCTCATTACTACAAGTGCCATAGATTCGTCACAACAGTGCCCACACATTCATTAACACTTCCTTTTATAATAGTAGAAATCAGTGTCAGCATAGCGAGAAGCAAATTAAAAATTTGTCCAAAAATATAGCCCAAAAATAATCAAGTAATAAATTGCTTTGAAATAACAAATCGATGTTTTTCCTTCAAAATTGGGAAAATTGTAAACGTATTCATTATCAGGTTCGTCTCCAAACTAAATACATTTTGCATACTTTTTATAGTTCTCTACATACGTACTCGAATGTGTTCAGTGGCGGTGGAAGTCTTTTTATGACCATAAGGGCAGATACCTTCGGGAAACTCGATTTCCCTCGTTATTCTCATTATCAGGAATAACCAGGAAAATCTACCAGATTTACCTTTTACTAATAATTTGATTCGCCAAATATCACCAAATATTATCTCTACTATTATAAAATGAAGTGATTGTATTTTTTTTTTCGTAGCCGCAAAATCCTGACGATTCTATGGCACTTACAGCAATGAGATTTGGCACACTGGTGGTCCGAATTTTTTGCAATTTTTGGGTCGGGAAAGTGTAAGTGAGAGTTACAGCAATGCTAATGAAGGGAATTTCAGTGCTTTACTGAGATTCAGAGTTTTTTTCTGGGGATTCGGTGCTGCAAAAGCATTTTGAATCGTGTTCCGGAAAATCACAAGTACATTGATTCAAAATCAATTAATTCAGATTTGTGGAAATAGCATCCAAGACAAAATTGTTAGGAAAGTGAATGCCGCAAAAGGTTTCACAGTAATGGCAGACGAAACTAACTAACTAAACTAGACAGGGTCTAAATTACAGGAGACAAACAATACAAAGGGAAAGTGCAATATAAGGGTGAAAAACAATACAAAGACTAATACTACAAAGGGAAAGTGCAATATAAGGGTAAAAAATAAGCTAAAAGTATTTTATTGTAATGCTCGCAGTGAGAGAAATAAAATGGGATGAGCTCAGGGGAATTGCACAAGCAGAGGATATAGATATCATTGGGATTACTGAAAGTTGGGCAAGCAGTGAAGATGCACAAATTTTAGAATTTAATGGATTCACAATGTTTAGGGAGGACAGAGTGAATAGGAAAGGGAGTGGGGTTTTGATGTATGTGAGAGAATTCTTAAACTGTACGGAAATAAAGTTAAATAGTAAAACTGAGGGTATAGAATCAGACTGGGTGAAACTGACTTTACAGACAAAGGCAAAGGACTAATTCTGGGTAATATATATAGACCTCCTGTTTGTAGTGAAGAGCAGGAAAAGGGTATTTGCAATCTGATAAACGAAGCATGTCAAAAAAGAGAATTAATTTTAATAGAGGACTATAATTATCCAAATATTGACTGGACAAACAATCTAGCTACAAATGGGAAAGGGGCAGAATTTTTGGAAGTGATACAGGATTGTTTTTTGTACCAGATGGTGTATGAGGATACTAGGGACAATGTAATATTGGATTTGATTTTCAGCAATGATGAGGATAGGGTGCAGGATTTGGTTATAGGTGAGCCACTGGGAGAAAGTGATCATAGAAGTATCAGATTAAGTATAAATTTTCAGTCAGCATACACAATCAAAAGTAGGATAATTCCAAATTTCAGAAAGGTAAATTTTCATAGGATAAGGGAAGAGTTAAAGGAGACATTCAAAGGGGAATTATTAGCACCGCATCATTCTGAACAATGGGAGGAATTCAAAAACAAGTTAGACAGGGTGTTAAAAAAACACGTAACACAGGAAAAAGGAAAATTTAGAAACTTGCTCCCTATGTGGTTTTCAGGGGAAACACACAAAGCTTTAAAATTATAACAAAGAACATACAGGGTATATAAAAGCACTGGTAACGACAGGGACAAGGAGGCATATCTAAAAGAAAGAAAGCAGTTTAAAACTATTAGTCGGAAGCAAAAGGTGTCCTTGGAGGAAAAACTAGCAAGGGAAATAAATATAAACCCAAAAGAATTTTTTTGCATATGCAAGTGGTAAAAATAAATTTAGTACTACACTGGGCCCGTTGGAGGAGAGGGAAGGTGAATTAATTCAAGACGAGGTGGGAATGGCAAACCTGTTAAATGACTTTTTTCTGGGGGTTTTCAATGGTAACTATAAATTGAAAAAGGATCCCAAGGATGGAGCCTTTGCAGGGGGGTAATTAACGAATGCAAATTTAACAGGGAAAAAATAGTACATCAGTTGAAAATAATCAAGCCATCTAAAGCACCAGGTCCAGACGATATTTATTCGAGAGTACTAGTGAAATGCGTGGAAGAATTGCGGGACGTAATTCGCATGATATTTAATTCAACATACAGCACGGGTTGAGTACCAATGGATTGGAAGTTGGCCAACATAACTCCAATTTTCAAAAAGGGAATACAAAGTGATCCGGGCAACTATAGACGAGTAAGTCTAACATCAGTAATTTGCAAAATATTTGAATCTCTGTTAAAAAAGCATATAATGTTATACTTGGAGGAGGGGGGACTGTTATCAGATGCTGTGTAGCATGATGCAACCGCTATTTAAGTTGCGTACTGCTTTGTGGATCTAAAACAATAATCAGGTAAATCTGATGCATGCTGTTGTGTTGACGAGTAAAAAGGAATGCCCAAAATCAAAAGATTCAAAAATCTAAAATAATGGAATATTTATTTATGCATAAGAATTTTAAGATTATAATGATCTTCACAATAATTATATGATCACGAAAATAACCATCTGACAAAAACCAACAGCGCGACACATAATTGGATCTACCTTTAAATCATAATTTTATATTTTAATGTTCCTATAAGAGGAGGCAGGAACGAAAGAGATTGAAGAAAGAGGAAGAAGGGATAAAAAAATGGCTCCTGGAGCTTAGATTACCAAGTGATTGAAAGCATTTTGTCAGCGTCTCCACTTCCAGCAAAAGGCCCCTTTAGCAGACCGCAAAAGAGAAAGTCCAAGATCGCACGTCCAAAAGAGAAAAAGCCCCGCTTTCTCGTTGTTTGTCCCTTTTTATAGCCCATCACTCTCCTGTTGCCACCATCCTTCCAGAAGTTTTGGGATGGATTCCATTTTGGCAAGCAAATTTTGTGATTGGCTCCGGGACGATGACATATTCTCCGTTTCAGCATCTGGCAGGAGTCCACCCGCAACTTGGGGATTGGGGTGGGGCGATGACCGATGTCGGAAGATGAACTTGAGCGTTGACCCTACCTCTACTGCATTCCTTCAGAGAGGGGCAATAGTTTTATGGGTTTGCTGCAAAGGGGTGTAGCGAGGAACCACTCGAAAAAAGCTTCGTTTTGTGAAAAGGGACAATGGCTGACCAAATGCAGGACACCTTCATAAGCAATGCACTTGGAATGATGGAGCCGAAAAAAGAACCAGAGAAAGCCTCTGGTTAAAAACATATCCCACAGGAAAATAAAGTAGACAGTGGATAGAAAAAACACAGTATAATAACACTCAAATGATAGCTTAATAAATTTTAAAGGTTTTACAGGCCAAGCATCTCTTCGGTACTTCGAAATATTTAAAAGTATATACATTTACAGCATAAATATACAAAAGGGGATGTAATGAAACCCTTTATAAGAGAGAAGAACTCCAAAGTTAAATTACTAAAAAAAAACTTAGAGTTTGCAGCACAACACAGATAATCAGTATGAGTTTAGGAAGGGCAGATCCTGCTCTTCAAACCTTTTGAAGTTCTACGAAAAAATTACTGAGGAGCTGGATAATAAGAGCAGTGTAGATATCACGTACATAGATTTTTTAAAGGTTTTTGATAAAGTACCTCATGTGAGGCATTACTGTTTAAATTGGAAAGGCTGGGGATTCAGGGGAAAACATTGATATGGATAAAGAATTGGTTATTGGGTAGAAAGCAGAGAGTACAGGTAAAAGGAAATTATTCACAGTGGACAGAAGTTATAAGTAGGGTGCCTCAGGGATCAGTTTTGGGACCAATTTTATTTATAATTTTCATAGCTCAGGGGATTAAGAATATAATCAGTATATTTGCAGATGACTTAAAAATATGGGGGACAGTGGATACCAAATTACAGATCGATAATTTATAAGGGGATTTTGATAAGATATCCTAATGGGTTGTAAAATGGGGTAGGCCTTTTAATGTAGGGAAATGTCAAGTTGTGCATATGGGTTACAGGAACAGTGGGGCCGAGTACTGTCTGCAGGGAGTAAAGGTAAAGGAGGGAGTGGTTACCAATGGGTCACCAATGTTCAGCTGCGGGTTAAAAGGCTAATAGGTTATAGGGGTATATTAAAAAGACTGTAACTTCAAGTGACAAGAATATAATTCTGCCGTTACATAAGGGTTTAGTAAGATCACATCTAGAATGTGCTGTACAATTCTGGGCTCCATATATGAGAGAGGATATAGAATTAATTGAAAGGGTTCAGCACATAGCTACAAAAATAATAAAGGGGATAGCAAATCTCTACTATAATAAACGTTTAAGTAAGCTAAACATGTATACACTGGAAAGAAGAAGGAGGAGGGGGACTTGCTTCGGCTTTTCAAGTTGGTAAAACAAGGGGACACAAAGGGCTTAAATTTCAATAGGGATAACAGAACAAAGGGCCATGGGTATAAATTCAATAAGACACATTTTAATCGGGATTTCAGGAAAACCTACTACTTTAATAGGGAACAAATGGAACACATTGCCAGAAAATATAGTTAATTCAAAAGGAGTGTACGAATTTAAGATAGAATTGGATAGTCAGTGGGAATTGGGGAATTCATAAACAAAGGACCAGCCTTGTTGGGTTTGAGCCTGTAGCTGGTCGTCAATATTTGTATTTGTATTTGTAATATGCTAACGATATGTGGATGAAGAAGAGGGAGACATTAGGGAAGACTTTTTGGAATTTTTGCCGACTATTGATCTCACTGGTAAAATCTTAGCCAAACTTATCCTTTCTTCTTTAAAAAGTAAAAAACATAAATTGTGAATTTTAGGTGGGGTAAGGGTATTGATGGTGCTTCTGCGTTGAGTGGTTATTTGCATGGAGCCAAAGTCTGCATACGAGAAGATTATCCCATGGCACTATATGTGTGAACACTTTAGTGCTCATTCATTAAACCTTACCTTAAGCAATTCATCTACTTCACCTTTAATTAGGAACTTTTTAGGCACACTTCAGACAGTTGCAATATTTTCCCACAACTCTGAACAACGCACTCAAGTTTTTAAAGATTAAATAATTTATAAATTTCCTAAGTCAAAACGTACCACCCTTGTGTTTTTGTGAGACCCGCTGGGTGCATAAACATGAAAGCATTATTCGGTTTAAAGAGTTTTACCCAGCTGTAATTCTTGTCCTAGAAAAGTTTGAAGTTTCAGCTAACGCTGAGACTACTAGAAATGCATACCAACTGTTGTGCGCTATACGAAGCAGTAAATTTGTGCTACCTTTGTTTGTAACTGAGAAGATTTTTGCGTGCACACTGCCGCTATGTAAAGCTCTGCAAGAGGTCAATGCAGATCTGTCGGAAGCATGCGATCATGTTGACAATTTTCTTGATAATTTTCGCAGTAATGCATACAAAGACTTTAAAATTATTTTTGTAGCAGCTTCTTCATCGGTGCTTCAAAATGTGTGTATGTGTATATATATATATATATATATATATATATATATATATATATATATATATATATCTCTTCGAATTGTTATTCACAATACAATGAATTGTTCTCAAGTACAATATTTTATTTACTCCTACGGTAAGTTTTGTGAAACGAATTTGCTTCACACATTACAAAAAATAATACAAATCATTTGTTATTTTACTAGGTTATTTTTTAACATTTTTAATACAATTTTCGTTCGGATGAAGGGCTCTATCACCATCACCATCATTTGCCTCGAAATAAAAAAAAATCAAGCTCCACTTTACTCCTGACTGTGTTCTCGCCATCTGACTGTTGTTCAAAATTACGAAGCGTTATCCTTGCATCTTTCCCTTCGAAATTGATCCCGGACTGTCGCCACCTAACCCGCTGTGTTGCTCCAATACGACGTAAATTAACTACCTACCTCATTTTGAAATCACTATGTCCGACATTTGATTATTCCATGAAAGGGCTTTTTTATTAGTATGAGACTTCAGTAAAGTATAAGAGTACTTTTATCGTTGGAAAGTACTTCTTGTACGTATTCAGAACGTGATGTCACGGCTAATTTTTTAAAAAAGATTATACTATACTGTAGTCATTAAAAGTCCCAAAGAATGTATTCCAAATTGCTACATTATGACAGTTTATTGGTCTAGACCAATTGAATTTAATGTCAAATATCGCTCAAAAGGTGATAAAATACATTATTAAACTCCTACATGTATCATAAGTAGGTACGTAATTTACGTCGTACTGGAACAGTACAATGATCGAAAATCCGTGTTCAATCTCGAATGGAATGATTTGAGGATAACGCCACGTATGATTACGAGGAAACACTTAAGCTGACACCCCACTCTCCAAACTTCCACAGAACTCCAATGTGAAGATATTTGATGCCACGACGACGGTTTTAATAAGCACCAGCTCTTTTATACATGAAAGTCTTTGACTGAACCTAGTTTCGAACTCACAGCTTCCCAGTTACTAATGCGTTGCAATTCCTACTGCGTTACCGGAGCTATGTATAACGAGATAGCATTTGATCTTGAACATTTGAGAGACCAGTAAAATCTTTGCAAACCGTCTCACTTGTTTGTGTACATTGAAAATTCCTCTCATAGGGGCGCTATGTGAAGGATGTTCAATGAAAACAAACCACCGGAATAGGAGAAATGGTACAAAATTACGCTTTGTTGTCCTTTGATCTTTCTCATCGGGCTTAATCCCGGATCGTCGTCAATAGTCCCTTGTGATGCCTCAGTGCAACATTAATTAAAATTTATCTACCGGAAGTCGAAGTTTACGTTATTTTCCAGAATATGTTTTCAGGTCTTTCCCTAGGTAATGGTAATGGTAATTTTAGTTAACGTCATACCAGAGCAACACAACGGGCTATTGACGACGGTCCGGGATCAGTCCCTTAAGGGAAAGATCCGAGGACACCTCGTAATTTTGAACCACGGTCAGATGACGAAACAACACCTGAGCTGGCACCCCACTCTCCAAACTTCCATGCCAACCCAACGTGAGGACTTTCGGTCACGACAGATTTAAGGTGCACCAGCCGCCTCTACACCATACGCTTACAAACATCCATGCCCAGAGGCGGATTCTAACCAGGAACCTTCCGATCTAGAGGCTAACACCTTCCCTTGAAGAATTGATCTAAGACCGTCATCAACAACCCGTTTTGTTGTTCCATTGAAACGTTAATTAAAATACCTACCTATACCAGAATATATGCAAGAAACTTGTAATACAAAGTTCCACCTACTTTCAATTTTGCAGACAAAGCTTCTCATAGTGTTTTGCAATCTGTTTCGTTACTCGTCAGAAAACAACAAGCCGACCAACCGGTATAGTGGTTAAGGTGTTAGCCTCTAGATCGGAAGGTTCCTGGTTCGAATCCGGGTGCGGGCATGGATGTTTGTAAGCGTATGGTGTAGAGGCGGCTGGTGCACCTTAAATCTGTCGTGGCCGAAAGTCCTCACGTTGGGTTGGCGTGGAAGTTTGGAGAGTGGGGTGCCAGCTCAGGTGTTGCTTCGTCATCTGACCGTGGTTCAAAATTACGAGGTGTTGTCCTCGGATCTTTCCCTTAAGGGACTGATCCCGGACCTTCGTCAATAGCCCGTTGTGTTGCTCTAGTACGACGTTAACAAAAATTACCAATTACCCGGACCGTCGTCAATAGCCCGTTGTGTTGCTCTAGTACGACGTTAACTAAAATTACCATTACCAGAAAACAACAAAGTTATTTTTGGCATTTCATTAAAAATTAGCATATAACTTGAAAACAGAGATAAATTTTTAAATAATACCGGAAGTAATGTTTCGTCTCCTACTAGTTTGTGTACGTTTACACTGAACAACTTTTTAGTCTTATTTCTGTACCCTCCTCGTTATTCCATGCACAAACATTCCAATGCATCGGAACAAAATGAGAATTTAAATAGATGAATTGAACATTATAAGCAACCAATTTTCAAGAATGAAAACGGACTGAATTTAACTAAACTAGTCTAATCGATTTCCAATAAAATGATTTCAAATATCTTGAGCAAAGAAAGATTGGCAACAATTCCCTCAAGGTCTGCTCCAAGGGCGTCAAAAGGTTTTGTTTGTTTGTGATGTGATTCTTGAGATGTCTGCAGAAGTTGACTGAAAAACCGTTATGTCGATGAAAAAGATGAGAAGTGTTTACAAGGAGGTGGTCGGCACATTAACTCCCAAATACATCATAGAAAATAATGTACGTATCGGAACCTTTTCTGTTGGCTCTTGGTAGTGTTCTCGTATTTATTCATTTATCGATCGAATCTTCCGCATCCCCTGTAAGAGCGATGCTGTTCAGAAAAATGACGCATCTTGACAGATTTAGTGTGAAGTAGCTGTAGCATAATTGACATATATTTGCGCATTAATTTTATCTAATGCATCACTTAGGAATAGGATTGATATCGTTTCACGATATATTTGAAGCTTTTTCGCATTTATTGATTTATGCTCTTCATCCAGTTTTGGTTTTGATCTCCATTGATAGGCTTTTGTTGTCAATGGAGTAGTATGCTTGCGCGGAGTGTGTCTTGAAAATTCCCCGATTTATTTATTATAGATCATTTGACTTTTTTTTAAAGTTACCAATCATTGATTATGAGTGTAAAACCGATTCGAACACTTCGCCTCCCCTTTATTTTCTTTCGAGATACCGGTTGAACAAGTCTTGACGTTCAATCCCAGCGATCGATCTAATGCATCACTAGAAATCTGTTCTTTCTGCCGATTTCAATGCATCATTCAAAATGTAGGATACGATGCACAAATTAGTATCTAATATCATTAATTGTAAGTATTTCTTATTTGACGTTTTATGAAACGAAAACATCTCGAAACAGTTAATAAATAATTCAAGAAAAGTTTGTAGCTTCTGTGTGCTGGATTGTTATGATGTGATGATCTTATTTTTTATTTATAATATTGAGAAACTTGTATACCTGCAAATATAACAATTTAGCTATTATTTTAGTAGTAATGTAAGCAGTAATATGCAAATTTAAGTTTCTGTATTTATTTGTCTAAGTATTAAACAATAGTATCAATTTAAAATATACAAATATTATTTGCAACAGTATGTCATTGTGTCATACTCATACATTAATATATGTAACTAATGTGAAGCCTATATCTGCAAATTAAATTATTGTGTATTTTATCATATTATAAAGAAAAATTTAGATTTGTTTTAAAGGAAGATTTATGCAAGTAATGAAATTTTTTCAGACTGACCTTCCACCTCTTACACGCTATTCAGTCCTGATAGAAGTTAAGGCATGCTCACTATCAGAAGTTGACATTAAGGTAAGATTTAATTGATAACTGTGCATTGAAAAAATAATCTTATTTTATTTGGCACTAAATAATTCTGTATCAGCAGATTTCAAGTTTCGATTTGTTAAACTAAATTATACTAAAATTTCTTTTGACAATCTCTTAAATTTCTTTTAATAAACTAAATAATACAGATTCCACCTTAGAATATACATCTTTTTTCATGTAAACTTATTCAATCAATGTTTTCTTGGAAAAAATATGGAAAGTAAAAGATAGTTTATAAACAGAAATAAAATGTTGGCATTTTTTTAAGCACTTTATAGCCACTGAAGAGGTGCAAGTTAGGAGGGAGGCAGTTGCCCCGAGCACCAATGTCTAAAGAGGTGGGATTTCAAAGACACTTTACTCTACTTTTTTTTTGAGGGGGCAGGGGGAGAAAGTATTTTAATTATATGCACATGTTTTGGCCTTCATCTTTAGAATTTTATGCTTGAAAGAGGTTACTTCTCTTTTACAGCGGGCTTGGCGAGAGGCAAACGGTTACCGATACTTATAAGAAATCAATCAATATCTACATTACACAACTTATTTAATGTATACATACAGAAGCAATGTAATATAAATTTGTATTTTTCATTTATAAAACCACTTTCTTGTGGTTCAGCAATTGCTGCTAATAATGCAGCAAACACATCAAGGGCACCATGATGCCTGAACATGAATTCTGCTAGGTGAGGACTCCGGGTGTTGGCAAGTCACCTGGATTCCCCTGTGCTTTTTGTTCTGCCACTTTGCTGATACCCATAACTATTTGACCTGAACATGAAGAAACTCAATCAATGTGCAGATTGGAAACTGTTTGCTTCTTGACAAGGAGAACACACCAATTCCCCTTAATCAGGGCTGAAGACACCAAGGAATTGTTTCCGATAAACATCACAAACCATGTTTTAGGGCGCCTTTTTTACTTCCATCCTTTATTAATTGCAATAAAAAGTTAATATTGTAAGCAAATAATTAACAAAAATTTGTGTTCTACCAATTTTTATGTTATTTTGTATTAATTAGTAACTACTGCGTGGCCAGCACAGCGATGCTCGTGACAGTTCTTTTCGTTGGGTCAGGTGTGACAACTGCTCACTAACCCCTGATGACTGCTACAAATTCCCATTTCGTTTGCTTCGCAAACCAAATGGGAATCCGTAGCTTATTGAATAACAACCATCACGGCTTTGTCATATGAGGCCAAATTCAAATTGTGAAGAGATCCAATCGCCGTGACGTCACAATCTCTTGCGAAAATATAAATATTTAATTGAAAAATTATTCATCAAAAGAAAATCAAATGTATAAGGTAACTATCTGGTGTAAAATTTTCTGCAGATTTCATATCCGTTGAAATTTTTAATGTACCTGCAACAATCCCGATTTTACAATAAAGAACTGAACAATACCAGCCAAAATGTTTTTTATTTGTTTTGCTGTCCTTTGCTGTGGTATCGCTTGAGCATACGAAATAGAATTTATGATTTCTCGAATCAAACTAAGGTCATTCTTCACATTGGCCTTTGAATTGCAAAAAAATATAACAGTTTAAATTAAAAAATTGTTTATTCAAAGAAAATTGTATTTTTAGGTATCAATCTGATGTGAAATTTTCCGCAGATTTCAAATCTGTTTAAATTTGTACTCTATTTTTAACGATTTAGGAGATAGAAAAAGAACTGCATAACTCCAGTTAAAACTTTATTATTTTTTTCTTCAACTTAAATCTTTCCTTTGCAAAATGCAACAAAAATAAATTTAGAATCTCTGATTTCTTCATGGTCTTGCCATTCTAAGAAAAACAATATTAATTAAATTAATTTTCAAATTTTCTAGATTTAATTTTAAAATTCAGGTTTAGTACAAAAATTGCTAAAAATTCGGACTACCTATGTGCCAAGTCTCATTATTGTAAGTGCAATAGATTAGTGCAGAAAGTACACCTGCAGACACTTCCTTTTATAATAGTAGAGATTTCCCAAGTAGGTTAGTTTTGTTTAGGACAGAGGGCGGCATCGGTCTCATTTGTACCTGATTCCGACTTTAGTTCTCATGACCCTAAACACAACAAACTGCATTGTATATTTGGTACTTTTTATTCATCCAAAAATAATCCTGAGAAAATTATAACTAATATAGTTTCAAGTCCATGTTCTTGGTATTGTCTGTCTCATGTTTTGTACAACATGGCTAAATATGGTCCTTGCACCATAAAAAACAACCAACAATAATTAAGAAAGAAGTGATTCAATAATGCTGTAAAACTTGTGTTTTCAAACATACTTTGAACTCTTCTATTATAAAAGGAAGTGTTTGTTTTCCTTCTGCACGCAAAGTCATGACGAATCTATTGCACTTTTACATTAATGGATTTGGCACATATGTAGTCCAAATTTTTTGCAATTTTTGAGTTGCTGCAAATTTTAAAATCAATCTAGAATATTTAAAAATGAATTTATGAAGTTTAATTATTATTGAATGCAACAGATTAAAAAATAACAGATTCTAAATTTATTTTTTTCGTTTCCGTTTTTATTTTGGGCAGAGGAAAGATTTTCCAGCAGACGATAAAATACAAATAAACTTTTAGCTAGAGTTATTTAGTTCTTTTTTTATCTCCTAGTCCATTAAAGATGGAGTTAAAACTTCAAAGGATTTGAAATCTGCAGAAAATTTCACAAAAGAGATCGATACCCAAGAATATAATTTTCTTTAAATAAATAAAATTTTTAATATATTTTGTTTTTGCCAGAGTTTGTGACGTCACATCAACCTTAGCGTTGAAAAAATACACAGGTGACATTTCCTGCCCTCTTACAATTTCGGTAAGAGAAGGTTAGCATTGTTAGTTTTTTTTTTTTTTTCAATCAGTATCATTAAAATAGATTAAAAATTTCAAAGGATTTGAAATCTGCGAAAAATTTGACACCAGATAGATGCCTACCATATACGTTTAATTAAATATTTATATTTTTTCTTGGCATTGTGACGTTACGCCGAATTTCCAACACCATGGGCAACTCAGTTATGGCTGTTATCCAATTTGCGAACCAAACCATGGTTCATAATATTCATTCCAATAAGTTTCGATTTGGTTTGCGAAGCTGGCCACGCAGTGGCTAGTACAAGATAATAGTTTAAGTGTTTCAATGCTTATAAGTTGTGTAGCTGCTAATATTTTATTTTTGAAAACTTGGATCTGAAACTTGGTTGTTGAAAATTGAAAGAATACTTGTAATTTTTATATAAATAGCTGATGCAGTTGGTGAGCAGGGACTCATCTCCTTCACATTACAGTGTTGGCAAAGATGTTGCAGGCATCATAAGAGAAGTAGGAAATGCTGTTACTACTCTTAAACCTGGGGATGAAGTTGTAGGTAGTATACTTCTGTTTCCATAATTTCTTAATATGTCCCCCTTATGTCTTAAAACCCAAATACTATCAACTCTAGTGGCTGAGTTAGTTAACTATAAACTTACTTAATATGTTTGATGTAAAAACATATCTACAATTTTTGTAAATGTGCTTTGTGTAATATTTATTATGTGTATTAAAAGTACAATACAATTACTCAATAATAACTTTTTTCATATTCATTTGCTTAACATTAATATTCTTTTCAGGCATTATTCCATTGGATTATGGATTTTCTGGATGTGCAGAATATGTAGTTTTGCATGAATTTGATGTCAGTAAGTGATCATTAATAATTCACGAAAAATTACATCTTGCCTTTATATATTTAAATATTTCACACTAATGAACTTGAAATCATGAAATGAAATCTATCGTACTTAAATATGTTGATTATTGCTTAATGATTTCATAAAAAGCAATGTTTTTATTTGGATTAGTCATTGGTGTCTGAGTTATTAAATTTGAAGAAATATTAAAATTTGCTGTACTTGTAACCTTAAGCTACAGTCATTAATTAGTAAAGAGAACCAAACATGTTAACTCCAACATAACTTTAATGTATATTGCTATTAAAACTGAATTAATATGTCGCTGCCTCATAAGTCCTGAAAATTGTTAGTTATGAGTGCTGAGCTACAGGTACTTAACATGTTCCTCGTATAGAGAGGTATCAAGCTGTTTGTTGTAATGAAATTTTAATGTATCTAGCTTTTATAATTTATGGATTTATTAATTTCAGCTAAGAAACCAGAACAAGTTAGTTACGTCGATGCAGCTGCATGCATTGGAGATGCAGTACGATCTTATACAGCCCTTCATTATTTGGGCCGATTGAGTCATGGAGATACAGTTCTTGTGATGGATGGAGCCTCTGCATTTGGAAGTCTTTGCATCCAGCTGGCACATCACTGGGGTGCTAAAGTATTTAATTTTCTCTTCATACTTAAAAAATAATAATAATCTGATCTTGAACAAATCTAAAATATTGTTCAAACCTCTATTTCAATCCTCCAAATGGCTGACCCTAGACATTTCAAGGAGCATGACGTCCAAATATTTAAGGTCTGCTACTTGACATGCAGGAATTTCCATGGCTGTTTTTAAATTTCGTATTCCTAGCTGTGTTCAGGCTTGCACCTTCATGACTTAATGTTTTTGTAGTTTTGAAATCTATATTTCTGAAGCATGCCTGTCAACTTTTTTGGAAAAACAATTGGTTTTCCTAATAGGGGGGGGGGGAGGAAGTTTTGGTGCAAAGCCGTGGCTATCGTAGAAAAAGACATCAAAATCAATATTTTCTAAATTGTATTAAAAAAAATTATTAATTTTCAAAAAGAATTCCCACAAATAAGCTTAGTTAAATTGCTCCTTCTGTATATTTGGCACCATTTTTTGTAAAATATTTCTAGCAGTTAAATCAACCTGCCCTAAGGCATTCGGTATTGTTGTGTAAAATATCACCAAGTTGAGCTGTCACTGAGGCTATAACAGTAAGTTATATGACCTAGGCTAATTTTCTGTTATGAATTAGTTTTCACAAAATATGCAATTATTGTTAATTTGGCATTTTCGACGAGTTTATGTCATAAAATGTATTTTTCCTTTGAGGTTGGCAAGTATGCAAAAAGATAATAGCCATTAATTATGATTAAAATCTATACAACTTTTGTAAGTTGTGTCTACAAAACATATCTGTTGGGATGACGATCTTTTTTTATACATATACAGCAATTTAAATGTACATATTTAGTATTTTCTTTGAAGATAAATTTGTCGAAAGTATTCCTTTATTAAATTTTCAACCAAGAAACTTTTTGAATTTAGCAAGTTATCAAAATTTACATAAATGTATGAATTTTTTGTAGAACAAGAGCTTGTGCTTGAAAACCAATGATTTTAAATAAAACGTTATTTATTTATATAGGTCATCACAACTGTTAGTTCTGAAGACGAAAAGCTTTACTTGGAGGGCCTCGACGATCAACTGGCACTTGTTATCGATCAGAGGAAACGATCTCTCACGCCATTCCACACCTCCAGTTTCAGAAACGGGAACAGTGAGATGATATGGTCTGCGTGCATGGAAGAGACGGGAGGCCTGGGAGTTGATCTGATTGTTGACAATGGCGTCACCCTTTTCTCCGACAATGAGTACAGGATACTTACCAATGACAATTATTCCTACCCAGTCCCAAGTAAACATGAAATTATATCTGCTTTGGCCGTTGGGGGAAGGTGGATTACGTCCAAAGAAAACTTGCAGGTGATTGATTTGAGTTGATTTATTCCCTTGTATTGCTAAACTATGAGTTTTCTATGTCATGCTCCTTACTCCGTCCTTCCTATTCAGGGTTCCCAGGGGCATTAATGCCTTTTTTGTTTTAGTTTTCTAGGACCCTTTAGAAGCCCTAGTTTAAAAATTAATGCATAAGTTTTTTACTGAAACACTACATATTTCTTGTCTGCTTTCATAAATGAAGATCAATGACACTTGCATAGAGTCATCTAAAACCATGGGCTTATTTAAAGATGACTTAAAATTGAATGTTTTTATAACTAGTTGCAGGACCCAAATATAACCCACATGAATAAAACCTTGTAAAATTAAACAGCTTTGAAGCCCTAATTTTTCTTTTGCTTGACCAGTAGGAACCCTGCTACAAGGTGTGTAAAATGATCAATGTATTCCTTTGCCGTTGAGACGGACGATTTATTTGTTGAATCTCACTGGAATCGAACACAAAACAGTCCAAAATTGAGCTCAGCATTTGGATGGTGTTGCTGCCACAGTAACAAAGGATGGGGCATGATCTTAAGAAAAACCTTTTAAAATTTACCATTAGTTAATATCAGAAAATACTGATCTCAAGAAAAATTATGTATCTAAAGTATTGGATAGTTTAAAACAGGCAAATCAAAAATTATGCAAAAGAAAAAAAAATCTTGAGACAATCTGTTTTACAGAATGCGATTGAAAAATAAAATATTGTATTAAATTGTAAAAAAAAATTGTATAAGTTTATAATGCAGATTGGCTTATTTACAGCTTGACCCGCCAAATTCTAGACTATTATTCCTGAAATGTGCTAGTTTAGGCTTTTTGTTTGAACATGCTTGGACTTTGTCTTCGACACAGCAAGGACAATACTTACGTATCCTTTGGTTGTAAATTTAGTTGTGCGTATAAATTTTATGTGCTTTGTGTAGTGTTTAGAACAATTAATTGTATCTGGTGCATTTTCTGTGTTTGTTGTGATTATAACCATTGAGTTTAAAAGCTTAAAGGTATTCTAATAATCTGTTGTCACTTGTTCTTGATATCTTATCTGAATTATGATTTGTTCATTAAAGTAAAAGTTTTTGGATTAACCAATTTGAGTAAAAACTGCATCGAATCTTAGCAAGATAGCTTATTACAGTACAATAACCAATCTTCTAACTTATTTTCACTGTTAAAACAATAAGTGATTTAAAGTATGGATCTATTTAAATGTTACTTAATTAAATATCACCTGTTTATATAAGAAATAACACTACAATTGAGATATTGATATATGTTTCCTTCCATGGCAAAATACTTTATTTCGTTTAGTAGATTATGAAGAGTACTGTGTTTAATATCAATTTTAAACATATTGCTAAAGCAAAAATAATTCATTTTGACTTCAGAGTCATTTGAATTTAGGTTAACTTTTAGAAAGCTATGCCCATTTGCTGACATATTTAAAGGTCACTTTTTATTTTTAAACAATGAAAGTAAATCTTACATTCTAATGTATGTAATGGCTGTATACAAATGTTTTTATTACACATCAAAATTATCAAATCCAAAGCATATTCAACTGTATATGCTTTTGATTTGAGTAACTTCATTACAAGCATTCACTCTATTCCTCCCCTCTAGAAACTAAATGTATAGTTACGGTCTTAAAAGCATCCAGTCTTGAATGAAAATCAATGTTAAAGCTCTTGAGAAATGATGTTGTTTGTCTAACTAACATTTTCTCTTGAGGGCTTACACATTGGAATTTCCCTGGCTTCTAAAGACTTGGACAGATTCCAAGTGGTAAGCAGACATTTCAACTTTGTTTATTCTTAAGTTGAGATATATTTATGTACAATATATACTTAATAACTACCATTGAATCTGAATTGTGTTTGTATACTTTATTGGATATTGATGTAACTGCCCATATTAACTTTAACTTAAATAAGATATTCTGATGGATATTATGGAAAAAGTCGCTGATGGAGTTATAAGGTGAGTAATGTTTTTAGATGTCTATTTAACATGAATCTTGCGAAAGAACTCCTTACTCTGAAATCAGGGTGAGGAGAATCTAAAAAATTTTGCTTTGGCCAAATTTACTTTGGGAGGGCCCATTTTATTTTCAAAACTGAAGGACCAGCTTTGAGATCTGTTGACAAGTTGCCGGAGATTTACTTGAGGCATGTCAACTTTTGGAAACAGGCTTGAATTGGGAAACAAGGGCTGTGTTTTCTTTACCATTCTTTCAATTGTTAGTAAGCTATATATTTTAACTTCCAATTTATTGAGTTTGCTTTGAACTTCAGCATTAATTTTTTTCTTTATGCCACTTGGAAATTTTTTTTTTTTTTTGAGGTTGGCAAGTATGCATCTAGTGAAAAGTTATGAATTGAGACATATTCTATTATCTATTACTGACGGCTCTATTCACATTTTAAGTTAAACCGCAGATCAACTATATTCCTCAGGTTATCGAAAAATAGTATTCACAATGCCTGATCCTAGGTTTTAACCACCATTTCAGTGTTACATTTTAATCCTCCGAAATCTACGAATTAACTCTCAATTGATTGTTATGCATGGACATTACTATCTTTGCTAAAGAAGCGTGATATACTGTAAACAACACAAAATGAACGACACACTTCAATCTGGTAAATTACAGTGTTCTTCCTACAACGTGCATACAACTGATCTTATATTAATTGTAACAAGAACCTGATTACATTTTCTGTAAAATAGATATGATCAGATGTATTCTGGTTTGAACTATATTCTAGCTTGCCAGAGTAGAACCCAATGAGTAAGTGTTACAATATGACCATGGCCAATTGAATTTCGTCCTGAAATAAAAATTATTTTGTAAATTTAATACGAAAATTAAATAAAATTCACAATGCAAGTGTTACTTCACATTTCACCAACATACACCTTACTAATTTACCTTATTAAAGTACAAGTATTAAAGTTAGTAAGTAAGTAAAGTATTACCTTATTCAGTACACCTTATTAAATAGTTATACTGACAAGTACAAAGATAATCAGATTACATTCATTTGTCAAGGCATTGTGTGCAATCTTTCTTGCATAAAAATCCCAATTTGAAATTAAATACCTTTGCATTTCTTTTTCCAAACCCAAATTAAAATGCTGTATGCATTCTATTAAAATCGCAATTTGGAATCGATTCTGCTGCTAAGTGCTCAATCAGTATGAATGCATATCGGGCATCATAACAAATGTGAACTTCATGTGGAGACTGTAGTAGCCAATCACAGTGGGTGTATCATTTTAATCCATGGATCACTTAGCCTACCGTTTGAGTATACGGTTCTTGATGATCGTCGGTTTAAACTTGGACCCACGGTCAACTGATCCTCGGGTTAACTTGTGAATATGGCCGTAACAATCACACTGTGCTAGATTTGCAAGATCCATCGTATAAGATTTTTTTTGTTTCATTGACACCCTATGTTTTGTACCTAGGCCAAATGTGTACCACACTGTAGCATTTGACTCTGTGCCTGAAACCATGAAGAAGTTGCCAAGTGTACGTGTTGGAAAAATTGTAATGAAAATGGACTGAAGAAATGCAGTTATTAAACTATAGCTGTATACACTTTTTTGTTTAGAGAGGGGGTATTCTACATTTGTCATGTAGTAGTTTTGTGTAAATTATATATTATTTATAGTTAGTGTAGTACCACTACTGCGATTGCTCGACATTATTACATGACCGATAATGTGTGTGTTGGCTTTCTTGATTTTTCTTTGTAAGTTGGATGAAAACCGGTTTTCTGGATGTGATTTCTTTTATACAATTTAATGTTCCTTGTGGTAGAGGAAGTATTTTCATTCTTTCCTCCATTTAAAGGCGGTTTAATGAACTCAATTGTGATATTTAAATTACACTTGTTATATTGTCTTGTTTTTTACACAGTGGTATTCTAATCTTACATTCTTGAGTAATTTCATGCCTTTGTATTATTTTAATTATCTCCCTGTCATTTAGCAAGAATAAAAATTTTCATGTAAATTAAATGTAATGAATTTTTTTAAATAATTTGAGGTCATCATATTACTTAACTGAAGCTTTCGTCTGTGTTAAATACACCGAGTAGACAAAAGTAGGAAGCTATCTGACCTTTATTTATAATTGTATTGTGCTATGTATTTGCATGTTTAAATAGTTATATTACGTGTGTGGGGGTTAATTTTTAAACTTGAGAACAATATAAATGATGTTACATTAATTTATTGCATGTGACATCATTGTACAAAGATAAAAATTTTCTTTTCATGATGGGAAAGTAACTTATCAATTAAACATCTTCAAATTCCTCTTCAATTCTTGTACTTCTCTATTCAAATCTCAATTCAGGAGTAAAGCATGTTTGCTCCATCAAATTTTCCTTTTTTAAGCTCTAGTTACTTGTCTTTAATACATTATCTAAAGTGAAAAGGAAAGATTAAACATTAGGCCTTAGCTTGTGTAGCATAACTATAACTTCGTTTATCTTTCATTTCTATTAGAATTTCATTCTAGTCCTACAATTAGTTTAAATTTAGTGAAGTTTAACTTTTTGCAAAGCTAGGCAAAGTTTGAATTAGATTACTTTATTTAGTTCCTATGGAAACTTGAAAATGTTCTGAAATCCAGTGTGAATCAAGTGAAAGCTTAACACACAATTTTAAATTTCTGATGGTGTGTATTTGATTTTCATACAGTATTATTTCTTTGAACCAAAAAGCTATCTATGTGCTTTTACAGTCCATAATTAGTGAAGGCTTCTTTTTCCACAATTCTAAAAGTGAACTGAATAAGATTGTTAAAATACTTCCTCTTATTTAATTTATTAATTCTTTATTTGCTTCCAGTTTATTCTAATTTCAACATCAAGCTACATGATATTCGTTTTTATTGTTATCTATAATACTAAGATATAATTCATTTGTCACAAGTCATACAGCAACAACTATATTCCGAATTTACCACTGAATAACAAAAATGTTTCTCAAGAACACTTATCTCCAGCATAATTAACATTCTATCATTTTGGATACATTTTCTGAGTACCCATGTTTGTTGCAACCATTGATTATAATGAAGATTTAACTAGACAGTTTTAAGCTGCAATATAGTACAAGATGGATGAGAGTAATGCAAGATTATTAAGAGGTTTCAAGTCTAATTTAGTACTCATTGTTTTGGTATGAAAATGAAAGCATCAATAACCCTTCCCCAGCATTGCCTCGTAAGTATCAAGGTATTTTGTATTACAGAAATATAAATTTTGCTAAAAAATATTGATTTGTGTTGCAATTAATTTCTTTCAATGGCTTCAAATTGATGGGGAAAATTATGGAATTTTATTAAAATTGATTGGTTTATTTTAACAATTCAATTTTTGGGAGATAATTTTCAAGTGAGGCCAATTTCAAAGTTTTTCACCTGCTGAAACAACCATGAAAGGTAAACATCTGAATCAGTGGATGGTAGACTTGTGGAAACCTTTGGCATAAATTTTCAAGAAAACCTGACAAATATACAACTAAAAAGTTTAATTTCTCATTTTCCCATATATTTTGTGTCATTTTGTATAAAATCACCAAATTAGTTGGCAAGCAAGGTTGCTTTTTCCGATACATCACCTTTCATAAATCCCAATTTCGTTCTGTTAATTTTTATGCATTTTCTTTTCTGACAGTTGTGCTTTGCTTTTTGTGCTTCCCTCTTTCTTGGAAGTTGTCAGTTATGGTCTTCACTAATTATGGACTGCCCACCAATTATCGCATTCCATTAATTTTAGTATTGTATATTTTAAAACTAATCTGTTACAAGTCAAACCTTTTACATGGAAGAAGTCAACTAAAGTGAGAGCATCTTGTAAATCGTGATTGATATTTTAGTGACCTGTTATTGGCTTCTGATTGATCTTATTTTATTATTTGTTGATTGCAGAGATTAATTATACGTCTATATCTGGTTAAAAGAAAAGTGTAATAAAAGTATTTTATATATATATAAGTGAATGTGGATATATTAATAGAATATATTGTGTTGTCCTACTTTCTTTTCACAAACAAGAAGAATATTTTATATTTGACTGAATGTAAAAAGGACTGCTAAAATTATTTTTCAAACTTAAAAGAAATTGAAATGGTGAAGCAACTGAATTAAACATTATTTAATTTATTCTGTTAGGTTTTGTTAAAGTTATATGTCTAAACAGCTTTTAAGTATATGTATAACTATAAATTAAATGCCAAATTTGTTTTATATTTATATTTCAGCAACAACAAAAATTTTATTCCATTTTATTGGTGCTGTTCAGAAAGTTATCCTAAGTGTAATTTATGCAAGGCATGTTTTCACTGTTAATAATGTTTGATATCCAGGGTTAAAAAACATTCCTCTGTGCTGTTTAGTTTTTTAAAGCTTACAAATCATTCATTTTTATTAAGCTATGTTCCTATTGCATGTTTTAATAATTTTTGATAAGTCATGTCCTTTCATGCTAAGTGTGCATTTTAATTTATTATACATGTGTGCTTCTTGTGTTATAATGTACATAGTATGATGTTGTCATAATCATCTGCACAATTGTTAATATTGAATACAATTATGTGTGTTATATTTGAACACACTGTTCAAATGATTGATTATTATTGCAGTTTTATCAACCACATTACCTTACCGAGGAATGGCAATTTTAGAATGAAGAAAGTGGCCAAATGTTTTAAACTATCAAATTTTGTTGTGCATTTAAAAACATGTACAACTAAATACGAAACTCATTGGAGCTGTTATGATCCCAACAGAATGTGTGCAGAGCATAGAAAACATAGGTGTATATGTGGCAATAAAAATATGCGTTTTTATTCCATTTAAATTGATTAAGTGGTTTTAACTATATATAAAGAGTTGCAAAGTAAACACATTTATTGATAGCATGGAATGATCCTAAAAGCCTAGTTGTCTTCGTAGTTGAGTTGTTGTGTGTTTCTATGTGCCATTCATAGTCAAAGTTGGTCTTTGTGCCCATCTTGCTGTTGCCTCGGTAAGTCTGCTTATGCAATGTTAAGTTTCTGTGCCATATATATCCCTCTGATAAAAATGAAATCAGAAGCCCATTATTTAACTGAACTTGTTGATGAAGCTTGCTTCTGTCATGTCTGATTGTTGATCCTGAGAAAAGGATAGTGATGATTATTCATATTAAAGTAATTTTGCTTATGATTTGGTTGTCTTTTTGTCGCACATACATTCCTTTTAAGGTGTACATCTAAATTTTTAAAAAATTAAAACTTTTTTATTTATTTTTTAAATCATAAAAATAGGATTTAATTGATTCCTTGCTTGTACAGGGTTCCCATGGGTGCTTAGAAAGTGCTTATTTTGCATCAATAGTTTGGTGATAATTCGGGAACTGGCTTGCTGGAATGGCAACCCTTGATACACGATATACATATCGACTCTTGATAAGCACTTAATACACTAAAAACTTGAAGACCCATGAAAATCGGTCTGTTTTCGACTTGTGAGAGGCTCTTAATGCACAAAATAGTTGCCCTGATAGAGGAAACTAGAATACAATCATCAAGTGTTAATTAACTTTGTTTTATTCAGTTACCCGCAAGTGCAATGTTTTAAAAATTTATTATAATTATAGGGAAGAGTATTTTTTAGTTTGTAGGTGAATCGAAAACAATATAAAAATAATTTATTTTAATTAATACTGCTATCTGAGTGGCAACCCGATGTGTTTCTATTTTTTTTTTTAATCTAGCCTTTTTTTTTTTGCTTCAAATTTTTTGTAAAAACTATCCCAGAAAAAAAAATGGATTTTCGGGAGGGATTTTGTTTTGAAAATTTGAAGCAATCAGTTCCGAAAAAAACATGGGAGGAAAAACCAGAATGCTGAAGAACCGAGAATTTCATGAATCAGGAAAAGTCGTTTGAAAACTGGAAATTTTGAACTCGTCGTATTTGACCACTGACTGAAAGCGAATTTTTCTATGCTTTATAATTTTTGTCTCTTTGTAAAAGGGTGAGAAATAATGGCTGTTGCTTGAATTTCCCTTTGCTTTTGTTATGTCATGCACAATCTGTTTCCATTGTCAGTAAAGATGATTATTTTCAAATTAAATTTGTTTCATTGAAATGATGTTTGTATGCCAGGGTTCCCACGGTCCTTGAATTTTTTTCCCCTAACTAGGGGCTCTTGAAAATTACGGAACTTGGTGAAAAGTACTTGATTTTTTTTTAACAAGTACACAATTGTGTAATTTCGTCTTGCATTGGAAATTGTCCAGACTAGTTTCCTCCACAGCATGTGTGCCATTTGAGCCTCATTCTGAATGAAACCGGTGTTTCACGCTTTGACACTATGTGATATACTTATAATACTAGGTCTAGATCTCCGCAGTATGGCTATCCGTCTAAGTTGACACTTCTGGTCTCCATTAAGACGGCCGCTTCTCATACTCTTCGTGCCACCAAAATAATTTATCGTACGATATTTTATCGCACGACGGAAATCGATATGTGTGCAAGTAGCCTGAAAGTTAGCATTGAAACAAGAAGCCCACTCTGCAACAAAAAAAAATCAGGTTCTGTGAGAAAAGAAAATCCAAATTGTTCCCAAAATTGACAATAACCTTTCCCTTTTTTAACTTACAGTTGTATAAAAAATAAATAAAATTTATATATTTTTCTTTTTAATTGATAACTTTTGTGTATGCCTTGTTTTAGGTCCTTGAAAAATATTTTTTTTTTGGTTTTGAAAAGTCCTTGAATTTTGTTTTCCTAACTAGGGGCCCTTGAAAATTACGAAACTTGGTAAAAAGTCCTTTAAAGTACTTGGATTTTTTTGACTAGTACATAACTGCGTTGGAACTTGTGTCCAAACTAGTTTCCTTCACGGCAGGTGCGCAATTTGAGCGTCATTCTGAAGTGTTACGTGTTTTGACACCACGTTTTAAAAAATATGAACAACCATAATGGGTGATGTATACATGAACCACGTGATATGTATATATGAACACACAAGGTCATACACCATGTTTCATTGACGCGTCGTCCCATCGCTTTTTTGCATAAACTATACAAACATGAAAGAGTTCCGCCTCTTTGAACATTTCTTAAAATTGTCTCGGGGATTGATGAAGAAAATATATTAAGGTGTTTGAAGGGGGTCGCTGTTTTATATTTTTAAAAAAAGTATACAATTGACGTCGTACGTTCAAGAATGAAAACTTAACAGTTTAGGATACTGAATTATTCGTTTTCGTAAAACGAAGAAGGTTCTTCAAGCAAGCGGCTTTGCATTAAAATTCGGACTACCTGAGGTATCAATCTGTTGTAAAATTTTTCGCAGATTTCAAACCCATTAAAATGTTTGCTCTATTTTTAACGATCGCGAAGATAGAAAACCTCCAATAGACATTTTTTGTGTTCGTAATGAATATCTTCGTCAAATGTGGGCGAATTCGTATTGTAAAAATATAAAAGTTACAATTGAAAAATTATTTATTTACAGAAAAGCACATTTAAGGTATCCTTGTAAAATTTTCTACAGATTTCAAATCCCTTGAAATTTTTACTATCTTTAACGATCGTGAAGATAGAAACTTGGACCAGAGAACAAAAAAGCTGTAACACCGCAGTCAAAACTTTGGATTTGTTTTGTTTCTCAAACAAAATAAATCACGACAGCCGTCTGCTGTAGTGGCCGTGGGCGAGAGCAAAACGGAGATTGTGTCGTGTGTCGATCGAACCATGTGCAAGCTCCCGTACTCTTCTTGTGCCACCAAAGAATTTATCGTACGATATTTTGCCGCACGACCGAAATTGATATGTATGCAAATAGCCTGATAGTTAACATTGAGACGAGAAACCGACTTTGCAAAAAAATTCACAGGTTCTGTGATAAAAGAAAATCCAAATTATAACAAAAATTGATGACAACCTTTCCTCTTTTCTTTGACTGTCAGTAGTTTAAAAAAAGAGTAAACATTTTTTTTTTCTAATTGACAACTTTTGCACATGCTTTGTTTTAGGTCGCTATAAAAAATTTTAGGTCCTTGAAAAAAATATTTCAGGTTTTGAAAAGTCCTTGTATTTTTTTTCGACAAAGGCATGGGAATCATGTGTATGCGTATGGTGTAGAGGCCGAAAATCCTCACGTTGGGTTGGTGTGGAAGTCTCGTATCTGACCGTGGCTCAAAATTATGTGGCAATACATTGAATGGCTTAGGCTGGGAGGGTGGAAACTTGTTGAATATCTAATCGATAAAATTGCATTATATTTTTTTAACCATTTATAAATTTATCAAAGTTTTTGCATAACTCTTATGCTTTGTTTTGTTTCACTGGAAAATATTTTCTTCGAAACTCGTTCGGTCTTCGATCCAGCCAAATTTGACTCTGACGTATCCAACTTCCAATCCTTTTACGTCCTTTTAGTAAATTAATAGTTTGCCACTAATTTTATTTTATTGAAACCTTTGATGTGCCATTAAATTAATTTACTTCTTTATGAAAGTATTTTAAAATAATTACTGGGGGGTGAGCAATTTCCATTTCATGAGCAGGCTGAAGCTGCAGACACAACAAGGTAAGCACTGTATTTTCAAAAACAAAAATAAATTTTAAATAAAAATAATTAGGAAATTTTTGAGACAAAATGGTGTTTTTCTACCTATGAGCAGCAATATGCTCATACACTCCCCTAAAGACCTTTAAAAAGTAAAAACAAAACAATATGAAAAGAAAACGAAATCAAACTCGCAACAGCAGCTTTGAGACTGACATCACCAAGTCCGGTCCTCATCAAACTTAACTCTTTCTTTCCCTTTTTATAAAAGCAAATGCACTCCAAAGAGATGAAAGAAAAACATCCAAAAAAATTTTCTTGTTGTCTCCATTCTATAATTTGTTTATGTACTAATACGTGTACTAGTAAATGCCCATATATTAACTGCTGAATTTTGTAAAAATCAGACGACTTATTTTGAAAAATCTTATTTTTTGTGGCATCATTTGTGTAAAATTTTTAGGAAATAGACGAATATTAAATTTTTTACATACTACTGTTCTTATAAGATTAACTAATCTGTAAGAGCATCCCATTTGGTCGAAAGTCAGGTATTACATTGTATCATATGGTTTCTTCAATGTTTTATTTAAGTCCTTATTTTGTTCTACAAAGTCCTTATTTTTAGTTAGAAAAAAAGAGTGGGAACCCTGTTGTAGAAGTTCGAACTTGTGAGACGTGAAATCGGTATACTTTATAGGTTTCAATTCATGTTAAACATTAATATTCCTGATGAATAAAATAATTAAGTAAGAAATAGAGCAGAGTAAAATTTTGACACCATGACAAAGGGATTAGCAAAGTTAGTCAAATGATAGAGTAAATACAACAGCACAACAAATGCCATGCATAAGCAATGTTTTCCCATCTAGTCCTCGAGTGGTTTATATTAATTTGATTTCCACCAGTGTTGAAGGCATGAAATTTTTCGGACCTAGATAAATAACACCATTATAAATTTCTTTAATTAAACGAAAATCGGACAAATTCCTTAGTATTACATAGTTGTATGAAAAGAATGTGTATAATTTATTTAGTTTATCTCTATATATCTGCTCAGGTGCCAAAATACAGGGCTTCTAACACTTGACATTTTGTCACCGCAGAGGTTTTAAGTTCTTAAATTATATTTGAAGAAGAAAAATTTTTGGTGCGCAATTTAAAAAAAAATTCATTTCTTCTATTAAAAAAAACAGGGTTTGCACGAATTCATTTTTAAAATGCGCGCTACGTTTCACCGCAAGTACAGATTAAAAAGCGTACCGTTTCAATTGTAAAAGGATACTTCACGGTGTATTAACAGCAAGTTCTGGAAATTTTCCCACAAGAAAAGGTTATCAGTAAAGCGAAGTTTAAGGGAAGCAGGGCCATCTGCATGTCCGACCCCTCTTACCTAACTTGAGTGGCATTTACGACTAACGTTTTCCTTTCATAGTATTGTTTGGCGTATCATTTGACTCGAGATGGATGTCACCGGTCGAACAAAAGGAGGAACCCTCTAGGAGGTCAGACGCTGACAGCTTGTAAATGGTGATCGATGACAGTGGTCACTTAAAAGGGGGGATAACATCCTCCATACACAGATCTGAGGACGGTATAAACAGACCCATTTTATTTTCGGATTCTGGAATAAGACGAGAATGGAGAGGTCAAGAGACTGGGCGGATCAAGCTGATATTAACTCAACGTTAACCCAGGAGGAGAGGTAATGCGTTTAGTACCTTTGTCATCACATGTTGCAGCTTCTATTGTGGGTCTGATTATGTCTGGAAGGTATAGATACGTCGGTAAAATTTGAAAGGACGGTGGAATCTTCAATATGTATGATAATTTACACTCGAAGGTGTCTTCGGCAAAGTCACATTTTAATTCCTCGAAGCTCCCCATCGAAACCCGACATTCCTGTCTACGGAACGGAGGCTATTCACGCGCTGCTCTCTTTGTGGCATGGAAATCTTAATGAAATTCAGCCGTTTCTTCAGAAGTTTGAGATCTGAAAGATTCCAAACCCCTCCACCGTAACCAGAGAATGCAAAAATTTCGGCCGTCTCTGTATCTAGAGGGTTAAATATTGAAGGAGCGTTGCGAACGTATTGAAAATCATTCTCTGTTATCGAAGTTGATTATTACAAATTCTTAGTTTTTTTAGTGAAAGTTAGTTTTTAAAAAGATTATATATATATAATGACTCATTACTTTCTAACCGAAAAAATAACTTATTAACATTGGGACATGTAATATTCACACAATACATTATGCTTTTCTTAAAAGTCTAAAAGAGTTGGGGGAAGATGTGTCTGAACTAGTTTTTACTATTCACAGATTTTTTAATCAGTGGCCTAAGCGTTGGTCAACATACAAACAAATTCAAGAAGACTTGAAACTTCCCACTCACCATTTCATCAAGCAGGTGGCTAAGCCTAAAGCCAGCTGCTGAAAGGTTGCTTGAACATTTTATTGCAGTGCGAAAGTATCTCCTTGACTACATTCCAATAAAGAAGCCAAACATGATACACAGACCAGGCTACAAAAAAATTGTTGAAATGACAGATTCTAAATTTATTTTTTCCGTGCAACGCTTTTAGCCGAAGAACAAAACCAGTAAAAAGTTGAAGTTCTATATTCTAGATCAGGGATGGGCAAACTACGGCCCGCCAGAAGGTTTTATCCGGCCCGCGGATACAATTTTAATTTGCTGGTCCGACGGAAATTAAAAGAAAATATGATTTATATATTATATAACCATCTCCTTTTCTACTTTGTTTACATATTATTTTTTCTTCCTTTTTTTCAAAGGACAAGTTACACTGTAGCATACAACATTGCTAAAAATAATAAAGCTCTCGGTGATGAGGAGTTCGTTAAGCAATGCATACTCCAAGTTTGTGATGTTTTATGTCCAGACAAGAAAAATAATTTTAAGACTAAGCTTATCTCGAAAAACGGTGACTTCTAGAATCGAAGCCATCGATAAAAATTTGACATCACAATTAGAGTCAAAGATTGTCCAGTTTAAATTTTGCTCCATAGCTATGAATGAAAGCACTGATATAAATGATACTGCTCAATTAGTATTATTTATACGAGGTGTTGATGAGAACTTTGAAATTACCGAGGAACTGGCGTGCATGCATTCTTTAAAGGGAACTACAACGGGATGTGATATTTTTCGTGAATTTCAGGAAGGGCTTTAACTTTGAAAGTGCCTATAACAAATATATGTAATATTACGACCGATGGAGCACCAAATATGACAGGAAAAAAATCTGGATTTCTTGGGCTCTTTAATCAAAACTAACCCGGGAACAATGTTGTTTTTCTACATTGTGTTATACATCAAGATGCTCTGTGTTGAATATGAAACGCGTGCTTGATGCAGTCGTAAAGCTTGTAAATACTATTCGATCTCGTGGGCTTACTCACAGGCAATTTCGAGATTTTCTTCAGAGTCCGTGCAATCTGAATACTCTGATGTACTGTATTACACGAAGGTAAGGTGGCTTAGTGTAGGATGTGTTTTCGAGTGAGTTTGGCAACTGAAAGACGACATTGTGTCGTTCTTCCATGAGAAACAGTCATCTGCGGAGTGCGAAATGTTAGAAGATACAGAATGGCTTTCTGGACTTTGCATTTTTCACAGATCTTCTTTGTCATATGAGCAACTTGAACGTCAAGATGCAAGGGAAAATTCAATTTATCGACGATATCTGGGCCCATCTCAAAGCTTTTAAACTAAAACAATCTGTTTGCTGGGCAGCTAGCTAAGAACGACGTCTCATTTCTCGAGGTTAAATTCAATATCCTCAGTAAATGAAGAGAAGCTTAAGAATTATGAAGATGGCTTGAAAAACCTACATTTTGAGTTCGAACGCAGATTTCAAGATTTGAGTGCCATTCAAGCAGAATTGGATATTTTTACCATGCCTTTCAACGTAAATTGTGAAGCAGTGAGGTCAGATTTGCAGCTTGAATTAATTGAGTTGCAATCTAACACTCATCTCAAGCAGTTGTTTCTAAATATGCCAAAGTTAGAGTTTTACAAATCATTATCGAAAGTAAGAGTTTCCCAAATTTAATATCTCACTCCCAGAAAATCAGTGCTATGTTTGCTTCATCTTATATATGTGAACAAGTGTTTTCAACTATGAACCGTAGAAAGAATTATTCCAGAAGTAGACTGACAGATGAGTATTTAGCCTCGTTCCTTAGAATCAGTACATCTCACTCTGAACCTCAATATAAGGAACTTTTAAAAATGAAATCGTAATTTCATTCATCTCATTAACATATTTAAATTGTAATACTTGTATATTGTTTTTAAAATTTTAGAAAAAATTAATTTGGCCCGCCAAACTTTTTATTTTTTATTTTTGGCCCGCGCGACCAAAAAAGTTTGCCCATCCTTGTTCTAGATCGTTAAAGCACTCTCCGACTGTTTCGGAATTTCCGTAGTTGCTACGGAAATTAGGTGAAAGCTACTTATGTATAGTGAAAAACTACGGAACAACAAAAAACGTCGAAAATACTCTTCCCCAATTCAGCTTTCGCTTTCTGGAATTTGCATATTATCAAGTTGATAGTCTGTCATCTGAAATTTTGGAATCTGATAGAGCTGATATAGCTTGGTATAAAATTTCCCAAATCAAGCATAGCAATGGCTACTCTAAATATGTGTCATTGCTAGGGCAACTTTTTGCAACAAATGCAACTTTTTTTTCACACGTTCTACGCTGCCATGTAAAGTACTAAAAACAAAATTCCTCCTGCATGGGGTATAATGTAAGTGAGTTATAACCGCGACATAAATGTAACTCTTTGCATAAATGCAACCACCTGCAACTTTTAAAAATTTAGCTTAAAATTAATTAATATTAAATTACGATTTCATTTTTTGCCCTCTGAACCAACCCTTCGATCGCGTGTGTCGGATCTTGCGAATGCCGAAGTATTGCGGATCAAACAAGAAGTTGATGGATAGAATGTGTTCGTCCTAACAGACGAAAGTGAAATAAATCGCAAGTACCTTAACACATTGGTTGCCTGATAATCCTGAGGAAACTTGTGTAATCGACTCCAGAGTTTGGGAGGTGAGTGTCGAACATCAATATGTTGTTCGCCTTGTAAATGACGTTTTAAAATCTCTGAATATTGAACGAATGGATTTTGCGCTTCTGTTATCCGATATAGCACATTATGTGAATCCGGCTGGCGCAGTTTTTCAATGTTAAAGAAATTACTGGTCATTCAACGTTCTTCTGTTAAAATACTGTTATACACGACTAAAATTGTCAATATATTTTTAATTTTTTCATTTTTTACGAATAATTTATTTTAAAATTTAGTGTATTAAAAATAAATGCAACTTTATCTCCATAAATGCAACTTTTCCCATTTTTACTGCAACAAAAAAGTTGCCCTAGTCATTGTCTAAAATAAATTATGACAGTTCCTTACAGCAATGCAAGCAGTGAGAGAATTTTCAGCATGGTTCGAAAATACCAAACCGAATCTCGTTCCAGAATGAACACTAAAACACTGGAGTCACTCCTCGTAACAAAAATAAATATGAAAGTTTGTTACGATGTCAAGCAAAGCAATGAATACTTTTAAAACGAAGCAAAAAGTGGTTGCTATTCAATGCAAAAAAATAATTGTAGATGAGATGTTAATAAATAGGTAATTAGTTTGATCAACAAAATAGTGTTGTGTGTCCAAACCTCCACAGCAACCCAACGTGAGCACTTTCGACCACGAGAGATTTAAGGTGCACCAGTCGCCTCTACATCATACGCTTGCAAACATCCATGCACTGACCTGGATTCGAACCAGGAACCTTCCGATCTAGAGACAAACACCTTAACCGCATTTTCTTTTTTGTAAAATCGGGATCGTTATAGATAGATTGAAATCTGCGGAAAATTTTGCATGAGATAGACACCTAAAACATTTGATTTTCCTTTAATAAATAATTTTTCATTCAAATATTTATATTTTCGCAAGATATTGTGACGTCATCCCGATTGGGTCTCTTCGCAATTCGAATTTGGCCGCATTTGACAATGAGCGTTGCCCGTGGAGGCAAACCAACATTACGTGCAACGCCGTTGTCTCTATTATCCAATAGACTACGAATTCCCATTTGGTTTGCTTCGGAAACCAAATGTGAATTCGTGGCAATCGCCGGGGGTTAGGGAGCAGTGGTCACACCTGACCCCACGAAAAGAACTGTCACGGGCAACGCCGTGCTAGCCACACAGTGGCTAGTAGCAAACAAATAAACATGTTTTTGTTTAAGTCGATATAACAGGTGGACTGAACCACCAGGAATTCGGGAAATTCCTAAGAAGCTGGTACTTTATAGATGCCCGATAGATTTCGAAGAATAAAAAAGAAAAACTATGCTATTAGAGACAAGAAAAATTTGTTTTAAACAGAAATTGAAATAAAAGCAAACGGGACAATAAGAGTGTGACAAAATAAATTAAGCTTGCTGAAAGCCAAGTTATCTAAGAACAATAGTAGTTAAAAAAAAGGTTTTGTCAACTCAGTTACGAATTGTTTGTTTTAGTCCCATCAATATGCTCACAGGGACATTTATTAGAAAAGGTTTATAAATTTATTTTCGAATCGTTGATCTAATTACACAAACAGAACGGATGTTATTTCCAGTGGAGTGACTCATGCCTAAATTTTGCTAATTTATAAAGCGACATTGTTTAACATGGCATAATTTACTTATGGCATTTTCGTAAATCCTGAGGCTGGTGGATGAGTTTCAATTACCGGGCCGATCTGACGAGTTTTGTAACAAAATATTTTGAATAAAAATCTTCACCAGTTTATTTACCGAGCATCTGACCTTCGATTCCATAGGTTTGGTTTCGAATCTTAGCATGGTTGTTCTAGAATTCACTTTAAGCCGGGCTTGTTGAACTAGTTTGTTGCAGAAACTCACCCTAGAGCGACACTTCAAACGTAAAATTCCTTTCATTTAAATGAAAGATCGTCCTATCCTAGTCCGCAAGATAGGCCGTAAGCGATTTCGTTGACTTAGTCATTGCGTTGATGCTCTACCATAATGTATTAAAATTTAGAATTATTTTTTTTCCGATGCCGTCGTTAACCCACTTGATCATTCTTGATAGCCTATTATTTTTGTACTAGGGGGCCTGCCTCCTGCTCGCTAACGCTCGCCAACCCCCGGAGGATTGCTTCGCAATCCTCATTGGTCATGGGTCCTAGCAGAAGGGATTGTTTACAAAATATGTTACCAAAAAAATATTTTTCAAATCTAAATTTGCTGTATTACAGAAAAAATATATACAGTATCTCTAAAATCAGAATTCAAATGAAAACTTTGTGCAAATTTTGACTCGAAATGTGAGCGTTGCTTTGGAAATTGTATACCCATCATATTTGTGTGTACATTTTCCCAGCACTCAAACGACCCACACTCTATCATTGAGTTTATTGCCGAAAGTTGTAGTGCAAGCGTCTTGTTGAACTATAATTGTTGGCCCTGAAAAGGACCGTTTTTTAAATGGCCCTGAAAAGATCCTCCGCTTTCTTTGATTTCTATTATAAACTAACTGCAACAGCTCATTAAAATTTCCTTTTTTTTTTTCCAATAAAATTTCATCCGATAACGCTATAAATTCAATCGATGCGCGAGAGTTCGCGATAAACAAACAATCGTACAGTGTTGCCAAAACGCGATTACAAATAACGTCTTTTTTGCGTGCCACGTAAGAGAATTATACTAGGGGGCCTGCCCCCTGCTCGCTAACGCTCGCCAACCCACGGAGGATTGCTTCGAAATCCTCATTGGTTCGCTGTGCGAACCTATGCTCGCTTCGCTCGCCTCAATGAAGACATGTGTCCTAGCAGAAGGGATTGTTTACAAAATATGTTACCAAAAAAAAGTTTTTCAAATCTAAATTTGCTGTATGACAGAAAAAATATATACAGTATCTCTAAAATCAGAATTCAAATGAAAACTTTGTGCACATTTTGACTCGAAATGTGAGCGTTGCTTTGGAAATTGAATACCCAGCATGTTGTTTGTGTGTACATTTTCCCAGCACTCAAACGACCCACACTTTTTCATTGAGTTTGTTGCCGAAAGTTGTAGTGCAAGCGTCTTGTTGAACTATAATTGTTGGCCCTGAAAAGATCCTCCGCTTTCTTTGATTTCTATTATAAACTAACTGCAACGGCTCATTAAAATTTCCTTTTTTTTTTCAATAAAATTTCAGCCGATAACGTTATAAATTCAATCGATGCGCGAGATTTCGCGATAAACAAACAATCGTACAGTGTTGCCAAAACGCGATTACAAATAACGTCTTTTTTGCGTGCCACGTAAGAGAATTACATATATAGATATATAGATATCGAATCAAACTTCGAATCGCCATCATTCATTTCGACTGAATCATTTGTTTTCTCGATTTTTTTGTCCATTCCAAAAGTATAATTTTTGTCTACGTTATTAACAATCTAACAGTTGCTCGGTGTCGAATTCGTATGCTCATATAATGTAAATCGGTTTGTTCATATGACTGCAAACATTTTGGGTGTGTTTTACCTGCGTTAGAATTAGTCCATTGTCAAAATGAACTTGAGAAATATGTCGATAACAGTCATTTATCAGATGCATATAACTTTCTTGTCTGCTATCAGTCACGTTTTCGCTATCTTTTGAAAATTATGATAACCTACTCATTATCACGTTTGATCGTTTCTTGGAAGATTATTTGCAAACCAGACATGCAGTGAACTTATTATAGTATGTCCATTTGATTTTTAAATTCACTATCGTTGTTCTTTCGCAAGATGATGAGTGAAATAGATGATTTGACCTCGTTCGATAGGTGAGATATGAATTCAAATGTCTACTATCTACGTGCATATTGAGCAGTGTGACTAGAATTAATGTCACCTTGAGTGTGGTAGTGCATGTTGAGTCAAAGAAACGACTTGGTTCAGTGGATTTGCCCAACACGCTAGGCAGCATAGGGTAAGCGGCTCATGTTCGATATCTTTAACTTACTGAGAGTGGTTCTCTCTTCTGTATCAGTAAATCCTTCCTTGTGTGTGAATATATCTATTAACTTGACACAATCGAAGCAACTTGGCTAGATATGGCCCTTGTGCCATAAAAAAATCAAACAATCACGCTGCGTCAAATCATGAACCTTGATCCAACCAAAGACCGTCATGTACGTGGGGCTGGGACCCGTTAAATCTGTCGATGTCCTCTTGTTAGCGTGGTGTGGAGGTTTGGAGAGTTGGGTGCCAGTTCAGATGTTGAACTGGTCATCCGACTGTGATTCTAAATTACGAGCTGTTCTCCTCGAATATTTCCCTTCGGTAGGTAGATATTATAATTAACGTCACACTGGAGCACACAGAGCTCGGAAAAGATCCGAGGAAAACATCATGTAATTTTGAACCAATATCAGACGACAAGGTCACACCTGAGCTGGCACCCCACTCTCCAAACTTCCACACCACGCCAACGTGAGGACATATGAGGTCAGGGCAGATTTAACGTGTACCAGCCTCTTTGTACACGATGGTATTTGGTAAGATTTTGACTCGTAACGCTCCGGTTGCTGATCTGTTACTCTTCCAACCGTGTCGCCGTAGCCACTTTCCTTTCGGAATTGATTCAGGACCGTCACCAATAGCCCATTGTGTTGCACAAGAGCAACGTTAATCAACTACTTACCAGTACTTGAGATTGCCTGCCTTATGTTGACGCAGTTTGGTCAAATAGGGCTTGTGCGCCATAGAACCCTTTCACACGAAGGAGATCTATCTCTCATATTTGTATGAAGTCGACGAAACTTATAGAGAAACTATAGATGCATTTCACACGAGAAGACTCACAGGAGTCCGGTACGGAGGCGAAAAAATAGTCGCCGAGGAAGTTCAGTCGACGGCGACTTTTTTTTGTATGAAGGAGACTGATGTTCCATTGCGAGGTATTGCGTCGTACACACGAGAGAGAGATTATCTTAAAGTTCACTCCCAAAGTTCTTTTGTTCCGTTCAGTACTAATGTTGCTTCTTCCGTAAATAGCCCACGCCCAGTTTCTGAACAGAGTTTAGAATGTTCTGGTTTCACAGATTTGTACAAATTTTTTATTCCATTCGGAATATTCTGGTGTAACTTTTACCGATTTGTATTTTTCTCCCCCCCATTTTATATATAAATAAAAAAACTTTGTTTAAAAATAATGTTTAAATTTATTTTCAAATAAATAATTCAGGACTGAGCTTTACTGGTTTTAAGAATAAGTAAAAATCCTGTGCACAAAATCACAATGACAACTTAACAGCTGTATACGATAGACATAAACACCGGTTTTTTTTTACTTTACCTTTTCGACATGATTTAATATATCGCAAATTATTTTATCGTGCACTTACTTAACGACAGCCTTTCTCTCGTGATGGTATGCTTTCTTCCATATTTGTGTCCTGCTTCTTAATATCTGAATGTATCCTATTGAAGAGTTCTCTAAAAATAGCTATTGACATCCGGAAATGTTTGAAAAATTTAGTCGAGCCATCCTCTAGTTCACGATACAGAACATGATGCAAGCTTTTCTGCATACGAAATTTATTAATAGGGTGTACCTAATACTTCCTTTTACCTAATACTTTTTTGCTTATATTTCATACGATTTAAATATAACAATACAAGCATTTCCAGCTCATCCAGTCTGAAAGCAGGCTACTAAATGAGCTTCAGCTGAAATGTGGAGAGGAGCGGAGTACAAGAGAAAGTGGGAAGATACCTGTGCGTCACCGGCGACTTTTTGTATGAAATACTGGTCTCCGATACCGGTATGAGAGATCGATCTCCTTCGTGCGAAAGGACTCATAAACCCAACACAGTCAAAGAGGAAATATAAAAGTAGAGTGAGTTATGACAACCTTTTTATGAGCTCATGATCCGACAACCATAGCTAGTAGTAACTCGAGCCATAGACTACTTTCGTTTGCTGGTTGGAAATGAGCATTCATCATCTCATTGGACCATGGGATGAGACAGGGCCGGCCCCAGGGTAGGGCGATCCGGGAGGCCGCCCGTAGCGCAATGATCTAGGGGCGCCAAAATCATGGAAAATGAAAATAAACTGATAAAAAAAAATTAAGTTACAGGCTTTTATAAAATGCACTAAAACTAAAAAGTAAAGAATATTTTTTTATCATTCTGATATCATATCAATAAATTATTTTTCATAATATTTGCATTGTCATCGGACCCTTGTAAGTATACCAAATTTCATTGAAATCGGTTCACGGGAATTTTCTCAAAAACGCGTTGCAAGATTTGACTGATAGTTGACAAGATCAAGAGGCGGCAGGCGGAATTTATCATTTTTATTCCTAAGCACATAATTCAAATAATATAATATATTTAAACATTAAGGCAAAATCTAGTTGAATTCAATTCAACATGACAAAACCACTCAGCCACCGCCTTTAAAGAATTGACAAGTTTTTCGGCCCGTGGCAACACGACTGTACAGGAAACAACAATTTTGAAACCAAGCGAAACAAGATCTAACAGCCCTTTTTAACTGCATGTAAAAAGGAAGTAGATTTAAAACAATGCATTATTTGCCACTAGACTTCGGCTGGTGCGAAATAAAATAGTTTGTTTAAATTGTCAGTGGGGGGGGGGGCAAAAAAGCTTTAAAAAAGTGCTTGTACAAATTGTCCAGTGCGTTTGGCTTCTGTGAAGGTAAGTGTTTTAATTTTTGTTTTCATTTTTAAAAACTAATAAAATCCATCAGACATAAGCCAAAAAAAGGGTGGGGGGTAGATTTCAAAAATTAGAGTTTAGATCAAAACATGGCTTGTACATATCAAATGAAAGGTAATTGAGTCTGGAGTTGAATGAAATACGTTTTTTTTAAGCCAGTGGCGCACAAGTGGGGGATTTCAGATATTATAATTTAAATTAAATCATGGCTTTTTTTTTATATCAGTATTATCTTTTATTTTAATTAATTTGTTCCAGAAACCAAAATGTCCGATGCTAAGAGAAAACCCTCTGGGAGTGAATCTAAAAAGCGATAAACTGTATCAACAAGCGATAAACTGTATGAACACAATAATGGAAACTTTTTGAAGTTAATTCAGTTATTGGCTGAGTTTGATCCAAAAATGGAGGAACACGCAGAGTCCTCAATAAAGAAGAAATCAAAGCTACATATCTAGGGAAAACTATACAAAATGAAATAATTGAATTATTGAATGACAACATAAAGCTCCACATCATTGAGCAAGTTCAAAAGGCCAAGTATTATTCCGTGATTCTTGACTGTACTCCCGATGCAAGTAAAGTAGAACATTTGTGGTAAGATGACATTTGTGGTAAGATTTGTCTCCATACAGGAATCAGAGTCTGAAGTTCAAGTTAATATCAACGAACATTTTTTGGGTTTTCTACCCATTGAGAGATCAACAGCTAAGGAATTGTCGGAGGTTTTACTAGAAGAGCTAGAGAAAAATAGGCTTAAAGTAGAAAACATGCGCGGTCAAGGGTATGACAATGATTCCAATATGAGAGGAGAAAAATCGGGAGTACAAACAAGAATCAGAAATATAAACCCCAGAGCATTTTATGTTCCATGCAGCAGCCATTCGCTAAATTTGGTTGTAAACGATATGTCAAAATCCTCGTTTGAGGCAGCCAACTTCTTCAATATTGTTCAAAAGTTATATACATTTTTTTCTTCCTCTTCTTTTCGTTGGGCAATATTACTGAAATATATTGATACTTACACCCTAAAACCATTGAGTAATACGCGATGGGAAAGTCGAGTCGACTCATTAAAAGCTCTGCGGTTTCAAATTGGTCCAATTCACGCGATGCTTTGTACAGCATATATGAAGATTCAGAAATCGATACTATGATCAGAGACGAGGCTAGCGGATTATTAAATAATTTGAAGCAGTTCAAATTTATATGCTCTGTTGTGATCTGGTACAAAATTTTGAGTCATATTAACCCCATCAGCAAACTTTTGCAAACTGTAAATTTTAATATGTCACAAGCTATTGATATGCTTAGCAACTGCAAACTCTTCTTTGAAAACCTGAGATCAGATGAAGCTTTTGAAAACATCATTTTAGAAGCAACCGAGCTTGTTTCAGAGATTGACGTGGAAGCTAATTTCGAAACCACCACACCACGTCATCGTGTCAGAAGCAAAACAAGAACGTTTTCTGTATGAGGGCCCGGATGAACCCGTTCAAGACCTCAAACAAAAATATAAAATAGATTTTTTTTTCACACTATAGATCAAGCAATAAATGCCTTGGAAACCAGATATAATTTGCTAAATACTCACAGTAATTATTTCAGCTTTTTGTATAATATTTTTGGTCTAAAAGACATGCCCAGAAATGAGCTACTGCCTCGTTGCAAAGATTTGGAAGTAATTTTTACTGATGGAAATTCAAGCGATCATAACGCCCTGGAACTAGCCGATGAAATAAGCATTGTTTCGTCATTATTAACAAAAAAGGAAACCCCTGTTGAAGTTCTCAAGTTTATCGCTACACTTAAATTCGCACCAAACCTCAGCATAGCATTAAGAATCCTACTTACATTGCCAGTCACTGTGGCTTCAGGGGAAAGAAACTTTTCAAAACTAAAAATAATAAAAAATTATCTCAGAACGATGCAGACGCAAAATCGTCTCAATGGATTGGCAATGATAGCTATAGAACACCAAATTAGTGACAAATTAGATTTGAAATCACTGGTTCGTGAGTTTGCCGACAGAAAAGTTAGAAAAAGGGCATTTTAATTACTTTGGTTAGTTAGAATTTATTTATAATATGGGATATTAGTTCAGTTAGCATTACTACATTTTAATTTTTGTTATTTTGCCTTAAGTGCTAAATTGCTTATCTTGTTATCTGATGATTGAGTTTTTAATAAAACGTTTTTTTTTTTTTTGCAATGTTTTCTTGATTTTCTAATATGGTCGCATGAGATTTACTTAAAAAAAACGGGGAGGGGGGGGGGCAAAATTAAGGTTTTGCCCGGAGCGCCAAAATGTCTAGGGCCGGCCCTGGATGGGAAAAGATGTCCATCCATTAATTCATCATGTGATTGGTCCGCGTGGTAACAGGAGGTTTTGAGGATTTCACCGTTTTCGTCACCATTATTTTGAAATGCGGATTGGCACATCTACCCTATTATAAGGAGCGATAACGCCTAACGATGTAAAAAAATGCCAAATCAACCACAGCCTGTGAAAAATTGTTTCCACAGGCAAGTCACGTGACTACTAGTAGACACGTTGGCCACACTTTTTGAAGCTTCTTTCTAAAGCAATACTCAGTCCCTATTTATACATCTCGTCTATGAACACAACCATCTTCAAACATCCCTATGATGGATAATATTTGTTTCCATAACGGCAGAAAGGCTAATACAATACCCACATTCGTAACATACAAATGCACAGATTTAACCTTTCGTTTAAGATGTGTATCACACGTCCGTTCACCACCACGTTATGTATACAAGATTATTTCCCCATTAACAAGTTATGTAGACATACCTAGATACATGGTAAAATACAATGTTTTGTATAGAGTTTCAATAGGGCAAAAGCATCAAGTTTAGTATATTGCTCGTAATTTTTAAAATTCATCGTAACAGAATGCTTAGATAAGAAAGATTTATTGGAAAGCTACAACATATATGAAACTATTTTTAGAGTAAACTGATGATAAAAATCATACCTGTTATCAAAAAATGTATTAACCTTGGAAAATGACTTATTTATCACAGCTGCCTGCTACATATCACGTAGGTATCAGTATTCCTGCATCTTGAATAACGGGAACAATTTCGTATTGTTGCGTAATGTAGAATGAAAAGGAACGATTTCCTTTCGTGCGGAGAATAGCAATTCATTTTTCAGTTTACATCTTTCACTGGAGAAAATCTTGCGTGAAATACATTTTATATTGTTTGACTACGATTTCATTGAAGTGAAACTGTCGAATGTTTTCAATTTCAAGCTTTAAATGTTTGCATAGCCCGAAAATACAATGTGAGTGGAACTTAAAAGTATTCTTGTAGAACAAGTACACTGGATCACAAATCATAACAAAACACCATTTCTCTAGTTTTTAAAATTGACATACACTTAAATCTCAGACTCACCCGGAGGCTATAAAAGCACACACACACAAATAAATACAAATTTCTACCATTGTGTAATCTAAAATTACTCAGTGAAAAATAAAATTTAGTCATTTTAGAACCATCTATGAAAAGTTTTTAGAACTAATTAATTTGCTTTTTCCTTTTAACTAAAGAACTACTTCGTAATTTATGAATGAAACAAGTTTATTCAAATCAGATTTGAATGCAGAAAGAAAAATAGTTCAAAGCACAAGGTTATTTTTCAATTACAACAAGTTGTGAACTAAATGATGCCAGACCAAAGTATTATTTAAGAAATAAAGAAAGAAACATTTGAAAAAAGATAAACAAATTGTATATTGACTCTATTTTATGCAAACATATTCATATTTTTTAACTTGTTATACTACCAGAGTCATCATCAATATTAAGCTTCCGTACTATTTTATACAAAGCTGTTGTATACAGAAAACTCAAAACATCAGTATTAAGGAACAAATACCTCTAAGATATATTCTCCGAAACGTTTCCAGTCGATTTCATATAAAGCGTTTAGGAAATATCGATCGTAATGTTCACTTAAACTCATAGTCTCATAAACTCATTCATGTCCCAGTCGATTTTCAAAGTTGTTTTCACATTCATAACAAATCACCAGTTTCTTCATTTTTTCCGAAACGAGCACTTGAAAATGTTTAGCCACCTCTGTCCGTAAGTTCCCCCACTTTCTCAGATTTACCTAATGTGATCATACGTCCCGTTTTTAGGTAGGGTGTCGCGTTGTCTCCAAGCACAGCTTCGGGACGCCGAAATGTGAATTTCAGAAAATGATCAACCCACGTTAACAATTTCAAAAAGAGGAGCGAAAAATGAAAAATTCGACGGTAGCGCATACTGCTGGAAAATACTGTTCTTTTAGAATAGTTATTTTCCGTTCCTGTTCTTCCCAATAGAACTGTTCTTTAAATTGTTTTATTTGTTTTGCTTTCCTTCGCTGAAATCTTTTGAGTACAGAAAATCGAATCTGAATTTTCTCGAACACGATCGAGGTCAAATTCGTGAGGGAAAAATATAAAAGACGCGATTTAAAAATTATTGATTTAAAGAAAATCATATTTTTAGGTATCGATCTGATGTGATATTTTCCGCAGATTTCAAATCCGTTAAAACTTTTTCTCCTTCTTTAGCTATCTAAGAGGTAATAAACAGAACTCATGACTCTAGTCACAACTTTTTATTTGTTTTGTTTTTCGGCTGAAAGCGTTACTCGGAAAATGAAACGGAAACACGGAAAAAAGAAATTTAGAATCCGTCACATCTTTATGCTGATGCCATTCAATGAAAAACAATAATAATTAAATTATCTTAAATTCATTTTAAAATGTACTAGATTGAAATTTAAAATTCGGGCTTCGTACAAAAACTGCAAAATATTCGAACTACCTGTGTGCCAAATCCCATTACTGTAAGTGCCATAGATTCGTCAGGAGCGTACACACAAACAAACACTTCCTTTCATAATAGTAGAGAAAAGTAAATTGTTAGAAATCCTGCCAAAAATTTCATTCTTATCAAAACTCAACACCAAATATAAATAAGCAAAATTGTTCTTTAGAAAATATAAGACCACATAAATGATTTATTCTCACGTGTTTACACATTCCTGTTCTTTTCACATTAATAAATAAAAACTATAAAGAAATATATATATTTTTAATACTCATACTATTACCTAAAATTAGTAGATGTCCCGTTTTGAGGGGAAAAAATAAATTGTCACATTAGGTTTACCCGGATTGTCGTTTTTTTCCTGATCAGTTCCTGCGACACGTTTCGCGAATTTTTCTTTCACAAAAAATTGAGGGATTCATTAACAAATCCATCTTTGATAGCATCCGTAATTTCCTCCCATAAAGCTTCCAATCAATCCAATTGTTTCACAGAGAGAAGAATGCGCGTCGGAGTAAGTTGAAAAGCATAGTCCTTCTTTCGAAAGATATTTTGAAGACTTACACATTCCTCGTTTCCATGGGTTTCTTTGGAGAGTAGAAGGCTTCTTAAAACGATAATACTATCGTCACTGTTCTTTGAACGAAAGCTAGGATCTGCATCGTAGAAAGCTTTCCAGTCTTTAGGAAGTAAGAGATACACCTTCTTTGGAAGGATGTAGCACTCCATTTTTATCTTTGTAATACTTACGAAAACCAACTCGGATGATTCCCCTGAAGCACGAAACAACCGCTAATTTGGTATCACCCACCCAAATGGAGGGTATTTGGACATAGTTCATCAGATACTTGAGGTGGAAGTACATCGGCCTCGGAATACATACAGGTGACCCTCTTATAACACGGTTAAATGGAATCGTGTTATAAGGAAACCGGGCAAAACGAAACATGGGGGGGTCATACAATTTTGAAAAAATTGGTACCGTGTTATATGGAAACCGTGCTATAGGATAGTTCGTGATGTAAAGAAACTTAGGAATTATACAAATACAAATATTGACGACCAGCTACAGGCTCAAGCCGAACAAGTCCTTTGTTTATGAATTCCCCAATTCCCACTGACTATTCAATTGTATCTTAAATTCGCACACTCCCTTTGAATTAACTATATTTTCTGGCAACGCGTTCCATTTGTCTATTACCCTATTAAAGTATTATTTTTTCCTTAAATCCCGATTGAAATGTGTCTTATTCAATTTATACACATGGCCCCTTGTTCTGTTATTCGTATTGAAATTTAAGCCCTCTGTGTCCCCTTGTTTTACCAACTTGAAAAGCTGAATCCAATCCCCCCTCCTTCTTCTTTCCAGTGTATACATGTTTAGCTTACTTAAACGTTTATTATAGTCGAGATTTGCTATCCCCTTTATTATTTTTGTAGCTCTGTGCTGAACCCTTTCAATTAATTCTATATCCTTTCTCATATATGGAGCCCAGAATTGTACAGCATATTCTAGATGTGGTCTTACTAAGCCCTTATATAACGGCAAGATTATATTCTTATAATTTGAAGTTACAGTCTTTTTAATATACCCCAATAACCTATTAGCCTTTTTACCCGCAGCTGAACATTGATGACCCATTTTAAAATCCCTGTGAATTTTCACCCCAAGATCCTTGACTGTTTCTCCCTACTTTACCTTTACTCCCTGCAGACAGTATTCGGCTCCACTGTTCCTGTAACCCATACGCAGAACTTGACATTTCCCTATATTAAATGTCATACCCTATTTTACAGCCCATTCGGATATCTTATCAAAATCCCCTTGTAAATTCTCTTGTATCTGTAACTTGGTATCCACTGTTCCCCATATTTTTAAGTCATTTGCAAATATACTGATTCTATTCTGAATCCCATGACCTATATCATCTATGAAAATTATAAATAAAATTGGTCCCAAAACTGATCGCTGAGGCACCCCACTTATAATTTCTGTCCACTGTGAATAATTTCATTTTACCTGCACTCTCTGCTTTCTACCCAATAACCAATTCTTTATCCATATCAATGTTTTCCCCTGTATCCCCAGCCTTTCCAATTTAAACAGTAATGCCTCATGATGTACTTTATCAAAAGCCTTTTGAAAATCTATGTACGTGATACTTATCCAGCTCTTATTATACTGCTCTTATCATCCAGCTCCTCAGTAATTTTTTCGTAGAACTTCTTATATAAGAGTAGAGATTACGTTTCGTGTAATCAGGAATCTAAAACCGTGTTGCACGGAGTACTAAAGACATAGAAAAAGTTAACATATTTGTTTGTATTTTAAATAAAGTTACATAAGGTATCATCTTTACTATTATAAAATGAAGTTCGTGTATTCGGTGTTCGCTGTGTCCTGACAAATCTATGGCACTTACAATGATGAAATTTGACACACAGGTAGTCCGAATTTTTTGCAATTTTTTAGTCTTGCCCGAATTTTAAAATTTATTCTAGAACAATTTAAAATGAATTTAAGGAAATTTAATTATTATTGTTTTTTTTTTGGAATGGCAACAGCATAAAGATATGACAGATTCTAAATTTATTTTTTGCGTTTTCATTTTTCACAAAGGCAGACTATAAAAAAAAGTTTTAACTTTTGTTATATAGTTCTTTTTTCTACCTCCTAGACCTTTAAAGATAGAGTAAAAATTTCAACGGATTTGAAATCTGCGGAAAATTTCACATTAGATCTATACCTAAAAATATGATTTTCTTTAAATAAATAAATTTTTTAATTGAATATCTTTTATATTTTTGCAAGAGAATGTGACTTCACACTAACATTCGTGTTCTAAAAATAAACAGATTACATTTCCAGCCCTCTTACGATTTCAGCGATAAAAAGCAAAGAAAATAAAAAACCTTTTGGCTGGCATGATTAAGTTCTTTTTTGTAACATCGGGATCGTTAGAGATGGATTAAAATTTTCAACGGATTTGAAATCTGCGAAAAATTTGATACCAGATAGATACCTTATACGTTTGGTTTTTCTTTTAAAAATAATTTTTCAATAAATATGTATCTCTATTTTTTTGGTTTGCGAAGCAAACCACCACATGGGCAATGTGACCTCCGCGAAAAGAACTGTCACGGGCAACGCCCATTTGGTTTGCGAAGCACCAACCCCACGGTCAACTCTTTTATGGCTGTTATCCAATAGGCTACGAACTCCTATTTAGTTTGTGAAGCAAACCAATAACCCCACAAAAGCAACTGGAACGGGCATCGCCGTGCTAGTTAATAATATAAGTAAGTTCATTTAAGTTTTAAAAACATTTTAACTATGTATTAAACCGTGTGGACGTGTATAGGGCACACTCAATACAGACAGACAGATGAACAGACATACAGATGAACAGACATACAGATAGACCAGACAGAGAGACCAGACAAGACAGACAAAAACAGACAACACAGACCAGACAGACAAGATTAACACCACAGACCAGACTTACAAGACTGACAAGACAGATAGACCAGACCAGACAGACAGTCAGACCAGACAAACAGGCAGTCCAGACAGACAGGCAGACCAGACATTGGTATAATCGGGCAGAGTGTCATTCATATCATAGCAAAAAAGACATCAAAATAATTACACCGATAATTCAATGAGTGTTCCATACAACGCTCATTTGCTTAAACGATTTGACAGTCACAGAAACGTAGAATACTGCGCCTCGGTAATGATCATTAAAAATATCTACAAATACAGAGGCTGTTCGCACATTTTTTAGACGATTTTGGTTAGCGGTAATAAAAATTGTTTGCTGCAAAAGAAATAATTGCAGTTGTACTATGTTTTTAAAAGTCAAAATTATCGTCTGCGGCTTGAGAGGTTTGTTTTTATTCAAAATGGCGTATTTATAACAAAGCAGTGGTTCGAAGGCTATATTTATCCAAATACGATGTGAAAGTCATGGTTTTGTGATATCTAAAGCGTTGATAGGTAATATCGTCAACAAGAAAGGAAAAAACGTCAAATTGGAGCCCCAAGTGGGACAAAAATTCCAAACAAGTATCCAAGGAAGAAACGGACATCTTCGACTATTGCAAAGGTGCGTTGTTTAATGTTAAAAGAAAATCCCCCTAGTCAAAGGACATTTGCAAAATCATTAAAATGTTCGGTGTCCACTGTAAACAAAATGATAAACGTTGATTTAAATCTTAAGAAAGCGAAAAAACGCAATGTGCATCATCTTTCTCCAAAGCATATCGTTGAACGCAGGAAACGTTGCCGAATTCTATATGAGAAACACTTATCCAAAGAAAAATGGAAAAAAATTGTCACAATAGATGAATCATGGGTGTATTTAAATGATTGCAGCAAAAAAAGAGCCATTTATTATCATAAAAGGGGAGAAAAAAATTTAAGTACATGGTTCACAGAATCGAAAGAAAGTTTTTCTAAGGGATTCATGATTGTTGCTGGTTTTTCATATAATGGCAAGTTAAAAATAAAGAGAGTGGAAAAAATGTCAAGATTAACTCCAAATACTATCAGAAACATATTTTATCGCCAATTTTTCTGAATAAAATACCATCGCTTTACCCATAGTGCCATCAATCTGTGGAACTCCATCAAGACAAAGCTAGCAGTCACACATCAAAATCCATTGTAACTTTCCTTAAAGATATGAAACAAAAAACCGGTATCAAGGCCATACCCTTGACTGATATTCCTACTAAGTCTCCCGATGTATCACCTATGGATTTTTGTGCTTTCGGTCTTTTAAAATCTGCATTGTCCAAACATCGTCCCACAACCGTTACAGGACTCTTTAAAGCTGTTCAGGAGGAATGGGATAGAATACCTCTTCTGACACTTCAAAAGGCATTATTATCCTGGAAATTACGGTGTCGAAAGATAGTTCAGAATAAGGGCTATCAAATGGAACATTTAAAACACAATAATTGTATGTAATTTAGTTTTGTGAATACAATATACATTGTCTAAAAAATGTATGAACAGTCTCTGTACATTCACAAAGGCCACGATAGAGCAAAAATTGTTATGAGCCGTTCAAACACTGACCAGCAGCCACAAGTAATCGTAGATGAGATTCAAGATTACATCGAATGCAGATATTTGAGTGCGATGGAAAGTGCTTGGTTTTTGATGGAGCTGCCTATTCAGCGTCGAATCTTTGCCTATCCATTTACCGGGGCAGCAAATGGCCACTTTCCAGGATGGCCAAGAGAAAGAGGCTGTTAAAAAAAATTGGTAGCATATTTTGAGCTATGCAAACACGATCAAGAAGCTAGAAATCTAGAATATGTTCAAATATCAACGCATTACACGTGGCAGCAAAAATCTAATATTTAGCAGAAACGTATAAATTAACTTATAAAGTCGTAGCTAAATTAAACATTGTGTCTGCCCAAGACCGTAAAAGATATCGTTTGAAGCTGCTGTTGAAACACGTTGGCCCTACTTGTTTTGCTAGCTTAAAGTGTGTAAATAATATTGATTATGCTACATTTCAAGAAGCAGCCCAAACTTTAGAAATTTGCAAATCAGACGATTGCATGCGTGAAATTTTGAGCGATGCTCCTTCTACCATGGTGCCAGAATATTTCAGAAATTTTTTTATGTTACATTTAACTATTGCTGGCGATATTGACGCAGGCCTCGTGTGGTTTGCTTTTAAAACAGAATTATGTGACAAGTCGAACGAGGCAAAAACACTCTGGATGTTTAAGCATTATTTGGCAAATGAAAATTGGATGGAGCAGGTTGGATTGTCATAGTTTGAAGATGCATCGTATGTTAAAGATCAAAACGAAATAGTTACTTTTATTGACAATCATAAAGAAATTTACAAATCGATGTATGCCCAAATGAACCAAGATCAAAAACTGGCATTTGACAATATTGTGAGTGGAATCCAGTCTGGGAGTCAAAAGTTGTATTTCATTAAATTAAATGGACCAGGTGGCATCGGTAAGACATTTGTTTATACGTGCCTTGTCCATTATTTCAGACTCGTACAAACTAAGATTGCAACGGTTGCCTGGACTGGAATTGCTGCAATCCTTTTGCCGTACTGTCAAACTGGAATTTGTGCATGAGCGACAGGCATGCAACGGTTCTCGGTTTGTGGTGAGAAAGATCGAGCGCTACATTTTGCATGTTGGGGTGTTGAGGCACAATCGTTCATATACTACGCATAACTACAGATTCAAAAAATGTGCAGATATGCGATTTCTATTGAAAAGATTGCAATTTCCAGTAAGATTAGCTTTTGCCATGACGATCAATAAATCGCATGGTCATAGTTTCGACAAAGTAGGTCTCATTATTAATGATGAAAGCGCATTTTTTTTCGTAAGGTACGTAGCATTGTCAAAACCAAAATCTAGAGCTGGCATTTGAATCCAGAGTAATGCTCGCAGCATTAAAAATATTGTTTTCAAAGATGCTCTAAAATAGTACAGTTTGAACAACATTAAATATGTTATAGGTATAATTTTTTTAAACTGTTTTCAGAATGTTTTCACATATAAACCAAATTTTTACTCATCAAATTAACCGTAAAATTATGATGAGAGATTTTCTCTAAATTTTAACAATATGTTATGCTAAAATATTTCCTTTTTTATGTGGAAATGAGATGTTTTGTTCTTGACATTTTTAAAAAAATTTTGCTTTTATTTTCACTACATTTTCGTGTATAAGCCGAGAATTTTTGGAACGTTTTCTAAAACTGAAGTACGGAGGTCAGCATATAAAGGGATCCGCTAATATCGCCAAAAAGTAGGCAATTTACAGTTGCTCTTGGGCATGCGATAAGTATCGCAATGGGTAGGCAAGGGAACCTTCAACTAATGTCGTACTGGAGGTCCGGAATCAATCCAGCAGCTATCCAAATAGGGATGGTTTCTGAAGCAATCCCCTTCCTCATTGTTGAAAAAGTATAGTTCGCGAAGCCAACTAAATATGAAAGCGTAGCAATCATCAGATGTTGGCGCCCCCTAGTTTATAAAAAGAAAATCAAACGTATGAGGTATCTATATAGTGTTACATTTTCCGCAGATTTCAAATCCGTTGAAATTTTTAATCCATCTTTAACGGTCTAGGAAATAGAAAAAAAAACTAAAAAACTCCAGTTCAAAGTTTATTTGTTTTTTATAGTCTGCAGGAAAATAATTCCTCCGCGTAAAATGAAAAGGGAAACGAAAAAAATAAATTTAGAATGTGGTCTTCTTTGATGTTGCGTTCAATAATAATTGAATTTCATTAAATTCATTTTTTAATGTTCTAGATTGAATTTTACGATTCGCCGCGAACAGACAGACAAACACTTCCTTTAATAATTCCTTATATATATTGGCACCGGCGTTGCCCGTGCCAGTTGCTTTTGTGAGGTTTCAAACCAATGGGAATTCGTAGCGTATTGGATAGCAGCAATCACGGATTCCCATTTGGTTTGCTATTTATAGCGTATGAGATAACAGCCATAACAAAGTTGCCCGTGGTGATGGTTTGCCTCACAAACCAAATGGGAATTTGACTTGACGTCACAATCTCTTGCAAAAATATAAAAGATATTCAGTTTAAAAATTTTATTTTCTTCAAGAAAATTTTATTTTTAGGTATCAATCTAATGTAAAATTTCCTGCAGATTTTGAATCCGTTGAAATTTTTACTCTATTTTTAACGGTCTAGGAGACAAAAAAAAGAATCACATAACTCCAGTTAAAAGTTTATTTGTTTTTTATCGTCTGTTGGAAAATAATTCCTCCGCGCAAAATGAAAACGGAAACGGAAAAAATAAATTTAGAATCCGTATGCTGTTCCGTTCTAATGAAAACAGTAATAATTAAATTTCATTAAATTCATTTAAAAGTGTTGTAGATTAAGTTTTAAAATTCGCCGCGATCCACAAATTGCAAAAAAATTGGACTACCTGCGAGTCAAATCCCATTTCTTTAAGTGCCATAGATTCGTCATTACTTTGATTACAGTAACCAAACAAACAGACAGACCCTTCCTTTTATAATATTAGAGAAGAGAAGATCGAGAAGACTTTTTTTTTTCTTTTGTTTTAACAGAAGAAAACGAAATGATATTGCTTAGGCCACGTTCACATGAGGAGTTTCAACGCGCGTATGGTGAGGCTAACGAGGTCCCGCCATTAAATTATGTTTATTTATTCCTCTAATTCAAGTATTTATCTTCACGACCTTGAAGAACGGGACCCTGATAGCTTCGCCAAACGCTCGTTTTACGCGCTCGTGTGAACAGAAGCGGCTCAATCCCATGATAGTACTTTACGCAAGTCCAACTTGATTGGCTAGTTTCACGGACTTGGCTTCACTTGGATATCTCGCCAATCTGATTGTTGCAGTAACCATTTTGATTTAGAATATGCGCGTTGTTTCGTAGAAATACAAATACAATACATACAAGGTAACTAGGCTTTAAATTAAACATGGAATTCAAATGCTTTTTGTGTAGTGCTGAATTTTTTAAAAAGCACTATTTGCACGACCATTTATCTTGTAAACATGGAATAAAAAATAATGTCTAAAATGCCGAAAGCGATATTTTTTGTTTATATTGCGAAAAACATTTCGCTTCTAAAAATAGTTTAACGAAACACGTGAGGAAATTTCACGAAGTTGTAAGGACTACCGTTGTTTGCCAGGAAGAAAATTGCAATGAAAAATTTCGCAATGTGTGTGACCTGCGAACACATTTATGTAGCATGCATGAAATAAAAGGCATTGATGTTAGATCAATGAAAATCATGTTAGACACCCTATTTCCTTTTTTCTATAGCCTCTTGATTATACAGCAGATCTGAATTTAAAGTTACCGAGTCAACTAAAATATATAACTAAACAGCAGCAAAGAAATTTATCCTCACATAAATTTCGAAGTACGCCAAAGGAAGAGATAAACTGCCGACAGAAAAATTCTGATGACATATGTATCTAGGTCATGTGATCCGATTAGCCAATCAAGTTGGACTTGCTTAAAGTACTATCATGGGATTGAGGCGCCTGTGTGTGAACGGGGCCTCACTCTCTCAATGTTATGCGCTTTTAAAAGGCGAACTGTCAATCACGGGTGCCTGAGCCAATCAGGATTAGGTGTACTTCTATTCGGGTGAACAAATTTGTAATGTAACAGGCCTGGTATTTGTCAACAAGCGAGTGAGCCAGTGCATTTATTAAAATCCTATTGACTGAATATATAAATGCAGTACTTCTAATCACTTTAGGTGTCTAGAATTTTTGGAATTCACGTTGTAAAAAGAACAGGTAGTTACCCCCCCCCCACCCCTATTCTAACTTGCTAGCACGCTCCTCGAATGAGAGTACGCGTAGACAGTTCGTGCATCTTTCTAAACGATTGATTATCGTTTTTTTAATATAGACGTGTGTTATTACAGTCAATTTAAATTTCTTATACGTGAAACCTTCATTTTAACAATGCTTAAACGTAAGTGCACTTTTAATGTTAACTTATAAACTAGTAGCCGTTTTTAAAACACAAGTAAATTTTACGAAATCCTGCCAAGAATTTCATTTTTATTTAAAATCAAGACAAAAAATACTTAAGCAAAATTGTTCTTCAGAAAATATAGGACCACATAACTTATTTATTTTCCCGTTTACATTCCTGTTATTTTCATTAATAAAGAAAACTATAAGGAAATGTGTGTTTTTTTTAATACTCATACTACTACCTAAAAATTAGTAGATGTCCCGTTTTGAGGAAAAATATAAATGGTCACGTGAATTATACTAGACGCTAGACGGAACTACTGATCCATTAAGTACGTAATTGGATTAATCTGCCTGTAATTATGTAAAAAAATAACATAATTATAATGTATCAATAATACGGAAAAGCTAATTTTAAATTAAGGGGGTCCAGGACACAAAAATCGTCAAATTTTCGAATTTTTTTTTAATTATTTTAAGAAATTCTCTGTGTTTTTCTGCTTAAAATGACGTTTAAATCATGTTTCTATCTTAATTAGAACTAGAGATATAATAATTTTTGTGGTGCGTTGTTTTGAAAATCTAACACTCTTAACAGTTGTTGTCATGGCAACGACATCTGTCTTTAAAACTTTAAATGCGTTTTTCTCCATGATACATTTTTTCAAGATTTCCTGTATTCAAATTGCTATAAGTCGAAAACCGATAAAGTTTAAGGATTGAAATTTGGAATACATCTTTTTCAAACATTATACTTTAATTTTGATTCAGCAAGTTTGAAACAAATATTTACTTTTAAAAATATGACTTTTTAAAAAAAAAGTACATTAAAATTTCCAAAAATGTTCATTTGAATATTTTTTATTTTTTATTAAATTAATATTTTTTAAATTGCTGAATCTAAATTAAAGTTTATAAATTTGTGAATAATTTACTGCAAGAATTTTGAAAATGGATCCAGAATATTTTGAGTTTTAGCAATTTAAAATGACCCCTCTTTTTATCAAAAAATTTTAATTTAAAATTTTTAAAAAACTTTTGGAAAAGTTTTGTGTTATGATTTTGTTTATTAGTTAGATGGGTAATCAGTACAAAAAAAATTCAAAATTCTAAATTAATTAATACAAAAAATTTTCAATGTGTCCCGGACCTCCTTAAGTTCAAATTTAATTAAATATTTAGAAGTATATAATTCTATTGGGGACTACAAGCATGAAATCCATGTTTGTAAAGTCGAAGCACACGTTTCCTATGAGGATACAGGGCCGACATCGGTTTTCCACTGCACTATTAATCTGTGAGTTGTAGGTGGTGTAGGTTCGATTCCCTGTCGGGTTGTACTCGTTCCTGGATGCATTTCTCTCCCCTTCTGTGCCTGTAAAACATTTTCATTGCATGTGTATGTCTATTACTTGATGTTGTCCTTTGTTTGGCACTCCTTGGTCAAATAAGGTCCTTGTGTCATAAAAACTCAAATCAACCAACCTATGACAACACTACTATATTTCAAGTTATTAATCTTGCATGGAAATAATGTTTTATAACTAATCCCTTGCTGACAAATAAATATGGACCTGAACATACACATGCATCATAAAAACTAAAAAATCTATTTTTTTCAAAATACTTCACCGTCTGAAGTATTTATAAGTGACTTATGTTTTGAAGATATGTATTCAAATTATTACAGAATGAATTTTATGTAAAAGTAAACACATAGTTTTTTTAAATAAAGCACAAGAAAAGAAAATGAAAAATATTTTATTGCAAATAAGTCCAAAATAGTTTTACAGTGGTCGGAACTTGTTTTGAATATTTTTTTTTGTTGCTATTTTTAAAAACGGAAGTGTTCTTATACAGTTTACAACAAATGTTTTGCCGAAATTCCAAAAAGTAGTTTATTGATGTTGGATGATTCAATTCTATTGTCCTTCAACTGCAACATCCGAACAATTTTCAACTCGGCATGGTCATAGACATGTGTTCTTCAAAATATGTCATCCAACCCACCTCTTTCCTTCCAGTGCTGCTGTTCTCCAAAGATGTTCTTCCAAGCAGCTGACTTTCTTAGATCTTCACCATCTTAACTTCCCACCATCTTTTGATTGTGCCGCCATTAAAAGATACGCTTCTTGGCAGGAAGCGATTGATCCTCGGGATTCAAGTCCACCACAAATGATGGGTTTCCTTCATCTTCGCTTTTATACCTGAAAACAAATTGAAGATAATTTATTTCGAAGTTCACTTAACTTCACACAAAATATATTTTGTGAAACGATCAACGAAATGAAAATTATATTTAATTATTTTTCGAAAGATATATGTACAAATTCAAAGATTCTGATTCTGCGTTATTTCAAATACGATATAAGCAAAACATTTAGGTTCCAATTTTTAACTTTTCGACCATCAGTTTTTGATTCTTTTTTGAATGATAAAGAAGCTGAAATATGTATTGTATTACCTGCCATGTTTCCTTAATAGTTCGCATTTAGATTCGGCAACGGATTTCCTAGGATGAAGTTCGCGCTCCAAAGACATCCTATTGGAACGATCAACAAATACAAATATTCTGATTGATTTGAATTGATACAATTGATTTAAAAGGCAATTGCGATGTACAGAATATTATTCCAATTCCTAACAGTAAAGGTAACTTACAAATAATTGGCGTTCCGAAAATGCTTCTTAAAGATTTCAGTAAACTCGATATGCTTTAAAGTATCCTCGATTCTAGGTACAGCGGGCGGAAGAAAATCTGAAACATGTAATAGAATTAAGAAAGAATACGTATATAAAATCATAGACTTAACAAATATTACGCAATACTATTACAGAAATTTAGTCTCTTCGAAAAAAATAATAAAATGTTTGTACTCCTCTTGACGCTTTTTTCACAGTATTTATTCTGAAATACTGCCATAATAAACTGTACTCTTTAATTTAAACTTTTAAATTTAAACAGTGAAGTATTAAAGCTTTAGGAGGAGAGTTATGTAAAAGCAACTTTCGGAAATTCCTCAATATAACACTCACCATAGGTTGATTCTTGAAATTTATCGATGAAACCAACGGTTCTCGCAATCATCACTTGCCTGTACTAGGGATGAAACATCGACAGCAAAACATCGATGTTTTGAAACTTTGATGTTCAAAATTAAAACATAGATGTTGATAATACATCGCCCCCAAACCATCGTTGTTTGTAAAATTCAGTGTATTTAAACTTTTTTACCTATTTCTTAAAACTGGTTTAGCACTTTGTTTTGCTGTCAATGTCTCATCACTTCGATGTTCATAATTTAAACATCGAAGTTGATAATGCATCGCCCCCAAATTATCGATGTTTTTAAAATTCAGTGTATTTAAACTTTTCCCTCCATTTCTTAAAACTGGTTTAGCAACTAGTGATGCGACATCGGCTCCAATACATCGATGTTTTTTTTAATAAAATATCAATGTTTTGAAAACATTGACATCGATTTCGCATCCCTACTTTTCAGACCCTTCACCCTTGGCCACTTTGGTCTAAAAGTATGTTCAATTTCCTGATTATAAAAATTATGCTACTTGGTTATTTTTTAAATTTTTATAACGGTACTTTTTTCATTTAAAAAATAAAACATCTACAACGTAAAAACATCGATGAGTATAAACATCGATGTTACAAAAACATCGACTCCAAAACATCGATGTTAAATACATCGATGTTTTTTAAAAAACATCGATGTTTTGAAAACATCGACATCGATGTCGCATCCCTACCGCATACCTGGAGAATTTTTCGATCCCTCACGGGTGCAGGATAATCCCCCGATGTTCGTCGAGCAACTCCTCAAGCATATGCAGTCTGTTCAAACCAGACCAACATCGTCTCATGGAATCGAGCTGTTTTTGTGCATAAGGAGCTACACTCTGCGTCTCACGTTTTCAGGATATGGTTCGGAAGCCCCTGCAACGTCCATATGATGAGTTCTTTGAAGTACTCGGTGTACTCGGTGTCCACAGTTCCACTACCGGGATAGATGCCATCGATTGCTTTGATGTCTTTCAAGAACAATCCTATGGATGAATGCATTAAATATGAACATTTCGATATGCATTTATAAGCATGTAATGAGCAAAATTTGAAAGACTATTTTTTGATACCGTTGATTTTGGAATTAAAAAAAAAAAGAGTTTCATAACTCTAAGTACTTTTATTAACTTATAACATTAATTTGTTATGGACTTGACGTTTAAAAATTGGTACATGCAAGCACTTTAAATTACAATTATCAACTTAGTACTTGTTGGACCAAATATACTTCGTGCATAGTACACAAAAGTTTTGCACATAAAATTAAGAAGCCAGCCAGCGTTAATGAGAACTGTACGAAATTAGAATTTGATAATGTAAAATATATTTTAATATTTTAACGCGTCCACGAAAAATCAGACTTCAGTGTATAAAAAATGGTTGTGTTTTGAAAATCTGACTTCTTGGTAGTAACAGGAATTTTAATCTATTCAAAAAATTATAATAGTGTATCTACAGAGTGGTCAGAATCAACCACACCATCTCGCAACGTGATGCCAACCAAAAATGTATTCGATTCGGGAGATATTCGAGCCGAAAGTTTTATAACGTCACTTTCTGACATGCGAAATTCCGGCGCTAGGACACCAAACAAGTTATTCTATTGGCGTCCCTGATGTACCCGGTATTTGAGAATCAATCGAGACGAAAATGAAGCACCCAATGGATATGCAAATCCGAATACGTGCGTAAAATTATCTGTTGTAGGTACTAGCAACTGGAGATTTGTGAGTTCGAGACTCGATCCAACCTAAGACCATCGTGCTCGTGGGGGCTGGTGGACTCTAAATATTTCGTGGCCTCAAATGTCCTAGCATTGTCGTGGTATGGAAGTTTGGAGAGTGGGGTACCATCTCAAATGATGACCTGGTCAGCTGGTTCAATAGGACGAGGTGTTCAACAGGATCTTTCCCTTCGGGTTTGAACCCGAACCATACGACGTTAAGCCAATTATCTACCTGTTATAGGTACTCATTTCCAGAATGCCACGTCCAACAGATAGGTAGGTGGGAATTTAATTAACGTTGCACTGAAGCAACACAATGGGCTTATTGGCTGCTTTCCCGGATCAGACCCGAAAATCCGACCACGTCCGATAGAAAGACGCAAAAAAAAAATGTCGGTATGGTTTTGTGTTAGGAACTGCGTGCTATGATTATTGCGAAACCGATTGTGACCACCCTGTATTGGGTGTAAGTAGGAATGATATGAATCGAATGCATACTTACCAATAAATGGAATGCAGTCCTTTTATCAAGTGGCGTAATAATCCCTCAGATTCTGGAAGTTATTATCAGTGGAGCACAGTTGTTCCATCATTGCCAACATGAGCAAGTGTTTCTGAGACACGTTCGGAAAGTAATCAAATCTACGAGTTAGTAAGCTGAGATTCAAGAGATGAGTATTTAAAATATATTCTTTTTAAACTTCCTGATGTATTGAATGTGTTGAACCTACCTTCCACGTCTCATCCAGTCGGAGGATTGGGGCGCTATTCGAAGGGCGACATTGATATTTGGGTAATAAGACCCAACTAAACCAAAATCACGAAGAGCCTGTTGAATATTCAACGGAGTTGCAGTTCTTATATTTTGTATAAGAATCGTTACTTCGAGCTTAAAACTTTCAATTTCACATGTGAATTCGTACTTTTTTTAAATCTTTGCTATATTTAATAGCAAGATCTGCAGACGATATTTTTTAAATCAGCAGCACTCATGTATTGTAAAGACGAGCCATAGATAAAACAAAATTCGTCACAGATAGTTTTCATTTTTTGATAACGCTAATCTATTTGAGACAATAGAGTATCAAGAGCAGTGTACATTTATGTTTTAAATAATTATTAGGGTATCAAGTTACTTCCTTCATCTGGTGTTTCATCTATTTCCATTATCTTAATTTTTCTCTTTCGTTAAGAAATCCCTTCTCTATACCCATTTCTTCAGCCAAATTTTGTATTTCCTGGAAATTTTGTTCAAAACATGTATTTTGAAGCGTATTCCAGCAATTAATTTAGTTCATCAATTAAACTATTGACAAATCTTTCTGTCGCAATGCTTTATTTGTTCGATCGATGCATTTTAGAATTTAATTCCATATAGAAAGAGTAGTTATAGCTATGCAGTTATATAGAGCTAAAATCAATTCTAACCCTGTTGAGATCGGTATATGGTTGCAGAAAGGAAGCACTTCAGGAACAGGAACAACAAGAACTTTAATAAACAATAATAGGTTAGTTACATGGTTCGTCTCGCCTTCAGTACGAGTGCGTCTGCTGGTGTTAGTAACTGCAACTGGCAACTGGACGTTTCATTACGAAGCACCTGCTGCAAAGCAGCTTATCTTCACATCAGAATAGGGCTTAAAGGGAAAAATTTAAAACAGAAATATTAAATTTAAAAGAATAAAAATGAATTAAAGGTTGCTGGTTAAAAATATCAACCGCTACTGGAAAGCGGCACCTCCGACCGTTAGGTCATTTCCTCAGTTGGTCACCCTCCCAAGTAGTGACCGCGTCCGAAGGTGCTTAGCTTTCCGTGATCAAACAGACGGGTGCGAACACCACTGCGCTGCTATTAGTTGTCAATCTACTGGGGATAGAGAAAGACAATGATTAAAATAAAGAAAAAGAAGTTTAAAAGAGAAATTAATCTTAGCTATTAAAATCCTATGAAACAATTAGGTGTCCAGTCGAGTCGCAAGAAGGGAGCTCGACCCTACGAGTGTGAACGAACGCGATCCGTTAAATGAGATATTGCAAGTTTAATTTGCATGGGTGGTCGAATTGATTGAAATGATGCCATGTGCATCAGGTCCCAATTGAAGCATCCCACGTTGACGTTTTGCTGGTGTTAGTATTCAAAGACCGACTTTATATACAACTCTGCGCTACGGCAGAGTGGAGCGCCATCTACTGGGTGAATACTACAGAGTATCCCTCCAGTGACGAAGGAACGATAAACATAGGTAATAATACAGCACAGATAAGCAAGACAAAATAAGAAAATGAGTACATACAATTGAAGATATTTACAATTTTAAATAGTAATGTAGCTATTCACAATTCAATGAAGTACACATAATGAGGGGAAAAAATGCTAGTTATTTCTCCATGACAAGTCTATCGGGGAAATGTACACACCGTCCCGATCGTGTAATTACAGGTGTTTTAGATTGTGGCTTAGGTGTGACCGATTTAAGTTTGTCAATGTGGGAAGATAGCTTTGGGGATTCCATGGTATCCGAAAAATAAAAAGCTGGCTTTACTCTGTCGATGGAAACAGTGTTTTTCTTACCATTTAACTCAATGACAAAATTTTTGTCTGTACGGTTAACAACCAGATGTGGTCCAGAATAAGGAGGTGTGAGAGGAGGTCGAACTTTGTCGATTCTTAAAAATATATGGGTGCATGTTTTTAATGATGGGTTTACATAAACTTTAGTATTACCATGATTTGTAGATGCGATAGGATTTAGTTTTCGCATCATTGAAATGAAATTGGACACATAAGTAGGAGTAAGGGATTGGGGTACGGAATCGGTTGTAAAAAGATCAGATGGTAAACGTAAAGTAGTACCATAAACAAGTTGAGAACTGGTCGCATTGATATCCTTCTTAAGAGAAGAGCGTAGACCTAATAAAACTATGGGTAAAACTTCCGTCCACTTAGTGTGTTCATGAGCTGTTATGGCTGCTTTGAGGTGCCTGTGAAAGCGTTCAATCATCCCATTTGATTGAGGATGATAAGCAGAAGAAAGAATTCTATCAGTGCCTAAAGTATTTGTGAGTTCACGAAGAAGATTAGATTTAAAATTTTGTCCCTGATCTGAAGTAATAGTGACTGGTGTACCGAATCTACAAATCCAGCCGTGGAGGAGAGCTCTAGCAGTGGTTTCTGCTGTCATATCCGTGGTGGGAATGGCCTCAGTCCATCGGGTGAATCTATCAATGATGGTAAGCAATATCGGTAGCCATCGGAAGGTGGATAAGGTCCGATAAAATCAACGTGAATATGCGCAAAACGCGCGTCCGGTAAAGCAAATGTGCTAAGTGGAGCTTTGGTATGTTGAAATACTTTTGCTCTCTGACATTTATTACAACCACGTACTTTGTCTTTGATGAACTTTTTCATACCAGGCCACACAAATCGGCTTGAGATTAAATTAGTTGTAGCTAAAATACCTGGATGGGAGAGATAATGAAGGTTTTCAAAAACAGTAAGTCGCAGAGATTTCGGAACAAATGGGCGAGGGTTTTCAGTGGATTTATCACAATATAAGTATATATCTTCAAGTGGAAAGTAGTGTTTTTCCAATTTTAGTGATGTTTCCGAGTTGAGTAAGTTTGAAAGTTCCTCATCGTGCAGTTGTTCCTCTGCAAACATTTTATAGTCAAGTGAAGGAGTTCTTGTAATATCATCAATCTCGATCCGAGATAAAGCATCTGCAGCAATGTTGTCTTTACCACTAACATGCCGAATGTCAGTGGAAAACTGTGAAATGAAATCCAAATGTCTTAGCTGGCGTGGTGAACATTTATCCGCTTTCTGTTGAAAAGCAAATGTTAGCGGTTTTTGATCGGTATAGATGAAAAAGTCTCTGCCTTCTAGCATATGTCGAAATTTTTTTATTGATGAATAAATTGCTAGAAGTTCACGATCATATGTAGACCACTTTTTCTGACATTTGTTAAGTTTTATGGACATGAATGCTATAGGTTCCCACTTTCCTTCGGTAGATTGCATGAGAGAACTACCAATTGCAACGTCCGATGCGTCAGTCCAAAGACTAAGTTGAGCACTGGGAATCGGATATCTAAGTAAAGTTGCTTTGGCAAGTGCCTTTTTTGCATCAGAAAAAGCAGTATCTGCAGCAGTTGTCCAATCAAGTGGATTTTCAGGGGATTTGCTGGTTCGAGTAGGTTTTCTTTTGTTCCGGTTACCTTCTAAAAGTTGTATCATGGGTGCTAAAATGTGAGAGGCTCTGGGTATGAAACGTCTATAAAAATTATACAGACCTAGAAATCTACGAAGTTGTGTGAGTGTAGTTGGTTTGGGAAAGTTTTGAATTGCTTCTACGCGATCTGGGAGTGGTTCTAATCCTTGCTCTGAAATTTTAAAGCCAAGAAAATGTAAAGATGATACACCGAAAGTACATTTTGATGTTTTTAACGTAAGACCATAATGATCAAGACGTTCAAAGAGTGCGCGAAGATGAATCATATGTTCTTCGCTCTCTAGTATTACTGGCAATTAAAATATCATCTATAAATGCAAAGACACCATCCAGACCACGCGTAACCTCGTCGATAAATCTTTGAAAAGTGCTTGAAGCATTACATAACCCAAACTGCATCCTTGTACTTTCAAATAGTCCAAAAGGGGTGCAAATGGCTGTTTTATGGATGTCCTGGGGGGCAACAGGAATTTGATGGAAAGCTTCGATTAAATCTACTTGCGAAAAGATTTTCTTTCCATGCAGCTCATTAGTAAAATCTAATATACTAGGAACTGGATATTTATCTTTGACTGTTTGCGAATTTAAAGCTCGAAAATCACCCACAGGACGCCAATCGTCACATCCTTTTTTAGATACCATGTGTAGAGGTGACGCATAATTACTTTTGGATGGTCGCATATGACCCAAATCAAGCATGTATTGAAATTAGGTTTTCGCTATTTTTAACCGATCAGGAGCAAGACGTCTAGGTTTAGCAAACACTGGCGGGCCATGAGTTTCAATATGATGCAGGACATTGTGTTTTACAGGTTGATTTGCACATGGCACTTTTGTAATATTAGGAAAATCGACCAATAATTTAGAAAAATCGTTATCCAATGTAACAACTTTGACAGAAAAAATATCAGCATTATTAACAAGACCGTGAGAATTCAGATTAGTAGTACAATCATTTAAACGCTTAAGCCGTAAATCAGGTTTTAAATTGAAATAATGCAAAAAATCTGCACCAAGAATCGCTGTGGTAACATTACAAACATAAAATGGGAAAACAAAATTGCGTCTTAAACCAAAATCTAAAGATAATAGTTTTTGACCATAAACATGAATTGTTGTGCCATTTGCAGCACTAAAGGTTTGAGTTGGATGTTGTTTCCGCTGCGATTTGGTAGCAGGGATAATCGAAACATCCGATCCAGTATCGACCAAAAGGTTTAAATTCGTTTTTTTGTCTCTAACAAATAGGCGACTTGATCGAGTAGGCAAAAAGTATGTCGCTTCTACTCTTGCCTGCTTTCGTTTCCCGTAAACGAGCAGGGCTGCACACATTTGTTGGCCTTGGATTTGTACTTCCCATGGTACCAACAAACAGAGATTTCAGCCGAAGTGCTGTGGCTTCTGCGGGATGAGTTACGATTGCGGGAGAAACTACGTGATCGGCGAAGAGTGTTTACTTCTTTACGTAGTTCATGTATTTCTTCCATGAGTTGTTGCAAAGTGTTCGGACCTGCTTCGGCAGTGGAAGGTGAAATCGAAATTCCACTTACCTCGGCTGGTGTTACTTCTAATATGCGATCAGCAACTTCAGCGGCCTTCTGCGATGTAGTTGGCATCATGGAGGCTAGAATTGTTTGGATATTGACGGGAAGTTGTGAGAGGAATAATTCCAGCATAAGTGAATCTGCAATCTGGTGCGATTCAGGATGTCTTTGCATAACACGGAGAAGTTCGGAAGGTTTACGATCACCGAGCTGTTCTCCAGTTAGAAGTTTCCGTATTTGTTGCGTTCTGGTTTCGCCACAACGAGAAGTAATATGATCCTTTAAGTGCTGAAAGGGGTTGGTTGGATCCGGGTTTAAGATGACATCTCGCACTGTAGAAGCTGCGCCGGGTGGTAGATGAGCAACAATGTAGTTGTATTTTGTTTTCGGATCCTTGATGGGCTTGGGCGTGGCGAGGGCAAAGGTAGCTTCGCACATACCAAACCAAAGGTTTGGATCCGCGTCGTTGTAAATCGGAATCTTGACGGCAGCAATATTCTCCATGGTGGGAAGTCCAGAAATCAGTGGTGAAGTGGGAAAGTAAGCAGCGAGAACAAACCGATTAGAACAAAGCAATATTCAAGAATAATTTAAATGTTCAGCTCCGGGTCACCATGTTGAGATCGGTATATGGTTGCAGAAAGGAAGCACTTCAGGAACAGGAACAACAAGAACTTTAATAAACAATAATAGGTTAGTTACATGGTTCGTCTCGCCTTCAGTACGAGTGCGTCTGCTGGTGTTAGTATTCAAAGACCGACTTTATATACAACTCTGCGCTACGGCAGAGTGGAGCGCCATCTACTGGGTGAATACTACAACCTACTGGAACCATGTTCAAAGAGAGAACCAACCCAAGTATTATTACAAAAAGGCGAAGACACTGTTCGTTCACTTTCCAGAGAAAACAGCGCAATAATCTACACAGATGGTTCCTCTGATGTTGACTGTAATAGAGGCGGCGCAGGCATCTCCATCACTTACCCCTCAGGAAATAACGTCAAACTCAAAATACCCACTGGCCAAATTGCTTCAAACTTCACTAGCGAATTAATCGCTATTAAAGAGGCTCTTACCCATTGTCGCTCTCATTATCTAAACGACTCAATTAATGAAATTGTAATCTTCTCAGACTCAAAATCAGCACTCGAAGCCATACATAATGGTAAAACAACAATAACGCAAGAAATTAATACTCTTCTCCATTTACTAAATATACCTTGCACTCTCCAGTGGATCCCAGCTCATGTTGGAATTGAGGGGAACGAATGTGCAGATGCCCTTGCAAAGGAAGCACGCGACAAAGATCAACCTCGAGTAGTCACCTGTGCAGATGCGAATGCCGTCGCCAGGCGAAGGATCTACAACCAGCATTTTAGCAAGGCAACAATCCCCGATCTAAACTGCCCAAGTAACCTCTCCTCTACAATAGCTAGGCTACGTACTGTACATTTCATTTCATGAAGATTTCACGAACTAATATAAAATCCTATCCCATCTGCAGGTACTGTCCCCAATCGCAACTAACTCCAGATTATGTTTTCGACTGCTAGGCCATTATTGGTTCCCTCTTTCAACTTGGAGCACCCCCAATCGAAATCCTCCATAGCCATCGAGCTCCAGAACTTGCAGATCTTGTCACCAAGGTTTTTGGAGGACTCTAAACTTTTGCACTAGTACTGTATGCATAGACACGACAACAACAACAGTTATAAATCTATAATAAATTGGAAAAATCAAACTGTTTGCATTCGATACAGCTTCTGGATTTGCAGTCCTTTCATTACTTCAGGTAATTGTAAACACAGCGCCTTTATTGCACTGGCCTTTGATGACCACCTTGTATCAGAAAAAACTTTAAGTAATAATTTTAGGTACTTTTCATTAAAATGTCCCAACTTGTTATTAAGGACCATAAAAAATTTTAAAACATCTGCACAGCACCGAAAAAGTAATCATTGCTGGAGTTGTAGATGCAGCGTGGACACCAGTTAAATTTTGATTATGAGCGGCACAAGGTACAAATATTGCTAAATTATTATTTTCCAAAATACGTGCACTTACTCCCTTATATTTGACAGCCATATCGGCACCGTTGTCAAATCCTTGCTCATGCTCTCCTAAATATTCATTTTATCAACCTCTAGTTTATTTAAAATTTCAGTCGATAAACCTTTTCCCGTTTTTTCATGTGACTGAATAAAGTTGAAACTTTCTTCAATCATTATCTTTCCATTACAATCTACATGGACATATCATCTGACTCATTTGCTTTTTTCTTGAAACATCAGGGGTGCAGTCGAATAAAATGGTGCAGGATTTTTGTTTTTCTTAATTCTGCTTATGATTTCATTTCTAGTTTTGTACCCAACTAATTTTATTATTTCATTTTGAATAGTGGAAGAGAAATAAGAAACTGAACCCTTCTATGTTTTTCAATATGTTCCTTTAATGTAATATGTTCCTTAATTTTCAATATGTTTACTAGCCTAAATAAATCTCCTGGACCTGACGGCATTCACGGTCAAATGATCGACCATATTGGCCCGAGTGGAAGACAAAGGTTTCTGGACATTATAAATTGTTCCTGGAACAAGGGGCAGCTTCCTCGAGACTGGAGGAGAGCAACAGTCATTCCTTTAAAAAAAATCTGGCAAAACTGACGGCACCCCGGAGAGTTATCGACCCATCGCCTTGACCAGCATAGCTTGCAAAATAATGGAGAAAATGGTTTTGAAAAGACTCACATTTCACTTACATTCCCACAATCTTCTCCCGGAGGAGCAATATGGTTTCAGAGAGGGCCATAGCACTACTGATCAGCTACTTTACTTCTGTCAAAGGATAAGAGACGTTCACAACAAGAAACCTACTAACCACACTGTTGCGGTTTTCCTGGATTTATCCAAAGCCTTTCACAGAGTCTGGAATAATTTACTAGTAATAAAACTATATAAACTTTGTGGAATTGGCGGAAAAGCCCTTCCATAGATCTACGATTTCTTGAGAAATAGGCATATCAGAGTAAAGTTTAACAATTCCCTCTCCAGAAGTTTTAGGATCTTTCAAGGGGTACCTCAAGGATCAGTACTGAGTCCAACTTTGTTCTCACTTTACTTATCTGGTATTGAGAGTGTCATCAAGAGGAAATGTGAGGTCGGTGCTTTCGCGGATGATATTGTCCTTTGGAAGTCGGACTCTGATGTGTTGAAATTGGAGAGAGACATTAATCTTGTCCTTGAGGACATTCGAAATTTTTCTGAAGACCACAAGCTTTGTTTCAACCCAACTAAGTCTACGGTTAGCTTTTTCACAACCAATAGAAAGCTATATAATTTCCATCCTAATATCTCATTGAATGGTCAACCACTAGCTGTGGATAAACATCCAAAATATTTGGGATTCGTGTTGGACCCTGAAATTCTTGGAAACAAACATATTGATCATCTTGTACTGAAGGCAAGAAAAAGACTCAACATCTTAAGGTTTATCTCAGGGCGTGATTGGGGTGCGGATGCTAGCACACTTAGAAACGCGTATATCTCACTAATCAGACCCATCCTGGAGTATGGAATTCCAATTTACTGTTGCGCCTCTGCTACAAATCTTCAGAAACTTGAAAAGGTCCAGCTCAGCGCTGCTCGGATCATCACTGGTCTGAGAAACACATGTCCCAGGGATATTGTGCTTTTTGATGCTGACATTCAGCCCCTTAACCTTAGGAGACGTGCATGCCTAAGAAAATACTACAACAAACTCAGCGGACTTGGTTCTCAAAATCGTACTTCTACCTACTTCAAAGACTGGTATAATAACCAGAGACTCAGGAGAAATAGTCCCTTTAGCCAAATATTCTCTTTTAATCTAGTTGAAAGTGCTGTAGAACCACATCACTTGACACAATGTCTTGAGCCAACAGATGATCTTGACGGTGTCTTTTTTCATTCTGACTTGCCTGTACATGTGAACAAACAAACAGATCTTCCTGCCTATCTAAGGCAAATAGCTCTTGAGAGAATTGGAGAGATTCCAAGAGACGCAGTTCGGGTTTACACGGATGGCAGTAGAGATGATTGTAATCGATCTGGCAGTGGAATTTACATCAAATTGCAAGACCAGGACTTAAGAATTCAGAGGAGAAATCCCGACTACTGTTCAGTATTTCGCAGTGAGCTTATAGCCATTGATGAAGCCCTTGAATCTCTTGTGTTGCTTCCCCATGGAAACGAGATATGGATTCTGTCTGATAGTAGAAGTGCAATACAGCACTTGACCAATTGGCAAAGTGTGAGAGATAGTGTTGGAGTGTCAATACTCAACAAGTTAAAACGGCTTTCCATATCGCATCGGATTCATCTGCAGTGGATTCCTTCCCACGTCGAACTTGAGGGAAATGAGATTGCGGACACTTTGGCCAAGGCTGGTGCTTGTGAGGCCTCTGTGCCGTCAGCACCCCTCACCTTTTTGGAGATCTTCTCAAAAATAAAACACAAGAATAAGACCACTTGGAATGTCCCCCCAGAGCACACATGGTATCACTGTTCACGACCTGGAGGCTCCCTGGCTCAAGGTTTCAATAGGCAGGACCAAACTATTCTTGCCCGCTTTCGAAGTGGTCACCTTAAATCAATGAAATTTTCCGAAGGATCCAAGATCTTTGAGATTTGTACAAACTGTTCCACTGAGCAGGCTTCACCTCATCACATCCTCTCGTGCCTGGGGCTCTCCAAACAGGACTTGACTGAGGATCCATTGACGGTGTTGGAGTTTTCGAGGGTGTATAACGTCTTGGACCTGGTCTAGCACTGCTGGCCAATGGGGGCGTGCAACAACAACAACAACAAAGTAGTATCAAAATGGCTAGTAAATTCAATCAAATTTAGAGCAATATTATTTTTGGAACTGAATAGAATAGATTTCAATATTATTTTCAATATTTCATGCCATATCATTTTATCCTTGTTGATTGAATTAACCACATGATCATCAATTGCATTTCCTGATTTTAGATTATTTTCCATCGCTTTCCATATCACATTCGAATTTCGGTGCTCCGGAGAATTTTCATGTCGGAGAATAACCAGATGAAGATGCCTCCATTCATGAAATCCTTTTTGTGGGTCTGAAAAATTAGACGATTTGTGTTCAAAAAGCAGTCAAGGAAAGCAAAAAACTGTATTTTGATGATTGGAATATAAATGCCATTTCTTTTAACACTTTCACCATTAATTTTGTTTAACATAAAACCAGTCCTTTGTAAATTCGTCTGCTTTCAACGTGTTAAAGCTAATGTAGTCGCCTTGATCTGGACCATGTGTGACAAGAAAATATATTAATTTATTTGTAATAGCAGGCCAGGAATGGGGATCGTTGTAATTTAGCAGTATTTCTTCTGGAACAGTAGAGCACATATATTTTGTATGGTATTATCGATTTGTGAGACGGAACTTTGTGCAGGCTTGTCCTCTTTTAAATTATTATGGGGCAACCGTAGTAAAATATCTTATGAAGCAATTTATTTTTCTTCTTGCTCCTTGTTTTTGCTTCTCTGAGAATTGTCGTTCATTGAAGGGGTAGATGTCAAATTCAGTGTTGTATCATGAGTTTGTGAAGCAGTAGATTTGACCTCTTCCGCATTTCCTCCGTTCTCTGGTGTTTCTGTTCTTAGCCATTTAACAAATAGTTGCAACATTGGCTTGCATTCTTCTAATTTTTGTTTCCTTATATTTCTCTTTTATGCACCCGACAGTTGCTTAGACATTTTTATACCAGAACAAAACAAAAATATTATTTTTAGCATGTTGCCTGTACCAGTATAAAACTGTTTTAACCTTTTCGCAACCTGGGTCCACACACGAGGACCTCTACTCTTTCGCCTTAAAAATAATCTTTCTGACAAAATTGGTAGTTAAGAACTCGGGTATATATGCGTGGACGTCTAAGCTTCCGATTGACACCAATAGATAACTGTATAAATATGTATATCCTGTGGAATATTTATTATTCAAGAGCGATTTAGAAGAAATGGAGTCGACTCAACGTGATCGTGAAAGTAAGTAAATATAATTTGTTTAATGAATTTTAAATCCATTAGTTAATGTGTTTTAGTTGACAATTTCTTTAAATTTTTGATGAAACAATTTATCTGATTTAAATCTGTATTTTGTGCATTTGACAGCGATTCTTATATAGGTCCACGTAAGTGGACGTGAGTACTTAGCGGTTAAAATTGGTGTTGTTATCATGTACGTTTCGTCCTTTCACAGATGTAACGAACAGTCTGCTTTGAACCGTTTATTGTATTTTATGATATCTTCATCATTTTTGAATTAAAAGTAAAAAATTTTACCATTATCTAAAAATTTTATTTTGATAATATTGATTCGATTTTTAGGCAAAAGACTACCTAATATATGTTGGAAAGGGTTGTGTTTCCTCTGAGAACATGAAAGTTTTGGGCCTTGGAGAAAGTGTTGTGAAGATATTGTCAGAAAGTATCCCCTTAAACTGGCAGCATGTAGTATACACTGACAGGTACCTCACTGGTCTGAAATGTGCTAAATATCTCCTCGAGAAAGAAATGTTTACAGTTGGTACGATTAGGACAGACAAAATTGGAAATGCTTGAAATAAATTAAAATTGGACAAAACATTAAAAAGAGGAGAGTGGGATGAACTTGTAAATAATGATGAAAAAGTATGTATTTTAAAATAGAAAAACAATAAAAATGTTTTATTTTTATCGTCAGATTTGGGCAGTGAACCTGTGTCAAGCTGCATGAGGTGGTCAAAGGAGGGGGGGGGGAGATTATTGTACCACAGCCAGCAGTTGTCCAGGCCTATAATAGCTCAATGGATGGAACTGATTTATGTGACCGCTATTTGGTCTATTATAGGTGTACCATGCGAACAAAGAAATGGGCAGTAAGAGTGTTTATTCATGTTGCGGATCTCGTTATTTCTAACTGCTGGGTATGATATGTGCGCTATTATAAAGCAAATCAATTCAAACTCTTATCCCTCATTGACTTCCGAATGCAGGTGGCACAAGCCCTCATTGAATATGAAGGGAACATTACAAAAAACATAAGAAAAAAAACATGTTCAGAGGAAGAAACTCCAAAAAAGCAGAGGAAGGTTGTCAGTCAACCAATCAAAGAAGTTAGACTTGATAATGTAGGCCATGTGCCAAAATATATGGATGATAAAAAAAGCATCGAAGTTTAAGTTAGTTGGATGCAATTTCAGGGCAAGAATTATGTGTACAAAATGTCAAATGTACCTTTGCATCATAAAAAATAACTGTTTCATAAAATACCACACACAATAAAAATTGTATTAAAAAATTGTTTTTATGTCTTATTTCCTACAAATATTATGTTACTTTAGAGTGATAGTGATATAGTATGTACAAAATGTATGTTTTGTAGCAATAAAATGTACCTATGTGTCAAAAAGCACTTCCCAAGACAAAATATTACATGAAAAAAATATTGAAAAGAAATATTTGGTGTTTCTAATCTTCTAATAATGTTTTTGCACTAATAAAGTGATAAATAATACAGCAATGTATGAAAAAAATGTGTTCTTAAGCAATATATTAGCATTTCAAAATTATTAGACTTTCAGCTTTAAGACCCGAGGCACACATATGTGTAGCTAAAAGTCTTAGCCCACTATGATGCCAGCATCTAAACGAAGAATTGACGTGAGAACTTTGAAGTATTTCGTAATATTTATGAGAAAAAAACTGATTTTTTAACAATTTTTATAGCTGGTAGCGAAGAGTTTACGTTACTGTAAACTGTATACTAACTATTATTTATAAAGCGGATGCATGCATGTGACGAAATATAATTTGCTCGGATGCCCTCGTATCCCACATTCCCATGTTTTTTTCCAACCAAACATTTCACAGAAGTAATAAAAACCTAAAAATTCGTTGCATATGAAATTAATTATTAAAATTTTACTAGGAAACTCAAATAGTACATTAAAAAGTACTAAACGAAATAGTATACAAGTACATAAAAAGTTAACACTGCAAATTACTTCACTATACAAATACAAAAGTACACACAAAATTATCTACAGAAATAACCAAAACCCAACCCAACAAAATTGAAAGGGTTATCAAAGCACGATCGACAAGTGTCTGTTAGTGAAATTCTCGAAATATTGCAGTCAAATACTATATTATTGCATCCTTACCTATTTTCACAAACACATATACGCAAAAACACAAGTATAGTGACTACGTTGCTGTATTCACACTGTAACCTAACCTAAGTTAGGCGAGTTAACTTAGGCACGTTGAAAATATCACTCAGTTCTGACATTCATTCGAATGTTCGTGTTGGTGAGCAGACATCTAGGGTCTGAGTAAGGCAAAGTCTAATCGCCAAACCGCGCAGTAGTAAGGCGTAAAAATTTAAAAATATAATTTCTTGTGAACATCATTTTGGGCCACCCCTCCAAGTGGGCTCTGTGCGGATGCACCTGTTGCACCTGCCTACGGCACTGTCAGCACATACACGTTACAACGACAGAACACACTACTAGCATACAAAGTAATAAGCATCGTATACAAATGCGAACTAAAACAATAGAAATGGTTTAACACAGGGATAGGCCAACTCCGGCACCCCAGAAGGTTTTATCCGGCCCGCGGATAGAATTTCGAGAATTTCTTCAGTCCCTGCAATCTGAATACTCTGATGTACTGTATTACACGAAAGTAAGGTGGCTTAGTGCAGGATCTGTTTTCGAGCGAGTTTGGCAGCTGAAAGACGACATTGTGTCGTTCTTCCATGAGAAACAGTCATCTGCGGAGTGCGAAATGTTAGAAGATACAGAATGGCTTTCGGACTTTGCATTTTTCACAGATCTTCTTTGTCATATGAGCAATTTGAATGTCAAGATGCAAGGGGAAAATCAATTTATCGACGATATCTGGGCCCATTTCAAAGCTTTTAAACTTAATCTTTTTGCTGGGCAGCTAGCTAAGAACGACCTGTCTCATTTCTCTAAGTTAAGTTCAATACCGTCAGTAAACGAAGAAAAACTTAAGAATTATGAAGATGGCTTGAAAAAACTGCATTTTGAGTTCGAACGCAGATTTCAAGATTTCAGTGCAATTCAAACAGAATTTGATAGTTTTAGCATGCCGTTCAACGTAAATTGTGAAGCAGTGAGGTCAGATTTGCAGCTTGAATTAATTGAGTTGTAATCTAACAATCATCTCATGCAGTTGTTTCTAAATATGCCAAAGTTAGAGTTTTACAAATCATTATCGAAAGTAAATTTCCCAAATTTAATATCTCACGCCCAGAAAATATGTGCTATGTTTCCTTCATCTTATATATGTGAACAAGTGTTTTCAACTATGAACCTTAGAAAGAATTATTTCAGAAGTAGACTGACAGATGAGCATTTAGCCTCGTTCCTTAGAATCAGTACATCTCACTTCGAACCTCAATATAAGGAACTTTTAAAAATGAAATCGGAATTTCATTTATCTCATTAACATATTTAAATTGTAATACTTGTATATTGTTTTTAAAATTTTAGAAAAATTTATCTTGGCCCGCCAAACTCTTTTTTTTCGATTTTTGACCCGCGACCGAAAAAGTTTGCCCATTCCTGGTTTAACAAGAGAGAAGAGAAACTAGTTCACGATTTCTCACCAGCAAGACCGTTGAAAATGGTGGCACTGTTCAAGGCACCGCATACTCCCACCCCAGTGTCAACGATATACACAGAAGCGATTTGGAAGTGTACTGTTCGTCCAGATCTGGTTGTGTAGTTCGGTGGGGATTTTGGTACGGTGTTGGCACTGTCACAACTGTGTGAGTTAGTGATGGAGCATCAGTAGCTTGGAACGCAGGCTTGAGACGGTCCACCGACCCGTTAACATGGTTGCCATGAAGAAGACTTTAAGGAATTTCTGGTGACGAGAAATTACTCCAAAGGACTCATCATATGGAAGTTGCAGGGGCTTCCGAACCATATCCCGAAAACGTGATGTGCAGAGTGTAGCTCCTTATGCACAAAAACAGCTCGCTTCCCATGAGACGATGTTGGTCTGGTTTGAACAGACTGCATATGCTTGAGGAGTTGCTCGACGAACGTCGGGGGATTATCCTGCACCCGTGAGGGATCGAAAAATTCTCTAGGTATGCGGATGGTGGAACCGTAGACCAGTTCTAAAGGAGTTGCTTTCAGGTTCTCTCGGAGTGAAGCACGAAAGCCAAGGAGGATCGTGGAAACTAGCGCGTCTTTGTTGGAATGGCTCCGCGTTGCGTGGACGATTCTATTTAGGACCGTAGGTAGGTCGGTAGATATTAAACTCGTGAAAAGTGAATCGATTCTTCAGTTCGATTCTTTCGTAACTTGTTTGGATCGACACTGTGGTATGATTATTTACTTGTCTGGTAGTCTTTTCGTGTCTTCAATGATTTTGAAGCAGATTTACTGTATGAATGAATTCGAAATGTAATTCGATTTTCATCACGAATAAGTGTTCGAGGTTTCCCTCAGAGAAGTGTTCTGATCTCTGTAAGGTATCCTTCATAAGTAAATCTGATTGATCCAATACAAAAACCAAAATAAATGTCATCAGTGTGGAATAAATACATCCTCTTGTCTAGTCCAATTGATATTAGAACAAGTAAATAATCATAGCTCACTGTAGATTAAAAAAATTACGAAAGAATCGAATTGAAGAATCGATTAATTTTTCACGAGTTTAATATCTACCGACCTACCTACGGTACAAAATAGAATCTTCCACGCATCGCGGAGCCATTCCAACAAAGACGCGCTAGTGATCGTGGAAGAACTTCAGTCCACTGTCGGTAATGCTATGGCACTTGATGGCTTCTTTTAATGGGCGGTGAAGGTTTTCTACAAGACCGTTCACTGGACGGGTGATAAGCAGTGGTTCGAAATTGCTACGCTCCCAGGAAAGTTGCAAGAAATGAAAATAATCATGGTTTTAAACACTTCTTACCAAAGTTTTAGTTAAATAAGTGATTAAAGGTGGTACACTTTGAGCACTTACAAAAGGCGCCCGTGGAAGAAATAAATTATTTTCAGGAGGACTTGGATAATATAAATTAGGGATTTTTGTGATGTAGCTGTTTTAGAGTGGGAAGCAGACTTTAACTTCGATCACATTTTGAAGATGGCATTAAGCAAAATTTAATTAGTTTTTTGAGAGACAATAAGGATGTTTTTGCCAGATCGGTATTGGATCTGGAACGTCATAGCGCCCTGCCACACAAGATCAATCTATCAAACCAGGTGCCAGTAAAAAAGAGGGTCAAAGCATTAGAAATTTATTACCGTAATAAAAGGATAAGGGTAAGTAAAATTTATTACGTAATAACACCTCAATTTATAAGATTTTTTTGTGAAAGATGGTTTTTAAATGCAAATATAGAGTACCGGGAGATTAGCATTGAGAGAATGTTGCGAAATTGGCAGTTCCTGCTATTATGGTGCATGAAATACATCGTCAATTGGATGATTCACCAATGATGTGTCACCAGGGATTACAAAAGACCTTAATCCGAATCAGAAGAAATTATTACTGGCCTGGGATATTCCCAGATGTACGGAATTGGATTCAGTCTTGCAAAAAGTGTTTACAGAAGCGAGCACATAAGCCAAAGAAGTTGTCTCCTCTTCAAAGAATGCCACTTCCAGAACTTCCTTATCAGAGAGTTGCAATAGATGTTTTGGGAACTTTTCCGTTTTCAATGTATAAATTTAAAGTAACCATGACCGATTACTTCACATAATGGTGCAAAACATATCCCGTGAAATATATCCGAAGTGAGGACGTATCAAGGGTATTATTGTAGTTTGTAGACCGGTTTGGTGGGAAAGAACATTTAGTGTCCAATATAGGGTCCAATTTTAAAACCAGGCTATAGTTAAACTTTATGAAATATTGGGTAATCCAAAAACATACGACTACAGCTTTTCACCCTTAGTCCGATTTCGTCTTAGAATGTTGGCATCCAACATTAGCGAATGCACTTTCTCATGCTGTGAGTGAGAATCATAATGACTGGGATAGGTGTCTGAAATTTGCTCTTTTGGCCTACAGAACTATTGTCCACTAGCATTATGGAAACTCCAGTGTTTCTGACTTATGGGCGTGAATTCAGGCTCTCCTACCAATTTCTGTTAAATCCTCCACCTCGATCCTATTCATAAGCAGAAGATTACTCCATTTCACTATTAGGGCGTCTGAATACGGTGTTTTCTAAAGTGAGAAAGAACTTACTTGCGGCAGCTGAGAGTCATGAGAGGAATAGAGAAAAAGTAGTGGTAAACAAGGAAATAAAAATGGGGGATTTTGTTTCTCTTTATATGATCCTTCACTAAAACAAGGATTATCATGAAAATTATCTAAACCAAATAAAGGTCCGTTCAGGGTCCTAAAGAAGTTACCCCCCGTAAATTTTCAGATAGGTCCGGTTGACTACCAGGTAAAAATCAGTCTGTTCATGTTGATACTCTCAAAAATGGTCGAAAGGAAAAGTTTTCTCGAACACGAAGTCGGTTTGTCACACTCTTTTAAACCTGAAGATGGTGAAATCGAAGGGCGAGTTTGTCAGGACAGCTTTCAATTGGAGGAAGGACATTTTGAGGACGAACAGGGGCGAATAGGTGGTTTCTTCCGGACCGATCTGGGCTGTTCCTGAGAAGCACAAGTGACCCGAACGTAAACTCTGGACGCTAACCACCAAAATGCCTAGATCCATCCTCTTGTGAGAAGACAGAAGGTCCCGTTAATATGCGTCCCGGTCGAGTCATCTGACGAAAAGTCAAGGTCTCTTGCCAGTATCCAGCGGCTCCCCAGGTTAAGCGGATTTTGTTAAAATAACTCTGGACACCAATAAAGAAGAGTTTCTCAGGAATTACTAGATACTTTTATTTATGAAACTGAATCACAACGCTACACTACCTTAAGCTATTTCTTCATTTGAAATCTACTAATTATTAAATACAAGAACTTTTGGGCACAGCTTGGTCAAATCTAAATCTTGTCAAATAAAAAGCCAACCGAACAATCAACCTTGCAAGCAAATGCATTCAGGAGAAGTTTGCAAACTGAAAACAGATCATGGTAGTTTCTCGGATTAATTCTCACTTCACAATTCTGCATCGTTTTAACCTCCCCGCTCCGATTGTCATGAGTGCAGTATGGCTTTTATTGCACACCACACATTATGATTAAATAACCACACCTTTTCGATGAAAGTGTCTATTGATCGGGAATACTAAAACGGGTTGGAAGACATGTAGGGAAAACTACAGACTGTAGAACGGATATATGCGTGTGAAACCCCTCAGAGTTAAAATCTAACGAGTTAGTTTTATTACGTATTTTGCTAATATTGAATCAATGCGACTCATTTTGGGGCGTTGTATGGTCCTAAGTTGTATGTTTTACTTTTACATTTCAAACTTCTTCCACCTAAGGCTATTAGATGGTTAAATTTCATGAGCCTATCATTATACCCCGTCTGTTATTGAATGCAGTATAATGTATTCATTCGGATCTTTCTCTTCTGGTTCGATCTTGGACGACAGTAGCATTGTGTTTTTCCAGCGCGAGAGTTAGTTAAATACTTACCAACCGGCTGTATTCATTAGAGTATAAAACTCTGGATAGGATTTGGATGAGTCAGTGAATTGCTATTTTTCTCTTGATATTAGAAGATTTCTTGATCATTAACATTAAATGTGCATTGATGAACGTCTAAATTTATGGTGTTCATTTATTAATAGCGATAAATTGTTTGGTACAGGACGTTTTCTGGTACGGATTAGCGGAGTCGTATAATAAATTTTGTCACGTCATTCATCCTTTTCAGCCCCTCCCAGAGGAAAGGTATGAAAGCTCACCTGCTTGATACAATCGTTGTCTTTTACAATACGCCGGAAAAAAAAAACCTTTAAGAGAGGATTTTTAGTGTAGTTGTCCCATTTCTTGCGTGATACAAAAACCCAGCTGAACTATCACCCAAACATGTGAGTAGCTTTTTATGTTACGTCTTAAAAAGAAAAGAACATTGCTGTTTTTTGGCGATATATGTCAAGATATACGATCAATTGTAGTTGCATTAAACACCATTCGTAGTAATGAAAAGAGATTAAAAAATTTTAGCTTCGAAAGCACAAAACAGTTTGAAGTGGACTTTATTTTGAAACGAATTTGCCAATTGCCGACAGTTATTTTAAATAACTTATTGGTTGTAATATTAAAAGAAACTTTACACTTACCTTTGGGGAAAAGTTAAAGGTTCAAAGTGAAATTACTTCAAATTGATAGTTTCATGGGAAAACCAGAAAAGTTTTATTCCTAACTTGATATGTTTGTCTTTTAGACCATCCAAATAAAACAACAGAGTAGGCTCCCGATTATGACGTCAGCGACAATAGCGACACTCTTGCTCCTGTCCTGTTGTGTTTAGATGGTCTTGATTTGTCTCAATGTTTATTGTTTGATTATGGCAGGTCTTTGAATCTAGTTCAAGCTTTGTTGAAATGCTAACACCTCATCAAATATACTCTATAACCAAAAATAAATCGACGTACCCAGAAGGAGTTGTACGATTTCGATTAAAATGAGCGGATTTGAAGAACATACATAGAAAAACAAACGCTTAAAATTTCAGAACAATTTATTTATTTATTTCAGAGTTTGACCGTTACAAAAGGGAGGAAGTCAATAAGGCGTTGGTCCACCTCTGGCTTGGATGCAAGCTGTCACCCGGCGTGGCATAGACTGAAAAAGTTCCCGGATGGTGTAAGGCGGAATTTCTTGCCAAATTTTCTCCAACTGTCGGGCTAAATGGTCAACATTTCGGGATGGTTGCAATCGCCTTCCCATAACGTCTCAAATATGCTTTATGGGAGAGAGATCAGGAGACCTAGCTGGCCCAGGAAGTGTTCGGAAAGCTTGAATACAATTCATAGCAACCCGTGCCTTGTTCTTTCGGTCATTATCTTGTTGATAAGTAAGACCGGGGCGTCGCAAAAGGAACGGTAACACAACCGGTCGTAGAATGTCGTCTACGTACCGCTGTGCCGTAAGTGTGCCAGAAATGAATACCAAAGGGGTCAGGCTATGCAAGGAAATGGCACCCCAGACCATAACGCCCGGTTGAGGGTATGTTTGGCGTGCGATATAAAGGGCAGGATCGACACGCTGCCCTGTACGTCTCCAAACCCGTCTGCGGTTGTCGTAGGGACACAGTTGGAAACGGGACTGATCAATAAAGACTATAGGTCCCCTGTCAGAGCCGTTCCAAGTAGATCGAACCCGACGCCACTGTAATTCTGCACCTTGTTGGTGCGTCGATTTTTTTTTTGTTACAGAGTGCATAGCTGAAATATGAATACAATTTCTGTAAGCAAGTGAAAAATTGAAACCGTCTTGTGTTCAGAAACTTAGAACCGACAAGAAGCGAAACAGCACTTTTCACACATCGTAAATTGCTTAAAATCAGTCGAAGCAAAAGCATCGTTTGGCTATTTGATTATTTTCAAATAATTTTACGGCACAAGGGCCATACTTGGCCAAGCTGTGCCAAACACAAGACAGACAATGTAATGAAGGAGGAAGAAAAAGCAGAAGAGTAGGTGAGGGTTAAAGTGAAAGGGAGTAAAATCACTCGGATATCTCGGGGCTGTGATGTCCTTTCACAACCCAAGAAGCACCGTTAGGGGTTATTGTATATGGTCTCTTCAAGGTGACAGAACTATTGGGTAACGACCGTTATGAGAGGTCCCTAAACCTTTGAAAGGATATAAGATACATATCACTTAAAATTTTATATATAAATGTGTTGAATAATACTGTTGAAGCTTATGATTTGAGCCACAGAGGCCATGTGACATAGCTCTTGGTTGACAGAACAGATTTAACCCTCCTGGTGGTTATTGTATATGGTCTCTTCAAGGTGACAGAACTATTGGGTCACGACCGTTATGAGAGGTCCCTAAACCTTTGAAAGGATATAAGATACATATCACTTAAAATTTTATATATAAATGTGTTGAATAATACTGTTGAAGCTTATGATTTGAGCCACAGAGGCCATGTGACATAGCTCTTGGTTGACAGAACAGATTTAACCCTCCTGGTGGTTATTGTATATGGTCTCTTCAAGGTGACAGAACTATTGGGTCACGACCGTTATGAGAGGTCCCTAAACCTTTGAAAGGATATAAGATACATATCACTTAAAATTTTATATATAAATGTGTTGAATAATACTGTTGAAGCCTATGATTTGAGCCACAGAGGCCATGTGACATAGCTCTTGGTTGACAGAACAGATTTAACCCTCCTGGTGGTTATTGTATATGGTCTCTTCAAGGTGACAGAACTATTGGGTCACGACCGTTATGAGAGGTCCCTAAACCTTTGAAAGGATATAAGATACATATCACTTAAAATTTTATATATAAATGTGTTGAATAATACTGCTGAAGCCTATGATTTGAGCCACAGAGGCCATGTGACATAGCTCTTGGTTGACAGAACAGATTTAACCCTCCTGGTGGTTATCTCGAGAAGATTGTCTCGTCATAAGAAAAAAGGACCAGATCTTGATGGATGACAGAGGAAGAACGAACCAGATCTTGATCTCGTCATCATAAAAAAAAAGGTAGTATCTTGATGACGTTGTATTTTGACATTAGAAAAATAGGTCAGATCTTGATGGACGGGACATCTCATCGGAACTACTAGGAGAGGTAAAAGGAGAAAGGTGAGATGTGATAGGGTAGACGGAATGAAAAAGCTTCTCGATTTAAATAACCATATCATTTTTTAAAATAAAAGTCCTGAACACCTGAATTATCTTAGTGCTAGCAGGCCAGCCTGCTATTGCCCGTGACAGTTCTTTTCGCTTCCTGATACTGAACACATAAAAAAGAAAAACCAATAATTTGAAGAATGAGTCCCACCTCCACCCGACATGACACGGGCATGTCACCTGAGATGTCTATCTGTGGTAAAATGTTCCTCATATTTCAAATCCGTTGAAATTTTCCGTCTATCTTTATCGATCGCGAATTTAGAAGAACTCTAATAGTCCTTTTTGTGTTCGTTTTGATTATTTTTGTCAAATGCGGAGAAATTCGTATTGCGAAAATATAAAAGTTCCAATTGAAAAATTATTTATTTAAATAAAACCACATTTATAAGGTATCCAACCGGTGTAAAATTTTCCGCAGATTTCAAAACCTTTGAAATTTTTGCACTATTTTTAACGATCGCGAAGATAGAAACTTGGACTAAAGAATAGAGAAGAAATAAACACCAGTCAAAAATTTTTATTTGTTTTGTTTCGCTTCGCTGGGATCGTTTGTGATCAGGAAAGGAAAGAAAAAAATAAATTTAGAATATGTGATCTCTTCACACTGTTGCCTTTCCAAGGAAAACCAATAATAAATAAAAGCCAATATATTAATTAAAAAATGGTCTACAATAAATTTTTTTTTAATTTGATTCGGACTACTTGTTTACTACTATTTAAAATTAGGACTACTTGCATGCCAAATTTCATTATTGTAATTTCGATAGATTCGTCTGGTTACCGCACTCACGTAGACACTTCCTTTTTTCAACTATAGAGATTATTCTTAAATTTAAGCTTAAGAGGCGTGACTTTCGGGTGTGAGTTACATATCGTATTTACTGACATTGGGCTATGAGTGTCACCAATTTGCCATCTCATTATTTCTTATTTACGTGTCAGATGTTTTTTTTTTTTTTTCTAATGGCGGGCACAAATGCACATAGTCATTGGCCACTACAAGGCCGGAATTGATGGTCTCTTGTGAAGGAGCACCCAGTGGGAGGACCATCATCGCTTCCTAACAAAGGACAACACAATTTATATCCATGCCCTGACCCCGGATTCGAACCAGGAACCTTCCGATCCAGAGGCCAACACCTTAACCACTAGACCGGTTGGTCGGCAACGTGTCAGATGTACAATACTACTAATGATATTTATTTTTCAGCCTTGTGCTATTTCCGGATACTCGCTAAACGAATAACATTTTACACTGAGAAATTGCGAAAGGAATTGATCGATCTGATGTTTCGTTTTGGGGATGAAATCCTTTGGTGTTTTCAATAAGACGGAAATATTTTTGTTGTTGTTTTGTTTCTATAGTTCGCGAGACAGAAACGCGTGACATCTTGATGGGACTTGATTCATCTTGAATGGGACAATGAGCGGAAGCAATAAATATGCAGCTAGAATGGAAAACACAACAAAATAAATTTCCATTATACACCATGTGTTCCAAAACAGAAAGTACCTAAGCATTGCACAGTCTGATGAAAGATGAGCAAGTGTTCGAAATTGAAATGAGAAAACGAGAAAATGCTAGTTGCTTAATAGAAATAATTTGCGTAACAGTATAATATTTGTGCATTGCACAGTCTAATGTAAGATGAGCGAACGTTTTGTGGAAATCTACCCGATTGAAATTTTGTGGGTTTTTTGGGGGGGAATTTTGAGAGGATACTTAAGTAAATAAATTTGTAAAACCGACTTTGATAAAAAAGGAAATATGGTGTTCATGATTACCCTTTCCCTCTATTTTTTGTGTATTTTCAATTAAATCGCGTGATTGCCTTGGTAATTAGTCCAATCTAACTAAGCGAAAAACGACCAAACTTAAACCTTCTAAAAATAAAGCAAGGCCATTGAGAAAAAGTTCAGAGGACCTTCCTAAATACCCACTGAAAAATCTCCTGAAATCCGGTTGTGAATTTTCCGGTATTTTCACAGAGTGTCCGCCATTTTGGGGATTTTACGTTTATTTAACAGAAATTATTGCACACAAACGTTTTGACAAAGCGAGTTTATTTTTTGTGAGATATTCCTCATTAATATACCTTTCCTACAAATGCAAAACAGTAACGTTGCATACATTAAAATATTCTGCGAAGTATAATCCTCCATTTTTATAATCTAAAATAACCAATATGTGGGAAATGAAACATAATGAAATGTTCGCACAGGACTACTATGGGGATGTTTAGAACACCTCCTTCAATGTTTTCAAGAAAATCCCCAAAATCAATCATGAGATAACCAGTATTTTGAAATTTTAATTATTACTCCACAATCTTGAATATGACACTTCCACGGAAATTACTCAGGCAGTTTTTGAACTATAGACTTGAATTTCTTTTGATTTTTGTGAAGCATTCCTTTTTAATAAGGCTTCCATGTAAACGAAAAACTGTAGTTTTTATCTTATTTCCAAATTAGGTTTTTAAGACTGAAAGTAATTTTTTCCCCTTGAAGTAAATTTCTGAAATTTTTTTTACGTAGTTAAGGGGGTCCGGGACACAAAAATCGTCAAATTTTCGAATTTTTTTTTATTATTTAAAAAAATTATCCGTGTTTTTCTGCTTAAAATGACATCTAAATCATGTTTCTATCTTAATTAGAACTAGAGATATGATAATTTTTGTGGTGCGTTGTTTGGAAAATATAACACTCTTGACAGTTGTTGTCATGGCAACAAGATCTGTCTTTAAAACTTTAAATGCATTTTTCTCCATGATACATTTTTCAAGATTTCCTGTATTCAAATTGCTATAAGTCGAAAACCGATAAAATTTCAGGGTTGAAATTTGGAATATATATTTTTCAAACATTATACTTTAATTTCGATTCAGCAAATTTGAAACAAATATTTACTTTTAAAAATATGACTTTTTTAAAAAAAAGTACCTTAAAATTTTCAAAGATTTTCATTCAAATATTTTTGATTTTTTATTAAATTAATATTTTTTAAATTGCTGAATCGAAATTAAAGTTAATAAATTTGTGAATAATTTACTGCAAGAATTTTGAAAATTGATCAAGAATATTTTGAGTTTTAACAATTTAAAATGACCCCTCTTTTTTTCAAAAAATTCTAATTTAAAATTTTAAAAAAACTTTTGGAAAAATTTTGTGTTGTGATTTTGTTTATTATTTAGATGGGTAATAAGTACAAAAAATTTCAAAATTCTAAATTAATTAATAAAAAAACAATTTCGATGTGTCCCGGACCCCCTTAAATAACAGGATTTACAACAGCAAATTCGAATAAATGTTGCTCAACATAATAAGTATATTACTTTTCTCGTTTTTTAATGGATTGTAAAATATAAAATACACACAAATCTTTAAAATTAGATAAATTTGTAAATGGCAACATGTAGAAAATAGTGAGACGAAATAAAAAAATGGTTCACCTGTACTTTTCACAAATTTGGGCACAAATAAAAATAACATAACTATACAAACAAAATAATAAACCGCATTGAATAAATTAATCTACATAAAGCAGAGTTATCTCTCTCTCTCTATGTAAATCTACATTGTTTGACCAATCCATGTCAAATTTGGTACATTTATTCTTTTGACCAGGGGTTCCCAACCTTTTAGTAACTGCGTACCACTTGAAATTTTTAGAAATTTTTGTCCTACCACCAGTCCTATATTTTTTTTAGAAAAGTATATCTAATGTCAGAAAAGTGCCCAATGGCTATTTTTATTTTTATTAAAATACTAAGAAAGCTTCATATGTTATGATTAATGCACTTGTATTTCGTATTAATGATGTTTTAATAAAGGAAAAAATAAAACGATTATTGAAAATTACAGTTTTATTTTTACTCACAGGTCTAAAAACAAATAATTATCTCGTGTGAATTATCCGTGAGTATTTCTCATACATAAAGATAAAGGAATTCTTGGTAAAACGATTTGACAGGGAGAGATATCAACTTAATTTCGCCGAGATAGCAATTGATAAGAATTAGATATTCAGAAAAGAAGTTTATCTTTAAATAATGTGCTATTGTTAGCGTCATTTATTACAATGTAATAAAACCGTTAATCACAAAATGGATTTCATATCATCCCATTTTTCCTATAACGTGGTTGTACATACTAAAAAATTGAACAAACTTCGTAGAATATTTGGGTAGCTCGTATCATCCGTACGTACCACCTGAAACGTTGCCGCATACCACCAGTGGTATGCGTACCACCGGTTGGGAATTCCTGCTTTAGAACTCTTGGGTTAACATTGGCTCCATGTTAACCTCATTATATATGTCCTAGCTAAAAACAATTCGAAATCCCATTAGGAATAACATTTTGAGTTATTGCGATTGCAGTACCGAACTCAAATTGTTTTACCAGTATTGTTGGACAAATAAATTTTTTTCCAAAACATTTAAGTGAAAAAATTTAAATATAATTATGTGTGCCAGTATTTCTCTTCTCTCCTCCCAGAAGGGAACAAGTAACAGTTTTTCCAAGAACGCGGGATATCTCTTCTGAGCTTGTGACCCGTTTGAAAGTGCTATTGTCTGTTTCTTTTCTGTTAAGCGAGAGGGCAATCGTTTTGTTGTCCGTTTGGAGATGTGTACCATTTTCGTATCTTGTTCGCATGCGTCTCGTCCTGAGATTTGATTTTTATATAGTCAGCCTGATAACTTGTTATATGCAAAAGTTTGAAGTTATTTTTATTTCTTTCCAAAATATCAATGATGTATGAATGTTTGACAAATGAGAAGAAATTATTTAAAACATTTAACTTTGCATAACATATTTCATACGGTAGATATGAATTTAATTAACGTCTCACTGGAGCAACACAACGTGCTATTGGTGACAGTCTGGGATCAAACTGAAGGGAAAGATCCGAGGACAACAACGCGTAATTTTGAACCACGGTCAGATGACGTGTTAACACCTCAGCTGGCACCTCATTTCTCCAAATTTTAACACTACGCCAACGTGAGGACATTCGAGTCCACAACAGAGTTAACGTGCACCAGCCCATTGTACACGAATGTCTAAGGTTGGACTTCAACCTGTGTTCCGCCGAACCCTTTGGTTCCGAAAAGATTTGACGGGTTCCTCAAACAAAGTGCAAAATAAAATAGGTGCTACTATTCTTAAATTGTAATTTTGGGCAGATTGTATTTAAAAAGGAAATACCTGAATGCTTTCTTAATCGAAACAATATTTTGGTAATCAACAACGCTAACATCAATGAAAATGTCAAATATAATATGCTGCAGCATTTATCAGGTTTACAAGAAACATATTTGTAATATTTTCCGGGCCAAAAAGAAAAATCATCTTGGATTCAAAACCCTCTTGAAGTATCTTGTGTTGCCTCTCAATTAATTGCCAGTAAAAAGTAGGACAACAACACATTGATATATAGACCGACCCCTTATTAAGAATAACATTTTCTCAAGTAGATATTATTCATTTTGAGCTTCAAATTATGAATGACTATTCTGAGATTGCTAAACGAGCTGCATAATACTTAATGTCGTTTGCGGTCGGCGGAACTACGTCTGCATTTAATCTGCAGACAAACCGATTATATGCAGATGATGAAATTCGTTTGCAAATCTCAACCATTACTCCGGTTAAAAATATTCTTTGCGATAAAAACAGGTCCAGCCTGGCTTATTAATGATTTTTTTTTATTAATTTTTATTTGTGTTACTTTGTATTTTTGACGTAGAATATGTCTTTTCTTTGAAACCGGGGTACCATGTTTTATTTTTGAGTGTTTCAAAAAAGCGTATGTAAGAAGAATTTAATAACTTGAAATACACTACCCTAGAATAATGGACCGGACAGCAATATGTGATGGTGTAAGGGAAAGAATACATGCTTTAATAAGGGGATGGTCCGTCTCTTAGCGTTTTATAAATAATAATAAAACTTAAGACATTTAATATTTGTTTAGATAGTGGATTTCGAAGTGTGGAAATTTCGCAAATATTTCAAAATGTTCCTTTACTAAACACAAGAAAAATTACAGAAACGTCGACAGGAAGAAAGATCAATATATAGTGAATCCAAGAAGATTCGGACATCCGATGCTGAGCATCAACGGGCTCGCCGGGATCGTCTCAAAGCTGAGGTTTCCAGCGGCTCACATAATTTAGTTTAACTCCGACCTCTTTTATGTGAGCACGACGTTTGAGGTGTCATTTGTTTCGTTTCTATGCGCTTTATAAACAATAGTAGAAATGAAACCTAAATATGTAATACTTGTATAGATATAAAACTTCCAAAGTGTGGAAAATCGCAAAAATTTCAAAATGTCCAAATACATCCATAATTAACACCAGAGGAATTATACGAAACGTCAACAGGAAGAAAGATCGAGAGAAGGAAAACTCAAGAAGTTCCGGACATCCGATGCTGAGTGTCAACGGGCTCGGAAGTTCTTGAAAGTATAGGCGTCGCACCTTCAAGATGAGCAAAATGCCTCATACGAGTTAGCGAAGTACCTACACAGCTCAGTTCGACGCTAATAGTAAATCTGATGACATAAATGTTTTATAATCGAATGATGTTCAACCCATAGAGGTCGGTAATAAACCACATTATACAACATCAACAGCAAGTGCACCAATTATGATATATGTGCGGAGCGATGAACATTTGATGTGTTGAATTAAAACAATCTAGTACTAATTTATTTCACTCTCATTCCCCATATAGCCTCATTGATGTATTCTACGCCTTAAAACTAGCGGCCGTTTCCCGACACAGCCCCGTCCTGTATTTTTTGTATTACTAGGGGGCTCCGCCCCCTGCTCGCTTACGCTCGCCAACCCCCGGGGATTGTTACGCAATCCAATTTGGTTTGCTTCGCAAACCAACACTCCTTTTACATATGCCATTTGACTTGCTTCACAAACCTACATTCATTTCGCAGAGTGAAACTATCTGAATAATTCGTATTATCATGATTTCACTTTCCGGTCCATGACGTCACAGCGAGGGCTTCGTCCTCTGCTCGTTTACGCTCGTCGACCCCCGGGGATTGCTACGCAATCCCGTTTGTTTTGCTTCGCAAACCAATACTTCTTTCGCAAGTGATTTCACTTTTTTTTGCTTTCACACTTAATACACCCTAAACTAATAGCCGCATCAGTAAAAAATCTTCTGAATCTTGTTCCCTGTACAATTTTAAGTAAACCGTGTTTATCTCCAAACTTTACGATCTGTACTTTGTACTTTCTCGGTAAACTGTTTGAGAACAGAGAGAAAAAAGCGAGCCTTTTTCCTCGCCAAATAAAAAGAAATCGTTTGTATGGCAGTTGTTGTTACGATAAATTTGATATCTTGCAAACCCGATAGTCAAAAATGCAACCGACTACTACTTGCGGAACTTGCTATGCGAACTGAAAAATACGAAATTTGTGTCACCAACTTTTGATTGCATCGAATTTATTTATGAACCAATTTTAAAAATAATGGTACCGTAAGAAAGAGTACATTCTGAGGTATATTGCGATATTTTCAAAATTAAAAACTAATAGTAATACTATATAGATATGACAGTTTTAGTTTTGTATCGGAAATTACGATCTGAAAGTTCCGAAAATTGTCTGACCAACTTTTAATTGCATCGATTTTATTTATTAACGAATTTGAAAAATAATTGTACCAAAAGAAAGAGTATAATCTATATATATATTTCTCTTACGTGGCACGCAAAAAAGACGGTTATTTGTAATCGCGTTTAGGCAACACTGTACGGTTTGTTTGTTTATCGCGAAGTCACGCGCATCGATTCAATTTATAGCGTTATCGGATGAAATTTTATTGGGAAAAAAAAAGGAAATTTTAATGAGCTGTTGCAGTTAGTTTATAATAGAAATCAAAGAAAACGGAGGATCTTTATAGGGCCATTTAAAAAACGGTCCTTTTCAGGGCCAACAATTATAGTTCAACAAGACGCTTGCACTACAAGACGCTTGCACTGCAACAAACTCAATGAAAAAGTGTGGGTCCTTTGAGTGCTGTGAAAATGTACACGCAAACAACATGCTGGGTATTCAATTTCCAAAGCAACGCTCACATTTCGAGTCAAAATTTGCACAAAGTTTTCATTTGAATTCTGATTTTAGAGATACTGTATATATTTTTTCTGTAATACTGCAAATTTAGAGTTGAAAAACATTTTTTTGGTAACAAATTTTGTAAACAATCCCTTCTGCTAGGACACATGTCTTCATTGAGGCGAGCGAAGCGAGCATAGGTTCGCGCAGCGAACCAATGAGGATTGCGAAGCAATCCTCCGGGGGTTGGCGAGCGTTAGCGAGCAGGGGGCAGGCCCCCTAGTATAATGTATTCGGTGATGTTCTCAAATTTAAAAAATAATGGTTTTTGCTGTAGATATAACGATTTTAACAAGAAGTAGCGAATATATCCAAAGATTCCGAATTTTGTATGACCAACTTTTGATCGCATCCAATTTAATTATTAACCAATTTCAAAAATAATAGTACCGTAAGAAAGAGTACATTCTGAGGTATACTGCGATATTTTAAAAATTAAAACTAATAGTAATAAGATATAGATACGGCAGTTTAAAAAAAATAACAAAAATGTCCCGATTTTTTCCGAATTTCAAAACAATATTATCAAGAACCAAATTGAAATTTAAAAAAAAACTCGACGAGCTGCAAAAATTTATGTTGAGAGGTACTCTTAAAAAAAACTCACGGCTGAAGACTGAAAATTTATGTGTTTTGCTCACTCGCGAAAGAAATTTCGCTTCTTCAATTTTGACACTTAATAAATCCTAAACTAATAACCGCATCGGAAAAAAATCTTAATAATTGTCCAGGGAATACGATGAAGAACAAACCATGTTAATTTTGTTTTTTTTTCCGATCAGTACTTTCTCGGGAAACCGTGTAAGAATCGAGCTAAAGAACACAGTTTTCAATCCTGCGGCGTCGGCGGTAACATTTTTTTAATATAGAGAGATTTTGCTTTTGGTGCTTGTGTGTAATAATTTGTTTTGGATTTACGTGTTTCATAGAAAATAAAGTTTTATTTCTTTTTTTTCATTTTCTAAACCAGTGTTTCTCAAAGAATAATGGTCTACGACAACCGGAGGAAATTTCCGGGGTAGTCTATTCCAGGGGTGGCCAACCTTTTACATACCATGCTCCAATTTTATTTCACATACGAGTTCAGATGGGTGATATGTCACGCACCTATTCTATCTTCTTACATTCAAGATTCGGGTAGGATCTGCTTCACTTAGGGGAAACTAAATTAGTTAATGTGAGCCAGTTCAAAAGACACGCGTTTATTGGAGCACCAACACACACTAGTAAGAGATGATCTCTTGGACGTGAGGGCGATCGCATTTATGGAGCCCGCTGATGGTGCTACAGCTGCCATCTCGTTTGGTGAAGATAACTATGGACCACAGTTGAAGGATATGATGAGAGAGAGAGAGCTCTGAGCGAGATGGAGCTCTGAGAGCGAGGTCAGGTTGGAACTTGGAGTCGTCTGTTCTCTCTACTTGCCAGAAGGAAACTTGGCATATTCTTAATATATTTTCTATATGAATAGGTTTATAGACATAATTATCATTTTTAAATGATTCAATTATTATACGTATTACAGCACATAAACGTCACTGACCATTAATAAGACTTTTGAGCCTGTTTCGATTTCGCTAGTCTTTCAATGTTTGGTGTTAAATGTGTTACTGAGAACAGCAGAGAATTCTTCAAATTTGAATAAGTTCATTCGCGAAATCGTTTTACTTTTAATACATTTCATGGATGAAGAAGTTTGTTTGTATATGTATGTAGTTCCCAAACGACATATTTGTATTTTGCATTTTCTTAGTTCTGGGGTTTTTTAATGTTTACAGAAATTAATCACTTCAAAGGCCATTTAGATTTGAAAAAAAAATCAAATCTGCTTATCAAATTTCATTTTTAAAAATGGATTTGATTTTTAAAAAATTGTGACGAACTGATGAGTATGAAGGCTGTATGAATTGAACTGAGAGCTCTCTGATGTGAAAGTATGAAGATGGATTCAGTTATGGTGCCTACTTCAAAAGAATAAGTAGGCGAAAGGATGCAATGCGCCACTTGTTTTCATCCAATGCGCCACGTTTGGCGCATGAGCCACAGGTTGGCCACCCCTGGTCTATTCCCACGGTTTTTCGTGATATGTAAAAGCATATATAGATGGAACTTGAGTAGATAACACAAGTTTGAAAAACACTGTTTCAAATTGTAAACCCGATGGCACAAAGAATACATTCCATCATTGAAGCGGCAGCTCCAACGATGTGCATTTATTTATCTTGGGTCAAAGGACATTCCGGTGTTGAAGGAAACGAAGGCGGCAGATCATCTTGAAATAAGTGCCACCGGTAATGCGTTGTAACTAGGGATGCGATATCGACAACAAACATCGATGTTTTGAAACATCGATGTTCAAAATTAAAACATCGATGTTGATAATACATCGCCCCCAAAACATCGATGTTTTTAAAATTCAGTGTGTTTAAACTTTTTTTCCCCATTTCTTAAAACTGGTTTAGCAACTAGTGATGCTACATCGACAGCAAAACATCGATGTTTTGAAATTTGGTGTTCAAAATGAAAAAAGATGCTGATAAAACCGTTTTACCACAAAACCATCGATGTTCTTAAAATTCAGTGTATTTAAACTTTTTTGCCCATTTCTTAATACTTTTTTAGCACCTAGTGGTGCAACATCGACAGCAAAACATCGATGTTTTGAATGTTGATACTGCATCGCCCCCAAACCATCGATGTTTTAAAAAATCAGTGTATTTAACCTGTTCCCCCCATTTCTTAAAACTGGTTTAGCAACAAGTGTTGCGACATCGGCTCCAATACATCGATCTTACAAAATAAATTCGTCTTAGTCAAAATATTTAAGCGCAATGATGATTTCGTGAAGTATCTTAAGATCCAAAACGGCGAAAGGGTTATCAAAATTTGAAAATGCTGGTAAACCTGAGACTGGATATTCAAGATTTTTCTGGGAGGCATTTAAGGGGGTCCCTTGAACATATTCGATTGGTATTGCTTTGTTATTTTAGACTATGAAATAGAAAATTGAAAATTTAGTTCTTAGAAAATATTTTTTACTATCAAGATGAAACAAAATTTTAATATTCGTGCACTTACAAGAAAAACCCTTTTAAAAAGAAGTACTCAACGAAACGATTCATTTTTAAGTTAAAACTTCGATCGCAGTGATAATGTTTGTGAAAGTGTAGTAAAATTCAAAATGGTGGACAATTTCGGCTAATTCCGTGAAACCCGTAAGCGAATATCGGGGGATTTTCATGGGGGCATTCAGGGAGGTTAACTGAACAATTTCCCATCGGTCCCTTATTAGACTGGTCTAGATGTATAATGCCATTTGAACGGAGGACGAATAAAACTCTTCTCTCGCTTTATGCTATTATAAATTATCTTGTGTCCAGTTTGCACAGCTGATCAAGCTTTCATAAATCCTAATCTCTATGTCCTACTGTTGAAGTTTCACAATTCGTACTCAACAGGCGTTGCGACCGTGTTGCTCTTTATAGTAATTGTGTCTCAGAGCTTACACGGAAACGACAATGCAATATCCACAACAAATGGCTTCTTGATTGTGAAATCTAGTAGTGAGTAATAAATCGACGCTTCTCAAGAAAAGTATTTCACTCCAGTATTTCTTTCGATTCTACCCAATAGTACTACAACTTCTTAAATGAGCTGTGAATGTAAATCTAAACCGAATCATGATTGGTTAACGATATGTTAAAGCATCATCATATTTCTCGCAATAAAGGGGTTGATGGCGCAAGGTAAATTAATTTATTATTGTCGTTTCTTATTTATTTTTCCATTGTCGTATTTCCAGAGGCTGTTCACACATTTTTAGACAATGTATATTGTATTCACAGAACTAAATTCATAAAATTCTTGAGTTTTAAATGTTCTATTTGATAGCCATTATTCTGAACTATCTTTCGACACCGTAATTTCCAGGATAATAATGCCTTTTGAAGTGTCAGAAGAGGTATTCTATCCCATTCCTCCTGAACAGCTTTAAAGAGTCCTGTAAGGGTTGTGGGACGACGTTTGGACAATGCAGATTTTAAAGACCGAAAGCACAAAAATCCATAGGTGATACATCGGGAGATTTAGTAGGCATATCAGTCAAGGGTATGGCCTTGATACCGGTTTTTTTGTTTCATATCTTTAAGGAAAGTTACAGTGGATTTTGATGTGTGACTGCTAGCTTTGTCTTGATGGAGTTCCACAGATTGATGGCACTATGGGTAAAGCGATGGTATTTTATTCAGAAAAATTGGCGATAAAATATTTTCCTGATAGGTTTTGGAGTTAATCTTGACATTTTTTTCCACTCTCTTAAACGATGTTTTTAACTTGCCATTATATGAGAAACCAGCAACAATCATGAATCCCTTAGAAAAACTTTCATTCGATTCTGTGAACCATGTATTTTTTTCTCCCCTTTTATGATAATAAATGGCTCTTTTTTTGCTGCAATCATTTAAATACACCCATGATTCATCTATTGTGACAATTTTTTTCCATTTTTCTTTGAAGAAGTGTTTTTCATATAGAATTGGGCAACGTGTCCTGCGTTAAGCGATATGCTTTGGAGAAAGACGATGCACATTGCGTTTTTTCGCTTTTTTAAGATTTAAATCAACGTTTATCATTTTGTTTACAGTGGACACGGAGCATTTTAATGATTTTGCAACTGTCCTTGGACTAGGGGGATTTTCTTTTAACATTAAACAACGTACCTTTGCAATAGTCGAAGATGTCCGTTTCTTACTTGGATACTTGTTTGGAATTTTTGTCCCACTTGAGGCTCCAATTTGACGTTTTTTTCCTTTCTTGTTGACGATATTACCTATCGAAGCTTTAGGTATCACAAAACGATGACTCTCACATCGTTTTTGGGTACCGGAATATGAATATTTCTCTTCGGAAAGAGCATAAATATAGCCTTCGAAGCACTGCTTCGTTAAAAATGCCATTTTGAATAAAAACAAACCTCTCAAACCGCAGACGATAATTTTGACTTTTAAAAACATCGTACAACTGCAATTATTTCTTTTGCAACAAACGATTTTTTATTACCGCTAACCAAAATCGTCTAAAAAATGTGCAAACAGCCTCTGTATTGTTTTTTTTCTTTTTTTCTAATTGCGGGCACATTTGACCTTAGTCATTGGCCACTACAAGGCCGGAAGTGATGGCCACTTGTGAAGGAGCACCATCATCGCCCCTAACAATTTATACTTCGTAATTTTGAACCATGTTCACACGACGAAGCAACACCTGAGCTGGTATACGCTTACAAACATCCATGCCCGAACCCGGATTCGAACCGGGGACTTTCCGATCTAGAGGCTAACACCTTAACCACTATACCGGTTGGTCGGCACCTCTGTATTGTTGTCATTATAAAATGTTGCAATATATTGTATTTTTAAGAGACTTGTATTTTAAAGTATGGATGTCTACCGAAAGTACTGCAATGTGATTAATCTCATGAGATTATTTGAAAAGGCATACTGCTTGATTTCAGTGTAGTATGGTAAAGCCTTTTCCTTTCACCACACATTCATACAATAATTAAATATGCACATCTGTTGATTGCAGAAATTCTTGGAAACATTCTTCGGTCGAGGCCAAAGTTATTGGATGCGCCATGCAGGGAGGGTATAAACGTGTATGCCCCTCAAGTTAAACGTGTAATCACTTGATATGATTTTATATCACCGTTAAGAACAAAACAAAACAAAAAAAGTTGTTTTGGGGTCATTAACAAGTATTGGTATCATTAACAAATTTAGCTAATTATTATTATTTTTTTAAATTTTGATAACAACACTGAAAAAATTCTGTTTATTTTGTGGAAAAACTTTTAGTAGGACAATATTTGATATTTGAGATGGATTTTCTATGCAAGAAAAACCAGACAGTCTGTGTGAAGTTTGGATCAAGTGTTCCATTTTGCTCTCGGGCATAATACAAATCGGGATTGCCTTAAAATGTTGTTTACAGTCGTTTTTGGCTACGTTTGGCGTTTAGACTAAATACTGTTGAACAATCAACTATCATATACTAATTCAAAATTTATTCTTTGGTAGGTAGGTATTTTAATAAACGTCATACTGGAGCAACACAATGGGCTATTGACGATGGTTCGGGATCAATCCATCGGGAAAGATCGAAGACAACACCACATAACTTTGAACCACGGTACGATGACGAGGCAACACCTGAGCTGGCACCCCACTTTCCAAATTTCCACATCACGCTAGTGTTGACTACTGAGGCTATGACAGATTGAACGTGCACCAGTCCCCTTTGTACATGGCGGTATTGGCTTGGATTCGAACTCGCAACCCTCCGTACTCTTCCAACCGGGATATCGTGGCCCATTTATTTTTTGAAATCTTAATTGACGAGTGTTGAAATCGTTTTCGAAAGTGACAAGTAACGTCAAGAATGTTTGTAGAAACATCTAAGGCAGGGCTCGAAATACCCGGGTGCACATGAAAATAAAATTGTGCACCTAATTTTTTTTCCTGCTAGGTGCACACAGTGCACCTAACGTTAACAAAATTGGGGAACGTGTTTTATGTTATTTTGATGTTTGAACAAAATATTAGTATCGATATCTCTCGCTCTAAAGGAACGTAATTAAGATTCCTAAATACACACTAAGCGAAAACAAAATCGCTGTGCCGTAACGGGTTTATACAGGAGGAAGGTTTACTTGTGTCACTGCCACCAGAACTTTCCGATGATCGAAACATTTTCCCGATGGCTCTGTTAGAGCGACTGTCGGGACAGCCGTGCGCCGTAGAATTACGATACGTTAAAATATTTGTTATTTACTATCTACTGCGAATCTATAAATATACTCAACTAATACAGTAGTTTGCATTACATTAATACTCTTATATTACGTTTTTTTTAATGTGCACCTAACATATAACCTGTACACTAATTTAAAATCTTAGGTGCACAGTGTGCACCTGTTTTAAAAAATCTATTTCGAGGCTTGGTCTAAGGCCCTGTTCACATGCGGCGTTTTCTAACGCGTGTTTTCCAAGGTCAGCTTTTCTTATGCATTAAATTATATTTTTAATTCCCCTCATTCAAGTTTCTATCTTTGCGATGGTTGAAGATAGAGTGAAAATTTCAACCGATTTCATATCTGTGTAAAATTCTACGCCAGATAGAGACATGATTATCTTCATAAAAAATAAATTGTCTGTAGTCATTACTAATCTTTTAGCGAAACGCATTTGTCTCCATTTACTGGAAACACGGGGAAACATATCAGATAAAACTGGTCAGAGAGAAATATGCCGATTACTTTATGAATTACGGAAAAGTATCGTGGCATGATGATACGATATAAATGCTATTAAATATGAAACATAAAATACAATAAAGAATATACGCACTATTTTCTTTTTTTCTTAGCTGTCTCCAACTTAACAAAAAAATTCTACGATACTATTCCAAGATGATTTTTTCAAACCTTTGTTCTTATAATCAGGGCACTCCAAATGGCAAACCTTTTATGTATTTTATCAATAAGAAGATCGGTGTCACAGCGCTCGGCTTACATTGTGAACGACTATCCGTAGCGATAACTAATCACTCTTTCCGGTGTCAATAGAATGCTGGTAAAGAATTTGCTTTCATTAAAGGTTAGGGCATGATCATTTATGGCGCCAAAAACTCACAGATGAGTCTTATGTAATGCTTATGATTGGGAATGTTTCAGCAAAATAGAATGAAACCCAGTACATAATGAATATAATTACCAAACACACAATTGTGATCAAATTGCACTAAAAATATCGTAAAATTACCGAACAGAACTTATCAAAAATATGGAAATTGAAGATGGCCTTTCCATCTACATATACTCTCTTTCAGGGGAATTGTAGCACAGATGGTACCACGAATGGAATAACGACTGGGGAATGTTTCAACTACAACTTGATTAAAACCCACGAGAGGACGCGATAATTATGAAAAACTAAAATATATCTTCGAACTAGCCCGGCGTTACCCATGCCAGTTGCTTTTGAGGGGGTTATTGGCTTGCTTCGCAAACCAATTGGGAATTCGAAGCCTATTGGATAACAGCCATCACGGATTCCCATTTGGTTTGTGAATTTGTAGCCGTTTGGATAACAGCCATAACGGATATTTCTCGTGGCGTTGGTTTGCTTCGCAAATCAAATGGGCGTTGCCCGTGACAGTTCAATTTTTGTGGTGGTAACATTGCCCATGGTGTTGGTTTGCTTCGCAAATCAAAAGATATAAATATTTAATTGATAAATTATTTATTAAAAGAAAATTAACAGTATAAGGTCTATCTGTAGTAAAATTTTCCGCAGATTTCAAATCCGTTAACATTTTTATTCTCTCTTTAACGATCGCTGAGATAGAAAAAAAGCACTGAAGAACGCCAGTGATAACTTTAATAATTTCTTCTGTTTTACATAAAATCCGTTTCTCAGGAAGTCAAAATGAATGAAACGAAGGTCATTCGAATCTGTTCGCTCCCATTCAAGACGGAAGGTGAAAAAATTGGCATGGTTCCAAAGGCTGACGTCAATAGTAACGTGAGGGAGAAAAGTCTAAATTTTGATGTTTCTTCATTTCCCGAAAGAAGAACGGTGAAAAAACTATATACATTTTAAAATGTTCCAGATTGAATTTTAAAATTCACCGCGATCCAAAAATTACAAAAAATTAGTACTATCTGTGTGTAAAATTTCACTATTGTAAGTGCCATAGATTCGTCAGGACACTAATCACAGAGAAAGATAGACATACAAAAACTTCCATTTATAATAGTAGAGACTAGAGAGGGTGGCAGTTCTTCACGGGTTTTTGGTTAATAGGATTTATTTACAGCCTAATATTAACAAATCGATGTACAGCAATGTCTTGTAACATAACAGAAAAATGACCCTCGCATGTCCGTCTTCTGTCTCCGCTAGTCAAGTTTCCATTTTCCCCCTACCGATTTCCTTTTCTCTCTCCTGACCCGGATGACCTTTCCCAGACACCCCCGCCAAGTCCCTCGGGTATCCACAGGTTCCTTCCTACCAACATTCATCAGCGTGTTGGTTGGAGAACCTCGCATATGCAATCATTCAGCCATTATGTGTGCGATGGAGAGTAAAAGCAAATATACGCTTCTCGGTGATCTAGCAGAGAGCAATTTTCAATCCTTCAAATGATAAATAAGGACTGGTCCATACATAGCCGGAATATGATCTGTTACGTAATATTTTCTGTCCGCCTAGTCACACTTAGAGCCAATAAAGAGCAAATGAGATTGTTGGACAAATAGTGCGTATACATTTGCGAGCCGACCCGTCGAGAGCCTCTCGTTATATGTTCGTTGAAATTATTTTCACAACGAACTTCCAGCGATCCATGGATGAGGGAGGAACCAACCGCGAACCACCGGGCAGTCATTTGGCAGTCACGGATGATGACGATGGAGCCTGGAGGTTCGCGAGCAGAAAGAAAAGCAACGAACTACTCACGACGCAGTCCCAATATGATCCGAGAACGCCATTGTGTTCGTTTTAAAAGCAACAGGAAGCGGATGGCAGAGAGCGGTTCACGAACCGTTCGTTTGTCGCCACAAACCCCATCCCAATCGAGAACTAGAGGCTCGCGAGCGGTTTTTGTCGCAAATGTATACGCGCCTTTAGTGGTGCAAGTTCCACGTTTGGTTTAACTGCTCCAAGCAACATCAGGTGAATGGACATACACAGAAGAAAAACCTTACTGACACAACAATGAGAAATACACCGAGGAATATAAACTGCGCCGACTCAACTGCTCAGTGAACAAACCAAATGAGCTACGGCGATCCCTTAAATAACATGGGAATAAGGTTTAAAAAAAAAACACAACACACACACAAGAACTTCCGTCAAAATCGCCTTGTATGACTTTTAGAATGCGCAACATCCGATAACTATACTAAGTCAAAGCTTGACAGTTCTTTTGACTTATCATTCTTATCACTATCTTGGCTCAAGAAAGAAGGGGAAAGCATTACTTACGAAATAGTACTTAGAATTTCGAAGAACTAGCTGTTTGATAACAACCTTTTTTTTTGTTTAACCAACCACATCTCGCATGTTACGTAGAGTGCTCGGTCATCAAGAACGTGTAGATGTCGGAAAAAAAGTGTCTTTCACTGGAATGCATTTTTGTTCTATTGTTCTAGATTTGTCAAGATTCCTAGCACTGTTTTTATTTTTCAAAATGAAGTTTAGTAGTTTCCAGTGAAAACAGGCCACTGAGCTATTATTCAAGAATAAATGATGGTTCAAAGAAAAACCAACACACTCCTAAAGTTTGCGTTCTGTTGGCAAACATGAAAAAATAATACAAATTTTCATACATCGAGGTGAAATTGCTTAAATATTTGTGACAGCTTCACTAATAAAGATTCCGTTGAAAAAAAGAGAGCGATAAATAGAGTATAGAAGTAGAGTATATACCTAAATTATACTATTTTTAAACAAAACTATAATCGGAACCTTCATGAAGTAAAACGCTTTCTGAAGCAAATGGGTTTAATTTTTCAGAGGGATGTTTTACAATTAAAGTCCGAACAAAGTTTTCTTTGTTATCTTTGCCCAAGATATGCAATTGTGGCCTCAAATGACCTCATGTTGGTGTGGAAGTTTGAAGAGAGGGATGCCACCTGGTGTTGACTTCATCGTCTGACTATTCAAAATGACGAGATGTCCCCGGTAGATAATTAAAGTGGTACTGTAGCAACACAAACGGAAATTGACGATGGTGCGGGATCAATCCCAAATGGAAAGATTCGAGTACAAGACAATGTAATTTTGAACCACGAGATGTTTCCGGATTATTCCCTTCGAGATTGATCTCGGATTGACGCCAACAGCCCATCCAATGGTACGTTGATTCCGCTACCTACTAAGGATGCGACATCGACAGCAAGACATCAATGTTCAAAATTAAAACATCGATGTTGATAATACATCGCCCCAAAACCATCGATGTTTTTAAGAAACATTAGTGTATTTTAACTTTTTTTTTCCGCATTTCTTAAAACTGGTTTCGCAACCTCAAACATCAAACATTAATGTTCTCCAGGAGAGAGATGGGGGGGGGATTCAATTTGTCATTTGCCTTGATTTGAAGACAGCACTTTCCAAGGCCTCAGCCTATGAACATGCCATCATCATTTGGAAAGATATTGACTTGCTGGTGCTTCTCACTGGTTTGGTCCCTATGTGCAAATGTGTACCAACACCAGCGTGGAAGAGATGAGTCTGCTGGAGTACTGTATTGTAGTTCCTCCTTAAAATATGATTAATCAAGCTGTCCACGGGTATTGTTCTTTCCCTGCAGGCCGTCAGTGGATGTGACACCACATCCCCTATTTTTGGCCAAGGCAAAATCAAATGCTGCACTATAATCAAGAAAAATCCTCAGCTAAATTAACAATACTCTGCAAAACAAAACTATTTTTTTTTTAGCCCTGACAGTGGGGAAAAGATTTATATTTCTTCTGAGGGGCTAGAGAGATTAACAGCTCTAAAACATGAACATTTGTGGCAAGGAGGGAAATTTCAAGAGATTTGTCCCCTTAAATTGTAAAAAAAAAAAATCATTAAAATTAAATGTTTTTTTCTGGGTTTTTTTCGAAATTTTTTCATTTTTTTTCTACATATTCCAGCTTTAACCCACCCACCCCTTTTCCTACCCAAAACACCCCAACTAATAAAAATAAATAGCAACAATTTTGGGTAAAAGCGGGTGAGGAGAAGTCTCACATCCCTTCCAAGAAAGTTTGGAAGATTCACTTCATAGATTCAAATAAGAAGAATTCCATAGACAGTGACGCTCTCTAGTAACTCGCGCGCTTCGTGGTTTGGATTTTCATGCTTTGACAATTTTAAACTACAGCTTTTATCACTATGGTTGTGAACTGTAATCGTTATCTTCCCTCATTACATATTTCGCTATCGCAGAGTCAACTTTTCGGTATTCTAGAAGGGGATTCTGTGTTTCCAAATTGTTTAGATTGTGTAAAACGGTCCAAATTTTTTTGCTTCGGCTTTTTCAAAGTGCATTACAGTACGTGAGTGTAAGTTGTGATTAATACTGAGCATTGATTTACTGTTTACAAGGGGTGTTCAAATGAAGAGGTACGAAACATCGTAACAACGTAACCGTTAACATATTTGCCTATGCCGCTATGGGAGAACGTAGCGAGACATCAAGGGATGCGATTGGAATCTCCGGCGTGGATCGGAGCATGCGCGGGCGCCCGCATGCGCTGGAGAGAGCAGAGGCTCTTATAAAGAACGCCGTCCAATTGACGCGGCAGTGCATTCACATTACAAAATTCGACGATTGAGGAGCGGCGAGGCGTTATCCAATTTCTGACAGCGGAAGGTGTTAAACCGGCCGTTATTCATCGCCGGATGGTGACCATTTACGGGGAAGACTGTGTGTCCGACAAGTGTCAGTGAGAAAATGGAGTGCCCGTTTTCGTGCAGGCCGTGAGAGTTTATTGATGACCCGAGACCAGGCCAGGCAAACATAGTTATCACGGCCGATCTCATCGGCAAGGTGGACGACCTAGTGAAAAGAGATCTGTGTGTCACATTGCGAATGTTGGCGGTGAAGGTGGATGTCAGCGTTAGAACAGTGTGGACAATTGTTCACGACAGGTTGCGTTATCGGAAGGTATGCGCGCAGTGGGTTCCGAAGCAGATCACCGACCAGCAAAAGGAACTGCGTATGGCACTTCAACATCTGTTTCGGTATCATGAAGACCCCGCTTTCCTGGAGCGGATTGTCACAGGTGATGAAATATAGTGCCATCGCTACGAGCCAGAGACAAAGCGGGACAGCATGCAGTGGAAGCATGCTGCTCACGGAGGGTGTGGTTCTGCTCCATGATAACGCGCGTCCACACGTCTCCAGGGTCACACGCGGAACTGGCCAAGTTCAAGTAGGAGCAGCTTGACCCTCGACCTACAGCCCGGACATGTTGACCTGTGATATCCATGTGTTCGGTCCCCTGAAAAAAACATCTTAAAGGGAAGCGCTTCAACTCGGACGACGATCTCAAGGACGATGTGAAGGACTGGGTCTCGTCACGGCTACAGGAATTCTTTAAACAAGGAATCCTTCCGCTCGTTAATCAATGGGATCCTGTGCTCAGGCCTATGGTGTATACTTTAAATAATGTTTTCATTTAAACCCACAGTGTCGTTTCGTGCCTTTTTATTTGAACAACCCTTGTAATTATGCCACGCGAGTGTAAAAATAATCCCGTTAGCTCCTGCTATATTTGCGGTGAATTAACTTTAAAAGAGCAACGAAAACCCCTTTTTCTGCTTCTTAAAACTGCTTATCAATTTTACTATGATTGTCATGTTGGCGATCAAGACAAGGATTGGGCTCCAAACGGTGAAAGTCATACAAAAGTAACAATATATGAGATGACAGCGAGGTTCGCGTCAAGCCATTAGCACAGGAAATGTCATTGATTTACGAGTACCTTTGAGCTTCAAGCTATTGTAACAAGTAGTGCAGCAAAACTTTGGAGCCCAATCCTTGCGTGGCATAATTAAACAGTAAATCAATGCTCAGTATTAATCACAATTATAATTAGTTTCAGTGTTTTCACACTCCTCGATTGAGGACATAGCCAACGCAGGAGAGTAGTATCTCGTCACTTTGTATGGGGGTGACATGAACACACAAAATTTGGATAGCCTCCGTAATCTGCATTTCATCAAGATTGCTGCAAAGACCCAGACACCACCCGAAAATCTTCAGCCGCTAACATTGTTTAAGCAGTTCAGTGAGTGAGACCAGGGATACAAGAATTTTAGGCATATGTACATTAGGGGATCAGCGGACCGCTGAGATCAAAATTTTGGCAAATCTCTAAAATTTTTTGACGAGCCAAAAATCTTTTGATATTTTGGTCAGTCCGTGTTCGGAACTATGGCGAAAGTCATAATTTTTTATAAGTCTGGAAAATTCCATATTTCGAAAATTTTGACAAAAAAGACCAAAAAAGGCATTTGGGGCGGAGGAATCATACAAGTGCGGATATATGAACATCGAATATTTTCACGACTTTGAAAAAATTTGCACCAATTGGAACTTAGAAAAAATCTTGGTCTTAGAAATTTTTCGGTACATATATACACCGAGGCACATTTGTACCCCCTCTCAAGTAATGGAAGGGACCTCCACGTGATGCACTCTTGTAATTGGTTGATATTCGCCATATCAATCAAGCTAACACCTGCTCGTTTACTCACGGCTCCTTTCTGTGACCCTGACGGAGATATGAGCAAACTTGAGGGTGGAAGGAACGCTAGCCAAGTTGTCCTGACCTACTTTTGCTGGTACACGCAGGTAAGCCGAGCTTCGTGACTCAGAACTTGATTCGTAGAAATGAAGAATGCCACAATTTCGTGCCTGCAGAGGTATTGGCCCTTCCGCTGCGCAATGGCGAAAAGGGAGACCCAATATAACCCACGAATCCGACGTTACTGGAACCACGGAGTTGAAGGTTGTCTCGCGGGCCTTTGACTGTATGGCCGCCGTTAAGCGGGATTGCTAGAAAAACTTCCATCATTACAATTACTATGGTTACAACTGCTATGACTCAGATTCATAGTGTCCCAGAACCTAAGTTATTTGACATCGTTGCTGAGTGCGTGGCTGCAGCTGGAGGCCCAACTGTCTGCAGACCAGCTGAAGCAGAAGAAAGAGAGGAGGCCCGAGAGTACGCGGAGGCCACCCCCGCGGCCGAGGCCGTTGAGGACTTTGACCAGTGCCACAACCAAAAGGGGACAAATGGAAATTTGTTCAGCAGAACCTACACCGTGAGGTATCAGTGATAGGAGTTGTTGCCAAATTGGCACTTGATGAGCCACGTTCTATTCCTATCGGAGCCATACCTCATCAAAGAAAAGTTAGCAGCACTTCCACATTGTTGGCGCTGTTCTCAGGCGGCTGGTGGACTGGCAGTGATTGCAGGCGCCAACCCTGACATTGGCGTTTGTAATATCCTGATGACTAAGAACATTGTAGCTACTGAGCTTTCAAACGGGACTGAGAAGATCGTAGTTGTTTCAGTGTACTTCCCGCATCGAGCATCTATAAATCCGTTTTTTCGTATCTGTCGAAAGTGCTTACAATGTATAAAAACAAGAGGATGATAGTCGGGGGCGACTTAAACCTCAAGCATCCATTGTGGCATACGGGGGAGAGCTCAGTACTCCCTACTCAAAAACCTTTGTAGACTTTTTGAGTGACAGTAACATTGGTGTTATGAATTACTCGAATTCATCGCCAACTTTCGACAGTGAGTACGGGATAAGCTGGATCGAAGTAACGATGGCTTCCAGTGCAATTTTCGACCGGGTAACAAACTGGAAAGCAACCACTTTACCAAATAGAGACCACGATAATCTCATTTGACCTCCAGCAGGAACGAAGTCTCATTTATGCAAACAATTTTTAACGACATCCTCGAAGAATCTTCAGGATGGTCAAATCTCTCTCTAGAACTTCCACTGGAATAATTCTAGAACTCTCGAGTGTATCCTACAGATACGAGCTTGACAAATGCCTAGAGATACTGACCTCAGTTCTGATGAAAAGTGAAAAATTTATCAGAGTGCCCTTCTCTGGGAGAGACAGAAAGCCCTGGTCGGACGACGAGCTAACGGTTGCTCGTCGTCCTCCGCATTCCGAGACGTTGCTCGCACTCCGAGACGGAGTGCGAGTTCTAGAAAATACAATTTCAAAGGTCACAGGCAATGTTTAAACGAATGGTCATCCGCAAAAAGAGAGCGTCTTGGGAGGAGCCTTGGCGCCTTAATGCTGACAAAACAAACCCATACACGCTGGCCTACAAACTGGCATCAGGCAAAATGAGAAAGTACCAACCGATAGGCATAATCAGAAAGGAAGATGGCACGACGATGGAGACACATGAGGAAACGGTTGAACTACTTCTTCTAACGCACTTTCCGTCCTACACTATCGGAGAATGTTTTCACCAAAGAAAAATTAGGCGAGTTGGAAGCAACTTCTTTCGGGAAGGAGCGATTAAGGATCTACCCTTTACCCTCCCTAAGGATGCGGGTGTCGTGAGATCCATTAAAAAGATCAAATCGGCGGGCCCAGACGAGATCTGCGGGAAAGTAATTAAAGAGCTGTTCCGCCAGTATCCTATACATCTGTTGGACTTGTTCAACAAATGTCTGTAACTGGGTTACGTTCCCAAGGCCTGGAAAGATGCCCTAGTTGTGTTCATACCGAAGCCAAACCGTGATGTAGTCGACGTCAAAACCTATCGACCGATCTGTCTGCTGAACACATCGGCGAAAACTTATAATAACCAATCATGTGACACACTGCTTGCACATAAGTGGCAAGCTTAACAAAAACCAGCACGGTTTTAGAGCCGGGAAATTGTGCGACGCAGCCGTTTTCTAGGTTCGGCTTGCCATTGCCAATACTCGTCAAGTGAAAAAACATCTCAGTTTGATCTCACTGGAGGATAAATGTCTGGTGGCCAACAGTGCTGGTAAAACTGGTAGAGGCCAAGAATGTCCAGTGAACCTTTATAAGGTTATTCACAGATTCCTCAGTGAAAGGACAGTTACTTACAAGCCGCATGGATGCACCGAAGTAAGGTCAATGGAGAGGGGCTGTCTGCAGGGTTCCTGCAGTGACCCACTCCTATGGAATCTTATATCGGACGGCTTTCTAGATCTCACAGGCGAACCTAGCAGTGGTATACGCGGTGACATGATTGCTTACACAGACGATTTCCTCCTAACACCTAACAGTTAAAGGGAGCAATACGCAACAACTCGAGGAGGTGGGGAACGTCGACATCAAAAGAATTGTTGTGCATGGGCTTTCAATTAAGCTTAAGTTCAACCCGTTATTGATTAAAGCTATCACCTATTTCTTCGGGAGAAGGGCGAGTAAGATCGAGCCTTAGTTCAGCTGCGAGAACGAGGAAATTGAGACCGTGAAGGAGCTCAAAATTTTGGGCGTCACCTGGGACCATTCCCTAAACTTCACAACCCATTTCCGGCAACTGCGTGCACTGATCACCAAGTTGATCTTCACCCTAAGGAGGGTGGTGGCAAGGAGGCTTTATGCCGAACGCCCATGGTTGTTGAAACGACTATACCACACTGTTGTAGAGCCGACTGTTCTATATGGTATAGGAGCTTGGGGAGACCGTCTTAGCACCAGGCTACTGTGCGACGTCCTAGAACGCATCCAGCGTCAAGCTCTCGTCTCAATAACCAGAAGCTACCGGACTGTGACTACATGGACCCTGCAGGTCTTGGCCGGTACCTTGCCGCTCGATCTGAAGGCGACTTTGCGCTATAGTCAGTTCGGTCTCTTTAACGCTAAACAGAAGGCGGTGATCGGAGGAGAATACTTCTCTCCTCATGACATGGAGCAATAGGTGAATGTATTTGACATTAACCCAGATGATCGCATCTCGATTTCCCTATGACAGCAAGAAGCCGTATTGTGCAGAGATGCAGATTTACACTGGCGGGTCTGGGTTGAACGATAAATATGGGGCAGCGTTTGTCGCCATGCACTTTGGACGTATTGTCGAAAAACATGCGTACCGGCTTAGTGACCAAGCAACGATGTACTTGGCAGAGCTTGCAGCTCTTGAGAAATCATTCGAATGGGTTCGGGAGCAACCCCCGTAAAATGCCAACAAGAACACACACTTTTTTTTTCGGACAGCTTCTCTTCGCTCATGTTGAACGTAGTGCAACGAATCAAAACTCTGTTTTCCATGGTAACAAGTTACCAGGGTATCCAAATGCATTGGATTAAAGCTCACGTCGGTTTCCATGGAAACGAAGCGGCTGACTCCGCGGCCAAGAAGGCCACCGACACGAGCAAAGTGGACATACAAGTGCAGAGATCGTACTCTACTGTCAGCAATCACATCCTGAAGATTCTTATGGATCAATGGACGTGGCGATGGAGGGGGAGACAAGGTAGGCAGGGCAACCCATCGATTCCTTCCCACGCCTGATCTCAGAAGACACGTGTACCACCCGATGTCATCCCAGCTGCTCACAGGTCATGGTCGCTTACCGTATAAAGCGACAACGATCAGGCTTGTGTCAGTGTGGAGAAGTTGGAGATAATATCCACTACATCCTCAACTGCAAGCTTGTCAGCATGTCAAGGTGCCATCATCAACTTTGTCACCACCTGTCATCACGTCAGTCACCTCCTCAAACCTCGACTCAAAGGTAATCTCTCTGACGCTACAGGTTTTTATTAACTTTACTTTATCTAACTTTCCTTCTCCTGCCTGCGGTAAATCAGACATAAATCGAAGGCATTTGTGCTGGAAAGTTTGTGGACGACCCTTCTCTTTGATGCGATTCCATTTAGCTACTGCTGAGTCTATGAGTGTCTTTTAGCAGCTAAGAACAGCCAAAGGATAGAAGCTGCGATTTGTTCTGCTTCTGTGCTCAGCGACTAATGACAGTCTTGTACTAGGTTTTGCGAAAATGTATGCCCGTATGCCCTGATGTGGCGACTTGATTAGAAGTTGCTAAACTGTATTTTCTGTGCGATACTCGTACCACTTGCCGTCTAGACAAATGCATCTTAAGCAGAGGCGGATCGAGTCAAGTGGTAAAACTTTAGGGGCCCTAAAAAAAAAACTCGTCAGAAAAAAAATTTCAAGAAAACTCTCATTTAGTAACAAAAAGAAAAGTAATAAAAAATTTTATACCCCACACAAAATAGATTTATTAAAAAACATTTTTTACGTGAATTTCCGTCTTGCTTTATTTTTTTTGCAAATTCGTCAATTATTCTGGCAGTGTCAATTCGGTTTAAAATTGTTTGCTTGATATACAGAATGGCTACATTAATAAATCTTTCTTCTCCCATAGTACGCCTTAAATATTTTGTTTATAAGCTTTAAACCGGAAAACGATCTTCTTCTGACGCATTAGATAAGGGAATTGTTAAAAAAAAATTCATTAATATTTTAACATTCGGAAATGTGCAAGACATTTTTTTGAGGCTCTATAGATGTCTGGTGTGGTTTTTATGGTGTCCTCGTTTCTTTTAGAAATATTAAAAAAAAATGGACAAATTCATCTTCAAAAGTTCAATGTCGTTTTTTAAATATCCTTCAACTTTTATATCGTGTTCTTTTTTTATCTATTGATAAATCAAAATAAAAAATTTTCGTAAAGGCTCCACAACTTCATACCGTTTGATTTCCATGAGATAATTCTGCCTTGGTGACATAAAATGCATTGACTATGAAATTTTTTCTTACTGTAAATTTATATGTGCCCAACTTCTTTGTTTTCATCAAAAATAATTTTTCTCTTTTGTTTGCGAATTCGTCAATCTTCTACATTAAATGATAGACCTGATAAATCAGCTGTCTCTTTTTCGACTCTTTCAAATTATCTGAAATTATTGGTAATTATAAAAGGAAGTGTTAATGTGTGGAGACTCTTGTGACGAATCTAAGGCACTTATAGTTATGAGATGTGGCACACAGGTAGTTCGAATATTTTGCAATTTTTTGTGTGAAACCTGAATTTAAAAATTTAATTTAGAACATTTTAAAATGAATTTAATGAGATATTTAATTATTATTGTTTTCTTTGGAATGGCAACAGCATAAACGATCGCAGATTCTAAGTTTATTTTTTCCGGTTCCGTTTGATTTTGCAGAGGAATGATTTGTCAGCCGACTAAAAAAACAAATAAGGTTTTAGCCGAGTTCTTTTTTTCTACCTCCTAGATCGTTGAATATAGAGTAAAAATTTCAACGGATTTGTTATCTGCGAAAAATTTCACATTAGATCGATACCTAAAATATGATTTCTTTAAATATATTATTTTTGAATTGAAGTTTTTATATTTTTTCCAACACTAGGTCCGCGATTCGAGAAATCACAGATTATTTTGACTGGCATTGTTTGAAGAATCTCAACGGATTTGAAATCTGGGGAAAATTTTACAATATATAGTTCGATTATTGCATTTGATTTTCTTTTAATAAATAATTTTTCAATTAAATATTTATACTTTCACGAGAGATTGGGACGTTACGCCGCGCCGATTGGATGTCTTCGCAAGTGGAATTTGGCCGAATTTAACAATGACAAGGCCATTACGGTGTTGCCCGTGGTGTTGGTTTGCTTTGAAAACCATGGTTCATAGTATTAATAATGGAAAATTGATAGGGAACAAATGAAATTCATAGGGAATTCATTCCAATAGGCTACGAAAGCCAACACCATGATGGCTTTTTTCGAATTTGGTAGCATTTGACAATGGCGAAGCCATCATGGCGTTCCCTTGGTGTTGGTTTACGAAGCAAACCATAGTTATAATATTCATAATATGGTTTGCGAAGCAAGCCAACACAACGAGAAACGTCATGATGACTGTTATCCAATAGGCTACGAATTCCCATTTGGTTTGAGCAATCACCGGGGGTTAGCGAGAAATGGTCACACCTGACCCAACTAAAAGAACTGCCAAGGGCAACGCCGTGCTGTCCACGCATTGGCTAGTTATTGATACATTTTCTAATGACTTCAGTAGGATAGATCCTTTCAAATACTTGTGCATTTCACTGATTGCAGTGATTTACAAATAGCATTTATTCTTTGTAAAATAGTATTCCAGTTAACTGGAATCAGGGCGGTATCATATTTGTCCTTTTTTTCAGAAGTAAAGTCGCCTTCACTAAGATAACTTTTTCTTCTTCCGAATTGAAAATTTTAGTTAAAGTCTCATTTATATTAGGTGAAACCAAGTATTATAGCTAATACAGCATTTACTATTGCTGACCATCTTGTATTATAAACATTTTGCTTTGCAATATGCATTGCAAAGACGCTGTCACAACTTTCCTCGAACCCTAATGAAAAGACATTTTAAGACCTCGAGGCACCTATGGTATTCCGGGGCCCTACGCGGCCGCTTAGTCCGCTTACCGCTTAATCCACCTCTGATCTTAGTGGGAAGATGTACGCGCTACTGCCTGTTAGGGAAGTAGACGTGGGTCACCCTTACGTAGAGTGCCTATACAATAAGAATGGCGACAAGGGACCAAATTTGGCCCAATGCGCATGCGCGGCAGCCAATTTTCTACCAGAATCGTCTCAAAGAAGGTTGCTGGGCGAATTAATATATCATTTCAAGGAGAACAAAAAGTACATGATTGTTATAATATGGATACATTCGGTATAAATGAATCCTATAAACGCTCAATTACATGCATAATTGATGAGATGGATTGCACAACGCGCTAACTTAGATTGCGGGAAACACCATGTTGTTCAAAAGCTATTTACTTAAAAAGTCTTCAATTTTATACTGACCAAATACAAAAATAATAATAAATAAACATTCTAGAACACGAAATGGAACATGAATAAGCTATATTTTCTTTTTAATTTAATATACACACGTTTATCTCGAACACACAAAAAATGTAAGTCTACGGGAGCTAGGAAAAGACCGCCTCGGTCGGTAGAATAGGTCTCTAAGCCAATCGGAAAGTGTTTCCCGTATGTCGCCACTCTTATTATATAGGTACTCCTCTACCCGTACGGAAGGTGGGTGATAAGGCCGTCCGGGAAGGTCGTCCAAAGGAATGATAAGAAGATGACTGCCTTCGGGCTTTTGAGATCCGTGATACGGACTAAAGGATCGGGCGATGGGCTCTGCGCACTTGGGGTAGTGTGTATCCTCAGCCAAGTATCGATAACTCGCTTATCAGTTTACGTCGGCAATGCTTGGAGTTCCGGGTCAGTTAGATGGTTCCAAGGAATGAAGATTGGCGGCACCCACCAATCGGACTGAGGCTCTATCTGAAATGCTAAAGGGCTCCATAATTCTGCGGATAGTGGGTCCGTCCACTTAGGAGGAATATGCCAGTATATTATGTGGCGGAGCCGCTCTACCCAGCCGGCTATCGGCTCGGGCCGTAGAAACTAGCTGTAGAGCCACCATAATTTCTGGACTCGGGCTTGGGCAAAGCCGCCGTTCCCACGGTCAAGTAGTGACAGGAACCTCCTTAAACTAGCGGGTTCGGGACCACTATAGCCATAGGCTAATACCTGTAATTGAACGAATTAAGGCTATCTGGTGAACGGCAAGGGTCTGCAATGCTCCAAAGAGTGTCGTACTACTAACCACGACACTGGATTAATAAAGTAGTGGTGGCAGCTTGCTGTTTCACTGGGATACCGAGGGGATCGACAGGCTCCTAGTAGATGCTGGGTATGCGCTCTGATGCGTCCCGTCGATACGAATCTATGAAGAAAACATAACCGGCTCAACTCATGACTCCTGTTGATTGATATTATGAGCCGGATACACCATCCGCCGCGGGTCGACCACGTCCACTTTCAGTCTAGCCTATCCCGGGCGGACGAGGAAATTATTGGATGGCGAGTCATATTGCCCTTCCTTAAGTTTCCTACTCGAGGCCTTCCCTAGCCAGTGGCTAATCCGCTGTGGGTCTTCAATAATCCGGTACGGAGGGGTCTGCTTCCACTAGGAACGGAACGAAAGTGGCGGATCAAGTCGGGGCCCCAAAGGAAGAAAATTTCGGGGCTTTCAAACTCTAATTAGAAAAAAAAGTTTCACGAAAACTCTCATTAAGTCATTAACAAAAAAGAAAAGTAATCAAAAATTTCATACGATAACACATTAAATACATTTATTTACAAAAACATATTTTTTACGTGTACTTCCGCCTTGCTTTATTTTTTGCAAATTCGTCACTTATTTTGACGTCGTCAGCGGTTAAAAATTTTTTCCTCGATATATACAGAATGTCCATATAGTAATTAATCTTTTTTCTCCCTTAGTATACTCCTTCAATAATTTTTTACACGCTTTTAAGCAAAAAAATTTTTACCTGACGCATTAGATAAGGGAATTGTTAAAAACATTTTCAATAATAAATTGCAACATTCGGAAATGTGCAAGACATTTCTTTGGCGGCTCGATAGATGTTTGGTGTGATTTTAATGATGTCCTTGTTTTCTTTTATAAATATTAAAAAAGGGCCAAATTCAACTTCAAAAGTTCAAACATCAACGAAATTTTTGTAAATATCCTTTAACTCTTTTATCAAGTTCTTTTTTTTTCTAGTGATACATCCCATTCAAAAAAATATATACGAAAAGGCTCCGCAACTTAATACGTCTGAGTTCTTTGAGATAATTCTGCATTGGTGTTATCACATGACATAAAATGTATTGACTTTGAAATTTCCTCTTATTGTAAATTCATGTCTGAATTTTGTTTTTATCAAGAAACAGTTTTATCTTTTGTTGTCTGAGAGTTTGACCATTTTCCACAATAAATGACAGCCCTGATAAATCAGGTGTCTCGTTTTTAACTTTTTTAAATTCTCTGAATTATTGATGACATTTTCTAATGACTTCAGTAGGATAGATCCTTTCAATAGTTCGAATTTCACTGGTTGCAGTGATTAACTAGTAGCACTTATTCTTTGTAAAATAGTACTCCAATTAACTTTCATTAGGGCAGTTTTATATTTGTTCACCCCCCTCCCCCCCCAAAAAAAAATCCTGCAGCATGGCGGCCTCAACGTGGCGGGGGGGGGACCCTGGATGGAATGGGCGAAGTACGTCGGGAGTTTACTCCTGGTAGGGCCACCCAAGGCGTGAGGGCCATTCCATTATATCCAGCTAATGCTAGGCAGGCGAACAGAGCAAAGTCGGACTTCTACCTTTCTCGGGTGCTCAAGGTAGCTAGCTACCAACAGAAGCCGTTCCCCTTTCCCTTTCGTTCATGATGGTTTCGCCTTTTCTTCTGATACCGCATCGTACGTCGCGCGGGTTACCTCTTGTCAACTCGTCTTGGAAACTTCCGCGGCCCCATCCTTGGTACTGTAGCCCTGGTGGTGCTTTGAGCTTTGGTGGTGAAAGGCGGGACCAGACAGCTTTATCTAGGTTCCAAACTGGACACCTTAGGACTCTAAGGTTCTCCCGGGGAAACAAAATCTTCCCCACTTGTACAAAGTGCAACACGTGAGGCCACCGCCGAGCATTTGCTAGGACGCATTGCGTTATCGCGGGAGGACCTACTGCGTAGCCCTGGTGTGGTTCTAGGGAGATTGGAAGCGGAGGGACTCATGGACCTGATCTGATCCAGATCAGTGGGATTAGAAAGAAGAAGATAAAGAAGATATTTGTTCATATTCTTCTGAAGTTATGTCGCCTCCACTATAGTAACTTTTTTTCTTCTTCTGAATTACAGATTTCAGTTAAAGCCCCTTTTATATGGGTGAAACCAAGTTTAAAAGAGAAAAACGGTATCTTCTCTTGCTGATCATCTTGTATTAGAATAAACTTTTTTCACTATACTTAAAGACGTACATTGTAAAGACGCTGACACAGACGCCTCGAACCGTAATGAAAAGACATTTTAAGACCTCGGGGCACTTTGGTGTTCAGGGGCCCTACGCGGCCGCCACTGCATATGTAGCTCTTGTGCGTGGGGCTAGCACTCAAAGAGTCTCAGAGCACCCAGTTGTACTGTTAGTGGACGACGGTATAGTCCGGTTTGGTAGGGCAATTCCTTGGTACTGTAGCCCTGGTGGTGCTTTGAGCTTTGGTGGTGAAAGGCGGGACCAGACAGCTTTATCCAGGACACAAACTGGAGTTCATTCTTGGAATCCACCGATAGGATACAGGAGAGCCCCAATTTTCCCATTTGTAAACGTACAGATAAATCTGTCGCTACTTGTATGGAGATACAGTCGCCCTTCGAACCGTAAAGCTCCATCTCGATCCTGGACAGTGAAATAGGTTTACAATTTTCCATATTAAAAAAAATGAAAATAGCAACCACTTAAATATATCACAAATAGTTAGAAAAATATCTCTGTTCAACATTAGTAGCAGCAAACTCTTCTAACACACTTTGATAGAAAATATTAGAATATTCAAAATAGAATTCTATACCTCAGGGTACGACATCTTTCCCTACCGCGTTTCCTTCCAATCCGATGTAGATATTCTGAAATATTCACATAAACAGGAATTATGCTTACCTTTTGAACATGAGTGTACTTTGATGACTTATAACTAGAGTCGTAAACTCATATGTAACTCAAATGCATATTCAGAATGTCGCAAACGAATACGAATTCCAAACTTCGAAGAAACGGCGACACATCTTCACAAGTAGCAGCTTTTTTATTACTTTTTTAGGGTTATGAATTAGGACTGCATGTAGAGTTGCTCAAAAAAACCTCCAAAAATCTTTTCTCTGGATTTTATTTACTATCCTAAATTTTTTAGCATTTTCTCCGTAAACGTAGCATTCCGTAAACATATCTGTGGCTATATCAAGAGAAGATACGCAGATAACTTCTACCAGATAACTGTTGACATTGCGTCACCCGAAGTCATGACATCAGAAACAAGAGTCATGCAGACATCAGTCAGGTTGATTTTCTCCGGAGGAAAACGTAATTCCACAAGAAAGGACTCAATTTGACAAGTCTCAATAATCTACACACGTGGATCGATATCTCTCGCTATCAAAAAATGAGTCCTGTGTGTCTTGATGTGTGTTAATGTTTTCCTTCTTTCTCTTATGATCACCAGCGTGAGTATCGCCCCTTTTCTCTACTACTCTTTCGCTGTATTTTGATAGGATTTTATGTTTCCCTACCCTTGAAATATGTATTTTGTCAAATCTGGGCTTGATATTAAAATATTATTTGGTACCGTTGGTTGTGATTTACCAGATTTTGTATGGTTGTCAAACGAATTTCGTTTCGTTTTCAAATCCACATGTCAACACTACACTACAATAACAAAAAAAAGTTACCATGACACAATGGAGTTGTTACTGAATTTAATTTTTAAGGTGTGAAAAGTTATTTATTGAGAGAATACTCCAATATTTCTTCAAAATAGGAACTGCATTTCAATAATTTTAATTGATTATATCTTAATACTGGGTAATAGATGAAAGTACTCTTGTGGAAACGGTAAAAACAATGTTCACTGTTATGTAGTTGAATGTTAAATTCGATTCTATAAAAAATTACAATAAGAAAATCTAATTTTTTACTCTTGCATGTCCTATGAAAAGTTGCCTGCTATCATGCTGTAATAAACTAGCAGTCTTTTCATCAGTTCAAATCATATTTTTATTTATTAGCATACAGTATTTATTGACAAGAATTGATCGATATTTTGCATATCTTCCCATTAAATTTCAATCTTGAATGATGTAGTGCAATTTAAATTACTCTGTGTTGGCATCTTAGTTTCTGAATGATTGCATTTGGAAAAAAAAACCCGCATAAAGCATTGGAAATGCAGTGATAACTTGTTTTTATGCCAAAAGATAAATGGATAAAGTTTTAGAGGAAAATTTGGAATACATTAGAATATTTTGTGGTAGTCCTTGGTGTGTGTTTCACAAAGTAGCTTAAATATTCATTACTTAAATGTATTTCTTAGTTCTCATCATAGTAATGGATTTTGAAAATAGGTTTGAGTGAATTTTTTATCTTACAAATGCCTTTATTTTAACCATGATGGATGTGCATGTTTCTTTGTGATTATAAAGGTTTGTTTAAAACCTCCATAAAAGTAAAATATATGTTGTTATAACATTTATCTGTCTTACTGACATGAAGGCAAAATACTATTTTAATTCTATTATGGCATTGAATCCCTTTAAAACCCATTGATTTATGTCATCAATGGTATCCAAAACATTAATCATTTCAAGAGTTTGTCCCCATGTCATACGGAGGTTTACATGTAATCTAAAATTTCCAGAGGCAAATTGCAATCAACGTTTCTTTTCTGAATCTATTTTATAATCATGTGTCATAAACTACTTTGATTAAAGAAGTAGTTAATTTATATTTTGCATCTATACTAAATTGGTAATTACAATAAACAGCTTTTAATGTGATCAGGCTCCAGGGAGTTGGCAGTCGAGTCGTGTGGCTTTGAAGGAGTCGTAGTTAAATGTAGGGACTGGTGGTAATGTAAACAAATTACTTCTAACAATTGGTATCTTTAGTTCGGATTCTCACTATCAATAATCATGGTTTGCTGAACTTGGATGTGTTCAACACGGTTTTAGAGTTTCCCTTGTCTTGCTTGGATAGTTTTGGCTCTCAGGTTCCAATACTTTATTTGCATACCTCATTTTTCTTATCAGCTGATTTTCAGACATTGCTGTTGATATATTGTGCAATTGGAATTGATTGCTTAAGTTAAAATTTTGAGGATATGTATCAGTATACAAAATGTATTTTGATCTAGTGTAAGATGGGAAGATGTACTGAAAATTCATTATTATGAACTAGTACTAACTAAACAGATATAAAATGCATACTGGATCCCATATTTTTTTTAATGCAGAAAACTGATCCATGTCAATTACATCTAGCTGAAAAAACATTTAAATATGAGATTTCACTGGCTTTGTTAATTGTTTTTATTAGAAAACATGATTGCATACTTTCGGCTTCGTTTATCGATCAAAAGTTATCTGGATTCTCTTTTAACCAACATGGGTATTTAATCATAAAATATATGGTAGTTTGAAAAAGATGCTTTTACTCGAAATATTACATGTTGGGCTATTATGAAACTGCAAATTGGAACGTGTCAGTTTAAACTCAGAATTTGGGTTTCAATGACAACAGACTTATTGATTATGGTTTACATTTCTGTGAAAAGATATATATATTTTTATGAAACCGTGTTTTGTTTAAATTGCTAATTTGTTCTTTCTCTTGAACAGTATTCCTTTGCTCAGCATGGATGACGTCGACCAATCCTCATCTCCATCAAAAAGATCTGGTTTGTTTTTTTCTTCTAAAATTAAGTTTATTGACTCAACTTGGTTAGATTTGGTTTTAAAATCTTTATAGTTTGGCAATTCTTTGACTATCTTATGCCACTTTTCAAATTCTAATATTCATTTTTTGTAAAGTATTTTCATATAAGTTGATTGATGGGTAATTATAAACTCTAGGGAATTTATTTATCATTTCAAAATTTTATAGTAAGGAGCAGTAGAGATATTCAAGCTGAAGTGAGTGAAAATACTTCATTAAAAAAAGATAGGGAATTGGATACATATTTTCAAGAACGAGTTCAAATTCCAGAAGCTGCTAGTGTAAGTAAATTAGAGTCATTTTGATGCTTATCCTGTCTTTTGGTTACTATGCAAAAACATTTTGAAAGTAGCTGTTAATCATTAAACTGTCATGATTTTTATAAAATGTAAAGCAGTTGTCAATGTTGTGATTGAAATCTCTAATATTATAAAAGGAAGTGTTTGTTTGTTTTCTTGCACTCAAAGTCCTGACGAATCTATGGCGCTTACAGTATAATGAGATTTGGCACACCGGTTTCCGAATATTTTGCAATTTTAGGGTAGAGGCAAATTTTAAAATTCAATCTTGAACATTTAAAAATGAATTTAATAGTTTTTTCACCATTCTTCCTTCTGCGGAATGAAGAAACATCAAAATTTAGATTTTTTTCACCCTTGCGTCACTTTGAGGTCAGCCTTTGAAATCATGCCAAGTTTTTTTCATCTCCCATGTAAAATTAGAGAGAACAGATTCGAATGACCTTTGTTTGTTTCGAGATTCATTCATTTTGATTTTCCTGCGAAACGGATTCCAGTGAAGCAAAAGATATTACTAAAGTTGTCACTGTCGTTTTTCAGTGCTTTTTTCTATCTCAGTGATCATTTGAGGTAGAATAAAAATTTTAACGGATTTGAAATCTGAATCAAGATTAATACCTTACATCACAGGCAATGCAGGACTATTGCTTCATAGCCGCAAAAATGAATTTCTAGTTTTAAATGTCAAAAGACTAAATATATGTTTCTGCATGCTGCAAAACTTCCCTTTACTGGACACTATAGTTGTGGCAGTTTTGCAGCTTACAAGAAACATGTATTTAGTCTTCTCTACTATTGTAAAAGGAAGTGTTTCTCTGTTTGCTTTCTGTTCTGTATGTGGTATCCTGACAAATCTATGACACTTACGATAATGAAAGTTGGCACATGGATAGTTAAATTTTTTTGCAATTTTTCTATCTCGCACGAATTTTAAAATTTAATTTAGAACATTTAAAAATGAATTTATTAGCATTTAATATTGTTTTTTGGAATATCAACAGTATAAAAAGAGATCATAGATTCTAAATTTATTTTTCTGTTTTATTTTATGAGCAACGATTTCAAAGGACAAACAAAACAACTAAGCAGTTTTAACTGGAGTTATGTAGTTCTTTTTTTTCTATCTCCTAGATCGTTAAAGGTGGACAAAATTCAATGGATTAAAAATTTCAATTTCAATCAGAAATTTCACTAAAAAATTTCAATGGATTTTAAATCTGCAGAAATTTTTACACTATCAATATCTAAAAATATGGTTTTCTTTAAATAAATAATTTTTAAATTGTAACATATTTTTTCCAATACGAATTTGGTCTTCGCGATCGAGAGATCACAGATTCATTTCTTGCGCTCAAATGAAATTCGAGTGAAGGGAATCAAAACAAATAAAACATTTCTTGACTGTCATTGTATAGTTCTTTTTTGTAAAATCGTGATCGTTACAGTTTGAAAATTTCAATGAATTAAAATCTGTAGAAAATTTTACACCAGATGGATACCTTACATTTGATTATCGTTAAATAAATAATTTTTCAATTGCAACTTTTTTATTTTTGCAATACGAATATGGGTGCATTAGACAATGGCATCACGACTTTTATGTCGGAATGATCTTCACAACTGTTTTTGCTAGGTATTTAATTAATATCGCTCTGGACCAACACGATGGGCTATTGCAGTCGTTTTGGGAATTGCGTAGAAGTCGCCAGTGGTTGGCAAGTGTTATTGTTTTTTCTTTTGCAATTTTTTCTTTAAAATTTGGCACACAGGTAGACCTAACTTTTTGTGAATTTGTGTGCAGTCCAAATTTTTTTCCTAGAACATTTAAAAATGAATTTATTAGTTTCATTTACCCTTTGAACCAACATATTGGACTCTTTTTTTTTTTTTTTCCCATCGCAACATTTTTTATTTGACATTGATGTGGGTTTGGTCCAGCTTGATGAAATAGGATCCTTGCGCCATAAAACATCAAAACAATCAGCCCACTGAAATCACTCGACAACCGTCTCCTACCACGATTGTGATTTTCTGTTCTTTGGCATGCATGTATGATGCTTTGTTTATTTCTTTTCCAGTATAACTTCAACTTTCGTAAGCTATGGGCTTTTACTGGACCAGGATTTTTAATGAGCATAGCCTACTTAGACCCAGGAAACATTGAATCTGATTTACAGTCGGGAGCTGCAGCAAACTATCAGCTTCTATGGGTCTTAATGTGGGCAACAATTCTCGGCCTTTTGATGCAGCGTCTGTCGGCTCGACTCGGTGTCGTGACGGGACTGCACCTGGCTGAGGTTTGTCAGAGGAGGTTTGCACCTGTTCCCAGGTACTTGCTATGGATTTTGGTTGAAATAGCAATTGTGGGCTCCGATATGCAGGAAGTTATTGGAACAGCTATAGCTTTTTATCTGCTTTCGAACAGAAGGTATTAATTATTATTTTGTTTATGTAAAATGTATAAATTATAAATAAATTTTTTAAATTTTCACTTATGATTTATTTGTTTTGTAAAATTATCTTTATTGTAAATACACAGTCCAGTCACATTAATGTGACCACCTGTCAAAAGCCAGAATAACCACTTTTGGCAGAGCAGACCGCTGCGAGACGTGCAGGAAGAGATTCAATTAGGTTTCTGTGATGAGTGCACCCAGTGAATGCCAGGAAAACATTCCCCAAACCATAACGCTCCCTCCTCCTACCTGGATCCTTCCGGCAATTGTAGCAGGGTGTTTGCTTTCAGACGTTTCACGCCGTATACGCCAACGTCCATCTGTCCGATGGAGCATAAAACATGAGTCATCAGAAAAAGCCACCTGTCGTCTCTCTGTGGATGTCCAGTTGCGGTACTGGCGTGCAAATTCCAGCCTTCGTCGCCGATGAACAGCAGTCAGCATAGGTGCATTAACCAGGCGTCTGCTGCGGAGGCAACGTTCGCTGAACCGTTGTTGAGGTTACACTCTTGGTAGCCCCTTGGTTCATCTGGGCGGTTAGTTACTCAACAGTTGCACATCTATTCGCCCGAATGCATCTCCGTAGCCTTCGTTCGCCTCTGTCATCTGTGCACCACATGTGCCACGCAGCTGATTTTGGATAGTGCCATTTTGCCATGCACGGTATACTTTTACCACTGCGGCAGGCGAACAGTTCACAAAATTAGCCGTTTCCGAAATGCTTCCACCCTTGGCCCAAAAGCCAATAATCATGCCCTTTTGGACGTCGGATAAATCGCTGCGTTTCTGCATTACGCCAATGATTGAAATGCTTTCCGATGCCCTAGGACATCCTTTATGTACACTCCACTGCAATGTGCTGCCACCTGCCTTTTGTGATTGGTTATTTCACGTTGACGTCGAAAGTAGGTGGTGGTCACATTAATGTGACTGGACTGTATTAAACTGAAATAATTCAATAAAATTAAAAGTCGTTGAATTGATATTTTTGCTGCAGTTTTTACAGTAGAACTCCAACTAAGACCAGATCTCATCCAGATAATTCATAAAATAAAGGTTATTTCTTAATTAAAAAAAAAAAAAACGAGTATTGCAAACAATTTTGTGTGCATTTTGTATTTACATACTGTATTAAAATGTATCATTGCTAGAACATATCGGTCATAGTTAGTTGTTTGGCTGTCTTTACTCGTTTTCATGCAGCCAAGTTGGGTAAGTACTTGTAGTGAATAGCTGTAGATGGTCACACTCAGGCTGCCACTCGATCCATTTTAGCGCTGTGTCAAGGCACTTGAACATCTTTCTAGCTGATGGTTCTGCTTTTATTTGACTAGCAATGTCGTCGACATCTTCCGGGTCATCAGTGAGTTCTCCCATCTTTTGAATGAGTTCATCGTCACTGAGAATTTGGAATCCAGGGTCTGAAGAATCACACCAGCCACTCGCCTAGATCCTCTGCACTGCATTCTTAACATCCAGGAGTGTTTTTATGTCCTAAATTGACACTTTGCTCTCTTCCTTTTTGTCATTTACCAACGAAAAACTTTTAAAAGGCGGATTTTGCTTATTTCTATTTTTTTCAAATCGATCCGAATACTTGTCAATGTGGATAACTGGAGTTAAGATAATTGGAGTTCTATTGTATTTAAATGCAAAATTAGATATTTTACTAAAAATAAACTACTGAATTTTTATTGTTTTGAATCGTTAAAATCTTATATGAAGAAAGCACTTGAGTTTACGCAAGTTTTTGTGTAAAGTCAAGTAACATGTATATTTGCTATCACATGTTTGAGGTAATGTATTAAATGAGAAGGCAAAACAAATCAAACATTTTATCAAAGTAATTTAAGCCTTGTAAAATCAAGTCTTGTAATTGTTATTTGGATTTGTAATTTATTTCTCTCAAAACCAAATTTTTGATTGTGTAAGAATTTTTATTCTACATAATACTTGACACTTTTCTATGATATTAATTTGTTTAAGTCCAGTGTATTTTTGTGAAAAAATCAGTCTTGCAGTTTTATTGTCCATTTTCATACATTTTTCTTTTGAATTTGTGTAAATGATTTCTTTTGGAGTGAAATATCTTAAACTGTCATTTATTATAATCTTATGTACCCATCTGCTCTCATCTAGGATACCTCTTTATGCTGGAGTTTTAATAACAGTAGCAGATACGTTCACTTTTCTGTTGCTTGATAAATATGGTTTGCGGAAACTGGAGGCATTTTTTGGATTTCTGATTACAGTTATGGCAATAACATTTGGCTATGAGGTTTGTTTTTCAACCCTACTTTATATACTAACTTGAAAAATCTTCAATCATTGTTATTTCTCTCGATTTTCCTTTTGCGTGCAATCTTCATAATTTCTTAGAGATGTTGCTGTAACAAATATTGTTACTATCTCGTTATATTACAAAATCGATTTGCCCATTTTAGTTTCTTGTATTTATTTTAAACTTCCAAGGTGTATCACCAAAATTGTTAATTATTTTCTATTAAACCTTCAAAAAAAAGAATGTATGTGACAATGTTGCTACAAATAGATTTTTAATCTGTAAATTCTTTTTTGTTGGTTGTTGTATTTGTTCTATGATTTCAATTCAATTAGATATTTGCTTCAATGAAGTGTTATTTTGTACAATGAAGTGTTATTTTGTCTCTGACCTACTGTATTTGTGTTTGTCTATTTTTCCTGCATTCTGTAGATCATATATTTTTATTTTCTGTAATTAGATATTTTTCGATAGAAAATAACAATTAAATAGAGAACTATTCATAGATATCAGATTCATGATTTAAAAAATGCTTGCCGAGTTTCTAGTCATTGCTTGTCCTATTTCAGTATTTTAGTGTCATGCCAGATCAAAAGGAAGTGGTTAAGGGATTAATGATTCCATGGAATACTGACTGGAATACAAAGGTGATTTTGCAAGCAGTTGGTATTGTTGGTGCTGTGATCATGCCCCATAATTTATATCTGCACTCTGCTCTTGTAAAGGTAAGCCATCAAATCAAAATAATACATTTTATTCTAAATAACTTTAGAATGTTGAAACTTAAAATACCTAAGTAATTTGTATGAGTCTTAAATCATTTTGAGAACCTACAAACATGATTGTTTGAAACTTTTGTGGTTACTGTTTAGTCTAAAGCTAGGGTCTTCAACCTTCCATATAGCCTTTGGAACCCTTCTTTATAATATTCTTCAAGGAACTCTAAATTTAGATAACAACTTAAGACAGTTGTCATACTTTGACAAGGCCGTGATGATGATGATAATCATGCAAGTAAATTAAAATCATTAAAAAAAAAAAAACCAGGACACATCAAGTAATTTAGAAAGAAATATATAGTCACAGAATTCAAGGAAATTTTACATAATTGATCAAATACAAAATAGAAATAATTACTGCATTTTTAATTTAACAAAAATAAGAATAATATTAACTTTAATAGACCTGTCTGGTGTCTAATCCATCCCCCGGCACTTCGGTGGTGCGCACAAAAATTCTCATCTGATTCTTCCAAACGCCCAGAGCCGACTCTGCCAAAAAAAGTTATTTTCTCATCCCCACAGAGCAAGCTGTCCATACTGGCAGACTTATTGCTCGGGTTTTTTCCAGTGCAACTTGCGCCAACCCCAAGCCGAGGAGTCACACTCACATGGAGATTTTGCTATCATGTGGACAACGGTGTTTATCAAACTTGTGTTATATACTCACACAAGTTCCACCTTAATATACCTTTACGTATCACAAAAAGCCATGGGGGTAGACTACCCCTGGGGAAAAAATGTAGTCACAGTTTCACAGATAATTCTTTGAGAAACACTGGTTTATAGTAAGTGCAAAAAAAAAAAAAAAAAAAAAAAAAACTATTTTCTATGAAACGTAAATACAAAACAAATTGATTACACACTAACACAAGAACAAAAAAATACAAAGTAACACAATTAAAATTTAATACAAAAAAATCTTTAATGACTAGGCTGAGCATGTGTTTATCGCAAAACATGTTTATATCTGGAGGAACCCTTCAAAAAGTTTTCAGAACCAAAGGGTTCTGCAGAACATAGATTGAAGAACCCTGGTCTAGAGTTAGCAGGGAATATTATCATAGGATAAGAATATTCTCCAACCATCAAAACGTAAAGAATATACGAGAATCCTATTTTATTACGACTTGCCATAAAAACCAAAAATTTTAAACCACATTTTTAAAAAATTGCAATTTATTGATTACAAAATCAACTTGAAACATGAATTTCCAATGCATATTCAAAGCATTGCAATTTCACATGTATATCTACAAGCATTGTTTTTTAGAAAAGTTTTAGTATTAGTTTTTACTGTAAACAGTGATACATTTTTCATTTTTTACTGATAATGATGCTGCTACAATGCAGTCGAGATACGGTGAGCAACCCCATATTTCTGCATTTATTTTTTAAAAAATCCTATGCCCAGCTCAAAGCTTTTCAGCCATACGCTGTCTTGCCATCCAATAGAGCAAAGTCCTTGGGGAGACGTATCCCTGATGTCAATGTCCTTTAAATTAGAGCAATCTGCAAGGTGTTGTATGTTCATAAGACCATCATAACAATGCAGACAGATCGGGGAGGTAGACATACCAATCCTATGTAGGTGCTGTTGAAGGTAGTCGTTTCCGGTTAACATGCGGAAACAGGCCACTCGCACTCATTTAGTTGTACAGTGCACACATTAAACTTTGGGGGCTATATTAAAAAAACATTAACTCTTTCGATTAGAAAATACATAAATCGCTAAGGAAGTACTTCACACTTTGACCAAAATAGCCAAGTATAAAAACAACTGATAGGTTTATATCTAATTTTAGGCTCGGAAGTACTGAATTTGTAAACTTCTGACTTCTTCTCATTTATGTATTCATTTATCAATTAAAAAATATATATTACATGCCATTAAAACATATTTATGCCTTTCAAAGAAAATTCTAGATTATTCTCTCGTGAAGCATATTTTCCAAAAGATTATTAATTCGAAATTTACATCTCTAGTCTATGTTAACATTGTGTTTAATTTCTTTCAGTCCAGGGATGTGGATCGGGACAATAAAAAGAAAGTATCTGAAGCAAATATGTATTACTTCATTGAATCAGGAATAGCTCTCTTTATTTCACTCATCATAAACATTTTTGTCGTGTCTGTATTTGCAGATGGGCTCTTTGGCCGAACAAATGCTGATGTGGTAAGTTTGGCTTTAATAATAGGAATCGCATTTCTACTAGTATAAAAAGAAGTGTTTGTGTGTGTCTGAGGTGTTGAGACGAATCTATTGCACTTAGTCATGAAATTTGGCACACAGGTAGTTCTGAAGGTGACTGAATAGACCTCAAAGCAAATCTAGAACATTTAAAAATAAATTTATTAGCTTTTCCCCCCATGTGGTTCTTTTGGACATGCACTAAGTTTCGACTGACATGGAGCATGAATGACAATGCTGGTCAAATGATATTTGTGATGTTCTTCTCTTTCCCCAATAACCAAACACTAGATTATAAAATAACAATTTAATTAAATGATAAAAGCACACACAAAAATGAACATTTCATCCGGTGCAGTACATCGCACCTTAAAAACAAGCAGCAGTCTCTCTCAGCCGAGGCAAATATCCTAATGCAATTTTCTCTATGGCAACTCTTCCATGGAGGAGGTTAGTCGGAAAGAACTCTCCTAAAATGATCGCCACCAGCGGCCAGATATCATATTATTCAATGTGCAATTTTCTTATTTTTCCTGGCACTGTACTTTCTTTTGATTTCATTTGTTCATTTTTTTTCTTTAATTTAACGGTTTGTAAATTGGAAAAATTAAGATTCTGTTTGATTTGAGTCACTATCGATTGCAGTTGCTTCAGGTTGTATTGTTTCTTGCTTTTTTAGAAGCATAACTTATTGTTTAATTTTGTTTTGATTTATGTTTGTCCGAATCAGTGTGGTTTAACATTAAGACTTTTTAAAAGCTTAACTTTAGAGTTCCCATGGTCCTTGAAAAGGCCTTGAATTTTTTTTCCGAAAAAAAAATATTTCCGTCTTTGAAAAGTACGAAACTTGGTAAAAAGTCCTTGAAAGTACTCAATTTTTTTTTTACTAGTACATAATTGTGTAATTTCGTCTTACATTGGAACTTGTCCAGACTAGTTTCCTTCATGACAGGTGCACCATTAAGACTTTTTAAAAGCATAACTTCAGGGTTCCCATAGTCCTTGAAAAAGCCTTGAATTTTTTTTCCACCTTGAAAGTCTATGAAAAGATTTTTTTTTAGTAGTACATAATTGTGTAATTTCGTCTTGTGTTTGAACGTGGTCAGACTAGTTTCCTTCACGGCAGGTACACCATTTGAATGTCATTCTGAATAAAGCCAGTGTTGTGCGCTTTGACACCATATGATATATATTAGACAGTTGAAGGCATGGGTGAAGGTCATAAACCATGTTTCATTGTCGCTCGTCCCATCGCTTTTTTGCATAAACTATACAGGCATGAATGAGTTGCCCCTCTTTGAACATTTTTTAAAAGTTGTCTCGGGATTGATGCAGAAATGCAAAGAAAATATTAATGTTTTTGAAAGAGGTCATCATACTTTTTCACTTTTACATTATCAATTAAAATTTATACAATTGATGTCATACATGCAAGAATTGAAACCTACAGTTTCGAATTACTGAATAATCTGTTTCTATAAAAAGAGGAAGTTTCTTCAAGCACGTGACTCAGTGCAGTGAAATTATATTTTTAGACTAGAAATGGGAAGGATATTTTATATCATTCTAGCAGGCCAGCACGGTGTTGTCCGTGACAGAATTTGGGCTTTGCATAAAACTCTTCTTTACTCCATCTTTAACAATCGTGGAGATGGAAAATCTTTAATAGTCCTTTTTTGTGTTCGTAATGAATATCTTCGTCAAATGCGTCCGAATTTATTATGTAAATATGATGTTACAGTTGAAAAATTATTTATTTAAAGAAAAGCACATTTAAGGTATCCTTAGGTGTAAAATTTTCTGCAGATTTCAAATCCATTGAAATGTTCACTATCTTTAATGATTGCGAAGATCATACGATATTTTATTACACGACCGAAATCAATATGTGTCCAAGTAGCCAAATAATAGCATTTTGATAGTTAGCATTGAGACAATTAGCCTACTTTGTGAAAGAAAAAATAATAAGTTCTGTGAAAAAAGAAAATCTAAAATATAACCAAAATTGATAACCTTTTTCTTTTATTGTCAGTAGTTTAAAAATAAAGTAAAAAATTTCAAGTTTTTTAAATATTTTTCACGTTTTTCTTTTTAATCGACAACGTTTGCATTTGCCTTGTTTTTGGTCGTTATAAGATTTCAGGTCCTTGAAACTTGCTTTTTTTTTAGCTCTAAGACTTTTTTTAAAGTATAGCAATATTTAGTTTTTATCGTTATGCTATGTGATTATTACTGTTTAACTCCTTAAAACACGAATATTTTTCGGGAAAAACTGTTAAAAAATGATCAAGTTTTTTATTTGACAGAAAATGAATATATAGGTATAGTGTAAGTAAAAAGGGGGTAAAAGTTCAAAAAAATTATTATACAAGCAAAATGTTAACAATTTGATTGCATGTTTATTTTGAATTTCAAAATATTAAAATCAAATTATCATACTTACAAGCATAAGAATGGCTAAAAATTCAGTTTGGTATGATTTACCATCCCTGGGTGGGGCAACTTTCTGATAAATTGGCATATTCAATATCATCAGAGTCGCTCATTATCAGATAACTTTTTCTAAACAAGTTACAAAAACGCTTAGTAAAAATTAATTTATGCTTAGCTGTTTACTTTTATGATATTTAACGCAATAAACATGGATATGTTACCTTTTCCACACCAAACAACCTGCTTTATAACAAAGAATTCCTAACAAAACATTTTAATCATCCAAATGCACCATGTGGTTTACGCAAGAAAAATGCTGCATAGGGGTGCCATCTATGATCAATAAGCTTAATTATAATCTAGCCTACCCCTTTTTACTAGAACGGATCTCAGAATGGCATTCGAAATAAAATAACGCAAAAGATACAAGATCGACCGTGTCAGACACGAACAAATGCGTTAAGGGGTTAATTTGATTCAGTCGGAATCAGTGAGGTTAATTTTTTAAATGCATAACTTTGTCACGGGCAAACCCGTGTGGGTACTGCTAGTAGATTAAAATACTTAGTCAAATTTTGAATAAAATTTAGTTGGACAGTTTCAATCAAATTGTAATTTTATATGACATGTTCAGAGGCTGCATTACTCTCGATTGAAGGTGTTTTATATCTAGAACAGCAACAACTTATGAAAGAGTATTACAGAGTTGCCATTGGTGACTAAAAGGAAACTATTTAAGACTATTTTTAACCTCAGGCGACTATGGGGACTTCTTTCGTTGAAAACGGGCCCAAAAGGGACTATTTAAAAAAAAGCGACAACAGTTAGTAACAGTTGGAAATTTGAAGTGAAAGCATTGGATCTTTTTCTTCTGAGGTTGCTAATGAAAATGTGGTTGCTGTCAGCTGTAAATGATACTGTGTGATGTTACAAAATTTCGTTCTGCCTATAATTGATCAACAAGGTTAACAAAAAGCAATTTCAGCAGGACAGAGCAACATGTCATAGCTTGTGCAACCATGCAGATTCTAAATGGTGCATTTTCTGTCAGAATTTTGACATTGACAGATTTTATTCAGACATAAAATACGTCCTTTAAAGTCAGCATGTTTGTACAGGTTAAACATCTTGTTAACTGATTTAATTTAATGTCGAAATGAACCCTCATTCTCCTAAGTTGACAGGCAGATTTTTCTGTGGAGAAATGAAAGGAACAAGTCTACACTAACAAGGCGACAACAATTCGACAGCTTAAGCACACCATTCACAAAGAAATTGAACAAAACACCATGGACATAGGCACAAACGTGATGGAAAATGTGATAAAAAGAAGCCGTATTTTACAGCACAGTCAGGTAGTTATTTTGACCAGTGTCTATATGTAGGCAATCTCTATATTAAAAAAAGTTACCGTAGCCACCGCAGGATTGAAAACTGGGTTTTTTTCCCCTCGATTCTTAGACGGTTTCCTGAGAAAAGTAGGGATCAGAAAATTACGAAATTAACATGTTCTTCCTGGACAATTTTGAAGATTTTTTCCCCATTAAGCCATTAGTTTAGGGTTTATTAAGTGTGAAAATTGAAAATGCGAAATTTCTATCACGAGTGAGCAAAAGATGTACAAATTTTTAGTCTTTAGTCATGCTTTTTTTAGATTAACCTCTAAGCATGAATTTTTGTAGCTATTCGAGTTTTTTTTTTAAATTTCAATTTGGTTCCTGTTAATATTTTTTTGAAATTCAGAAAAAATTGGGACATTTTCGTAATTTTTTTGTTAAAAAACATTGCAGTACACCATAGTATGTACTCTTTCTTGCGGTACAATTATTTTTTAAATTGGTAAATAAATAAATTCGATACGATCAAAAGTTGGTTTTATAAATTGTGTACTTTTTACATCACGGAGCGACAGCATTCATTTTCTTTGCGGAAATTAAGGTTACATTTTCTAACTAATGGGTTTGCCAGATGCCCTTGATACTTGCTGTGTCGTCATGCTTGTTTTTTCACTCGATTCATGGTTTCCCAAGTAAGTACAGATCAAAATATTAAGAGATTAACATGGTTTATTCAAAATTGTATAGGGAACAAGATCGAGAAGGTTTTGTACTGATGCAGCTATTGTTAGTTTAGGGTGCATTAAGTGTTAAAGTTTAAAAAAAAGGCGAAATCACTTGGGACTTTAGTGTTGGTTTGCGAAGAGTTGCGACCAAATGGGATTCGCCGGGGTTCAGTGAGCAGTGGGCGGAAAGTCAAATCGTGATTACACGAATTATTAAGATAGGTTCGCTTTCGTAAGAGATTGAATAAGTGAAAGGAGACGAGCAGGGTTGGAGCCCCCTAGTTCCATAAATATTAACTGAGCAAATAATATGTGACAAAAAGTTTTAATTACAAATGTTTTATATAAATTCCAAATAAAAAAGTGGCCATATTACATGAATAATATCCTATAAATTCTAAAAATGACTATTCTTGCATTTCAAGTATGCTATAATGTTACTGTTTTTTAGCTTTCAATACATAAATTTTTATCTTTGATATTTCTAGTATAAACTCTGTGAAGATGCTAAAAGTTCTCACATGGATGATCTAAAAGTAAGTTAATCTTTTACATCCTTCTCCTTTCATTTTGTAATTCTAATATTGAATTAGAAGTCACAATCTTGGGAGTTGCATTTTATGGCTGATATGAATATACAGTAAATCTTATCAGCAATTAAATAAATGAAATATAGTGCCAGTTAAAGGCATACACATTTGTTTTTAAGTAGTATGGTAAATTTTTTTTGTGAAGATTTTTAAAGTTTTAGTCATATATAATTTTTATTATAACTTACTGAAAAGTTTATATATGCATTAATTTAAGTGTTTTACTAGCCAATGTGTAATAACCTGTGATTTTTCCAGAATGATAATAGCACATTTGATGCAGACATATACAAAGCTGTAAGTTTGTTTTATATATTTGAACTATATACTTCTACTATAAATGTTATGTGCATCATATTTACTGTAAATAGTTGAATATTTTGACTATCTTTCCTAATCCTATCTAGTTTGTTCTACAAATTCTATTTTACTTTGATAGTTTTGGTGATGTAAAGCATAAAATTGTAGCAATTGGAAACTTTTTAATGTTTTGTATTAATGTTTTGGTATTGTTGTCTGCACTTAGTAAACTTTTTGATGATTAAAAAAATTTTTAATTAGAATTTTGTTTAAAAATATTTACAGTAGGAAAACTTATTTCATCAGAACTAATCCAGTGTCTCATGTTAAACCTGGAGAAATTTTTCAAATAAAAAAGGGTTATAATTTTTGCATTTTGTCTAAATGCTTTTATTTTAAATTTCTCATTAAATATTCATACATATTTGAATATTGGATGGTTTTAAAATATTTTATAATTAAATATCCTTTATTTTATATTTTACTATTAAATATAAAAATAAGTTATTTTTACTCATCAAGCGAATGTTTGTTGAATTTTATTTGGGGTGGAAGAGGAATGGTAAGCAATAATTAAATGTATATTGCACTAAAGTAAGATGGTGCAAAAAGACACCAGAAAGGAATGTTATTTAAACTTTACAGTAAACATGAGTCTAATAACAAGTGATGCAGGAAGTTTTTTTGGTTATGGATATGTTATTAAGCAGTGATATTACAGATATGTGTATACTAAATTTTGGTTTATAGGTAAATGTTGATAAATACAGCATGTGTTTCATAAATTTTTACTTGATTTGCTAGAAAATGTATGCAAATTGCATATGAATACATACAAATTTTTTTTTCAACTAACAATACATCATTTGAAGGGACAGTAAATTGCCATGAAAGCATACATTTTGATTTTATGCTATTGTTGGGTTCAATCAATCTTGTTCTCAACCCACAAATAGATAGAAAATGTAGTTTTTAGAATTACTAGTTTAAAAAGTTTATTATTATGATTACTGTTCCGATTTTTTTTAAAGTCTTATATTTGATGAAGTATGGATATACTGATTCTTACTCCATAAAATGATGAGAAGTGCTCAGTTAAAAAAAATTTATATAACGTCAACTTGGAGCAAAAAACTTTTCAATTGCAATTTTTCGGACACTATATGCTGGTTTTCATGAATTCATTGTCACACTATAATCTGTTTGAATGAAAACACTACCAAAATGTTTATAATTTTTATTTTTGACCTAAAAACTAATAGTAAATAGACTGCAAATTTGGTTTTATGTCGGTTATGTTTGGTAAGTTTCTGCTCTAAGACAACGATATTCCTTTCTTGCTTCAAGGAAAAAAAAGTTGTTACATTTGATTAGCACTAGTATTATTTAAGCAGCAACTTTAGGAACATGTATATGATTATTATATAGAATATCTGAGAGTTTTAGTCATGTTAATATTTTGATTTAATTTTCATAGGGAGTTTTCTTGGGTTGTCGCTATGGCAATGCTCCATTGTATATATGGGCTATTGGAATTCTGGCTGCTGGTCAGAGCTCCACCATGACAGGAACATATTCTGGGCAGTTTGTGATGGAGGTATGTACATTTGTCACTATTGGAACTTTCAGTGTAAAGGATTTCGAACTAAATATACGAATGGAGTATTAATATTGTCTGCAATTCTGGTATGCTATCTCAAGAATATATTCTCCAACAGAAAGCATAAACTAAAACAATAAATATCATTTTCAGCCATTTTAATTTTAGTGCTCTCAAAAATTGGTTGGAGGTAAGTTTGTTCTAGTTTGATGTACAGCATTTAAGTACAGTACACAAGGGCATATCGAACTTAAGTAATTTATTTTTAAGGCATGTTTTTCTTTGAAATAACTGAATTTTAGAAATCTTTTTGTTAAAATGGTAAATTTTCTCAAACATTATCACAAACTTAAGGCTGATATCTTTTTTTTTTCTTACAAAAATGTTTCAGACATTATTTTGGAAAGACATCTTTACATAGTTCGTCTTTGGTAAATTTAAAAAAGTTATAAATTATTTTCTAAATTTTACTACAAATACAATTAAAGATGCAATTATCGAAATTTTATATTATTTTAATTATTGAATTTATTTTCACAATGATTGCTTTCACCCATATACACCTTTTAGTTTGATACTTAATCTATTAATGCTTTTTACAAGTTATGAAATTCAAATACCCAAAAAAGCTTTTTTCACGAGTTTTCTCTATATGTGTTCATTTATAATCTTGTTCTTTTTAATTTAGGGTTTTCTGAATCTCAAATGGGCTCGTTGGATGAGAGTTTTATTAACACGCTGTATTGCTATCACTCCCACCCTTTTCATTGCTTTCACCAGTTCGATTGATAGCCTTTCATCCATGAATGATTATCTGAATGCCTTGATGTCATTGATGTTGCCTTTTGCTTTGTTTCCCACCTTAATTTTTACATCATCAAAAAGTGTTATGGGAGATTTTCAAAATGGAATGTATGTCATATTTTCACTTGATATAAACTTTTATTTTGTGAAATTATATTTATACATTTGTGTATTTGCTGATTTGTTTCCTTTTTATGTTATAGCAAATCAGATGAAAAATATCATAGTTACTTTTAATATTATAAACTTAAGTTCTTTACTGGTGGTATGTTAAAAATTCATTTAATTTACACACTACTGTCTTTTAGTTAGTAATTTACTTTGACTGAAATTTTAAAATGCATTTGTTTTATTGATAACTGCATTTTTTTACATCAGAATGATTTAATTTTTAATATATATCTACTGAATTTAAAAGATGAAGCTTTTTTATGGAAGTATTTGAATTGTCTCAATTGTATTTAATATAAAATATGTTAAATGACATTTTCCTTTTATAATCTTATATGACATACACTACTACGATTTGTTACCACCTCTAATCTTACACTATTGTTACTTAAGGAAAAGGAATACAGTTTTTAATCTTGAATTTCAATGAATTATACAAGCTATAAAACATTTAAACAAGAAAAATTATTCATATGCACATGTTTTTATGTTTTTTAGCATCAACAAGATAATTATTACATTATTAGGCATTTCTGTGATTGGCATCAACTTATACTTTGTAGCCATATTTGCACGAGATAATCTACCTAAGCATTGGGCTGTCTACTTTGCCGTCGCATTAGTTATGCTGTTTTATATATGCTTCATTTTGTATTTAGTAAGTCATAATTTCTTTATTTCTCCTAAATGCTTACTTTTATCAAAATAGAATGATTGGTGTGCAATGTATTATTTAAAATTTCTTTTATTCGCTTCCTAAATTTTGACGCTGGTCATCATTTGTATTGTTTTATTACTTGGACATAAATTTAGTTGTATTCTGTTTTACTCATCTTTTTAGGTAGTTTACTTGATCTCACAAAATAAGTTTGGAACTGAATTATAAATCTAATGAAAAATGTTAGCTGCAAGAAAACTGCCTGAAAAGAATTTTCAGTCTTTAGACTTCAGAGAAATTCTTCTGTTATGGAAAAAAGATAATCCAAAAAATATTCCATTGATACTGTTTTGTTGGTCTAGTTGACTGCTTGGATTCTTTCCTGAGAGGTAGAGATGCACAAATGTGGATTGACTAAAATCCTTAAAGTCCCCCAAGGCATAATTTGGCCTGCCAATTTGTTGGAAGATTACTGGAATTTGGCAGGTTAAATAGCCAGGTTTTGGCTTTTTAGGGTCCTGTGAATAAACACAGGCATTATGACAAACACCAGCAAAACCTTGTTTGAGCCACCATCGTCTAATTATGTTGGTGTCTTTCTTCCACATCGGCATTACTGGTGTCGACCAGTTTGATTTTGGCTGTGCTGCTGTCAACAGAAGTTATTCCTTTGGCCACCATATGAAATGGACGACAATGTCCCAGTTGGAAAAGTAACGGATTAGCATCTGGAAGGGTTGCAAGTTCGAATCCAACCAAAGACCGTAAACTACAAAGGGATTGTGCAGGTTGAATCTGTCGTGGCCTCAAATATTCTCGCGTTGACGTGGTATGGACGTTTTGAAAGAGGAGTGACAGATCGGGTGTTGCCTTGTCATATGACCATCGTTCAAAATTGCATGGTTTTGTCCTTGGATCTTTCCCATTGAGATCGATCCCAGATTAGCAACCAAAAGGGTTGCAAGTTCGAATCCAACCAGACAGTCGTGAACAAAGAAGGGTGGTGCACATTAAATTTGTTGTGGCCTCCAATCTTCTCACATTGATTTGTGAACGTTTGGAGAGTGGGATGCCAGCTCGCAAGTGTTGTCTCGTCATCCAGGGATGAGATTCTTGCAACTTTAGTCGGTAGTTCCGACTTTTCTTACATTTTTGAGAAAATGACCGATTTTTATCATTTTTTAAGAAATAATTCCGATTTTTGCCCTTTTTATCTCTTATAAACGTAAAATGCGCCAAATGAGACATAGCTCGCCAACATTGTACTCCTAAATTTTGCCAAGCTGATAAGTTTTGCAATTTCTGCAAATTTCTCTTTGAAAAGAATCCTTTGTGAGAAGCTATTTGTTTAGTGGCAAACCTGGAGAACTTCGTTTTTGAACTAGTTAGCGTACGTTGTTACTGTAAATTTTGTAGGTAAAGCAATGGTTTCCAGAGAACTTTCAAACTTTTTTTGGCGACTTTAAAAGTGCACCAAGGCAGTGGACACCGCTTTAAACATAGACTGCATTTTTTTTTCCAACAGAAATTTTCAAATTATACTTTTTTTAAGGGCGATATTTATGATTGTTTTAATAGGTTAAATTATTTCTTGGATAATATGGGTTATTAATTTTAGGTTTTATTTAATTTAAAGTTGATTTTATTAGAAAATAAGAATAATTAAGAAAAAATATAAGCCGGCAGAAATTTATTAGAGATTTTGAAAAAAGGCATTTTATATTCAAAAATAGGTTGTAAATTCAAACTAAATAAAGGAACATTTTACAGTACAGCTTCAGTCTGCATTTATAACAGTGGCCACGGCCTTGGCGTTTTTTTTTTTTGCATTATATAAATTTTTAAGTAAATAATTATTCCAAATGAACCAATGAAATCAAACAACAGTTTAACGGATTTTGAAAGAACTTTCTGGAATATTCAAAATGAAAGTTTTAAACTTTCCGCTTGCCGAGGTTGTCTTAAAATACGTAATACAGATGGGTTACCTTAACCTGTCATTTCTCGCTACTAAAAGTGCGCTTATTATTATTATTAAAAATGCTTATTATTATTGCAATGATATGACAAAAATTATTTTATTCCTAAACTTAATGTTTTTTATGTAAAAATATATTCTTTACCTCTTTTAGGCACTGTGTCTAATGTATGTTCTTGGTCTCCGTAAAGTTTCTTCCATACCAGTAAGTATTAGTTATATTAGTAAGTACTCTTATTTTCTTCTCTGTTCCATTTATGTAGACCTATACATTGAGTAGCAACAGCTTGGCTGTATGTTAAGAATTCATCTTATTTTATTTACAAGTAAATTATTTGTTATTTGATTGCATTTAAATGAATATATTTAAACATAGATTATACTGTATGCATTGAAATATATCTTTATGTGCGTATTGAACATAAAGATATTGATATAGATATATTGTGCACAAAGATATATTATATCTTTATGGGGACTTGGCACCTGAAAATGGGTCAAAATGCCGATTTTGGGATTTTTATCCCAAATGATGATTTGGAATCTTAAAAATGTTTCTGCAAAGTTTCATGTCTTTACGATAATTCTAAGTTGCATTATTATCAAATTACATTTACCTTAGTACAGAAATTGAAACTGAAACTAATAGGAATCCCAATCGAGATTGAGTGATAACTTTAAAAATCTATCAGCATAGCCTCAAAATACAAATATTTTAATATGTGTGGTTAAACTGTGGAAGTAGAAGTGCATTCTAAATTACTGAATAGAAAACAGAATAAGAATGGTAATAGAAAACGAAATTCAATAATATAACCGTAGCATTTTTTCGTTAAAATCAAATTTTCGTATTTACGTTACGAAGTACATCACTTTTGTGAATATTCCATTGCATTAAATTTTGACTGTATGAAACATAAATATTTATTATTTTTACATATAAATATTCTAAAACACCACATATATGTGCTGGTCAACAGCAAAAAAAATGTCAAGTGCTTTTATGACTTCTTTATTATTTTTTCAGTAATATAAAAACTTTAAATTGGTTTTTCTCAGTTTTGTGTTTTCTCAAACACTGTCAGGGTTAAAACCATAAGGCTTTTTAACCAATCATCTAAATCATCTGAAATTTTAACCACTTGCTCATAATTACCTGATCAATAAAACTAAATATGGGATTTGTAAAAAAATAAGAACTTCTTTTATTACAGGTTAAATAAAAATATTCGTAATTTTTCTCCGACTTTTCAGTTTTTACTTTTTTTTAAAAGCTACACAAGATATTCAAAATTCCATATTTAGAAGTGTTAAGAGAAGTTTCATTAATACTGTAAAAAAATTTGAAGTTAAAATATTGAATATTAAAAAAGTTAATTTTGTTACAGCTTCAGTCTGCGTTTATAGCGGTGGTAACGGCCTTGGCGCTTTTTTGGAAGCACTTCTAAAGTTGCCATGAAAAGAATTATTTCAAATGAACCAATAAAATCAAACGGCAGTTTAATGGATTTTGAAAGAACTTTCTAGACTAGTCAAAATGAAAATTTAAAGATAACGTTTACCGAGGTTGCCATGAAAACCAAAATAACAGTAATAGATGGGTTGCCTTAACCTGCCATAACTTGCTACTAGAAATGCTCCAAATGAAAAAACGTTAAGACAGTTGCCACTGCTATAAATGTATACAGAAGCTGTACCAATTTTTTGTGAAAATTTGTATTTGATTTTGATGTAGGGTCAGTTGTAAAAAGTTCATAATCAAAGTATTTTGTATTTTTCTCCAGTTTTTTTTCACTTGCTATTGTAAGAGTTCCATTAAGGGTTCCAACCTTTACAGTAACAGTTAAAATATCTAAAGAGAAAAAATACAAAATATTTGTGGAAAATTATCCTTTTACCCCACCTGACCCTAAATAGTTAAACCTATTGTCGTGTGGATACCGTGTATTCATACCTATTAGGGATTACGACATTTCTTAAAAGAATTGTAAAATCGGGGAAATCTTTGCGAGATTCGGGGTAATCGGGGAACTTTTTTCGAGGATTTTGTTGCCACCCTGCACACTTTTATCCACAGTAGTTGACCCTGATGGGGATGGTTTTACCGGAATTGACATACTCATGGTACACCCTTGACACAGTGGTGTGTGAAAATCCAAGTGTCTGCTCTACTTCTGAGATGGAGTGACTCTTTTGTTGGGCCCTAACTATTTACCCATGATCCACACTCTTATCCATAATCCTTTTGTCTATACCGTGAGCAGCACTCCTTACCTGCTTACGTCATTTGCAAGCTGCTTCCATGCCTGCGCACAGCTCCAAATTTGCATAATGCCAGCTAGTCCTATTTCAATTGCTCTTCAGTGTATATGAAAAAGTACTTATCGCTCACTCCATTCACCAATGTCATATCTCAAATATCCGATTTTTAGTTATGCCTGTTTTCAGAATGCTCTGAAAGAGTTGTATATCCCTGCAAGATCATCGTATCTCACTGCTCAATATTTAGATGCTGCAAGTAGAAGTTATATTTATTTGTAATACATTTTATTTTTCCAAGGTGGTAACACAACATGAAAAATCAGGGAATTCTCAGAGAACTTTTTATATCTAGAAAACTCGAGGAAAAATTTCCAAATGTTACAAAAAATCGGGGAAATTTTGACAATTTAAACGGCTACTATCATCGTTTGTCCTATTTAGAGATGCGCAATTACGAGTGCTTTTGAGAATCGAATAAATCGTATTCGCCCAAATTGTAATTCGAATAAAGAACCATAGCATCGTAATTTTTTAACACCACGAAAACCGCCGCCGCCGTTTTTTTTGCGGCTGCAGCGTCTTGTTGCCGTGAGGGTAGCAATACAACTTGTTGGATACAATTTGAAATCTGTGTAACAAATTATGTTTTTAGTGTATTAAATTAATTTTGTTTGCAATTACATTTTTGTAGAATATTTTAATGGATATTTGCATTTGGTTTCGATGAATAGTATGACAATGTAGTGTCAGATGTAAAAAGTTCATAATCAAAATAATTTGCATTTTTTCTCCAGTTTTTTTCATTGCAATTATTAGAGTTCCATTAAGGTTTCCAACCCTTACAATAACAATTAAAATATCTGTAGAGAAAAAATACAAAATATTTGTGGAGAATGATCCTTTTACAACCCTCTTATCCTATTTAAAAATTGTGTTGTGTGGATACTGTATATCGATACCAATCACAGATCACAACATTTCTTAAGGGAATTGTTAAATCAGGGAAATTTTTGTGAGACTATCAGGGAAATCATGGAAATATCAGGGAAATTTTGTTAGGATCCTTTTACCTGTTTACCCTTTTTTGCAAGGATTTTGTTGCCACTCTGTGTACTTTTAAACTTTAAAATCACTCTCTTGAGAAATCATGGTTTTTGAGATATGACGTTGAAAGGAGTGATTGTTATGCGCAGAAGTTAGTTGACTTAAATATCTTGGGCTACTTTTACCTTGACTGGCTTTCACTTTTAGAATAGTTCCAATACCATCTGATGAACTTTTCCATGGGATGCAGTTTCTGTGGGAGTAGAATAAAATAAAAATCCTGGGTAAAGATATAATATACGAGACATGTATGTCGTTGAGTAATTTTTTTTCTTGCCAAATGAAGATAATGGTTGAAACCAATATGGCGGCCATCTCAGTTATTCAGTTTGTTATATAAGTGAAAATGAGGAATGCACAAATAAACAAAAGTAAAGAATAATTAGAATAATTGAAATTTTAACTAATCATAGAATGAAATTTCATTGCCATGGTTTGAATCGAAACGAACTTCCCCGTCATAGGGTTGCCTTAAAGCTGGATCAAAAGAACAAGTTTACCATGTTTGTCTCAGATACTAAATCCTGTTTTATTTGATTTTTGTTGAAATATGCATGTTAAAATAAGAATAATCTTATTTTATAAATTTGACTGCTTAAAAGAATTCTGTTTTTACAGATCATTGGATCATACCTGATTGAACCCTATGAACTAAATTCTCTAGTGGCACCTTCAGAATCCAGGACTGAAATGTATAAAGCAACTGAAAATTTTGATATAATGCCTGTGCATTTTAGAAACTCGGAAGTGCAATGATAGTTTTGTGGCTTTGCTTGACTGTATTAGTTGAAAATTTTCATCCTATACTGCATGTTTATCCCTTGGACAACCTGAATTCTGCATGCAGCGAACTTGCACGTGTTTTTATGTTTTGTTTATTAATCCCTTTAGTTTGTAAACTTTTCTGCAAGCTGTTTGTGATAGCACAATTGTCTTTTGTCTTGTTTGTGTTTTAAAGAAATTGCATGAAAGTACCCCTTAAATTAATTTACATTTAACATCTTTTAGAGTTAGAGAATGCTTTAAAATTTTGATCTTAATTAGTTTACTGTATTTAACACATTTTTAATGATTTACTAGAAATTAATTAACTAAGCATACAGAATTAATCATATATATGTATATATAATTTTTTTTAAACTTTTGAAATAAGTATTTATACTATTACGTTTTTAGAAAACCACTCTGAAGTATTGTAAAGCACAATTTTATAAGTTATGGTATTTATTTCACATGTTATTTTAAATGCATGGTGAATTAGGAAATTTGGTCACAAAAATGAAATGGCCAACAAACTGGAATTTTATTTAGAAATGGGAGCTTATTTTTTCGCCAAAATATTTTGTAATTTAAAAGATTGTATAAACTCTTATATTGAACAATGGTTTTTGAATAAAACTTTTTTTTAGTAATGGAATGGTTCAGTATGATTTTGTCTTGCTTGTAAATCCATTGCATTTAAAGAAGGCCTAGAGTTGTTTAATTCTAGCTGATATTAGATGCACATTGTGATATTTGAAACAGAATGATGAAAGTTCTTCAGAAAATCCTAGAGTATTATGGGAATATTTTACATTATACAGGGTAATATAATCTAATTGTGAAGTTCTTGCAAAATCCTTTTACTATTGTGTATTAATCATAAGTAAATAATATCCTGCTGTTATATTATCTAATTGTTTGTAAGGTAACCTGTTTCTTGTGAGGATTTTAAGAGAATGTATTTGATTTATAGTGACTGTCTAAATTTTTAAAATTCTAGTGTTCCAATGGGTTTTAGAAAGTAATTATTTTGACTTTCCATTTCTAAAAGCTCTTAGAAATACATATTTTTTGTCAATAATCCTTAAAAAGTGCTTATTTTTCTTTGGAAACAAAATCCAGCTTTCAAATGATATTTTTTACAATATTTTTGACCTATCTTTAGCAAACAATCGGCGATAAAACTGCTTACGAAAAGGAGAATGCAATACCTTATTGCTTCAATTTAAAGAGTTTTTAGAAAAACTCTCAGCATCATTCAAAAACTTAAAACCAAAATATCACAGACTAGAGAGTTTTTTAAGTAATGTTTTACTTAAAGATTCAGCAAATGACAAATTATGGAGAATAATGAAAATTCTTGTGATTTTATCACATATTCAAGCTACTTTAGCATGTGGTTTCAGTATAAATAAATCAGTAGAGGTTGATAGAGAAAACAAAGGAAGAATCTTGTATTGCCCAGGCTCGTACAATGCAAATAATTCTAATGAAAGAGATGCAGACCAACCGGTATAGTGGTTAAGGTGTTAGCCTCTAGATCGTAAGGTTCCTTGTTCGAATCCGGGTCAGGGCATGGACGTTTGTAAGCGTATGGTGTAGAGGCGGCTGGTGCACCTTGAATCTGTTGTGGCCGAATGTCCTCACGTTGGGTTGGTGTGGAAGTTTGGAGAGTGGGGTGCCAGCTCAGGTGTTGCTTTGTCATCTGACCGTGGTTCAAAATTACGAGGCATTGTCCTCGGATCTTTCCCTTAAGGGACTGATGTCGGACCGTCGTCAATAGCCCGTTGTGTTGCTATAGTAAGACATTAACTAAAATTACCATTACCTAATGAGAAAGATGAGAAAATTTCTCTTCAAGGCAAAATATATAATTCCTTCATTTGAAAGAACAACGCAAAATTGAAAATCGGAAAAGTTTAGTTCTATTTTCCTTTTTCTACTGTTTACTAAACTATTTATAATCTAAAAAGCTTTTTTTCTTAAAGCTGGTATTACAGATATGGCAGCCGACCAACCGGTATAGTGGTTAAGGTGTTAGCCTCTGGATCGGAAGGTTCCTGGTTCGAATCCGGGTCCGGGCATGGATGTTTGTAAGCGTATGGCGTAGAGGCAGCTGGTGCACCTTAAATCTGTCGTGGTCGAAAGTCCTCACGTTGGGTTGGCGTGGAAGTTTGGAGAGTGGGGTGCCAGCTCAAGTGTTGCTTTGTCATCTGACCGTGGTTCAAAATTACGAGGCGTTGTCCTCGGATCTTTCCCTTAAGGGACTGATCTCGGACCATCGTCAATAGTCCGTTGTGTTGCTCTAGTATGACATTAACTAAAATTACCATTACCTAATGAAAGAGATAGGAAATTTCTCTTCGAGGCAGAATATATTTCTTTCATTTGAAAGAACAACGTAAAATTGAAAATCAGAAAAGTTTAGTTCTATTTTTCTTTATCTACTGTTTACTAAACTATTTATAATCTAAAAAGGCTTTTTTTTCTTAAAGCTGGTATTACAGATATAGCAGGGTTCCCACGGTCCTTGAAAAGTCCTTGAATATTTTTTCCTAACTAGGGGACCTTGAAAGTTACAGAACTTGGTGAAAAGTCCTTGATTTTTTACTAGTACATAATTGTGTAATTTTGTCTTACATTGGAACTTGTCCAGGCTAGTTTCCTCCACAGCAGGTGCGCCATTTTAGCATCATTCTGAATGAAACCTGTTTTTTGCGCTTTGACACTATACAACATAATAATGCTACATCTAGATCATTCATTTCCCACAGTATTCTGTCCGTCTATGTTGACACCTCTGGTCTCGGTTAAGACGGCCACCTTGTTATGCCCACCACATCATGACATATCACTTGCTGCTAGATAACAGCACCGCTTTCTTAGGAAACCGTAGCTTTAGCAGTCAAGACTTCATTGGAAACCTGGCACGCATCCAAAGAAATGAAGCCAAATTCTTATTGCGAAAATATAAAAGTTACAATTGAAAAAATATCACATTTAAGGTATCCTTCTGTTGTAAAATTTCCTGCAGATTTCAAATCCGTTGAAATTTTTGATCGCAAAGATGGGGCTTTTTTATTATCTAGTCTAAGTTTCGAACACCAGTCAAAAGTTTTTGTTTTGTTATACATACCATATTTTAGTGCACGACAGAAATAGATATGTGTAAGTTGCCTGATAGCAGTGAGACTAGAAGCCACTTTGCAACAACAAAAAAATCGCAGGTTCTGTGAGAAAAAAAAATTCAAATTATAACCAAAATTGATACTTTTTCGTTTTTTAACCATAAGTAGGAAAAATGGAATTTTTTTTTTTAATAAATATTTTTCACATTTTTTTTAATTGACACAATTTTGTGTATGCCTTGTTTTAAGTTGTAAAAAAAATTTCAGGCCCTTGAAATATATTTTTTGATTTTGAAGTCCTTAAATATTTTTTTTGATAAAGGTGGGAACCATGTGTGGAAAATTCATCAGAACTGTAATGTCCTCTAAAGGTATTCCCTTTTTATAGAAGCAAATGCACTATGAAGATATTTAATAGAAAGGACATCTGGAATTAAGAAATTAGAAAGTTTTCTGAAAAATAAATCAATTGAATACAGATGTCTTTCAGGATTTATTCCGATTTCCGGATTTTTAAAAATATTTTTCATCAACATGTGAAGGAAGTTTGGAAAGAATTTTTAATATTTGCAACATAAGTTTTTTAATGTATTTTATTTGTTACAATCAATAAAGTTACATCAGTTCAGTCATTAGAATTTTGATTTTACCTTCCTCTTTTTCTTTAATGTAATTTAATTTCAGGATTTTTTAAGTAAATTGTTTAAGCAACTTTTTAAAATTTAAAGATTGTGTTAAGGTAAAAAAAAAAATTCTTGCTGTTTTCATTCTATAGTTTGTTTATATACTTACACATTACTGTTTGTGAAAAATTAAATGCCCATATATTAACTGCTAACATTTGTAAAAAAAACCAGACCAGGCCTATCTTGAAAAATCTCATTTTTGTGTGGCAATTTTTTGTGTATAATTTAGAAAATAGACTTGAATTTTACATCCTTTACATACTACTGTGTTATAAAATAAACTAATCTGTAAGAGCATCCAACTTGGTCGAAAGTCCTATATAATATAGCTTCTACAATGTTTTATTTATGTCCTTATTTTTAGTTGAAGAAAAAGAGAGAACCCTATTCTATTAGTCTGTTAAACGTCTGATATTCATATTGAGTGAGTGGAATTTTAAAAAGCTTCAATAACTAAGGTGGAATTTCAAGTTATATTTGAGTTGAAAAATTAATGTTTTTAAGTTCCTAAATAAAATTATTTACATTTAGCTTTCATTCATGACAAAAAGTTTTCAGTTTCTTTTTTTTGCTTACTAATTAACCTCCTTTCTTAGTTTCTTGTTATAGTTAAATATATTCATTGTGTGTTTATTGAAAGATTTAACTTAAATTCTATTTAAATGGGCCAAATATTTCATAAATACTCCTTATTTGTAAAAATATTTTACCCTTTTGAAAAATTATCAACACATTCATACTGTTAATATAAAAGCACACATTGCTGTATAATTCAATATTATGATACTTGTTTTAGTATTTTATATACACTGATTTGAGTAATACTTGTTCCACATGCTTGATGTACTTGAAAAAGAATATCTTGCATAGAATCTACTTGAATCCTTATGTATATTTAAATTATAATATACTCAGCTGCATGAATATTTGAATATTTTATAAGGAAGTTTTAATTTGATAGTTTTTATGTTTATTTGTATCTTAACAAAATTGAATTATTAAAAATGTTTAAGTAATATTGGGGCAAACTAATGTAACACAAATACAGCTTACAAATAAAAAATAAGCAAATACTAAGATCAAAAACCATTCTATGGTAAAACTTTTGTGAAACTATTTTAAAAGAAGCCATGTTTTGATTTAGCCTTTTTATGCAATCGCTGTACAGTAGTTTGACTTAAAAGTTTTCAATTGAGGCTTGAATTATTTAAATGTTATTTGATCATTGTGAAGAAAGCGAAAATGTCTTAATTCATTTTTATTATAATCTATTTTTGTCCTTTTTAGTGTTGCAAAAGTTCAAGCAAATCAACTGCGATATTTAGTAATAAGAGACTGAAATAATCATGTCTTAAGAATGTAATTTTTTAATTTAAATTATCATGAAATATACAACAAATAAATTTGCTTTTATACAAAAAAATATTAACCTTTACGCTGTAGCGCTTACATTTTTGCAATCTGGGTATCTTTTAAAGTTGATCTTTTATCTTGATTTATGCAACCGTATTATCACTGCTGCTTGTTGCCTTTCTTTCCTGTTTTGTTCATACTCATCTCTGCCAGTGCTCTTGTGCAGTCGATTTGAGAGCTAAAGCTAAATTTTCAATGCCACTTTTGGTTTTTTGTTGTGCCGATTGCAATAAAAATGGTGCTATTTGAAATTTGTTATCTGTATTTGTAACTATAAGAGCTTCATTTTTGTCATTTACAAATTGACATTGATCATCATTTCTCTCTTCTACTGCATGCTGCTGTTGTACCACTTGGTCTTGAATTTCCAAGTTGAAATAGAAAATGAAATTCTTGATGAAGCTTCCTCCAAGAAAGAATGCAGCTGCATTTATGAAATTGGAGGAAAAGAACTTGCTGATGCAGTTATCAAAACTCAGCGGTCCTCATGAATTGAAAAAGGCAGAACTACTGAAGATAATGGGTGCATAGCTTGCAATCCTGATAAAGTTACTTTTCATAGAACTAATGACAAGAAACTAGAGCTTGTAATATATTCGTTTGAAAAGGCCTTTGCCTATACGATACTGCAATGTTATTTATGCTTCAAAAGAGACATTTGATTTTATGGAAAGGAACGATATTGTGTCTTACAGTGAATGCAAAAATCTTAATAATGTCTTCAGATTCAGGCCTCTTGTGGAAGTAAGTGACTGTCAGTGTCGCTATGTTGTCCTTAAGCAGTGATATTTAAGGACGTTAAAACTGGAATTAGGGTCACCTTCATTAAACAGTTGTACTCTGTGATTAGTTTGATCTAGTTGAATACACTTGTGTTAAAGTAGTTTAAAAACTTATTACTGTTGTGTTGGTAAAAGTTCAAAGAAATTCGGGAAATCTTGAGAAGTTGACACAAAGATGTAAGTTTTCTGAGATCAAAGAATTTCATACAACAGGCAAAGAAGATCCAGGATGAGAATAAGTAAACCTATGTCAGGAAAAGGAAAAGAGCTTTACAAGATTGTTGATTTAGTAGCCAGGGAATCCTTATTTGGTTATGAACTCCTATTATGACCTAAATGTTGGTTCATATGAGGTTGTTAACTTTAATATCAGTGACTCCAATATGAATGAAAAAAGGTTAGAGATCATCATGTTCTGTCCTCTACCAGTTTTGTGAAACCTATTGGTGTGAATGGTTTCACTAGATTATAATATTAATTTTCTTTTGTCAAATTTAACATCTTGTTTTGAATTTACAAAGTGTTGGAAGTTTATCATTTTATGTAATTTCAATTTGTATTGTATGTAATATATTTCTAATTATTACCAGTGGAATATTTTGTGTTAAATCATCAACAGAGCCAATGATAAAACAGGATGGCTTAGTTGTAGGATTTTTAAATAATACTCTAAGTCATTCGACGGCTGTTAACTGTATTTGGCCACTAGATAGCAGAACTATGTGTAATTATCTTTGCCCTGTTAAGTTATAGTCAAGTTTTTAAGGAGAATGTTTTCATTTTAAAATAAACCCCTAGACACCTTGTAACTCAAATTAATTTGTAGTACAATGTTGTATTTATGCTTTGAACTTTTTAAACCTTTTGTTTATGAGAATAAAAGCAAATTTTGCATGAGGAACAGAAAAAATAATATTTACAAGTTATTAAACTTTTGTGAACTTGGATACAAAATAGAAATTGGAGAAAATATTATTTGAATTTGACAATACATTTATTTTTTTTTATCACATTTTATCACTGGATAACCGATTCTTTCGAATCTAAAAGTTTATGACATTCAGAGATCTCGTATCGTTCTTCAAGATATTTGCCAATGATCTGCAATACACAAAATAAAAGTGATCAATAAATTATTCATGGTTACAAAAAAGTTCAATTAAGAGTCCAATAAGTGATTTTTTTTTTTTCAAAATCAATTTAAAGTTTGTAAGGAATATCAAAATTTGTGTGCTATAAGATCAGTCAGCGTCTTGTAATTAAACTTGAAAGAAAATATTTCTGTATTAATACTCAAAAATTCATAAGTGCAGCAGGGAAATGTTTGATTTGACGTCTCCATGATTGTGATCAAGCTGCACAAAGTTTATCCAAATTCCCTTGACTGAAATAAATAATTCATTTGCCAAGTGTATAAATAACAATATGAAATAAGTAAATGAATTCAAATCTAATGTTCATCTTGAAATGTTGTGTTTCAATTAGAAATTACAATGTACGCTCTGCATATATTGAAGTGTATTTGTTATGAAAAATTTTTAGTATTAGTTGCCCCTTTCACAACATCTTTAATTTTAGTTAAATGTGTGAACATGCTATCTATATAAAATTAGATATAATATAGTTAAATGCCTGATTTCAAATCAAATTTAATTTCATGAAGTATTGAATTTCATCTAATTCAAGATTTGTGTTAGTGAAAAATGAAATCAAATTTTGGCTGTGATACTTTTGTCTGTTGTTTTTTATGTCCTGTTCCCCCCCCCAGTTGCTTGAGCTACTTGTTGCATCCTCATTGTTTAAATGTCCTAATTTTATATATCTACATGTTTTTGCAGCTTTCTAGTATTGCTTTCTTTTCATACAAAATTTAATTTAAAAGATGACAAAACTGATTAAGGTTTCAAAATGGAGCCTTGCATATGACACAGCTTATCTGCTATCAGACTTTGCACCATATAACTTAAACCAACCAAAATGGTACAGTGATGTGACAAATGCTTCAAATAATTAGACAAAATTCACTTTGTTTACCAAATTTTAGAAGGCAAGTTTTAAACTGTTTATATAAATTTAATTAGTTATATCTGTTTTTAAAACACTATCCTCTCTGGTCTATTTAGATAGTTAATAACTGATAAAAATTTGATTGAGAATGTTGGATATGCTATTTTCTACAATGGCATAAATAAATTTTTGATATATTACTAAAAGCTATTTCTAAAAATATGTAATTAATATGCTATTAATAGACGGCTCAAACAATCTACTAGCAGGCTAAGCGGTATTCCAATTCAGAAAAATGTATCTTCAAAAGCAATGTTTATAAAAATTTATTTAACCAAAATTTATAAAAATTTTCATTTTATAATTTGCTATTGAATGAGGCCTTCTGGTTTTTTTTTCTTGCGGCACTCTGATAAATTTCCCCAAGATCATGAGATTTTCCTAAACAATCATTTTATTACATGTTTCTAGTACCTTGTAAAGTAATAAATTTAGCAGTGAGTGCTAAACCAAGTTGTAATGCACTCTACCCAAAGCTAATTGCACAAAACTACATTTTATAAGTAGGAAGGGATGTAAAATATGAAAAGTTTTCGTATTAGCATGTATTTTGGCTCATACAGAACTTACAAAATAGAATAATGCTAGTAAATTAAAGTAAGGGTAGATTGTATGCTTCATTTCCATGTCAGATTTGGTACTGACCTTAACATAAATTTTTATTTATAACAAAACCTAGTATTTTAAATACTTACTGGTAATCGAATTAGCTGTTGAAAGCCTAGCACAACAAAAAGACAAAGTGCCTGGAAAATAAATTACATAATTTTTGTGAGTAAAAAATACAAAACATTCTAAAAATTCATTTTAGAACTAAACTATAAATCTCAAAATACTACTAATATGTATTGAATTTTTGTTTGTCTGCTGACTTATAAGTTTTAAATTCTTTTATTCAAATCTAATTATTGAATTCTCTTTTTATAGAACCACAACCTTTTCATCGGAGAGTGAAGATCTGAGCTAAAAGAAATTTAAAAATCTAGCAGGTATTCATGAAAATCTTATGATTCGATTTCCTTAAATGTATTTATATATGTTGCTTTCACTGTCATAAACAATGTTCAAATAATTATCAATTCTAATTATGTGAAATTTTATTAAACACTGGCTTGTACCATTACTACACAAAATTATTTTTCATCATGAAATTAGATAAAAAAATACAACATTGGTTCCCAAACTTTTCAATCCAATGACTCCCTTGAAAATTAAAATTTTTTGTGGTCCCTTTGAGATCATAAAATGAAATAGTGATCCTTATTTTTCACCTGAATATAGGGAATAAAGTTTTCAGATTAATGTTCAGCTCATAGATAAAACAAGCTAGAATCCATTTTGTAAAATGCTAAACGACAAGTATAAATAGCTGGGGGGGCAACAGTTGACCTTCCTGGCACCCCAAGACCAAATACAGCCAATGGCGAGATGACATATACATGACTCGACTTAAATGACAATGCGTTCCTCCATTACAAAATTCAAAGACGCTATGAAAACTATCAGTTTGAAAATTAGTTTTACGATTAAAATTACTGGAACTCAAAAATTCTGGAATTTTCTAACTATTTTAGATTTAGGAAATACACTGGAAGGTATACAAAAAATATACACTGGAAAGAAGAAGGAGGGGGGGGGGGTTGATTCAGTTTTTCAAGTTGGTAAAACAAGGTGACACAGAGGGCTTAAATTTCAATAGGGATAACAGAACAAGGGGCCATGGGCATAAATTGAATAAGAAACATTTTAATTGGGATTTAAGGAAAAACTACTACTTTAATAGGGTAATAGACAAATGGAACGCGTTGCCAGAAAATATAGTTAATTCAAAGGGAGTGCACGAATTTAAGATACAATTGGATAGTCAGTAGGAATTGGGGAATTCATAAACAAAGGACCAGCCTTGTTGGGCTTGAGCCTGTAGCTGGTTGTCAATATTTGTATTTGTATAGACAAGAATTCTGAGAATATAATGGAGTTAAAATTTTCTTTTCTTGAAAGTTTTGTAATTTAGCTAGATGAGTGTTGCATGTTTTCCCGTGAACCCCTTGAAACCTTGCCGGGATCCCTGGGATCTCGTGGATATGATTTGGGAACCAATAAAAAACAAATATTTTGTTGTTGAAAACTTTGCATCGAATTTAAACATTTAACTATTTTTTGAGTAAATGTAGTATTGTAATAGAACTAGATTGATAAAGTTCAAAAACATAGAATGTGACTGTAAAATGTGGCTTTTGACAGAATTTGAAAATTTAACTGGACATATCAGTAAATGTGCACGTTTCTTTAGGTTTATATAAACAGTAAAGTATATAGATAAATTAAAAGATTTATCTCACCAGGAATCCAAGGACTATTATATAAAACACTAAAAAGATCCCAAAGAGAAGATAGGCTTGCCACGTGTGTGGAAAATTTCTGAAGACAAAGTTGGTCACAAAGTAGAGGTTAAGACCAATGAGGGAAAATGTGACGACTCCCATGAAGACTTTATTCTTCCTGTTAGGATGGAAAAAAAGAACAAAATGAATTACTTTCCTCACTAATTTTAATACAGAAAACTACTTTGTGATATTTCATTGTGTATTTATAATTAACATGTCAATTTGAATAAAGTATTTTTCTATAAAAGCCTCATTATTCTGTATTTTTATCATTTCTTCGCATACCAAAATTCTTTTAGAAAGTAGTAGTTAAAATATTTTTTAATAAATTTAAATTAAATGGACATTACTTAAGACCATTTAGTTTGATTTAACATTGGGAATGGCACCAAATTCAGTTGAGGACTAATGAAAATTTGATGGATTTTGCTAATAAAGTATTTATAACAAATGTAGACAACAGCCAAGAATTCGCAAAAATGCAGGTAGAAGCCTCTTGTGGACCAAATTGTCATCCTACATGATCCCTTTAATTTTTTTTTAATTTGGCAATTTTGTATCCAGCCACATAAAAGAACTTATCTTGGTCCGTGTAATATTTTATTATTGAAAATTTTAGGTCTAGATTCACCAAATCATCCACCTTTGGATCAGTCTGATCGGACTAAATTAGGATATGTTATGCATGTAGATGTGAAATTTTTTGATAACGAAAAACATGACCTTGTGAATTACCATTTTGATTTCAAGGTCATTCAATTAGACCTTGTAAAGTGTAAAATGAATTTTTTTCTAAAAAATATATATATTGAAGTCGCAGTATTTGCCTTTTACCTTCTGAAAATTTCAAGTTAAAATTCACATGGGTTCATAGTGAAAAAAAAAATTCAAATAAATTGTATCATGTAATCAGTATGCATTAACGCCTGCATTGTTTTAGATAATGTGAAATCGGGCTTATTGTGTAGTGGAAAGTATAACCTTTCTAACGATATGTTACACCCAACACAAATTTCCAATAAAAATGGGAGTATTGTAAAATGTGATGCAACAGGAAACATGATTGATAATAGATGACGGTTATGAATATATAGACCCTTTAATGAACTTAACTGGAAGTACTGATTATTTTTATACGAAGCTTGAACTACATTGGTGTGCAAAACTTAAGGAACGCCATTATTTTTAAGGTTTACTTACAACCTTAAAATTAAATTAACCAGACTAGTGAAGAAGAGCTGACAGAATGTTCTCCCAGTTTCACGTGTGCGCGGTTAATATGCATATGAAGGGACTGACCAGCCCAGAGTTCCCACGGGCCTTTAAAAGTACTTGAATTCCATTTTCGTTTTCAAGGACCCTGGAAAGTACTTGAATTTCGTGCAAAGTACTTGAAAGTCCTTGGAATTTATTTTGAAATTTTTTTTTCTTCGGGAATTTTCTTGTATGAATTGACTTGAAACGCACACCCCTCACAACGCAGGAAGAAAACGTGGTTTTGTACCCATTCCGAAGAATACGCCAAATGGGCTTGTTCATCAAGGTTTTTTTTTTTTTTTTTTTTTTGCTCAAGGTCAGTTTGAACATAAGTATAATAACTTAGCTACTTTACTTTTTCTTTAAGAATTTTTTTCTTTCCCATAACATGTTTGAATATTAACTAGAAATATGTTTGGAATTGTCAAGCATGTGAATGGCAATGAAGTGGTTACATTATAGGAGAGGTTCTTCAGATAAGTTGTTTACTAAAATGGGGGGATTACAGAGGGAATTTATGATAGTCCTTAAATAACTTCAAATGGGCCTGGAAAAGTACTTGAATTGATTTTCCAAAAAAGAGTGGGAACCATGCAGCTGCAGGGAGTTGAATAACATTCGAGCTGACTGGGAGAATTAACCGAGAAAAGGGGGCAGATTGACAAACGTTTCGTAAGCGTGGGTGCTCTAGCGAGGACTCGTTTCAAGGGTAAGTCAGCCTTTGTTCCTCCCTTCATGAATTCTGTTCCGTCCTTGTTAGTTGTAAAACAACGTTAATTTAAATAAATATAAAGTTTAAATCTAGTGATTGTTGTCTTCATGCCTCATTTGCCACACATGGTAATAATTTTGTAATTAACGTCGTACTAGAGCAACACGTAATAGTAATTTTAGTTAACGTCGTACTAGAGCAACACAACGGGCTACTAGAGCAACACGACTGGCTCGGATTCGAACCAAGAACCCTCTGATCAAGAGGCTAATATCTTAACCACTGCACCGGTTGGCCGGGCCTCATTTGTCATGAGTCGGAGCTGAAGGTGCTTAGTAAGTTATTTGCGACCATAAATTAAGACATGTACTAAACTATACGATCGCATTAATTAAACCTCAGCCTCGGTTCTCTAGTGATTTGCATAACCCGAAGATATTCAGTAGATAATTAGGTAATTTTTAATTAACGTCGTACTAGAGCAACACAACGGACTATTGACGACGGTCCGGGATCAATCCCGAAGGGAAAATCCAAAGACAACAGCTCATAATTTCGAGCCACTGTCAGATGAGGCAACACCTGAGCTTGCACCCCACTCTCCTAACCTCCACACCAACCCAAAGCCACGACAGATTTAAGGTGTACCAGCCGCCTCTACACCATACGCTTACAAACATCCATGCCTGGACCCGGATTCAAACCAGGAACCTTCCGATCCAGAGGCTAACACCTTAACCACTGTACCGGTTGGTCCGCTAAATTGCTGTTATGAGAATTCAGAGTCGACAGAAAAAGGTGACTTGCCTGTCGTTGGCGAAATCTCCCATCAGCTGCCTGGAAGAGGTAAATAAGTAAGTGGTCATTAGCGCAAAGGGGAGCTGCATGGACATGAGGGCATTGAGGAAGTCGTTCATGCCGCTCATGTGGTTGACGTCTTGAAAAATCGCCACCAAGATGGTCGGGCAGATGGCGATGGTCCTGGTCACCAACACTCGCTTCCACTTTTTCCATTTCATGTGCAAGAATCCCTGGAATGAATTTTTATTAAAAGTAATGACGAAATTGTAGAATGTCCACCTCTTTAAAGAAGCAGTCATCTGACCGCTACGTGGTGTCCTACTCGGATTTTTCCCTTGTCTTTGACCCAGGATCGTCGCCACCAGCCCGTTGTGTTGCTCCAGGGTAATTAAATATGCCTACCTTAAGAGTAGGTGGGTATATTAATCAACTTCGTACTGGAGAAACACAACGGGCTTTTGACGACGGTCCTGGATCAATCCCAACGGAAAAGATCCGAGATAATTGGTAATTTTTAGTTAACGTCGTTCTAGAGCAACACAACGGGCTATTGACGACGGTCCGGAATCAATTCCTAAAGGATGAGAGTGATTCAGTGATCCGAGGACAACAACTCGTAATTTTGAACCACGGTCAAATGACGAAGCAACACCTGATCTGGCACCCCACTACAAACTTCCATATCACGCCAGTGTGAGTATATTTTTGGCCGCGATGGATTTAATGTGCATCAGCCCCTTTTGTACGCGACGGTCTTTGGCTGGATTCGAACTCGCTACCCTCCGATTGCTAATCCGATGTTCTTCCAACTGGGCCACCGCGAACCACTTACCTTGAAGAAATATTAATACAAATTTTCAACGCAGCCGACCACTGGACACAAGTTGTTATTGTTGTTGTTTCTCACGCCTAAACTGGCAGACCAGAGGAGTGTTAGGCCCGTCGAAGACGGCAGGAGGCGAGGGGGTGCGCCTTCCATGTTATTGAGCCCCATTGGGAGGAAGTCCGACTTTGCTCGACATACATGACACATCCGTTTTACAGGAAGGCCCCTTTCATACATCCATTCACTCACACATATCGTAATTCAGATCCCAATCAGAGTCCGATAACCCCCTGATCAGGTACCTCCAGAGGTATTGATTTGGTATGGGAACATGGGGGACTTTGTGACCACGACCTATTTAACGTGCCCAGTCACCATTAGTGAACACGACGGTCTTTAGCCAGGTCGAAGCGCCGATCTCGCAATCATCAGAATCGCAGGCTCCGCCGAGGACAGAACCCACAACCCTTCTGATGCGAGCCCGACGCTCTACTGACTGAGCTACAGCGGCTCCTGGACACAAGTTCTGAACAGAATCAAACCACTCATAGGTAAGGTAATATAATTTTAATAAACGTCGTACTAGTGTAACACAACGGGCTACTGACGACACTCCGGGATCAATCTCCTAAGCCAGGGGTGGGCAATTGTTTTGGCTCAGAGGCCACTTCATGGAAGCGGAGGTTAAAGGAAGGCCGCACCTTTTAAAATGATTGCATTCACAAGCAACTTTGTATTTCAGATTAACTTTCCATTCCAGATAAAGTATAAATTGTACTATAAAAATCATTAGGTGTCAGAAGATGGAAGAAGCGATGAATGGGAGATAGTCGACTCATGTACCAACGATGCCTGAGCAAAAAAAAAAACAAAAAGATGTGAGGTTGTGGAACTTATAACCACTTTTGGCGGGCCACCAAGAAACTCTCAGCCTTACGTTAATCCTCCTGGTGGTTGTCTCATCTCGTCATCAGAAGAAAACTGAACTGACTTGATGTACGAAATCACGTTTATCAAATATTATAAGACTTGAGAGCTGCAAAAGATCGGAAGTTGTTTACCAGATAAAGCTTTTCCTATGTAATTTGAAAACATTTATTTTCTTTTTAAAAACGTGAAATCGATCCTTTTTTTTGAAAAACTGTTATCGGCTACCTTTGTGTCGTCCGTAACCGAAGGCATTTAATTTTAAAACAAGATATTATTTCACATGCGAAATGGAATTTCCAAGAAAATGTATTTGCTTGAAAAGAGATTGATCCTGAATACCGTATCAATAATTTGTCATGCTTTCATAATGATGAAGGAATTCGGAATTACCGCATTCCTGGTGCAACTGTGCTATTAGTTAAAAAAAATTGTAGGAAAACTAGCTGAAATAATGAATTGCAAGTTTGTCATTTTATAGGAAATAAACTTAAAAGTCGAGTTCTGTAAGTCACATCTCACTATATTCTTTCTAGTTTTGTGTAACACTATAGTGCGACGTATGCGAAATGGAATATATGGATGGATAAAGCAAGCATTTTTATTTCGTCCAAAGAAAATTGTAGAAGCCTAAAAAAAAGTCTAAATGTAGTTTTAAAGATTACTAGGGGGCCCACCCCCTGCTCGCTAAAGCTCGCCAACCCGGAGGAGGTAAGGCGTCAGCTGTCTCACCGTACCTGAAATTGTATCAGTTTACGTACAGCTTTCAAAAAACAGACGGTAGCAATCGATAGGGATTAATGTTTTCTACAAATATAAATACTTAAAATTTGTCTAAGGGGCTTTATATTAAATTGGATGCTTGCTTCGATAATTTCAATACGAAACCCCATCTTTTATCACAGATATGAATTCTACACTAAATTTCAGGCGGATTTGATGAAGAAATAATGTAAAACGGCGTACAATTGACCGAGAAAATCCATATAAACCAGTGAGGGAGCGTATAAATGTTCGGAATACAATCATATTATAAACATTAATTAAGACTAGTGGCCATCGAAGTCAATGACCTGTTGCAGGCGCCTTGGTATGAAGTCCATTAAGATGACAAAGTCAGAATCCATTCCGACTGAATCGCAGGATCAGTTGGCAGATATTTCTGTTTTCCCTTTGTGAACAATCCCCAATAACGATAATAATAATCGAATTTTGTAAACAGTCTCACTGCGCTACTACTTATGCACGTAATGAGCTGGAATTTAGAATTCCGATGTTTTAGTAACAGTTGAAACACATGATGTCAAAATTTTCCCATGTTTGTATTCATAATGTTTATGAATATCGATTTCATTATTGATAAAAAATAGTATATTTAGTTTGATAATGAAAATGTTTATAGATTGGGTTTGGGTTTTTGGGTAGGATAGGTTGAAAAAACAATTTCCAAGAAAAATTACTGTTTGTAGTAAATATAACAAAAAGTGTGAAACCAAAATTTAACATTAGATCTAATTTTCAAACTTACAAATCGGTGAAAAATCCAATAAAATTGATGAACTTTTTTTTATCTCCGCTAGAAATTGTGTGTAGAATCCAAATTTGTGATAAAAGATGAGGGTTCGTATTGAAACTATCGGAGCAAGTATCCAATTTAATATGAAGACAAATTTTAAACATTTATATTAGTAGAAAACATTTATTCCCATCCTTTGCCACCTTCCGTTTTGTTCTTCGATGTAGGTTGTGCAATTGCTATCGGATGAGTCTTTTTTTTTTTTTTTTTTTTTTTTTACGGTTGTACATGATGATATTACCTAGATTTCAAATTTCTTGTTGAACGTAATGTCTAATACTGGTAATGGTAATTTTAGTTAACGTTGTACTAGGGCAACACAACGGGCTATTGACGGGGGTCCGGGATCAGTCCCTTAAGGGAAAGAACCGAGGACAACACCTCGTAATTTTGAACCACGGTCAGATGACGAAGCAACATCTGAGCTGGCACCCCACTCTCCAAACTTCCACGCCAACCCAACGTGAGGACTTTCGGCCACGACAGATTTAAGGTGCACCAGCCGCCTCTACACCATACGCTTACAAACATCCATGCCCGGACCCGGATTCGAACCAGGAACCTTCCGATCTAGAGGCTAACACCTTAACCATTATACCGGTTTGTCGGCAATGTCTAATACTGACCAGCATATTAAAAAAAAACCTGTTTAGAAGGTAGAGTTCAGTACTCCCTTTTTCTTGACAGAATTTGAAATATAGAAAGATATGCATTTCTTACCTCCATTACAAACTGACCCGTGTAAGTCCCGGTCATCGTTGAGCTCTGACCAGCTGCAAGGAGTCCAATTGCCCAAATGTACATGTACAATTGTCCAAACTCGCATCCCAGAAAAATTCCCTTCAAAAATAAAAAGGGCAAAAGATTCTTGAATGCCTTTACAAACTTAAAAAAAATTAAATATTTGGTGTCATTTTATAATCACTTCATAACGGAGAAATTCAGTCTAATTTGATAAAAAAAAACATTTAAAATATAAGTTTTTTATGAGCTAGGCTTCTGAAAACTTACTCAACATTAAAAAACGATTAAGATCATACACAAATCAATGAAAAATAGTGTCACAAAATAGTCACACAAATCAATGAAAAATAGTGGCATAATCAGTATTAACAGAGTTATTAAAAAAATAAACTGATACTTTTTATTTAAGACAATTGTCTCCCTTGCCATATGTTTTATGAAATTCACTGTCAGAATTAATTGCATTTTTATACTACATTTTACACACGCATGTTTTTAATACCTTGAAAATTGAAAACAAACTTACCCCTCTATATATATCTCCTTGAATAATACTGTCATCGTCCTGTAAAAAAAAAAAGCAATGGCTATTTTACTGTTCCCTTTTCAAGCATGTTTAAATTAAAAACATTTGAATAGTTTTAGAATTCTAAATACTTGGTTGAAATACTTACGGTGAAAGTATCCGTTGCATTTATTCCTCTTTCGTAGCACAAATTTAACTGCAAAAAAGAGTTATATTAAAACATATTTAGGGACTGTAAGTTGAAATGTTATAGTAAGACTTCAAGTTGAAAGGGACTTCAAGGGACTATGGTAATATAAGGGATATATATATATATATATATATATATATATATATATATAATATATATATATATATTAAAAGAGAACATTCTTATGAGTTGAGAGAGCAAAAACCCTGCGTTTAAACATTTTATAATGATATGTACCAAAACTATAAAGTGATATTTCTTCTAAAGGTTAATTAATGTTTATATCAACTCGTAATTTTTTTTTAAATTTCGAAGTCAATTCAACACACATATAAAGTGTTTTTCTCAAAAATGCATGGTCAAATTGTAAGGAATGGTAGAGGAGCCCAAAATAGGCATTTTTGTCAAGGAATGAGTGTTCCGAAACGCCGATTTTGGGTGAGACGATAATATCGTTTCTGCGGCGTTTGACGTCATTTCCCGCTCGGATTTTCAACGGCAAGCTCCAAATTCGCGTAGCGATGCATGTCAAACGACTACAAATTTAACATGCACCAGTCCTCACCTACACGACACCCTTTGCTCGTTTCGAGTTTCAAACTTGCAACCCTTCGTTTTCTAATCTGCTACTCTTCAAACCTAGCTACCACGGCATCTGATGTTTTGGAGAGTTTGGTGCTTTTTGAAGGCCGGTATATGTATAGCCTCAATAAATATGATTCGAAAAAGATGTGACTGAATCTCTATCAGTCATATTATTTTTAGTCATACCAAAATGCACTCAATAAATATCAAATCATCTGTTTTATATGACAATAGCAAGGATTCTCTGTTGTACTCGGTAGCAAGGCTAATCGTAATTGCATTCAGTTATAGTTTTCCAAGGCGGGCACTTAAGGAATCTTAGAGGACAAACTATACCCAGAGAAATAGTGGACATTGAAGAGCTAGAGGAGGAAACTAGAAGTCACCTAAAAACGTTTGGAGCAAACCCTTATCGATTATACCAGATTTGGCTCGAACGAAAATTTTGCTGGCCGGTCAACGATTTACAGGCAACATAATTTTATAAGCTTATAAATGATTAAAAATCGTTTTTTTTTTTATTTTTTTTTTTTAAATTCTTACATAAGTTTAAGTTGTTTCGCACGAAAGAAACTTACCGACAAATACGTTGCCCACTCTTGGATCTACAGCTGATTTTGAGAACATCTAACTAATGGCTGAGTGGCATAGTTAGGGATTGCAATCCGGGACGATTTTCGTTCCGTCCGGATTGACACTAATCCGGCTGGATCCGACCGGATTGGTACTTCGTTAATAAGTCTATCTAACCAGTATGTGCTTTTCCAAAATCGGCTGAGTGAAAGTAGGTAAAAAGGATATTATTCCAAATTGACGAACAAAACGTTTATTTTAGCATTAGAAAAGCAAATTTATTAATAATTATCCATATGTAGGAAATCAATCACCAACAATGAATTATAGTAACTACTAGTTCTCTACTAGTAGTAAGTATTAAACGATTGATGATGATCAGTCTTACTAGTTTCCACACCAAACAACATCAGTTTATTTTATACGTAGTACTTTTCTATTTATCTAAAATTAAGTAGTCTCTATCTCTAATGTCGTTGAGCAACTGACACATAAATGTGGGTTCGTAAAAGGTAAATGATAAATAACTCTTAAAGTTTAAATTTAAGTTTAATTACAAAATTAATGTATTTACAGTATATTTACAAACATCTTTGACAATTAAGAATATCCGACAACTAAGAGGCCATCTGCCTAAAAAGTCATGGGCCGTCTGCCCAACTGCTAGCTTCGGTGTCTGGGGGAACATCTGTCTCATTGCTGCGGTCGCTTCTGAGCGGACGCTTCCTCTAGGTGGCGTTACTGCTGCGGACGTATCAGGCTTTGGCGCGCTCGTCGCACAATCCCACAATCGGCTATCCTGACTGTAATTTCGTCCTCGAAATTCGCCGTCTTGAACATCAGTAAACAGGCCATAACATTATCACATATCTGAAAATACAAACAAAAAAGAAGAAAGAAAGAAGGAAAAAAGGCTCATATATACATTTTTTTTTTTTTTTTTTTACTGTTGACCAGTGGGCCAGGGTTTCATGTAATCAGCTGCTGAAGTAGTTAGGCGTGGACCTTCATGATCGCCCACTTTTTCAATGGCATATCTGTCATTAGGAGACACTTTTACAACTCGATAGGGTCCCAAAAATTTAGGTTTCAGCTTAAGCCCAACTCCAAACTGCGTGCGCTGAATGGCCACTAGATCTCCTACTTTGTACACTCTAGATTTTTTTCTCCCTTTGTTATACTGACGTTTATTTTCCTGTTGCAATTTGAAAATATTGTCTTTTGCTTGTTCGCGTAATTCTACTCTCTCCTTCATCATGAACTTTTCATACTCTTCTTCCAGTACATCTTTTATCTTCAGATCTTCTTTATTTTTCATTGTGATGCCAATCATCAGTTCGAATGGCGTATGCTTCGTACTTCTGGATGGTGTACTGTTTATGATACTTTGTAGACTTGGAACATATTTGAACCATTTGCTAGGCTCCTCTATTGAAAGTTTGGCAAGAACAGGAATCAACAGACCAATCATCCTTTCTGCCTGCCCATTGCCTCTAGGAATTCCGGTTGTTATTTTACAATGTTCAATTCCCTGATCAGTACAATAATCAGTGAATTCCTTCGATGTAAACGCTGATCCCCTATCTGAAATTATTCGTGATGGGTTTCCAAAAGTAGCTTGTTGTAATTTCAGCTTTTCTATAGCATCGCTAGCCGAGGTAGATTTCACTGGGTACAACCAGACAAACTTCGTAAAGGCATCGACTACCGAGAAAATATGTTGGTATCTTTTATTCGTTGTTGGAAGGGGTCCCAAAAAGTCGATATTGTAAGTCCCAAGTGGAACGTTGTCTTTCGGCACTGGATTAAGAAACCCTTCGCCTTTTCCACGTTTTCTATTGCAGAGGATGCACTGTACGCAATTAGAAATAACGATTTCAACATGTTTTCTTGCATTAGGAATAAAAAACTGCTGCTTAAGAATTTCCTCTGTCTTGGCAGCGCCAAAGTGACCTTTGTTGTGAACGTCTCTAATGATGTTATTTTGCATCGCTTGAGGAACCATTAGTAGTTCTTTCCCATTCTCATACTTGTATAGAACTCCGCCTTTAATGAAATGTTCATTGTCATGTCCTTCTTCAACTAGAGTTTTAATTGCTTTAATGTGATCATCTTGATGTTGTGCAGCTTCTATTTGGGTTGTTAATTCTCCTTGTGCACGAGTTGTTATCAACAATATGTTCCTGCTTAGGGCATCCACATGCTTCATTTGGGTGCCTGATCTATGGACAACCTCATAATCATATTCTTCGAGTGACAATGCCCATCGAGCAATTTTTGGTGTAAGCTCTTTTTTCTGCATAGTCCTCTGAAATGCAGCGCAATCGGTCACTATTTTGAACTTAGTACCCAACAAGTAGTAGCGAAATTTTCGCAAAGCCTCGATTACAGCCAGTACTTCCAATTCGTAAGAACAATACTTCTCTTGTTGAGGAGTAGTCTTCTTGCTCATGAAGTGAATGGGATGAAATTTCCCATCATGAGCTTGCTGAAGCAAAACAGCTCCAAAGCCGTGGCTACTAGCATCCGTATGTAATTCTAAGGTTGCTCCTTGCCTAAAGAGATGCAATACCGGACTACTTGAGAGAATTTCCTTTAGCCTTTCAAATGCTTTGACTTGCTCAGAGCCAAATGTCCATTCGACATTATTTCGAAGCAGGTCACTTAATGGTTTTGCAATTCTTGAAAATCCACCGACAAATTGTCGAAAGTAAGAGCAAAGACCCAAAAAACTCATGACTTGTTTTACATTTTTCGGCTGGGGAAAATTTTTCACTGCACGCGTCTTGGATGGGGAAGGTTGAATTTTGCCGCCCTCGATAACGTATCCGAGAAATTCTATCTTATGTTGAAGAAATTGACACTTTTTAAAATTTATTATTACGCCGTATTCTGACGCAACCTTCAAAACCCTTTTAATTTTTTCCAGCCCTTCTTGTTCATCAATGGAAGGTATAACAATATCATCCATGTAAATTATTATAGTCTTGTCTCGAATTAAGTCTCTAAACACCGTGTTTATGTACCTCACAAAAACACTTGGTGAGTTACTACATCCGAAAGGTACAACATTGAATTCGTACTGTCCTTCATGGGTGACAAATGCTGTGTAACGTGTCGAATTAGGGTCCATTGGTATGTTGAAAAATGCGTTTTTTAAGTCCAAAGTGGAAAATACCTGTGCGTTTCCCAAGCAATCTAAAACATCTTGAATTAATGGGAGTGGATGCTTATCTTTGATTAACTTTCGATTAACCGATCGATAATCAACGCACAATCTGTATGAATTATTACCCTTCTTTTTACACAAAACAATGGGTGAAGCGTAGTTAGAACAGGAGGGTTTAATTATTCCGTCTTTTAACCATACTTGTATTTGTTCCTCAACTATTTTCTGTTCTTTTAAAGACATTCGGTGCGGTCTCTGACAAATCGGTATATCATCAGTTAAAATTAAAGTCATTTTTACTTCTGTGTCTTTAATTTTATGCGGCTTATATTCACTAATCAAAATATCTAACTCGTTTCTTATTTTAGGATCTTTTATATGTTGCAATTCAATTTCATCTGTCAAGGAAATCGGCAATTCGGATAAAGGATTAAAAGTCAAATCATTTTCTTGAACATCCTGTACACAAGATGACGCAACGCCTATCATTGGAATATTAATGGCAGTCGCCAATAGTTCACACCTGTTTTCTTCTTTGAAAGGATGAGTCAGGGGGGAGGGGATACCAAACATCTGCCTTTCATTACTTTCGGATTCCAAAACAGTGGCTCCATTTCGGCAACTCGTTTTTGTTTTTATACTTTCACTTCCTGAATGAGGTCCCTCAAAACGCTTAGCTTTTATTTTTTCAGACTCTTTCACTTCCGAAGTGTGTGTGAAAGAAAGATTAATAGAATTTTCTCGAAAGCTCAAAATCCTTAAATCATTTCCTGATATTGAAATATTAAGCTTGTTAATTACGTCCATACCAATCACAATATTACAACACAAGTTTTCAATAACAAAAAACTCAGTGAGAATATTAAAATTGTCAATAGTAATTTCAGCACAAAAATAACCAAGTGATTTTACACTTTGATTTCCAATACCATTTAACATTATGTCACAGGGGGTTAATTCTGGTGCACCAATTTGCATATAAAAATCATATTTCAAAATAGATAAATCTGATCCTGTATCAATTAAAGCATCAACATATTTACTCATAATTTTAAGACATTTGTACAACTTCTTTTCATGATTACTGGACATATTAATTAAAACTTTCTTTTCTTCATTTATATCAGTTTTTACACCTTTATTACATTCGAATTTACGGTGTCCATATTCATTACACTTTAAACATTTAATTCCTTTATTCTTATTTGGACACTCAGAAATTCTATGACCAATTTCATTACATGAAAAACATTTAACATATTGGTTAGTAACACTTTGGTGAGCACGAACGATCGACGGTTTATCATTGAATTTCTTGGAGCGCTGATGACTTTGTGTTTCAGCTGATTTCATGTCTCTAGCTCCCGGTCTTTTAAGATGGAATCTTGCCGCCTCGTACTCATCCAATTTATTCACTAATTCGGCTACTTTATTCAATTTCGGTAATTCATCAATAAAATGCTCGCGCATTTCAAACGGTATTTTCCTTTTAATTTGATCCGCCACTATGAGATCTTTCAATTCTTCATATTTAGAGATACTAAGGCCCACAACCCATTCTTCGAAAAAATTATCTAACTCGTAGGCGAAATCACGCCAAGATGCGGTTGTTTCTTTTTTATGAGTAAAAAAGTGCTGTCGAAACTGCTCCGGTGTTAGTTTAAATCGATTCAGTAAAAGTTTTTTCACGTGATCGTAATCATTTGCGAGCGGATCAGGCTCTCTTGCAATTAAATTTGCGATGTCCAACGGTAAAAGACTCACAAGGAAAATAACCCAATTTTCTTTAGGTATTTCTATGCGATTAATTTGTTTTTCAAACAAAGATAAATACATGCTTAAGTCACAGTTTCCGTCGAAACGTGTCATTAGTTTTGAAAAGTCAGTTTTAAGTGGGGAAATAAAATCGAAACTTCCAGTACTTTTGTTTTCTAGCTGTAACTTCTTCAACTGAAATTCGCGATCTGCTTTCTTTTCGTTTTCTTTAGCTTCCCTTTCGCGTTCCTTTTCCCTTGTTTCTCGTTCAGAAACAATCCTTTTTAAAAGCGTTTTTGTTAATTCCTCATTGTATTCATCGGCTTTCGTTATTAACTTAATAAGCTGCGGAATTTTGGTTCCTTCCGTTGCTATTAGATCTAATTCCTCTATCAGCGCTAGAAGATCGATCTTGCGTGCTCCGGCTAAATACGTAGCCATGTTAGTGTCAAAATGAAAAATCTGTACTCACAGTTCAGATGAAGTATTCCTCAAGATCCAATATGCTGAGTCACGGTCCTTCACTCAAATGAAGTTCTCACCTTGAATCCGATGAGCATCAGGCGAATATTGGAATTGTCCGCGTCTAAGCGTAAAATGCGTTTCTCGAACGGTTCAGATAAAAACGGCAATCTTCGGCCTTTAATTAAATCCAGGCCAAACCCCCAAGTATATGTGGGTTCGTAAAAGGTAAATGATAAATAACTCTTAAAGTTTAAATTTAAGTTTAATTACAAAATTAATGTATTTACAGTATATTTACAAACATCTTTGACAATTAAGAATATCCGACAACTAAGAGGCCATCTGCCTAAAAAGTCATGGGCCGTCTGCCCAACTGCTAGCTTCGGTGTCTGGGGGAACATCTGTCTCATTGCTGCGGTCGCTTCTGAGCGGACGCTTCCTCTAGGTGGCGTTACTGCTGCGGACGTATCAGGCTTTGGCGCGCTCGTCGCACAATCCCACATAAATTGTACCTAACCTTGTCTCATACTAACATAAAAATCTAATCTTTGGCAGTTTTTGGTCAACATAACAAACAAGGGAACTCTTAATTCTTAATTGCTTAAAGCGAAGTTATATATAGTAATGAAAATCAATTCTGAGTTCTAAGAACGATCTAAGGAAACGAATCGTATTAATTGTGTCATTACCCCAACCTACTTCTCAATGAACTGCAAATATAACCAGTAGCCGAGAAGGCCCTCTCAGCTTCGACACTAGTTGGTTTAACCGTCATTAAGTAGTCGCACATAAGAGTACTTAATTTCCTTTGACTTTATTTCATATGAAGTCATTTCTTTCTTCAGTATTTTCTCAAAATCTGTTTCTTTTCTAAAGTTTGTCTTTTTGCAATAGTCTTAATTTTCTTACAGAATTTGCTTTTCTAATTCCTCTTTATTAAAAAAATATTATTGATAATTTAATTTATTATTTTTGCTTGAATTATTCAAACTGATGATGAAAAAAAAATGAATTGAAATCGATTAATTTACAATCGATTGTTTAATAAACGATTTTGCGACTTGGAAAAAGTTGAGTTTGAACAATCGATTATTTAATTTTGAAAAAATTAAAGTTTATCGGATCCGAACCGGAACCGGTTGTTAGCCAAATGATACCGGATCCGCCGGTTCGGATTGCAATCCCCAGGTATAGTGTCATAACTCAATTCACTTTGCTGGGCAGCTTGAAATTGCCGAAATCAGCACGATAATCGTACGTGTATGATAGATAGCCCGATCGGAGGAGCTACCTTTAAAAGGTCACTACATAACATATTTTCAATTGTTATCCCTCATTATAAACTGCTCAACACGTCAGCAATGATATGAATCTATATATACAGCGTTAGAAAATAAAAATAAAAGTGACTGGTCCCGAGGACCGGTGTATACGAAAATATACTTATTACAGTGGTGGCAATTTCGGAACATAATAGAAGCGCAAGCTTAGTCTTTCCATTCATAAAACTAGAAATTTATTTCTTGATTTACGACGGTATTGCATCTGGGAACGATATACTTTTTTAAGAACCAAAAGTTAAATTATTGCTTATTCTTTCGAAATATGATTTCGAATGCTATGTACTGAAAATAAAGAACCACCTAAAGCTGTTGAGAAAAGTGTTGTCATACAGATATTTAAGTTGACATAAAATAAGAGAAAGAATGATTTATACTGATTTTATTCACGCAGTCGTATATTGAATCAGCATTGGTTTAAAAAACTAATCTGCAATATATTTGTAGAAAACGTGATTCACCCAAAGACAAACAAATTTTCTCAGCGATGAAGTACTTAAAATCCGTTGAAATCTTATCTTTGTGTTGACAGCTGCTTTTTTGTCACTGCACACTAGATTCTAAGAATAGATGTGTGCGTGAAGAACTTCTTTTAGGACAAGCACATTTTTATATCAACTTTTCGATCGATTAGTGTGAAATGGAAAACTTTTTTTACATATAAGAAGCCATATCAAACAAATTGAATAAATAAATAACAAAAACCAACACATTAAAGATCAATTTTTAAATTAAAAAAATGAGAAAATAATACATACAATTTTTAATATTTAAAAAGGAAAAGTGGGAATTTGTTGTTCTACAGAAAACGCTTCTCTTGGTAGTCTTCAAGGGGCTTGCCATAGCCCAGTTGGAAGATCAATACTCGTCTTCACGTTATCGTGGTGCGGAAATTTGGAGAGTGAAGTTCTAGCTCAGGCGTTAACCTCGTCACCTGATCGTGCCTCAAGATTACGAGGTGTTTCGTGATTGATCCTGGACAGTCATCAATAGCCGTTGCGTTGCTCCAATGGGACGTTAATTAATTATCAATCTAAATTTGTATTTAAGTTGTGGTTGCTAATAGCATCAATTTGCTCTTTTAATTTGAGTGTGAAAATTTATTTGTAAAAGCTATCGAAACGTAATTAATAAATGAAAAGAGGAAATTTTTATATATGCCATGAAATATTCGCTTTTGAAATAAAAGATGGTGAGTGAGAGAGAGAGAGAATAATAATTTATTGCGTTTCATCGGCATATTTCGTAGTTTTGTCTCACGTTGACGTGATACGGAAGTTTGGAGAGTGGGGTGCTAGCTCAGGTGTGACCTCGTCATCTGACCTTGATTCAAAATTGCGTGGAGTTGTCCTCCTTTGGGTTTGATCCCGGACCGTCGACAATAGCCCGCAGTGTTGCTCCAGTGCGACGTTAATTAAAATACCTACTATCTATCCTACAGATTTATCGAAAGAGAAAATCCTATTTTTGATGTATTCAAACTGTTCAATAGTTTAGGCTCTCGGCATTTCAAAATGAGCTTATACATGCGTAAGGTAATTCGTAATTTTTAACGTCGTACTAGAGAAACACAATGGGATATTGACGACTTCCGGGATCAATCCCGTAAGGGAAATATCCTAGCACACCACGTAATTTTTAACTATGGTCATATGACGAGGTAACACGTGAGCTGGCATCGCACTCTACAAACTTCCACACCAACCCACGTACTGCAATTACACTAGCAACCCTTCTGGGTATACTTTCAACAAGGTTTTGATACATAGCTATGGGTATTTTGTCCATTCCTGCTGCAAGAATTTCGCCAACTCAGATACAGATTTCGGACGTGGTTCCCTGGTCCGTATGCGTAGCTCTAACTTGTCCCACCAATGTTCTACGGGGTTTAGGTCGGGACTCTGAGCAGGCCAGGGAAGACGTTTTATATCCATATCTCGAAATCAGTGCTTGACATAGGCTGCAAAATGACATGGAACGTTGTCGTTCTGGAAGTAATATTCGTCCATTCCATAAAATAGCAAAAGCGTAGGAAGAACCTGATGGTCTAAAATGCTCATGTAGGCGTCGGCGTTCAATTGACCAGGAACAACATGCAAAGATCCCAGGCCATATCATGAAAAACAAGTATGCAAGTTTTATGCAAATCCGCTGGCGTCCGGTTCATGGTTGTAGGGTAGTGTATTTAGTTACGTAGAGTCGAGTGAATAGAAGCAGTTTTGAATTTCATAGTAGTGTATTCAGAATTTTTCTTGTAAGCTTAAATTTATTAATACCTAAAAATCGGGCTGTGGTCTATACTGTAAGCCCTCATAGTCAAAATATTTTAATTTTTGACTGTGAGGAAAAACATAATTTTTAAAGCACTGCTTCTATTTATTATCAAGTCCGTGCCAATAGAAGCAATCACTTTTTTTTTCATTCTGTTTCGCGATTCTGGTCTCTCGTTGGGGGATTAGAATTATATATATAGTTATTGTATTTTTAAAAACCTTTTCAAGGTTTGCGTCCATATCTAAACGCAACAAAATTTGTTCATCACCAGTAAGACATTTCGAACTATCTCAAAGTACTTATCACTAATTTCCTTAACCAAGCTTGAAAATTGATGATTATCGATCAATTTTACTTCAGGTAATTGGTAATTTTTAGTTACCGTCGTACTAGAGCAACACAACGGGCTATTGACGACGGTCCGGGACCAGTCCCTTAATGGAAAGATCCGAGGACAACACCTCGTAATTTTGAACCACGGTCAGATGACGAAGAAACACCTGAGCTGGCACCCCACTCTCCAATTTTACTTCAGGCAATTGTAACTAATTAACGTCGCACAGGAGCAATGCAACGGGTTATTGGCGATGGCCCTGGATCAATTCCCAAGGCAAAGTTGCGAGGAAAACATCACACAATTTTGAATCACGGTCAGGTAATTGATAATTTTTAATTAACATCGTACTACAGCAACACAGTGGGCTTTTGACAGTCCGGGATCAATCTCCTAAGGGAAAGATCCGAGGACAATACCACGTCATTTTGAACCACGGTCAGTTGACGAGGCAACACCCGACCTGGCACCACACTCTCCAAACTTACAACCCAACGTCAGGACTTTCGGCCAGTAAGGTGTACCTGCGCAGTGTACACGGCGGTCTTAAGTCGGACAGCGTTTCGAACTCGCAATCTTTCGATTGTTAATCGGTTACTCTTCCAACTAGGATACCGTGACCTATTTTTACTTCAGGTTTTCTGTAGGGTGTGTTTAAAATTAGGTTAGTGCAAATACAGTTAATGTTCATTCAAAGTACCTTTGATCCTCTGGTGTCTAGGGTTGTTACAAATAGTGATTTAAAATTTACAGTTCTAACTGTGACTGCTATGAATACAATCTGTTATTCATGACTGTGATTGTGATTCTAAACTGTGACTGAATATGATTGGCTGAATGTAAAGTACATCTTAGCCACTCGTAGTAACGGGATGCTCTTATTTATGTTTCAAAATCCTTTAGCAACATTGCTGAATTTAATACACATCTGAGTCATTAGCGTCGTGACTTACTACCCAGTTCGAACCCCAAAATTTCTCTTCATCCAGAATAACTGAAATATCCACTACTTTTTTTTTTATTTAATCAAAACCAATACCATTCAAAAAATTACAATTAAACTTAATTAAACATTTTTGTTCAGCCGATGAGTCATTTTTTGTATGAAGCCCGTAATTTCTTTCTCTAAAGATTCTTTTCCCTTTAATAAACAAATGCAGGTAACTAAGAAGTCAGTTGCTCATAACAGGTTTCTGAAGATTACAATATATATCGATATTTTTAGGTATGTATTAGAATACTTGATTAATTTGCTTCTTATTAAGAGCAAATTATTGAATTTTAATTATTAAAATTAAATTATTAAATTTTAATTATTAAATTAAATTTATTACATTTTAATTATTAAATTATAATTGTTACATATGAAATTATTAAATTTTAATTATTGGATTTTAATTAATAAATAAATAATTGACACACTTATTTTTTTCCTTAAAGTCGTTTAAAATAATTTCTTTTAACTATAATATTGGTTAGTTGAAAAAAAAAAATTTACACCGAAAGTGTGAAATGACAATTTCCTTGGATTTGATAATATAAGGAAATATTTAAAGAACAATAGTTTCAAAGCATTAAGTAATTTTTCTAAATCTCTGGTAACATCCGAATTCATTTACGTTTACAACACTCGAATCTAAAGTTAATTTTTTTTTTTGCCAAAGATAATATTGTTTTCCATGATTTTATAAATTTATATTGTCACATTGGTTCTTAATAATAAATTGCATACAAAAACTAAATTTTTGTGAAAAATTAAGAATTTATGTAAAAATTTAACCTTGAAAGCCATAATTTCAAGTCATTCAACCCAGTCGTTTCCAAATTATGAGTATGGAAAATATAGTTTCTAATGACAAAAGAGAGCGATAATTTTACCTTCACAGAATTCGAAAGGTCTTAACTTACACCACATAAATTTTTTAGGATATATTTCTCTCACTCGTGTGCAGAGAGCTCATTAGTACTGGTAGCAAAAAGGGTAATCTCTTATAAACAGAAGGGAAATTTTTATTTCACGAAGAAAAATTCCAGTTACTGACGCAGTGTGATAATAATTTTTCGTAGAATAGAGAGAGAGCTGGGATATCCCATTACAGGATATATTCTAACGAGTAACATTAATTTGATTTGAAAACACATAGTCTGACAAGGAAATCCAGAGAACCATTTTTTTAGAATAATAAACTATAAAATTTAAAAATAAAACATTCAGTCATAAATTTTTGCACTTTCATTTCACCTGAGAATGCATTCATTACCGCTACAAACATCACTGTGCTATAAACGTCACCAGCCACTGAAATTGCTTCGACTTTAAACAATGCAGAAACTTGTAAAACGATGAAGAAAGATTTAATAAACAGCAAAATTATGTATTCAAGAAACAAATGTCAAAACGGAGCTTTGGATGCAGAGCGTAGAAGGGACAAGTGGGAGAGTAAATTGCTCATTAGAGCTCTCTTAAATACTGCGTACGTTAATACCCATAATTCATCCTTGGATATTAAAGCAATATTGTATACAGGAATAACTAAAAAAAGTGAAACTGTCTTACAGATTAAAAAAAAAAATTATCAAGGTAAAAAATTAGTAAATAGCCATGTTTTTATTCTATTCGCTAGCGAAATCAAAAAATCATCTTCGTCCCCCTCCCCTCCATGATTTAGACTCATCCAATTTATAAAGTATTTCAGAGGCACCTACTTTACACACATAATTCATTTGTTTAGAGTTAAAAACGATTTACAAAAGGTTCAAAAGAAAACTTTTGTTTAACAAAACCAAAAACTAGAAAAAAATCTCATGAAGAAATAATCTCATAGAAGAAATCTCATGTGTTAAACTAATAAACAATCAACTGCGGTGTTTTTCTCTCGGGTTTGTGAGACTTTCCATGGACGAGAGTTTAACCGGGAGCTGAGAGACGTCACCTAAAGCCGCACCAACACCGCGCATGTGCAAAATATCGTGATATCGGGGCGGTGTTAGGTGACGTCTGGAGCTGAGCGGCTGCAAGAGGCAGTGGCGTTGTAGCTTTGGTAAAGAGAAGGTGTGTATCGCCTTTACCTCTGTTCACCGGTACTTTCTCATGTTTAACAGTGCTTGGTGTACGTGTATATTGTGTTTGCTCAAATTTAACCAACAAATTAACAGGTGATTCCCACACACCAAAACCGCTCTGCATAGTTTGCGGCGACCAGCTCTCTAATGAGACAATGAAACTTTCAAAACTACTTCGCCACTTGAACGCTAAGCACCCTTGATTAAAAGACAAGCCCCTGGAGTATTTTGAAAGAAAAAACGGGAACACGTAGGACAGAAGAATTTTATAAGGGCAACCACATCAATAAAGGAGAATGCACTGAGAGCATCATATTTGGTGGCTAACCGTATTGCTACTTACATTCACTGTCGGTGAAGAATTGATCTTGCCCTCCACTAAAGACATTTGCCGTGAACTTCTAGGAGAGACTGCGGCCGAGAAGATAGCACATGTGCCTTTGTTGACTAGCACTGTGACTAGGCGCATTGAGGAAATAACCGAAGACATTGAGACACAATTGTTGGAGAGGATTAATACATCATCGTAGTGCGCATTCCAGATTGACGAATCTACAGATATCAACAACAAGGCAATACTACTTGTTTATGTGCGATATCTATATCAGGAGGATATACATGAAGATTTGTTCTGTGCACTATCTTTACCAACCAACACCACAGGAGCAGAACTGTTCAAGTCACTGGTATGACGGCCAGTTATATATCAGGACAACTAAAATGGTCCTTTTGTGTCGGCATATGCACAGCTGCTGCCATGGCCGGACGACTGTCTGATTTAGCTGCTGGGATTAAGGAGGTAGCACCTGAGAGTGTATCTACGCATTGTCTCATTCACAGGGAAGTGCTGGCAAGCCGAAAAATGTCACCGGAATTTAACAGCGTATTGATTGATGTCGTTAAAGTTATTAACCACATCAAAGCACATGCTCTTAACTCTTGCCTGTTTGAGCAGCTTTGTGAGGAGATGGACGCAGAGTACAGATGCCTTCTCTTATACACAGAAATAAGATGGTTATCCAGAGGAAAATCGCTAATCAGAGTATCTGAATTACGAGAGCCATTGCAAAGATTTCTCTCAGAAAAGAAGTCACCGCTGGCAGCACATTTCAGTGACAAAGTATGGGTTGCAAAACTGGCTTACCTGTGTGACATATTCAGCCTGCTCAATGAACCCAATCTGTGCCTTCAGGGGAAAAGGACAACTGTTTTCAAGTTGGCTGACAAAGTAGCTGCATCTAAAGCCAAACTGGAGTTGTGGGGACGGTACGTGAACAGAGGCATTTTGGACATGTTTCAGACATTAGCGGGGATTTTCGGCGAGACTGAGCCCGAACATTCATTCTCCCAGTTGATGCACGATCACCTGTCTTTGCTTTTAAAAGAGTTCGAGCGCTACTTCCCAACCACAAAAACCCCACGAACTGGTAAGGAATGGATCCGCGACCCATTTGTCAACAAATCAGGCGAATCTAGCATGTCTGTGCAAGAAGAAGATCAACTGCTGGAGATTGTAAATGACGGCAGCCTTAAAACTACGTTCGAGACAACAACTCTGCCGGTGTTCTGGATTAAAGTCATGCCGGAATACCCTGAGATTGCCTCCAGAGCACTTAAATCCTTATTGCCATTTCCGACAACCTATCTGTGTGAAGCGGGGTTTTCTGCATTGACAGCGACCAAAACAAAACGGAATAAACTGGACATAAGCAACCCACTTCGGGTGCCATTGTCTCCTATTACCCCCAGATGGAACCGTCTCGTTGCAAAGAAAGAAGCTCAGGGTTCTCATTGATTTAGCGTTCTAGTGAGTTAAAATGTTAAATCACTTTATATTCATTTTTTGGTGTAACTGTATTGTATTTTGAAGGCATGTTTAAATGCAATTAAATTAAAATTATTAATTCAAAACAATCTAAAATATAAACAATCAACGTCGTTCCCCCTCTGCGGGCCGTGGTAAAATTATCAAACGTTGACCGGTCCGCGGCGATAAAAAGGTTGGAGAGCACTGAGCTAAGGTATCAGCTATCAGCTTTGCGATATCAGTTAAGTCACTGTTACCGAATCATCTGTGCTTTTATGGAGAGAACGCATTGAAATTTTGGCTTCTTGCCAAGAGCAGACAAATGCCTGATCACTCTTGCGCAAGCGCAAAGCATAACGCACGGAGCGCGTGAAAATATTATTGCTACTTAAATTTTATTTTCGGCTGTCGTTCGTCTTGTGATGTCTTTGTCTTGTCAAGCAAATGTGTTCAATATCTCAAATTCTTAATTGCATGCCATTCTCTCAATCACTGTTCCAACAATCACTGCTACCAAATAGCTGCTATTTTGATATTTTAGTAACAGCTAAGAACTATGATTGACAAATATCGGTGATCGATTAACAGTTCTGTGAGTTGATTAATATCCCTGCTAGTGTCCACTACATCGCAACTGGAATCGTTGGCGTATAATGAAAAAATCAGACTACTTACCACGTGCTCATTGGTTTTTCCATGCATCCCTTCAGCAAACACCGAAACGACGAAGATGTTGATGATGAGGGATACAAAGAGAGCGATGCCAGATTCAATGAAGTAGTATCTATTGGCATCCGAAACTTCGGCTTTGTTCTTTCTATCGATTTGTCTGCTCTGCAGGGAAATATTTCATGTCCATAGGTAAAAACAACATTTTACTAACAGCATTGAACATACACATAAAACACAATGAACGGCATCTTAGCGTGACATTAACCTTCTTGACCAATAAAATCTTTTAAAAGAATTCTATTCCAAGGAAAAGATTAGTAAAATATTTCCAGAGGACTTAACTCTAAGGAAAGGACCAATAGAATTTTCCCAAAATATTCTATTCTGAGGAAAGAAAACCAACAGATTATTTTCAAATTATTCTCTTCTGGGTAAAGGACGCATAGAAAATTTCCAAAGGATTCTATTCTGAGGAAAGAAACATAACATTTCCAGAGGATTATATTCAGAAAAAAGGGTAAAATATAGAATTTTTCTAAAATTCGAACCAATCCATCAATTTCTCCAATTGAAGTGCTTATTTTGTCATTTTGTGTATTGTGGGAGAGCAAGACTATGCTTCCCAGAAATATCTGACACGCAAAGGGTTAAAACAATTTTAAACTTCCAAGAAACATGCAGCTTAACATGCTTTTTAAGTAAAATACATACATTTTTTTACACCATTTTCCCCACAACTATACGAGTAATTAGGATCCAGGAATTCACTGTTGGATTAAAATGTTCTCAATCATTCTTGTACATGGATTTCGCAAACCAAGCTAAACAGAGCCTACTTCAAGTCCTCTCCGAGGCTATATTTCATTTTAAGAAACATTTCACGCAGGTGGGTAGTAGAATTTACGTCGCACTACATACATTATCTACCAATAAGTATTTGGACACCCATGCAAGTGACGATATCTGCGGTCCTGATATACGTCACGCACTACGATGTTAAATATCGTATAGGAAACAATATTGGTATTATTCGCATGCAAGATGCAACGAAGTGTAGAGTTATTTGATTTCTAGAAAGGTGTAATCGTCGGGTATCACAGAAATGACCGATCCTTATAAGGGATCTAGCTAGCTGAATTACCCAAAATCGACAGTGGCCTATGTGATTCAAAAGTGGAAGGTGAGCGGTGATTGTCGGAATATTCCTTCGAAATTGGAAGATAGAGACCGACGGGTGCTGTCCAGAGAAATTATGAAGAACTGCACCCAACCGATGGCCCACATACTCCAGGAGTTTCAACAAGCATCCGGGAGTATTGTTTCGATTAATACCATCCGTCAGGAAGCACGTCTGCTTGGTTTTCATGGTTGTGCTGCCGCCCATAAGCCTTCGATCACAAAGTCCAACCGCTGTGCTCGGTTAATGTGGGGCAAAGCACGTCGAAGGTGGATCGTAGATCAGGGGAAGCGGGTGAATTATGTCCTATTGACGAATTATGTCCTATACAATATTATGTAGTCGTATTCCGGAAAGTTAGCAGCTACTAGCTTACTACCTTTCTAGCAATGAGCTTTAAGGTCATCATCTTTCTTACCATAGCTGCACACAGTCGTAAGCGAGATATATTACAGGAGGGAAGGGTCTTTACAAACAAAGGACCAATTATAATACTAAATGTACAAATACTTTACCTTCACAAGAGAAGAGTGTAGGTAGAGATTGTGGGGAGTAATGAGAGCTCCAACTATGCCCACTGCTTGCAATAGCACGCGGCTGCTGCAATCCGCACATCCTGGAATGAACAGACCTTTGACTACTTCCTCTTGGTCTGGTTGTACCGCGATGTACTAAAAATGCATACAAACGGAAATGATAAACTGACAATCTACGATAAACACTTACGGCTGTGAAATTTCTCGCTGCTAACAGCAATCAAATTTGACATTTGACCTTAGATCTGACATGCTTGTAAAGAAAAATGTATTCCATGATTGGCCATTGCACTTTGACGGCTTAGATTCTGCGTAAAAACTTCCTGCACAAACTTAAAGGGGAGGTAACCAACACAACATTAAAATTAAAAACATGGGGAGACACACCGAAGTCCCAGGAAAACTGTCACACCAATCTATATAAATAAGAATGGAGTGTTTGTTTGTACATTCAATATTTTCGACCCATTTCAAGTTTTCTATCCGTTTTGGACCCTTCTGATGCCGAATCCGCCTTTTCCTCGTTTGGTGTCTGGCTGTCTGGCTGTCTGTATGTTGTGCCCTATACACGTCCACACGGTTTAAGATATTTTCATGGAAATTTGCATACAGTGAGTACTTATCTTCATTTAGTGAGTGGAATTGGTTGCGAAAGTCTGTCTGTCCGTCTTTCTGTTCTATGCTCGATTTTGTGTTTGTGTGTTTGTGTAGGCATCACATGAATTGTATTCTAGATATTTTATTGCAGTGTATTTTATTTTATACATTATCTATTAGTGTAGTGAATGCAATATTAAACATTTCTTTATTGTTATATTTAGATGAGTTTCATGCTAAAACACCTGAGTAAGTATACTTAAATCAACCATAATTTGGTAGATTCGGAAAAATTGGAATGTCTATTGAATATTACGATTACTTCGATTGTTTTACCAGTACTAGCTGAAAAAGTAATTATTCTTCAAAAAATTATATTTTTTAATAGGATTTCAGCTCTGATACTTCATTTATTTCGAGTCGTATTTTTGTTCTTTGCGCAATGAAAACGATTTCGGAATATTTGAGACAGACGATATTTTTCAACGAAACGAGAATGAACAAGATCGCGTGAGCAGTGATACTTTCTGTTTCTTTCGCTCTGAATTAATTTCACATTTCTAAATTTTGTGCACTTTTAGTTGTAAGTTGTGGCAACTGTGCGAGATCAAGAGATAAAAATGAATCACAAATTGATATCTTTAGAACAATTATTTCCGACATCTTTTATTTTGTTTTATTTCGCGGTTTTCTGTTTTAAATATTTATTATTTTAATAAATGTGTTTTCCTTCTCATCACACGCAACATTACCACAAATTATTAAACTTAAAAATGTTAGGTAAGTCAGTATAAATTTTCAGTAAATTTTAAGTGTAGTTATTCCATTATTGAAAGAATAATGCCGTTATTTAAAGAATAATGCCGTTATTTAAATAATAATGCCATTATTGAAAGAATAATAATGTTTAAAAATCCAAACTAGAACTTTTTCCAACATTAAAATATTCGTTGTAATAATGACAGGAGAAAATTGCAAAATTTCACAATGTCGCATACCGGAGGCAAGAGTGCCACAAGTAAAAAAATATTGTTTTGTTGACTATGAGTGAAAGAGCACTCGCCGTAAATCGTAATTTTAATTAATTGAGTTGAACATGAAAAGAACTTAAGAAAGGGAATTCCAAATCTTCCTATAAATCGTCTTTTATAGTAGTAACCTTAGAATCACCTTTCGTCATTTTGTAGCTTTGTCATACAGCAATTGTGCGATGTATGTGAAATGTATTACATGAATGGATATGCATGTGTAGGATTTGTGTCCAAAGTAAGTTGTAGAAAATATAAAGATGGCGAAAGGTGTTAAAATAAATTTTTATTCTACAAAAAACGTAAGTCATTATATATTTTGATTATCTCTTCAATCTAGAGTAAACCAATTCAAACCGAGTAAGGTCGGGTATTTTGCTAGTTTAATATATATTTGATAGACCCACGGTAGCGCAGAACTGTAAAACAATGTTGGGGAATGGAGTTCAAGAGTTATCGGAAGTATTCTGAAGGCATTGAACATCATACACTCTATAACCAAAAAATCGACGCAACAATAAGGAATCATCCGAATGCTTTGAAAATTCGTATGCAAAAATGTTTTGACCAAATATGCAAAAGATTAAAATTTGGTGTCCAATGAATGAATAGTGCGATCTCCAGCGCATCGAAACTGCGCATCCAGCAGATGTATATAAGGAGTTGTTCTTGAACTGTTGTTAAAAAAATTTCTGCTGCGTTGCGATTTAGGATACCTTTCAACGACTGCAAAAATGCCTCGCCGCAGGATTCAAGCTCATTACGAGCAACTTTCAGAGTTTGAAAGAGGTCGTATCATTGGATTGAAAGAGGCAGGTTGGGCAAATCGGAGAATCGCTCGTCATGTGAGTCGAAGAGATGTGGCGATTAGAAGATGCTGGCAAGAGTGGGTGAACAATGGCAGATTTCAGCGTCATGATGGTTGCGGTCGACGTAGGGCCACAACAGATCGCGAGGACAGAGTGATTGTCAAATAAGCTGTCACAGCGCCTGATTAATCGCTATCAACCATCAGTCGTGCGACCCACACACGAGTGTCCACCATGACCATTCACAGATTCAATCCATTCAATCATTCAGTTGTTGTGAAATTTTAATCATTTTCTATTCTGTACATAATTTTCCTATCCACCAATTTTTGTCTCCATCGGAAAACTCTTTCTTGGTACGTCGATTTTTTTTGTTATAGAGTGTACTTTCTTCAAACTTGTACAACTTTCTTCAGACTGGTACACAATTCTATTGTATTAGGAGATCAGGGGTATAGGGGAGCTGGAACGCCGTTTCCGCACTGCTTATTTTTTTACGAGAAATAAATAAGAAAAATTTGCAAAATACTGCTTTATTCTATCTCTCCCCCTCCAACAATACCATCCAGATCAGAGCGTTCCGGCATTGCTTAATTTACGACTACATCACTGTAGAAGATGTAGGATTTCCATATAGATGTAGGAATACCATCCAGATCAGAGCGTTCCGGCATTGCTTAATTTACGACTACATCACTGTAGAAGATGTAGGATTTCCATATAGATGTAGGAATACCATCCAGATCAGAGCGTTCCGGCATTGCTTAATTTACGACTACATCACTGTAGAAGATGTAGGATTTCCATATAGATGTAGGAATACCATCCAGATCAGAGCGTTCCGGCATTGCTTAATTTACGACTACATCACTGTAGAAGATGTAGGATTTCCATATAGATGTAGGAATACCATCCAGATCAGAGCGTTCCGGCATTGCTTAATTTACGACTACATCACTGTAGAAGATGTAGGATTTCCATATCTCACTTTCCGTTTTGCATGGCGTCTCAGATGTTGAGATCTAGTGACTTAATTGGAATGGCAAGACACCAAACTCATATGTGTTCCTTCAACCTTAATTTGGCTTTGCTTAACTAATGTGTCGAAGCATCGTCTTGATTGAAGAGGCCAAATACATCAAAAGAAAAGCAGGACATGAACGAGTGTAAGTAGTCAGAAAGAGTGCACACATAGCGTGGACTTGCCAGATACGTTTGTAGGCGTACCATGGATCTCATTAAATGCCAGTTAAACAAACTTCATGCTTTTAAGAAGCCACCACCAACTTGCACAACCCCCTGTTGGCATGCGGGGTCTATGTCATTATGGGGTTTTCTCCACACACGAATCCTTCCGAAACATCCGGAAGCGCGATTCATCATACCAGGCTACTCATTTCAAGTCATCAAATGTTCTCGCCCAAATGTTTCCGAGCCAAAGCTATGTGAGGCGCTTAGCTGTAGTAAGTCGAGTATTCACCAAGGATTCTCCAGTTGTGCTTCAACTCCTAAAGATCATATATTTGAGGGAAAGTGGCAGTGCTCATGCGGATGCTAGTTAAGGAATTGTTGTCAGCAATGATTCCGATGTTACTTGAGGCTGTGTTGTAAGCCTATCACGAGAAACTATTCTTTTTTCAACCAATGCTGATAACATTCACCCTGAGTCTGTATGGGGCCAGATTACTGTCGAAAATTTCCTGTTTTGACAGAACTTTTGTAGCCCCTTGAAATGGGGGGGGGGGGGTAATGCATGAAAAATCTAAACTTATCCACCTCCGAAAGGCTGTGATCCATCTCACAAGCACCAACCTATTAAGCCGTGTTGAAAATCACTTAAATAGGGATAACGCCATTATCATTGTAGAAACAGCTCTAGGTGCTTCTTCCATGGATGTCTATTAATTTATATATGAAAGATGTAACCAATGACGTACATGGATGGAGTTGCTATGCATTTTGCATAGGCTTATCGGCACCAGTTTTTCTAACTGAAAAAATTGACTTTGAAAAGGCCATTAAGAAATAAAAGAAGTTTGGGAACTATTCTCTAGCACATTAGAGCATGCCTCGAAATAGATTTTTTAACACAGGAGCACCTTGTGCACCTAAGGATTTTTAATTAGGTGCACAGCTTATATTTCAGGTGCACATTTAAAAAAACGTAATGTAAAAGCAGTAATGTAATGTAAACTACTTTATTAAATGGGCATATTTTGATAGGTTAGTAGCAGATAGTAAATAAAAATATTTAAATATTTTTTTTTATCTGCGAAATTATTACTTACAAATATTCAGTCATCATCAGACATTGGTGGGCAATCAGAACATGTCTTAGGATGAAGGGAGCATCTCCAGTCATTTTTCACACGTCGTCTTAACGAGAAACCCCGCTCACACTCATCTATATTGATGGGAATCACAAGTCCAATTTGTATGAGACCGAGAATATCTTTAAATCTCACATCATCATCTGATATAACTTTCTGCCACAAATCTGGAATTTGGTTTTTGTGAACATTCTTTTCGTTATTGTGAACACTCTTTCGATTTTCCCATATGTCCTTCACATGTTTTTTTTTTAACATTTTCCACTGGATCATCGCCTTAACTTTATTAAAGTTATTTTCTTCTGATGGAATTTGAAAATGCAATCATAAATTCGCAATTTCTTCGTTCCCATAATTCTCAATTTCTTCATTGTTTGGCCAATAACACGGCTTGAACATAGCAAAAGAAGACAAAAGTGGAACCTTAATAATCGATTTAAATCTGTCTTCAATCTGAGAACTGCATAGTTGGATTATGTGTCTTGTTTCTTTCGAAACTTTCTTTTTCGCAAGGTCTAATTTTTCAGCTGCAGTCCATACAGTCTTTTCATGCAGGTTTGTTGATGAAGCTGAACGGGATACTCGTAAGTGTTGACCTCCACTTTCTGACAGATTTACCTGGTGAAACAATTTTTTCCTGAAATCTGAACACCATTTTTTGTGCCCCACTCTAAAAATTTTACAAGATTATCAAGATGTGTTAAATCATTAAGATTTTGAACAATAGCTGCAATTTTTGTGCGAGTGTGTTCTACACTAGTGTCATTTTAGTGAAGTATTTTGCTTAAAATGGAAAACAATTTTTCTAATTTTGTAAACATGTGCAAGAAAAGTGCAAATTGTACAGATTTCATTTTCTTCATAATACTTCTAGCACGGTTTATGTTTTTTGCTGAGCCAGTAAACGAAAGAGCTTCCAAATGGATAATAAAAGCTCATAACACTTCAGCAAAATATCAATGGCACGATCACGATGAGGTCACCAACGAACACCTCCTACCTGCAAAGGTTTTAGAATTCTTGCTTCCAATGATTCACCAACTTTTTGCAGCTCTGGAGGCAGTGGCACAAGTAACCTTCCTCCTGTATAAACCCGTTACGGCCCAGCGATTTTGTTTTCGCGTAGTGTGTATTTAGGAATTTTAATATTACGTTCCTTTAGTGCGAGAGAGGTCGATACTAATATTTTGTTCAAACATCAAAATAACATAAAATTATTTTCCCCTGCGTGCACCTAGCGGGAAAAAATTTGGTGCACAATTTTATTTTCATGTGCACAATGCACCCGGGTATTTCGAGCCCTGCATTAGAGGGACGCTATAGGGTATCACATCGGAGTGAATGAGGTGTGATTTTGTCCTACCACCTCAAAGTTTGTACAGGAAGTTTTAAACACATCATGTATAATACCACTAGACAACAGAACAGCACTCAAACTGCTGATAAAGTGTGCTAATACTATTTTCTCGTATGATAAGGACATTAAATACATACGTAGCATTTTAACAACCGTTAACCCCGAAGACAAATTTGGAGATACTGCCTTCTTGATTAAGCAAGACAGCATTAAATAGGGTGTTTGCAGTTAAATTTACATCACACGGTGCAACACATTGGGCTGTTGGCGACCGATCCATTGCGAAGGAAAAGATTCGAGAACATCTCTTTTGTTTTTTTAAAGTCGGAAACATTAAATGGGTGAGTATTTACTTTGAGTTCTATAAAATTGTCTGACCTGATGTCAGATAAAAAAAGTTTGAAAATCGCTCTTCGAAAGTCATTGAAAAAATTAGTTCTCTGTTACCCAACAATATTTAAAATGTTCATATTTTACCACACTTTTCCAGACATTAATTTTAGAATATTTGTGTTAAAACATGAATTTAAGACCGAATTAATAATTTACGACATTAGTAAATGGTTTTAAATGTTGACACTTATATTACTTATTATTTGCTTTACTTATTATAATCAAAAAGTGCTCTCTAATGCTATTTCATGCGGCTGCACTTTCGACACATGACGGGACAAGTGGATTGTTTTCTTGTTTGCAATGTGACATATCGGTAGTGGGAAGAACATAAAAATGTCATTTCTGTCAGTCTTTGGGCTGCGCAACTTCCATGTCGAAATTCGAAGCGCTCTAACGGAGAAACGAATCGAAGACTCCTTCAAGCATTTCCAGCAGGTAGCAATCCCTACTTAATCAGACGTTTTGTATTCAGTGCACGCACTTACCCCGCACATCTACTTCATCCTACGTGAGAATAGTCCTACTGTGTTTAGAACCATAAAGCTGTCAGAAAAATCGACTTTCTTTAAAAGCTCAGCTAGAATGAACACGGTTACTTTATATCAAACGAAATTGAGTGAGATTACAATTCCTTACTTCATAGCCGAAAGTGATTGCCATCACTGCAATCAAAAATGCGAAAAAGGCTTCCAATTTACGTAGTCCATACTTGTCCAAAAACAGGAATGTAAATGTGTCTGCTATGGTGAGCAGAACTCCTCCGTATAATGGAATGCTGTAATAAAACAAAAGCTAGTTACAATGACAGTAAATAAAAGAATACCAGTATCAAATATCGACTCTCTATTATTGATAAACCATTTACTTGAGTTCATTGTCTAATATGCCGACAGGTCTTATTTGACAATGTATTTAGGTCATTGTCTGATATGCCGACAGGTCTTATTTGACAATGTATTTAGGTCATTGTCTGAACATATAAACTTTGGTAGTTAAAGGTGAGACTCCGAAGGACCATGTAAAGAGTTGTTTAGAAACAGCGGATAAATAATAAATAGGGAAAACATCGTTCTTTGAGCGATTCAGGAATTGTTTTGTAAAAATTGCAACACCATTAGGGAGTCATCAGAATTGAATGAAATTTAATACACAAACGGTTTGTATTAGTACAAATAAATGAATAAATTTTCAAAGCAAAAAAAATATTGTGTCCGAAATCAGTATTTGGTGTAGCCACCACGCGCTGCAATAAGTGCTGCTATACGACGTAACTTGGAGTGAAACGGATGTTGAATGTCTGCTTGTGTAAGAGAATTGCATATTGTTTGTATGCGCACCCATAGTTTGTCATATAAAGCAGTAGGACGAGGATCACGAGCGAGACGCCGACCAACGAAATCCAACACATACTCAAAAGGCGACATATCCGGCGAATAAGCAGGCCAAGGAAGAAGTTGCATGTGTTGGGCTGAAAAGGAAGTCTCGAAAATTCCTTGCAACATGTGTCCGTGCATTATACTGTTGAAAGATAGCTTTAGGGATGCCTTGAAGGAAGGGAACGACATCGGACTCTAGCACTTCACGGACGTACCTGTTGCTATTCAGATTACCCTCACTTCGTAGCAGCTGAGATCGTCCATGATACGAAATCGCACCCCATACCATAACTCAGGGTGTTCGGCCACTATGAAGTTCGATAACGCACTCTGGAAAGAAGCGTTCACCGGCATAGCGTCTAACACAAATGTGGCCATCATGGTTCCACAAATTAAAGCGGGATTCGTCAGAAAAGACAACTTGTTGCCAATCAGCCTGCCAGGCTCTGTGCTCATGAGAAAATTGCAGACGCAGACGTCGATGGTTTGGCGTGAGGGGGATCCTGTATAAAGGAATACTTGCACGCAGTCCACGGTGCAGCAGACGTCGGCGAATTGACGAAGCCGACATTAGTACACCTGTAGCAGTAGACCAAAGTGCTGCCAACTGCCTGGAGGAAGCTGTACGGCCATTCACCGCCATGTGGACCAGGGTCTATCATCGCGTGCTGACGTCACCTTCCGTCGTCCACTCCCAGTTTTTCGAGTTGTCCGGTGCTCGTCTGTCCACTGCTTCCATACTCGCGTCACTGTCGAACTGTTCCGCTGCACACGAGCTGCTATTGCGTTATAGGAAAATCCTCCTTCACGAAGACCGATGATTCTCCCCCGTTCAAATTCCGTAAGTTGTTGTAATTTCACCCTATTTCGTCGTGGAGGCATACTTAGGTCTCACTAAACGTTCGCCACTTAAAAATAACCAGGCACTATTTTAAACGTCCCGCTACAGCTCTCTATTTATACGTTTTTAGCATCAATTCAGAGGACGCTGCTCCCACCACGCATGCGTGGGGGCTATTAACCTTTACTACTTTTCATAACATCCTATAATTGACACATTTGCTGCAAATTTCATTTCATTCGGATGATTTCTGCATGGTGTTGCATTTTTTACAAACAGCAATTTATATATATATATATATATATATATATATATATATATATATATATATATATATAGGTCGTTCGTCAAAAATTCCATTTATTCATTTATTTTTTCTACGTGTAGCATTTTGTGATTTCCACCCGGTGACAAAATATCTTGTGTTATCAGCTGATCTAATAAATTAAGAACAAATCCCATAGTAAATAATAATAGAATCATATCATAGGGAAAAAAAATTTGTTTTTGCTTTCCTGAAAAACGCAGATTTTAGACCTACTAACTTTTGCACTTTGAGTGACGATTTATATTCACTGGCACATATGTTCATGATGGTGTTATGAAATAGATTTTCATTGTTTATTGCTGATTAGCAACAACTGATATAAACTACACAATCGACCGTTAAGGGATTAATTAGCTTCTTGAACTACATAAAATTGCTGCAATTACATAAAAGATATCACTTGTGTAGTGAAATTCTTCAGAGATTTGATTGCAGAAATCATTGAGAAATCCAGTAGAGGGACATAAATAGAACTTAGCACCAAAAGGAAATATAAATGAAATATTATGAGTATTATAAAAAAAATACCGAATTCTTTTTTGAACACGGGAGTGGGAGGACATTGAAGTGGACATTTATAATCTAACTGTGTTAACACGACTGACAAGTGCTTTTTGCCATTAATTTTAATGGAAATAGAATTCACACCAGTAAAAGCAAACGAAACGCTGTTGCAAAATCTTTGACGATTTTAATTTCTTTTAGAAGTATAAAATCGATTTTGAGTCGATTGAATTGATTGAAATGAGAGTTACGACACTTTATCATCAAGAGATATGAGAAATTTTAGGTGTCAAGACAGGCATGCTTGAGTTTTCTAGCCTAAAAAAAACGAAACTAACACTTAGAGAAGGGTCTCGAACTCCCAGAGCACCCTTCAGACCACGCCACTAAAAAGAAGCAATGGTATCACTTACCGTTTATTGGAAAGCAAGTACAGGGCGATAGCTGTCCCGATCACTTCTTGCATATCAGCTGCAATAATTGTAATTTCCAACATAATCCACAGGATATATCTGGGAATAGGAGTGAATCTTTTCCGGCACGTTTCCGCAAGATCCTCCCCAGTAACGGCTCCGAGTCGAGCCGCCAGTCTCTGTATGAAGAGACCCATGATGGTGGCCCACATCAGGATCCATAACAGAGCGTACTTGGCTTCCGAGCCCGCTTTCAGATCAGCCTCGATGTTTCCTGGATCCAGATAGGCTATGCTCATCAAGAACCCGGGTCCGCTGAAGGCCCATAGTTTCCTGAAGCTGAACTTGTACTGAAAAGCAAGTAAAGCTTCATTACGTTCAGCACAATAGAGTGAATAATGTATGCGGGACAGTTACAATCAAAACACTTGTGATTTCTTAAAAATAGTTTCACAAAAAGTCACGGTACAGCTTCAGTTTACGTTCATAACGGTGGCAACGGCCTTGACGCTTTCTTTTGGCGTAATTCTAAAGTCGCCAAGGAAAGAATTATTTCAAATGAACCAATGAAATCAAACGTCGGTTTGACGTCATTTTAAAGAACTTTCTAAAATATTCAAAATGAGAACTTAATCTTTCCTCTTGCCGAGGTTGTCATAAAAACCGCAATAACTATTATACAGATGGAGATTGCCTTAATCTGACATAACTCGCTACCTACTAGAAATGGACCAAAAAAAGCGCCAATGTCGTTGCTACCGTTATAAACATAGACAGAAGCTGTACCAAAGTCTCCTTTTAAAACCTATTTCATAAGCAATTTTAGTTGCTCATATACAAAATGTGAATCTATTGAAACACAAAACGTTCTAACTAAAACAGGCGTTATAGATTTCGTCATTCACAATCCAAATCTAAAAATTAAGAATAAACATTTTTTTTTAAATAAGATTTTCATAGGCATCCGTTATTTTCTTTCATGGTTGCGATGGTTTCGGGCCAAAATTCCGAAATTGGCGTACTTTTGAAACTTTTCTGCAAAGAAAAATCCGAACAACCGGTCTGATCGTTAAGGTGTTAGCCTCTAGATAGGAAGTTTCCTGGTTCTAATAAGTGACAGGGCATGGAAAAAAAATCATCACCATAAATCTGACATGGTCGAAAGTCCTCACCATTGAGTTGGTGTGGAGAGTGGAGTGCCTCATCATCTGACTGTGGTTCAAAATTTCGTGGTGTCGTCCTCGGATCTTTCCCTTAGGGGATTTATCCAGGACTGTCGTCAATAGCCCGTTATGTTGCTCTAGTACGACGTTAATTAAAATTACCCATACGATATACGAAAGGGATTTCCAGTGTAAAAAAAACAAGCCACACGGGAAAAGGATATTTTTTTTAATTTCCTCTTGCCCAAATGCTATGGTATGATACATATTGAAGTTGCCTTAAAAAATATATGTCATATCGTTTTGGCAAAGATAGGCCTTTAATTTAATTGACGTTGACCAATTGACTCTCATAAACCAATTCGTAATTCATTCGTTGGTATTTTTGTGGCGTTCTGAAGTCGTAATCGAAAAACAAACCAAGCGCCATGTACCGTCATGTAAGAATTAGACGGACAGCTGGTTTAAAATTAAACTATTTATTTAGATAAATTAAATATTTACAAGAAAATTTAGAAGATTAATTAAGGGCACAGCCATTGACAGTCGAACTAATGCCTGGAGCCAAAGTAACAATCGCAAACAGAGACGTCTGTCTCTCGTCAAATCTCGAATCAGTCTTGTGCTAAAAATCCACGTTCTCTTGGTTCCGCAGAACCGCACAGCTGCGAATTAGAGGGGGGTGAATTCCGAGCCCTCGAGAGATGTTTATGTCCTCTCAAGACACCCCCACACAGATGCAAAAACCGTTTGTAACCGACTTGGGTTCCCCACAGCAAATCTTCATCCCAGACATGGGATTAGGGAACCGACGGAAACTCCAGCTGTGTCTATGGATCAAACGGAACGCCGGGCCGCCGATGAGAAAATACTCTCTTTCGGTATTTTGTCAAAACCCGCACGTGCAAAGTCTGAAGTTGTTTTTGCATTGCGAAACATTCCAGCGTCCACGTGTTAGAGAAAAGGGTCGGCTAGTACCATATGGTACAGCCATTACGTCTGAAGCACGTACATGAAATACTTTCAGCCGCAAAAGCAATATCTCCGTCTACATTTAGTTTGACAGAAAAATTTGTGCTAAGTTAATTAAATTACCTACTTACTCAGATAAAAGCTCAGTTATTTTTCTTATCATTTTAAAAACATTTCCCAATAAACTCCTATATGAACCCGCAGACTTTCAATGATGTTTCCACGGATGGTAATGGTAACTTTTAATTAACCTTGTGTACTACAGCAACACAACATGGTATTGACGACGGTACGCGATCAATCCCTAAGGGAAAGAACCGAGGACAACACCACGTAATTTTGAACCACGGTCTGATGATTAGGCAACACCTGAGCTGGCACCCCACAGATATCTCGTCTATTACAATCTGATCAATTTTTCTAACGACGAGATATTGCTAATTTTTTTATGATGACGAGGTCCGTTGTGGATAGTTATCGTCTAATAACCAGATATTTCGTCAAAACAACCTCAAGGAAAGTTAATAAAATAGATTTTTTTAAGTCGTAACTACTAAATCTATAATTGCTTCATTTAGTTAGGTTATTGGTAATTATTAGTTAACATCATACTAGAGCAACACAACATGATATTGACGACGGTACGCGATTAATCCCTAAGGGAAAGATCCGAGGACAACACAACGTAATTTTGAACCACGGTCTGATGATTAGGCAACACATGAGCTGGCACCCCGCTCTTCAAACTTCCACACCAACCCAACGTGAGGACTTTCGGCCTGACAGATTTAAGGTGCACCAGTCGCCTCTACACCATACGCTTACAAACATTCATGCACTGACCCGGATTTTAACCTGGAACCTTCAGGTCTAGGGGCTAACACATTAACCACCAGACCGATTTGTAGGCGACGTTTCCACGGAATGCTCTAGGACAGGTAGGGCGAACCTACGACCCGCGGGTTAGACATTGACCCACTCAGGCTTTTTCAATGACCCACGCGTTGAATTTTACAAACTTATGATATTCCATCATATACATAAAGAATTTTAGATATTTTTCGAACCCTTCTTTTAAAAAACATGAAGAAAATACAATATGAGAATATTAGGATATTTAGGACGAAACTTGACATCTTTACTAGGAATTTGAAAATGGAAATCATCAAATATTTTCCTCAATTACAAAAGCATTTTCAAAACACAATAACAATGGAAAATACGCTTGACGTTCAAGAAAATTCAATAAAAATTATTTAATGATTATACAGGAAATAAACAAGCCTTTTAAGAGAGATTTGTTCAATTTAAAAGTATGGAAAATACATTTCACTTTATTTTATATCCATACAAAACGAAATTCGAAACAATGGACTTAAACGAATTTAAGTGGCTAGGTATCCATGATTTAGAAATTTAATTAGTTGAATTTCAAAGCAGCATAGTTTCGAAAAATAAATTTGATAACTTGATTTCCGAAGTAGAAGGGAAATTGTCTGAAATTAGTGCAAATTATATATAATGATCACACACTAAAAATTGATAGTATCATATTAAATGTACGGGATTTTTTACCAAATAATTTTATATCCATGAAGAAACTTGTTAATGCTCTTTTAACGATGTTCCACATATTCATGTGAAAAATTGTTTTCTTCGATGAATTTTGTAAAGTTTACCAATAGAAATAAACTCGGAAATAAATTGACTGCAAAATGCGTTAAACTAATAAATAATGAATATGAACCCAATATTAAGAAATTTTCTGACAAAAAACAACAGTTTTCTCATCGATCTAGAGGCTAACACCTTAACCACTATACCGGTTGGTCGGCTCATTTTGTTGGGATCTTGAATAGTTTTTACCTATAAACCTATTCACATCTCAAAACCTTTGATTCCACCAATATTGAGAGAGTCATTGTGTGATCATAGACTTCCAAAATATAATTTCATCTACGTCCTTTGTACTGTACGTGACTGCTTCGGTTTGATACATGTTTGCGTATCTTCAACTTTTTTGCAGTAAAAAAAAAGGGAAACATTGCTTGGCATTTCATATCACCGTGGTTTGAATCGCTTGACCTCGACCCAGACTTAGTGCACACATATTACGCATAGAAACTTATAAAAAATCGATTCAGCCCACACGTACTTTGTTAACTACTTTGTTATGTGTTCAAGTAAAGAGGAAACTCTATTTTTGCGAAAGCGTTATTTGGACCGATTTTATGTATAGAGTCAATACTAACACTAGCGTGCAAAACGTGCGGAACAGCAAGGTTTACAGCTGCTACTAAAGTGAAATGACCTGGATATGGGAGATTGGTACGAATGTACGTCGGGAGTTACCTAATCGATGAGTTAAAACAAAACGATACTAAAAGAAGCGAACAGCACACAAAAAAAAGTCTAAACTGAAGTGATGACACTACACTGGGGGTCATTCATTTAGAAGGGTAACTGTAAAAACTTAAAAAGATAAGGCACAGTCCATTGTAGAGCAGAGGGCGTAAGAGATGACTTCGAACACTGATTCATACTTTGCGCAGCGTTTCAACAGAGAATGATGTTGGAAATGAGTTCCTGCGGTATCAGAACCCATTCTTCTGTCGGATTATCTGATGAACATACGCCAGCTTTCTAACGAATATCCCCTGTTGAGCAAATAGTTGAATAGTTTTGTCTTAGTTTCTAGCCTTCAAAAAAAAAGCATTCAGTTAAGTTTTTATGTAATGAATTTTATTTCACTCAGCTGGGAGAGGATGACCCAATTTTAACCGATGATTCTTTCCTTTCTATTCTGGAAAGGTCTGCTGAAAATATCAAAACAAAATCTTTTCGCACCCAAAAGTGATTTAAAAAAAAATATTTAAAAAAATTCAGAACCGAAACACGGGTACCCGTCAAAAGACAGGCATCAGTTCAAGGTGACACCCACAAACCCTTAAATTTATTTTAGCAGTGTATAGTACTGACACAACTACACACTGAAACAGTGTTAACGATATAAAAATAAAACAATCACACAGTAATTACTTCAGTTGATATGAGGTGAAAATGTGAATGCTATAAACGATTTTCTAAAATGTATTTTGGAATTTAGAAATGCTTCAACTCGAGTGGCAATATTGAAGCCAAGAGATATAAGTACCTTAACTATATCCATCGCTTATGTAGTAAATTTTACGTTTATACTACAGTTCATTTTTCAAGAAGTTTTTGAAAACTAATTGTCTGTTGGTCTGATGGAAACTACCCTCATTGTGATTGTAACGACGAGATATCTCGTCATTAGAGGAAAGATTACCGAATCTCGATGGACGAGATATCACGTCATTAGAAGAAAACTGACCTAGATATCGTCATCATAAAAAAAATGGCAATATCTTGATGACGAGATATCTCGTCATTGACAAAATTAGTCACATATTGAGGGACGAGCTATCACGTTGAAATCGATTAAGGTATCCGACTAGGTTCGGAACCATTTTTTTTAAACGACTCTTAAATCACAATTTAAACCTTTGTCGTACTAGATAATGTTTCAAAATCATGAAATAAAGCAAAAAATAATGCACCGACTTATTATTTTTTTGTCAATTGGGCAAATTAAGGTAACATTCAATCAAAATGACTACCAATATGACTAACGCTCTGTATAAATTTCTATTAAATTAATTTTAATTTCCTTGCAGCACCATATATCTATGATGTTAGTGACGACAATATACTATAATTAAAGAGATATATTGAAATGTTAAGAAGTTTCGCTCGTTATATGTAGCTAAAATTTTAATTTTACAAAATGTCCACTTGTCGTTTAAATTAAACAGCTATAAACTAAAAAGTATGCATTTTGCAACTAAACATATAGTATATTGTCATTACAACATGTTAATAAGTAACAATGTTTAATTTCGTAGAGATATCTCTGTAACGTTTTGAGAAATCATGTTAGGCGTGTGTAATATTTGGTTGAAATTGTGTTTTGAAGAAAAACGTTTAAAGTTTACCTTTGTGTTTTTTGTCATTGCCAAATTCTTCGAACACATTCATCGAAACTTGATGTAAAATGTTGAAGCGTGATTAAATAAAATAATTTCAACAAATTTTTGTTTAAAATTATTTTTATTTTTTTTAAATTAGCGGAAAACCATCCATTTTTCGGTCATTTCAATCATATTTCCGGTTTTGATTTCTGTCATTCAATAATACTAAAATTGCTTTAATTTTATTTCTATTTATCGTAGACTTAAAACAATTACAGATTCTGACACTCAAGAAACTGGGCTTCAATATGAGAGAATAAAACAAAATTTGAGAATTTTGGTCAAAATTACGTTTTAAACGTAGTCGGAATAAGCTATTTTAATATGTCTGCATAAATATTTATTACAACTTACATTCTCAGACTCCGGTATTTGAATTTTCTCATCCAGAACTGAGTTGTAATCAACTGCCTTTTTCTTATTAGGCACCAGATTTGTGAGCGACGAACTTCCATAGCTGGTGTTAACGGAATTCTCAGTATGGACAGGAAACGATTTTTCGGGATTCTCAGTTAGGTCTGGAAAAGAGAAGGGAAACACATTAAGCAGAAATAAAAGCAATGCCCCAAACACGTTCCATTCATAAAACTCACATTTCGTGCAGAAACAAATGCTCTACAAATCTAATAACCGACCTGTACAGAATGGTCATTAGATTGTATGGATTTTTAATGAGCTAATTTCTCATCTTTTCCAGCTATTCTCCGAAACCCATCTAGACTGCTTTAGACAATAACGTAAACTGTTCAAATATATCATAAAGACTGCGATCGTGAGGTAAGTGGATAATTTACTCGTATTTGTTACGAGATCGAGTCTTACTTAAGAAACGTTCTGCGAAAATTGTCGCTTTTTAATGGGTACTGAGGATCACTTTCAATGGATTGATGGCATGAAGGTGAAAAACAAATGAAACATACCGTATTGAAGACTTTTGAAAACACATTTTCTAACACAAGAGCATTTCCAACGATAAAAACCGATAGAGAGGTTAAGATGGGCAACAGGAACAATAAGGCCAGATGCACACATCCGTTATTTCAACTTGCGGCGCCGCTGCGGCAACGCAAGTGCGGTCTGAGATACATTAGATCCAATGAAGAATTGCACACATGCCTTTGGCGCCGTTGCGGCGACGCACATCCAACTTGCGCCGCTGCGGCTAAGCAAGTGCGGTTTGAGATACATTAGATATCCAATGAAGAATTGCACACATGCCTCCGGCGCCGTTGCGGCGACGCATATCCAACTTGCGTGCAATTTGTACCGCAGTTCCCCACGACGCCGCACACGCTTCTCCGGTTTGAAGTACCTTGTTTTCATAAATAAATAGAATATAAATAATAATTAATAAATGGTTGTATCCAGTAACGTCTATTTTGTTTCAAAATATACTTTTTTTTACACCAAGTAAGCGAAATAAACACGTTTTCTTCGATTGAATATTTATCGCAAATGGCGCGAAATGAGTACTTGCGTCATTTCACGGTTGTGTGCGCATAGTTGGGCTTCGGTGCCGCAGCGGCGCAGCACGTTGAAAATCGGATGTGTGCACCGAGCCTAACCTGGCTCTAATGTCTTAGTAGGAGAGGCATTTTAGAAATATTTCTTAAAAATCAGAATTTTTTCGCCCATTGTTATCTGCGCTAAACTTTCTTGATTGCGTTTGTATTGCTTAAGTGTTCTTAGGACACCTGTGTCATACCTTATTTAATTCCATTCATACCATATTATTTTACTTATTATACACTAGCCACTGCGTGGCCAGCACGGCGTTAGCCATGACAGTTCTTTTTGCGGGGTCAGGTGTGACCACTGCTCCCTAACCCCCGGGAATTCGTAGCCCATTGGATAACAGTATCTCTAGCGAAAATATAAATATTTAATTGAAAAATTATTTGTTAAAAAAAAATCAAATGCAAATTATTCATCTGGTGTAAAGTTTTCCGCAGATTTCAAATTCCTTGAAATTTTTAATCTATCTTTACCGATCCCGATTTTTAAAAAAGAACTAAACAATGCCAGTCAAAAGGTTTTTTTATTTGTTTTGCCGAGCGCAGGAAATGAAATCTGTGATTTCTTGAATCTCGAATCAAACGAAGGTCGTTCTGAGCAACGGCGTTCTTATTAAAAAAAAATTTCAATTTAAGAATTATTTATTTAAAAAAAAAAATCATATTTTAGCTATCGATATTATGTGAAAATTTCAGCAGATTTCAAATCCGTTGAAATTTTCGCTCTATTTTTAACGATCTGGGAGATAGAAAAAAGAAGTCAATATCTCTAGATTAAACTTTTTATTTGTTTTGTTCTTCGGCTGTAAGCGTTCCTCTGCAAAATCAAACGGGAGCACAGAAAAAATAAATTTAGAATCGGTCAACTCTTTATAGTGTTGCCATTTCAAAAAAAAAAAATTGGAACTAAATGTCATTAAATTCATTAAAAAAATCTTTTAGATTAAATTTTAAAATTCGGGCTTCGTAAAAAAAAATTACAAAAAATTCGGATTTAATGTGTGGATAGGTAGTGCCATAGATTCCTCAGGATAGTGAACGCACGCACGCAGACAAACACTTCCTTTTATAATAGTAGAGGCAGTTCTTTTCGTGGGGTCAGGTGTGACCTCTGTTCGCAAACCCCCGCTAATTGCTGCGAATTCTCATGGTAGCCTATTGGATAACAGCCATCTCGGCATTGAACGTGGTGTTGGTTTGCGAAGCAAACCAAATGAGAATTCGTAGCCTATTGGATAACAGCCAGCTCGGGCAACGCCGTGATGGCTTCGTAATTGCAAATGCGATTTTATAGAAAAAAAACTAAACAATGCCAGTCAAAAATGGTTCTCTTTGTTTTACTTCCCTTCGCTGAAATCGTGTAAAAGTCGTGATGTTATTGTCTAATGCTTCCATATTCGTATTGCAAAAATAAAAAAGTTACAATTTAAAAAGCAGAAAATGGAATCTGTGATCTCTAGACAGCGAAGGTCAAATTCAAATGTGAAAAAAATTTTCAGTTACAATTTAAAAATTATTTATTTTAAGAAAATCATATTTTTAGGTATCGATTTACTGTAAAATTTTCCACACATTTCAAAACCTCTGAAATTTTTACTCTTTCTTTAACGATATAGGAGATAGAAAAAAGAACTACATAACTCCAGTTAAAACTTTATGCGTTTTGTTTTTGTCCGCTGAAATGTTTCCACGAAAAATCAAACGGAAACGGAAAAAAATAAATTTAGAATCTATCATCTCTATACTGTTGCCGTTCTAAGGAAAACAAAAAAATTAAATTCCAATAAATTAATTTTATAACGTTCTAGAATAAATTTCAAAATTCGGGCGCAATTAAAACATTGCAAACAATTTGGATTACCTGTGAGTCATATCTCATTGTTGTGAGTGCCATAGATTCGTCAGTCCACAAACACAGACAGACAAACAATTCCTTTTATAATAGTAGATATATACTTCATTATACACATACTTTTACTTTTATATACTATAAGCCACTGCATTGCCCGTTACAGTTCTTTTCGTGGAGTCAGGTTTGACCACTGCTCGCTAATCCCCGGTGATTACTACGAATTCCCATTTGGTCTGCGAAGCAAACCAAATTGGTATTCGTAGCCTATTGGACAACAGCCATCACGGCATTGCCCTTGTCATTGTCAAATGTGGCCAAATTCGAAATGCGAAGACATCCAATCGGCGTGACGTCACAATCTCTTGTGAAAAAATATATATTTAATTAAAAAATTATTTATTAAAAGAAAATTAAACGTATAATGTATCTATTTGGCATAAAATTTTCCGCACTTTGCAAATCCGGTAAAATAAATCCGTCTCTCAGGAAATCCAAATGAATTAATCTCGAATCAAACTGAGGTCATTCTTCGCGGCAACGTTCGTATTGAAAAAAATATAAAAGATTCAATTAAACATTTTTTATTTCAAGAAAATCATATTTTTAGGTATTGATCTAATGTGAAATTTTCCGCAGATTTCAAATCCGATGAAATTTTCACTCTATCTTTAATGGACCAGGAGATAGAAAAAAGAAATCAATATCTCTAGATTAAACTTTTTATTTGTTTTGTTCTTCGGCAGAAAGCCTTCCTCTGAAAAATCAAATTGAATCACGGAAAAAATAAATTTAGAATCGGTCAACTCTTTATAGTGTTGCCATTTCAAAAACAAAAAACAACTTCTTAACTCCAGGAAAACCTTTTTATTTGTTTTGTTCTTGTAAACGGAAACACCATTCAAACGGACACACGGAAAAAATACATTTAAAATCTGTGAACTTTTATGCCATTGCCATTCTAAGATAAAAGAATAATAATTTAATCTCAATAAATAAATTTTAAAATGTTCTAGATTGAATTTTAAAATCACGGCTGATGAGAATGTATTTTAAAAAGCACTAGGGGCCCGCCCCTTGCTCGCTAAAGCTCGCCAACCCCTGAAGGATTGCTTTGCAATCCTCATTGGTTCGCTGCGCGAACCTATGCTCCCTTCGCTAGCATCAAGGAAGACATGTGTCCTAGCAGAAAGGATTGTTTACTAAATATGGTACTCCAAAAAAGTATTTTTCAAACTTAAATTTGCTGTATTACAGAAAATATAAACAGTACCCTGGAATCAGAATTCAAATGAAAAAAATTTTTTTGTTCAATAAAATTTCATCCGATAACGCTATAAATTCAATTGAGGCGCGTACGTGATAAACAAACAATCGTACAATGTTGCCAAAACGCGATAACAAATAACGTCTTTTTTGCGTGTCACGTAAGGGAATTATATATATAGATAGTAATTATTTAGTAATTCTTTTTGGGTAAAATAGGTAGCCCTTGAAGGTCGCTGTAAAAATGTTTACTTTTACGTGGATAAGTGGTGGATCTAAAAACTCAACAATAACAGGAGAGGATAGTTAAAAATGGTAGGCTCCGTCGAGGACTAAACCATAGTTTTGACGTGAATAGTGGGGCCTGATGTTGGAATGTGGAATGAATGAAGTGGACATAGTAAGTTTGAACGGTTATTTTGAATATTCAACAGTTAATTTACAGTTCGAACGATTTAAAATGCAGCATGATATTAACTATCATATTACCTGTGTAGTTCTATATCTTGTATCGCTTGTGTTGCTCTATATAGATATTGATTGAAGGTCAAGCGCAATTTGATAGCTTTCGAATGACACCACTTATGCAGTCTTCTTCACGCAATCCAAAGTTATACTGGCCCAAAGCTCGCCCAGCACAGTAGAATTTCGACGTATTTAGGACCCCTCCACCGCGTTCAGTGCGCCTGCGCAATTAGTTCGACGGTCATGTCAGTATGGACATCTTTTGTCTACACGACGCTGTATATATACTTCTGTATATGTCTTATAGTTCGGAAATCATAAGACAAAACAGTAATTAAGCTATTTTGTAACGCTACATTTGTATGCATGCCCCCAGTGCGGTTCCGATATTAAAGACGTATTCACGTCAAAACGTCTTTAAACTGAAGAGGTGATACTGCATTTGATGCCATGAAACAGTTAACTGTGACGACTTTAAGAAATCAGAAGGCAGTCCTTTGTAGGTGGTATCACCGCCTCGAACACTGTACTGCGTTTGCATGTGGAAAATGAGATTATGGAAAAGAACCCCTGCGTATGAGAGGGGGGGGGGGCATATCGTAAACGATGAGCGTTCATTGTCTCTGACGTCAGGATTCCAAATTTTGAGTACGCAGTAGCTTTCTATTGAATATCCTCGGTTATGCAAATTCCAATAGGGTGTTTCGTTTCATTTTAAGGTTGCAGTCTGTAAAATCAATGTTGCTCCTTTAGTTTTGCACGCCAGTATAACTAAAAAGCTACACTAGGTTAGAAAGGATTCTAGTGATTAAAATCAAGCTAGTATTCAATATCTTTTAATAATTATCATCCTAAGCATTAAATAAATTGGCAAAAGCCAATTATATTAATCAAATGAGCGTTTGAAATAGCGAGTTAGTTCTGTTTGATAGCGGTTGAGTGCTTACTGTGAGAGTGTTTTTTCAGCTGTATATTAATATTCACAGGCTCAAATAAATTTAGCTTCACATGTGTGTACAGCTTTGTGCTCTGAATCCATTATTATTTGCAGTTTTTGGCGCTAAAGCTACTTGTTTGCTATATTGAACTCTTTCACACTGCTTAGAATTTTAACCGTGTCCTGATGTGAAAGATTTCTGCTTAAGCATTTGTTAAATACGATAGTGCCGAAACAAAATTAAAGAAACGAAACATCAGAGTTTGGAAGTTGTTAAACCATCAATTTTTTAAAACGAATATTTAAAACTAATTCGTATTCTTATTATTTCCTCTAATTAGCGAATTTTTGGATACTACACAAACACTAGGGAACTTCAAACCGTCTAACAAAAACTGTATTTATAGTTAAAAGTGCTAAATATTGATCTTTGTTAAAATGCGAATTTTTTTCGAAATCAATTCGAATTATTGTATTTAAACGAAATATAATCATCAATACTTTTTATGATTAAACATTTTGAAGATTATATCTGCTCATAAAACCACATTTATTTTACTAGATTTTTATGAAAAAAGTGTTTCTGTACCTTGGAAAAAACAGGGGGCAGTGCCCAAATTTTGACTGATTTTGAGTTATTTCCACAAATTATCAAAGATAATGAAAGTTATAATTTTTAAGATAATGAAAGTTATAATTAGAGAAAAAGTGCCAATGTCACCCTTCCAAATACATCATGAAAGTATCAAAACATTGCAAAATATTTTTTTTACGATGTATTGAAAATAAAATTTACTAAATGAGAGCTACTTCTAAAATTTGCAAATGAACATTGAACCTTTTTCAAACAAGGTACAGATTTAATGACAGGAAATCTTGCATCAATTAGCTAAAATTTAAAATTAACCGATAACAAAACAACATCTTTTATATGTTTGTGAAAGAATCTGTTCGAAGTTTTCTAAGATTACTTGTCCTTAATTACTCAACATTAAGATAATCGTGCTTTCGGACGATGTTGTAGATGAATTGTTAATGCTTCTATTTAAATTTTACGTGAAAAAAGATAGAAATAGCAATGGAAATAGGTGAAATAAATGTGAATAATAGTGAATACAATGAAGTATAGTAATGAATGAAATAATCGAGAAAAATATATTTTCTTTACTTTAAAACTTTGTTAGGTAATCCCATACAGAACATGAAATCTGATTCAAAATCGTTTAAGACATTTCAATTAGAACAGATACCCAGGACATACATATGCACACACCAATGCACATGCATACGCACACACAAGTAAATACGTTCATTAGGACTGAGAGGGGCCTTTGTGAGTTTGAATCCACGGATGAGCGTTAAATCTGTAGTGGCTTCAAAGGTCTTCACATTGGCGTGGTGTGGAAGCTTGGAGAGGTGGGTGCCATCTAGGGTAGGGGTTCCCAAAGTGTGTGCCGTGAAGCGCCCATGAAGCAGTAGTTATTATACGGAGTAAATATCGTTCCAAAATTAATGTCGAAAAAGAAATGCGATTAGCTGTATCTTAATTCCACGATTCGAACAATTGTTCAGTCAACAGCAGGATCACCCATCGCACTAACGCACTCCAAGAGCATGTTGAAGGTAATATATTTAAATTTTCTATGGCTATGCATTCAACAGGGTGTTTCTTGGCATTGCGCGGAAGTTAAGAGAGTGGGATGCCAGCTCCTGGTCGACTTCGTCATCTGACCGAGGTTCAAAATTACGAGGTGTTGTCCTCGGATCTTCTTTCCCTTCGAGTTTGATCCCTCATCGTCGACAGTAGGCTATTTTGCTGCTCCAGCGCAACTTTAATCAAAATACCTACCTACAGGGAGTTTCTGAAATATCAGGCCTGATGGTAAAGAGGGACCCAAAATAGACATTTTTTGTCGAAGAAGAAGAATGTCTGTCCGGAAATGTGGTAGAAGGCGCTCTTTAGGTGAATCAAAAACATAGTTCGGTTTGCGTATGGCGCCATTCTCCACCGGGACTGGAGCAACACAACGGGCTATTGGCGACGGTCCGGGTCAAACCCGAAACGAAAGATACGAGGACAACACCACGTAGATTTGAACCGCGGTGAGATGACGATGTAACACTGGAGCTGGCACTTTATTCTCCAAACTTCCACACCACGCCAACGTGAAAACATCAGATATTACGACAGATTTAAGGTGCACCAGCCCCCCCCCCCTTTGTACATGACTGTCCGTGGTTGGATTCGAACTCGTAACCCTCCCGTTGTAAATCCATTACTCTTCCAACTGGGCTACAACGGCCCTGGGTATGAAATTTGCATATTTTATTTAGGCGTTTTCCTGTTTAATGGGTTAACTTTTTGAAATATAGTGCCTAGGTCATGGATTAAAATTAACATATTTGTCTCTTTTCAGAGCAAGGGATATAATCCTCATAAACTAAGCTATAAATTATTTGCTTTCTTCAAGTCTAAAGGCGTTTAACTCCCACGAATTAAATTTTTTTTATATAAGGCTTTCTGTTTTTTTAAGCTTTTCTGGTTGCTGCGCCCATGAATTAAATAAGGGTTATTTGCTTTTTGGCTTTGGGTCTTAAACCTTCTAACTGAGGGAATTGCAATAGATTTGATTCTATCATTTCGTAACTTGATTCGTCGTAGAGTCTTACTTTCAACAGCTCGACTTATGATATGTTTATTTATGTCTTGACTGTTCTAACTGGCGAAATCTCTTCAACAATTTCGAAGCAGATTTCATGTTTGATACGGGATTATACTCTCTGACCCTTTTCTTTTGTTCCATTACTTCACCCACTATCATACTCCATTACTCCACCCACTATCATATTTTATTGTATTCACTAGTTTTTGCATTTATCTGTCACCTAAAGTCTTCACTTTCTTCACATTAAAAACTAAAATAGAAGTAACAACAGCATCATCCACGGCTTTTTTTCCACATAGTCCGAAAGGAAAGCAGAGTCCTCCTCCCGGTGACTTAACCGGTAAGTTGCTATCTCAGTGGCAATGCCAACTTACCCGGAAACCTAGTAGCCGTTTTAATTAACCATCTAGTAAACTATCCCTATGCTTAACACCGTTCTGAGGAAGCAAACAACGTGTTATTTGCTTACAAAATTCCATTAAAAGGTAGTTTTATATCAATTTTTCTTCACCTGAGCTGCCAACTGATCAAACACTCTGTGTATTGGAATCACTCCACTCTATTTCAAGACTACCTCGACATTTTTTACTTCAGCACTCTTAGGTCAATAGTGGAATTTACGTCGCACGGTATCCACACAACAGGCTATTGGCGAAGATTCTCGATTTAAAAGATCCGAAGACAACTACTCGTAATTTTGAAACACCGTCAGATAACGATGTTGAATCTGAGCTGGCACCCCACTCTATGAACTCCCACATCACGCCTACACGAGGACATTTGAAGCCATGAAAGAAGATTTCGACAAACCACAGGTCTTTAGTGGAATCGAGTTTCGAACTCGAAAACCTCCTGTTACTACTGCGAGACTACCAACTGGGCTAAGACGTCCCGACAGCTGTCTTAGAGGAATCATTATTCTTAATTTACTAAAGCGAAAATAAGTGATTGAAATCCCATCGATAACAAATCCCTGAAGAGAATTTCTTCTCATAAGACATGGAAAACGCGTTTGTCTTCTAATTCTATACAGAGAGGACAGGAAAATTTTCGTCTGTATATATGAAATAGGGCTGTCCATCTCTCCTTAAAGGTCTTAACAGGAGCATTGATGTTTTGTTGAACGTGGTGGATTGATTAGCTAAACAACAGTTATAACAGTCCATAACAAAAAAAATCGACGCACCACGAAGGAGTTATCCTGGAGTTGTGCCGGGCTCGATCAACTTGTAATGGCGCTAACTAGGGACTGTGAGGATTAATTGATGAAGGCCATCCATTGATCCTCCCAATGCGAAATCTAAACCCCCAACGGAGTTCGCCGAGAGGCACAGGTGCGAACCACTGCGGACAATGGAGAGTCGCCAGTCTGTCTGGACTATTGACACTAAGACGACAGTAAGAAGTCGTTCTTCCACGCCTTTATTTATTACTATCACTAGCTTGGGTTGGAACAGCCGAGAGAGGTTAGACGACCCGACGCCAGATACGAGGCCAATGACAGACCCAACGGAGTGACATCAGAGCCAACCAGGACCAATCGAGGACCAGCCCCGCCCAGCGGCCGGAGCGCGCCACAATCCGAGCCAAGGAATCGTGAGAAGAAAAAAATCAGTTTGACTTGATCTCATCCTGAGGTGCGTCGTTCTCAGAGACCCTTACAGGTCGACCAAATTTCTCCCCTTTTGAGAAATTATTTTGGAGTTCGGTGTGACCTCGCCCTGAGAGGACACCAACTCAGAAGCCTTGAAAGGCTGAACACTAAAGTCCCCGCGACTTTATTTGGAAGGAACATCCTAGAGTCCTGGTGTAGACCGTCACCAGACGTCGGTGTGGATCTGTGTCGCCGACGAAGTGATCTCCTCCCGAGATAAATTTGTACGAGCGTAGTGCCGTTATACTACTCTAGAACTGTTCTTCGGTGTAGACTTTTCTTCTGCTGGAGACTTTTCTTCTGTTAGTTAGAATTGAGCTGAGACAACCTGTCCGATCTAATTATTACAGACCTATGTCTAATTTCCGAATCGTGTACATAAATTATTAATCAAGAAAACTGTAAATAAATTCTTATATTAATTAAGCTAGACTGTTCTCTGTCGATTCCTTCGTCTGCACGCTATCCAGAGAATTCGTTACAGGACGTATAGTCTTTAGTGACGAGTCCCGTTTCCAACTGTGTCCTGACGATAACCGCATACATGTTTCTTCAAGGACAGCGTGGTGATCCTGCCCTTACTATCGCACACCACAGATACCCACAACAGGGCATTATCATCTGGGGTGCCATCTCCTTTGATAGACGGACCCCTTTGGTAGTCATTTCTGGCACACTTAAAGCACAGCGGTACGTAGACGACATTCTACAACCGGTTGTGTAACTGTTCCTTTTGCGACACCCCAGACTTACTTTTCAACAAAATAATGTCCGGCCACACACGGGCACGTGTTGCTATGAATAGTCTTCAAGCTTTCCCAACAGTCTAGGTCTCCTGATCTCTCTCAAATAGAGCACATTTGAGACGTTATGGGAAGGCGATGACAACCGTTTCGTAAAGTTGACCATATAGCCCGACAGTTGGAGACAATTTGGCAAGAAATTCCACAGGGCACCAACCGGGAACTTTTTCAGTCTATGCACGCCGGATGACAGCTTGCATCCAGACCAGAGGTGAACCAACGACTTATTGACTTTCTCCCTTTGTAACGGTCAAACTCTAAAATAAATCATTCAATTCTTCCGAAATTTAATAGTTTGTTTTTCTATGTATGTTCTTTACCCATCCACCAATTTTTATCGAAATCAAACAACTCCTTCTTGGTGCGTCGATTTTTTTTTTTAGGTATAGATGTATTCGAGTTTTTGATACTTTCGATTTTTAATTCGAAATAGAACTATCCTAGAATGCATGTAAAATGTTGATGCATAAAAATATCACTTATTTGGTATAAAGTTCAGCAATTATGCTTAAGTATTTTTTAATAGTAATTACAAGTTCATTGTAATTATCTACTAAAGGGTAAGGTAAGTACTTGAATACACACCCATGTGAGGTGTTCATACAATTCTTCTCGTTAGATTAAAAAATATTACTCACATTTTTTAATACGTAATTACAAGTTCATTGTAATTATCTACTAAAGGGTAAGGTAAGTACTTGAATACACACACATGTGAGGTGTTCATACAATTCTTCTCGTTAGATAAAAAAATATTACTCACATTTTTTAATACGTAATTACAAGTTCATTGTAATTATCTACTAAAGGGTAAGGTAAGTACTTGAATACACACACATGTGAGGTGTTCATACAATTCTTCTCGTTAGACTAAAAAATATTACTCACATTTTTTAATACGTAATTACAAGTTCATTGTAATTATCTACTAAAGGGTAAGGTAAGTACTTGAATACACACCCATGTGAGGTGTTCATACAATTCTTCTCGTTAGATAAAAAAATATTACTCACATTTTTAATACGTAATTACAAGTTCATTGTAATTATCTACTAAAGGGTAAGGTAAGTACTTGAATACACACACATGTGAGGTGTTCATACAATTCTTCTCGTTAGATTAAAAAATATTACTCACATTTTTTAATACGTAATTACAAGTTCATTGTAATTATCTACTAAAGGGTAAGGTAAGTACTTGAATACACACCCATGTGAGGTGTTCATACAATTCTTCTCGTTAGATAAAAAAATATTACTCACATTTTTAATACGTAATTACAAGTTCATTGTAATTATCTACTAAAGGGTAAGGTAAGTACTTGAATACACACCCATGTGAGGTGTTCATACAATTCTTCTCGTTAGATTAAAAAATATTACTCACATTTTTTAATACGTAATTACAAGTTCATTGTAATTATCTACTAAAGGGTAAGGTAAGTACTTGAATACACACACATGTGAGGTGTTCATACAATTCTTCTCGTTAGATAAAAAAATATTACTCACATTTTTTAATACGTAATTACAAGTTCATTGTAATTATCTACTAAAGGGTAAGGTAAGTACTTGAATACACACACATGTGAGGTGTTCATACAATTCTTCTCGTTAGACTAAAAAATATTACTCACATTTTTTAATACGTAATTACAAGTTCATTGTAATTATCTACTAAAGGGTAAGGTAAGTACTTGAATACACACCCATGTGAGGTGTTCATACAATTCTTCTCGTTAGATAAAAAAATATTACTCACATTTTTAATACGTAATTACAAGTTCATTGTAATTATCTACTAAAGGGTAAGGTAAGTACTTGAATACACACACATGTGAGGTGTTCATACAATTCTTCTCGTTAGATTAAAAAATATTACTCACATTTTTTAATACGTAATTACAAGTTCATTGTAATTATCTACTAAAGGGTAAGGTAAGTACTTGAATACACACCCATGTGAGGTGTTCATACAATTCTTCTCGTTAGATAAAAAAATATTACTCACATTTTTAATACGTAATTACAAGTTCATTGTAATTATCTACTAAAGGGTAAGGTAAGTACTTGAATACACACCCATGTGAGGTGTTCATACAATTCTTCTCGTTAGATAAAAAAATATTACTCACATTTTTTAATACGTAATTACAAGTTCATTGTAATTATCTACTAAAGGGTAAGGTAAGTACTTGAATACACACACATGTGAGGTGTTCATACAATTCTTCTCGTTAGACTAAAAAATATTACTCACATTTTTTAATACGTAATTACAAGTTCATTGTAATTATCTACTAAAGGGTAAGGTAAGTACTTGAATACACACCCATGTGAGGTGTTCATACAATTCTTCTCGTTAGATAAAAAAATATTACTCACATTTTTAATACGTAATTACAAGTTCATTGTAATTATCTACTAAAGGGTAAGGTAAGTACTTGAATACACACACATGTGAGGTGTTCATACAATTCTTCTCGTTAGATTAAAAAATATTACTCACATTTTTTAATACGTAATTACAAGTTCATTGTAATTATCTACTAAAGGGTAAGGTAAGTACTTGAATACACACACATGTGAGGTGTTCATACAATTTTTCTCGTTAGATAAAAAAATATTACTCACCTAATTGTACTGAATTTTCTTTAGTTCCATTGCAGTTATGCATACTTGTTTCATTGCTACATTAAATGTTCTTATTTCAGTTTCAGCTGCAAAAGATCACAATACATGAGCGAGAAGTTTCATCAGTGAAGTAAAAGATAAACTTTTTTTTAACTAAACATGAAACTGATGCATATTAAATTTTAAACACTTTATTTCAAGCTATAAAAAATTACGAAAGTGATTTCATTACTATTTAGTGAAGTAATTTATCAAAATAAAAATAAAAGGAGCATGGAATACTTATTAATTTGATGCTTAATCGTTTTAACACATAATTATTTTGACACATATCTAAAAAGACAGGACAATACAACTTGTTTTAAGCAAAGCTTGTTCTACAAAAAAGCTGAAAATGAACGATAAAAACTGAACTGTTGTTATATTCCTTGCTCAAAAATATTGTCCTTCGAAATTGAATCGAAATATTGTCCTTCGAATTGAAACTAAATCTTTCAAGAAGTACTACAATTTAAAGATTCGAACTTAAAATTTGATCAATTATATATTCCGATTTGGAGATGGAGGCTTTACGTCACTATAATCAACCAATGCGAACTAGAAAAACGGACAACATGAAACGAGAACAATAGCTTTAGGTTTGACAACCAAAGCAATATACATTAGACAATCTAAATACATTAGAATTCTCTCCGCATGTACAACTATTAAGTTAGCTCATACTATATTTAACTACTGTAGAAAGGAAAAATCAAGATTGTCCTGGCTCACAAAACACAAATTTCGCATATTTTGACATTGATTTAAATTTTGATGTACTCTATCCTAAGTACATATATTCCAAGTATTGTAGTATCCTAGTATACAAAGAATGGTTCCTGGAAAGGAACGCTGACGATACCCACCATTAGGTCGAGAGATCAAAAACTAAATAACAAGTTGGCAATGTTCTTGGCGCTTGCAAGAGTACATGAAAAGTTACGCCAATTAAAGAATGGTGCCAACATGTATTACGGAGATACTCCGAGAAAGAGAAACAACATTTCGTGACATTTTAAAACCTTTGTGGAGTAATAAAATAGCATGACAAAACAATTCCTATGTAGCAATAAAATACTGTTCTAAACTATTTATGAGGCAGTAAAAACTAGTAATGTCTAAAACAGGCAATAAAAGTTTATTGTTTGGAAATGAATTATTTGCATTCAGTATGCTTACAGGTTTTACTATAGATACATTAATATTGGTTACGACTTAGTAGATCAAATACAAAATTACTCAATTGTTAAAAACATGATTTGACTGATAAATGTTTTAGTTTTCCAATTGATTCAGGACCTTCGCCAATAGCCCTTTATTTGCTCTATTGCGACATAAATTCAACTACTCAACTCAAGAAGCTGTATTCCCGAATACAGTTTGGTGCTGCTTCTTTATGGCGGATGGTATACCCGAAATATTTCGTATATGCCATCGCTAATGGAAATCTTTCCGGGCTGTATTCAAACAGATTTTACCATGAGGGTTAACACGATAATGGCGTTACTTCAAATAGATATCATTCAAAGTTGAGACATTGTTTACTAACCCTGCTTTAAAATCGGTAGTTAAAAAGTTTATTCTTGACATATACCAAAAGTGGGCAGAACAGTTAGGACCGCAACATAGGGGAAGTTAAATTTGTAACCATGGTAGAGAGGGCCCGGCAAATATGAAAAGATAAGGTACTGCAATGTGTAGAACATTTTGTAATTTTAACAAGTTGAATCATCAATGCATTTATAACAATAAAGCGGTTACATAATAGCGCAGGATACAAGATAATACAAACTTTTGTGCAATATTGAACATACATTTGATGTTTGAGCAATAAATAGTTGGGATACAAATTGGCATTTCATGGGGCACGTCCAGGTGATGTTTGGACTTGTTTTTAGAATTAAGTAATTCAGAGGAATTTCGGAGGCTTTAACAACCTGCTGTCCAAAGAGAGAGAAAGGTATTTACAAACAATTATTGGATACTATAGCCAAAGAAGTTGAATTGGAAAACGTTTTTGTTCCCAAATGATTGTCATGGTTTGATAAATTTTTTTTGAGAGCAATTGTCTGAAAACTAAAAATGCAGAGTAATTTGGTCAAGTGCCTTTTACGGGGTAAAGAGGGTTCACTGAATATAAAGGTTGAATTGAACTTCCATCGATCCTCTCGATTTCTCATTTAAAAATCCTACTCGGTCTGTTTTTTTCACTTCCGACTCGATCTATTCATCTACCCTTTTGAATCGTTAGAACTGGTTGGGAGTTACATATCAAAATACGACGATTTCGAATGGATTCACCGGTCCAGAAATATTTTAGGTCGAATTCGAAGGAGAGTGAAAGAGCGATGGTAGTTGAATAGGAACGTTGAAACTTAGATCTGTCCATTTCGAATTTCAATACGAAACTTCGTGAAGTTGCGTACGGCTCTATAGCGTATGCGTGATTTACATAAATAGGGACTGCTTCCCTGGATATGCCCCTGAAGAAGTCCTATAAATAAATTTCACCGCTAGAACGGTAGGAATTTAGGCAGGGAAATATGCAGACCAATAAAAAAAAAGGCATGAATGAACTTATATGCTATTGTCTCACTCACAATACTATCACATTGCTAACAGAAAAACAGTCCATGGTAATCCATAACACTTGGCCTCACCATGGGTTTCAACCGCATGAAATAGTATTAGAAATGTTTTTAATTTTTCAATAGCAAGTTTATACCAACAAATAAGAGAGTAAACCTATTTTTAAAATATTTGGGAGTATGTGGTAAAAATATCAGTTTTCTAAGAATTAATGGTACATAGTAGTAATTGGTTCAATATTATCCTTCAAGATTTGGGTTAATATTTGTGCCATATCGACCCGTATGTATTGTATAACGATAAGCATGGAACTAGACTGACAACACAACCCTTTGTGAAAATTTCAACAACATGAAGGAATCGTGGAAATTATACGAAACTTGCAGGAAATGCAAAACAGGTTAGGATATGCAAATTAAACGAAACTTGCAGAAAATGCAAAACAGGTTAAGATAAGCAAATGATTAGAATTACAAAGCGATCCCGCATGGATGGGCCGAGAAACATCCTCTAAACTTTCAAGTGAGCCGTGTATAAAAAGCACTGTAAAGGTGCGTTGAAATGTGTGTATCGACGTTTGACTGCTGTAAATGATTGATTAGAAAGCAACATGCCTTGGCAAAAACGCAAAGTGACATACGAGCTACTAACGGAGTTCGAAAGTGGCCGCATGATCGGCCTCCGTGAGGGTGGACTTTCGTATAGCGAAATCGTCACTCTCACAACAGTGATGCATGTGTGGAAGAGATGAACCTAGGAGAACAGGACAAGTCGAAACCACGGCAGTGAGTCACGCAATATGACGTCAACACGGAACGACAGACACCTCATCCTCATGGTGGTGATGGACCGTACAGCGTCCCCTCATGTGTTGGCACAACGTTGGTGCACATCTACAGGCGTGTCATTGTCTTCCCCCACGGTTCGTCGACGTCTGCTGCGCCATGGGTTACGTGCAAGGATTCCTCTGCGCAGGATTCCCATGACACTGAACCACCGATGTATCTGCCTACAATGGGTTCCCCAATACAGTAAATGGCTTGCCCATTGACAGCAAGTAGTCTTCTCAGATGAGCCTCGCTATAGTCTGGACTATAACGATGGACGCGTACTCGTCAGACGCTACAGAGGTGAACGAATTTTCCAGGAGAGTCTTATACAGCGTCATACTGGACGAACGCTTGTCGTTATGGTCTGGGACGCTATTGGATATCATGTGCGATCCCGCCTACTCCAAATTATGGGGATTTCCCTGAACAGCGGGCGCTACATCAGGGAAGTTGAGGAGCCCGGAAGTTGCCGGAGCTGTATTTCAGTAAGACAATGCTTGTCAACATGTTACTCGGAATGTAAAAGCCTTTTTCAGTGCACCACAGCTTCAGCTTCTTCCATGGCATGCACGTTCCCCGAATATGTCACCCATTGAGAATGTCTGGGATTACACCGATCGGTGACTTGCTCGTACCGCTCGTCGGGCAGAGAAGACGGATGAACTTTTGCATCAGACCAGGGGTGAAAACAGTCAAAATGTAAAAAAGAGGAAAATATATGCAGCATTATTTTGAAGTCAAAAATAGCTGAATAAGATTACTATATTTGTGTACTAATGTGTGTACAGAACAGTGGTGCAGCCAGAAATTTTTTTCTGAGGGGGTAGGCAAATTTTTAGTCTGATAAAAACCCTATAAAGTCCACTATAAACAATGAAATTTGTCTTAGGAAAAGTAGGAGTGGGCACCTTACGTGCAAACTCAAATTTTGTAAAAGAGAAAAAATATCTAGGCAACTATAAACAGTATAAATAAGTTGGATGAAGTTGAAAATGTTATTTTTCTGAATATTTTTGAACACCTCACCAATGGTAAGATTTTCTTAAGAGTTGCAATTTTTCAAAAACCTTGATACCAAAAATGAAATTAACAGGAAATCAAAATGCTGTTACAAAAGAATAAATCAAATATATACTATTTTTATTAAATAGCATAAATTTTATATTAAAAAAAAATAATTAGACACCAAAAATAAAAATGGTACAGCTTCAGTCTTGGTTTATAGAAATGGCAACGGACTTGGCGCTTTTTGGAGCACTTCTAGTAGCGAGTAATTACAGGTTAAGGTAACCCATATGTATAACGGTTATTGCGGATTTTAACACAACCAGGTCAAGTGGAAAAATTTTTAAATTTCATTTCGAATATTCCAGAAAAATCTTTCAAATTCCGTTAAACTGTCGTTTGATTTCATTGGTTCATTCGAAATAATTCTTTCCTTGGCGACTTAAGGCCCGGTACACATCCGGTTTTTCAACGTGCGGCACCGAAGCCCAACTATGCACACATAACCGTGAAATGACACACGGAACTCATTTCGCGCCATTTGCGATAAATATTCTATCGAAGAAAACGTGTTCATTTCGCTTACTTGGCGTAAAAAAAAAGTATATTTTGAAACAAAATAGACGTTACTGGATACAACCATTTATTAATTATTATTTATAATCTATTTGTTTATGAAAACAAGGTACTTCCGAACGGCGCCGCGGGGAACTGCGGTACAAATTGCAGAGCAAGTTGGACGTGCGTCGCCCCAGCGGCGCTGGAGGCATGTACGCACTGCTGCATTGGATTTAATGTATCTCAGACCGCACTTGCGTTGCGGCAGCGGCGCCGCACGTTGAAAAACCGGATGTGTGCACCGGGCCTAAGTGCGCCAAGGGCAGGTCGTTGGCACAGCTATAAACGTAGACTGAAGCTGAAACCATGTGGTAGGAGAAATATTTCTTAGTTCAGTTTAAATTTACAACCTATTTTCGAATATAAAATAACTTTGTTTTCAAAATCTCTATATTATCCCGTAAATATTCTTATTTTCTATTTGAAACAAATAAACTTAAAATTAATAACTCTTATTATCCAAGAAACAAAAAAAAAAATTTAACTTATTAAAACAATCATAAATATTGCCCTTAAAAGAAGCATCATTTTGAAAATAGTTGCAGTCTATGTTTAAAACGATGGCTACCGCCTTGGCGTACTTCTAAAGTCGCCAAAGAAAGAAGTTTTAACGGATTTTGAAAGTAATTTCTAGAATATTCAAAATGAAAATTTAAACTTTCCGCTTGCCATGAAAGACGAAATAACAAAGCATCTTATTATCTAGTTGAAAGAAAAATCACATTAAAAGCTGATCAACTTAAAATATTTCATTTATACCTTTTCCGCCGCATCATGACGTTTCACGGCCTTTAGATAACAGCTCCGCTTTTTTAGGAAACCGTAGCTTTACCTACGAAATATGCAACAACGTACGCTAACTAGTTCAAAATCCAAGTTCTCCAGGTTTACCATTAAACTAATTAGCTTCTCACAAAGGATTCTTTTCAAAAAGGAATTAGCAAGACTTATTTGTCTTCTATAAACGTAAAAAAAGCTGATAAGGGCAAAAATAGGAATTTTTTTGTAAAAAATTATAAAAATCGGTCATTTTTTCAAAATTTACGAAAAGTCGGAAGAATCTACTACCTGAAGTAAGGACACACTTTCCTTATTGTTTTTTTTTTTTTACATTTATCCTTTGGCTGTAATTCCATAACATAATTTAATTCAAAGAAAAAAGCGGAAATTCTCGAAAGAAAAAAAAAAGCGGAAATCCGCGTAAACGCGGAAGATTTTCACCCCTGATCAGACAGAGGCCATCTGGAATGCCATTCCTCAGCATGACATTCAGAATCTGTATGATTCGATGCCACGACGTGTACAGGTTCTCATCGCAGAACGTGGCGGCTGCACTAAATATTGATTTTGAGCATTATTTTTGTTTTATTGCTTCAAATTTAATCGTATACTTAAACCCCTTTGAGTAATGTGGAATACATTTAATTTATTTCTGATGATTCTTTCATAGTGTTGCAATTTTCACAAACAGTAATGTACAAAAACAGTTCATCCAGATAACTCATTTGATAATCCACACCACAGCATAACTGTCAAAGACATCCTTTTACAATATCTTCATTTGCTTGTCTTTGGCAATGTCCCATTTGAAGATCATATCAATATTTGTAAAAGATATTTCAAACCTTAAGCTGCAAAATTTTAAGTAGCTGAAAGTATTTCGAATATTTATTAAGATTAGAAGGAATGGAACGAATTTGCAGTAAAACGATATATCATTTTACATCACAGATTATGAACCAGTGTTTATATTTATTTTCGTTAAATGTTAAAAGGACATTTATGGTATTATATTCATTTTATAGCGTTCAAGCCTGCTAGCAATTTAGAAGCATTTCTTCAAGATTTATTGTTTATTACTAACATAATAGCAACATTTATTACATGGTGGTTAAGAGGATTATACCAGGGTTAACTAATTAAAATACTGTAACTACGAACACACACATTCATACTTAGATAATAAATCAAACCCAAGTTCTATGCTGATCACAAGACAGGTCTACAAAATGGAATATAGTACAAAATCTAATAAATCAATCAGTTTTGCTTTAAAATGGTAATTTCCTAAAAAGGAAACTATGTGCTACTATACCTTATATTATATTGAGCCAATTCCTAAAACAGGTTTAGAGGTAAAAAATATTGAAAATCGTCTTTAAAGAAAGGAATGAACGCAATTTAAATGTTTGTTTAGAAGTTCATTATGCTAATATGGCCGAGGTGTGAATTTTTTACCAGGAATTTAATTGGAAATACGAATTATAACCCGTAAGAGAACATTTTAAGGATGTAAACAAAATGTCGTTTTGTATCTTTGACTAATTTCATTTCATTTAGATGAATGAAATGTGTGTGTGTGTACATATTGATCAGTGAACTCATCATAAATAGATTTAAATAAAGTATAGAGAGTCACGATACTTTGTAGGCAATAGATATCAGTAATTAAGAAATTTTAGCGTGAGTCTTATTGTAATTTTAGACTAATAAGGTACTATTTTAGACTAATAAGGTACTATTTTAGACTAATAAGGTACTATTTTAGACTAATAAGGTACTGTGTTTTAGACAAATAAGGTACAATACACATAATCATAATGAAAGTACTCTTCTCTGAATAATTGATGAAATTATGAAAAAAATAATAAATACTTGCAAAAATTAAATTTTTCCCGTAGCTTGAAAATTTAAATCTTATCTCCCCCCCCCATAGTTTTATCAGAATTGTTTTTCGATTTAGTTTGTTTCATTCATTTTCCGACTATAAATTCAGAGAATTTCACAATTTTTAGCTTTTTGTTCAAATTAAGAAATGATTTCTTCTGTCTTTGAAACATACTCGCACAGCACGTATTCCATTTATTGAATCTATTTGAGGGGATTTTTTAGTTGTATAAATTTCTTTACTTTGAAAAAACTATATGCTATAATACTTAACTATAAAAAAAAACTATATACTATAATGATTAACTATAAAAAATATTACTGTTTTAAAAATCAACACAAATTTGAAATAAAATTTCAGTCATCGGAACTACGCTCTCACAAACTAAGGCGCACCTAAGGCAAACTAAGGCATTCACTAAGATAGCACCAAATCCAATTTTCACGTATGAGGTAGTAACGTTAAGAAACAAAATTTAAGCACGAATAAATAAACACTAACCAAATACGAGCAAGCCTTTCGTCTATCACTCACTCAAAAGCGATGATCAAGGAACTCAAGTGATCGTTTTTTATGCTTTCAATCTGTAAACAGGACGAACAATAGAGCCTGGAACAGCTGAACCTACCTGTTAGATGAACGGCTGCCGAATACCGTTGCCTCAAAAGACCATTATCCAAACTGCTTTGACAGATGCACGATGACACGTGTTTCTCTGGAATCCTTATTCCTTATTTCAATTTGTAATTCTTTTTGTTCTCTAGAACAGCCATTTGATTTAAAATTCACATAACAAGGTACACTATGAATATTGCTGATTATGCTTCATAAGGCATCGTATCTGTGTTGTTTACGGCTTTTGTTTCCGTTCGCGATGCGTTCATTCTGATTATTGCCTTGACAGATTTCCTCGATGTTTCGAATGTAGAATTTACTAGATGGTTTTCTGTTTGAATGACCTGTTATTATAGATAAGTTTTATCGTGAAGATCAATGAGACTTGGAGATAGAATTTTCAACTAGATCTGGAAGTTCAATATTATGAAACTACTTGTTAGGAATGTAGGACTTTAGGTAATTTGTTTTAATATTTTGTTTCCAATTTAATTTAATTTTTTTGTTTTATAATGTATTTTAGAACAAAAGATTTCATGGGTAGAACAAAACTGTAGCACCATCGAGAGGGAGTTGGCCGCCATTCTGAACGGCCCAAGAAAATTGATTTTTTTTTGGAAGACCAGCTTTTTTTTAAAATTCAGACTGATCACAACCCGTTTATTTTTTTTAAGGAAAATTATTGGAACCAATGCTCGACTAACTAGGTGGGAACTATGCTTACAACGAAATAATTTTTCGGTTGAACATAGATCGGGGAAGATCCATAGGAATGCTGACAGACTGAGTAGAATGGAGAAGCGTTTATCTTCCGGCAATGCATCTGCAAAATTTGAGTCGAGCGTTAGAATTTATTTTAAGAGTGAAAAAGTTTTTTTTATAGAATGAAGTTTTTTTCATCCAGTGAAGTTTTTTTATAGATACTTAATATTTTGGGACATATGTTGTTATGTGTATAGTTTTTTGTTTGTAGTATCGTGTGTTTTAAATACCATCAAATTCTTTAATGGCATTAGACGTTTTTTTATTATTGAATTGTTACTTTTGTATAGGATTAACTTGCGAATAATGTACTTTGAAAATTTTCAAGTTTTATCTTACGTATAATTTTCTGATTGTGAGAAGAAGAAATAAATTAAACTCTAGGATGATATTTCTCAAGAATGAGTACGCGTTCGCGGGGTGTGAACTTTGATAGTGATTATGGATGTAAGATATATTTTGTATTTTGTTTAAATATGGCGCATGAATTTTTGCTTGGACCTCTCGTAGTTAGTATAACTGGAATGAGGGGCTCTACCTGTGGTACAAGCTTGCATTTTCATATGGACTCATCTGATAATTCTTCGAGGAGGAGTTGTGACATCTTGAGAAAGTACGTTGTGCTTGACCTTTAGGAAGGGTCACTTGCTGGGCAGGTGCCTACTCCATTGTGTCATCGGAATATCACATAAATTCTGGTTTTTTTTTATTGTTCGGCGCCAGTTGCTGTTCTTTGGACGCGCGCCTTACAACGACTTGAGTAGAACTGGTGAAATATACGTCCTCTGCAGATGATCTCTGATTGGTTATCAACTTTTACCGTTGTCTTCCTTTTTGGGCTGCGGACAGAGTGCATTGGAGTAGTGATGGGGAAAATGACTCTTTTCAGGGATCGGATCGGAACCGCTCTCTCACTAAAAAGAGCTAGCTCTTTTTGATGACTCACCGCTCCTTTGAGATATATAATAATGTATATAACCTATCGAAATGTATACAATATGTTTGGGCTATCGAACATCCCTCGTTGTCACGTGAGCGCATGTGTCCAGACGAAGAGGCGCCAAGCGTGCTTGAAACACCCACGCACACAACACTTGAAACACTCACTCATCCAGTAATTGCGTAGTTTACCTCTAAAATCAACAAAAGGAGGGAGACGGGGCCCGAGGACGATAGGCATTGCAGCATAGGGCTGCTAAGCTGTAAAATTTAATTGCTAAGGCATAAGATGGCCCAAAACCATGTCAATTCATATAACTTTGAAATTGTCCATAAAGAATAAATTACTTTGAGGACACTTCTACTTTTGTAATTCCCGTCATGAACCCGTTGAGATTACAGAAGTAGCAATTAAAATATCCAAACACGTTAAAAATCTCATTTTTGACCAAGAATTCTAAAAAAGTTTTCGATTTTATTGGATAGAGTATTTATTTGACTTTCCAAAACATATTTAATTTTTTCTCTGTTAATTACTTGAAGAAGTATTAAGATTTTAATCAAGGCGGGAAAACAAGAAGTAAGAATGGAAAACACTGGAAATGGCCATTAAAAGGCCAAAAACATGGCAAAATCTAAATTTAAACCTTACTTTTTTTTGCAAATATAATTTTAGAAAGTTTTTTCAAATATTTAAATGGTTTCTCTTTTGTAAATGGAGTGAACTTTTTTAAAGAGAAGGAAGAACAAAATTGTTTACACAAAGAGCAAACGCAAGGGAGCAAGCGATGCACTTGAAACTGCCTTTAACTCTAAATTAATATTTTTGCATTATTTCCTCACTTCAAATGTTATAATACAAAAACTTATAACTGGATTCTAGTAAACTTTAGAGAGTTTGTTATTTATAATGTTGTCAAGTGAATGAGAACTAGAATAATTATGCTGAGTTCAAAAGTTTCTAAATTATTACTATTTATTTAAGAAGTAGGACTGTAAAACTATAAAAAATCTTCTATTCATTTTTCAATCACTTGTAAAATTGTTGTTTATTTAAATATCCTTTTATTCTAGTTCATTCCCTAGAAATATGCATGTAGTTTATTTTGGTAGCATCATTTTTCAAATTGGTTGAATAGATTTTCATGTAGCACATTTGAAGTTTTTGACACATTTCTTTAAAATTTCATACATAATTATCATATTTTTACAAAATTATTAATATATACTTTTAATATTTATAGCCCATTGCTATTGTTTAAAACACAAAACACAAAAATATCATTAAAATGTTTCTATACCACATTTAAAAAAAGTGTCTTGGACGTGTTTGGATACATTAAGATTTCTTTCTAAAACCACTTAGTTACCAAATGAGACTTCCTAATAATTTAAATGATATTTTAAAATCATATCATAAAAATATTAATAATTTATTGAAGTACTTAAGATTTTTAACTATTTATTTTAAGATATAAGTATATAATACCCTCGAATACTCGTTGTCCCAAAGATTTTCAAAATCCAAGTCCCCTCCCTGTCTTTTAATAAAATATTTTCAAAATGCCTTGTTTTGTGAAGGCAATGCAATAAAAACGAGTTACGTTTAATTTAATTTTGTGTAGCTTTATTAAAATGATATCACTCCCGAGAAATCAAGGTTTTATTATAATTATTATATTAATGTTAAGTGAATAACATAATAACTGTTAGAATATGTTTTAATAACAACCTTAAGACTAGTTTTAATTAGTGCTAAAAGGCGCGATATGACATAAGCCGTAAAAACACCCTTTCAATCTAAAATTGAATTAAATTTAAAAAAATAACATCTGTGATAATACATAGATATTTAAAAATGTGAAACTTCAAAAAAGTAACAAAAAGCTAGGGAGCGCAAAAGAACGAATGGGGAATTGACTCTTCGAGAGCGATAGTTATCGAAAAGAGCCAAAGAGTTAACTCCTTAAAAGAATCAACTCCCAAAAGAATCAGTGAGCGCAAACGATCGAATGCGGAAATGATTCTTCGAAAGAGCCAAACTCGAAAAGAATCAACTCCCAAAGAATCAACTCCCAAAAAGAATCACTGAGCTGGTGATCGCATGCGGAAATGACTCTTCGAGAGTGGAAGCGCTGATTGGTTAAAAAAGAGTCACCGCTCTTCAGCCCTGATTGGTTAAAAAAGAGCTATAGCTCTTTTTTGACGAATCAGCGCTCGCTCACTCCGTCAAGAGAGCTAACTCTTTGAGTCAGCTCCTGAGCGGATCGCCCATCTCTACATTGGAGACGACGTTAAAGTGCCAAAGGAGAGAGTTACGCTTGGTCACTGTGCTGGTCTGTGATGATACATATTTTTATATGTTGGTGTAATGATGTTAATGTTATGATCTAAATACTGCATACTTTTCTTAATATTCTTGGAATAATAACTTAATGTCTTAGCTGTTGGTTGTCTTCTCATTGTGTTCGATTCGTACTGTTTTCACGCTACCGTTTTGGGGCGACGACACCACAAATATCTATGACTGCGTGACTAGCCCGGCGTTGCCCGTGGTGTAAGGTATTACGCTGGTGCAAAATTTTCCGCAGATTTCAAATCCGTTGAAGATATATTCAATTAAAAAATTATTTATTTAAAGAAAATCATATTTTCAGGTTTCAAACTAAACTGAAATTTTCCGCAGATTTCAAATCCGTTGAAAATTTTACTCTATCTTTAACGTTCTAGGATATAGAAAAAAGAACTTTGACTTCATTTGAAAGATTTATCGTCTGGCTGGGAAATCAATCCCGCAAAATCAAAGCGGAAACGAACAAAAATAAATTTTTCCGTGTCCTGCGGATGAAAAAAACTTGGCATGATTCCAAACCCTGACTGCAAGGTCGCATGAGTAGAAAAAGTTCTCCGCGTTTAAAAAACGGATGGAGAATAAAACTATGAAATTCATTTAAAAATGTTCTAAATAGAATTTTAAAATTCGCCGCGACCCCAAAATTGCAAAAATTTTGGACTACCTGTGTGCCCAATCCCATTACTGTAAGTGCCATAGATTCGTCAGAACTTTGCGGGCAGAAAACAAACAAACACTTTCTTTTATAATAGTAGAGACATACCAGATCAGTCAGTTCTCTGTTAGCATCATCACGCAGTTCCATAGCTCAAACTAGCAGTGCCCGCACGGTGTTGCCTTTAACTAAGTTGTTTCTAAAAAGTCAACACTGATTCCGACAAAACCATATTAAACAGTAATAAACAAAGAATTGCATAATAATCAAATAATGCTATACTTTCAAAAAGTTTTTAAGATTAAAAAAAAAAAACCGCACGTAACTGGGTAGTCTTAAGCAAAACCTCACGGATTACGACAAACAACGTCAATGAATGACACTGTCATCGTAATCAAAACAAATTTAAACAAAAAATTGCAAACGAATTCAAAAGTAAGTTGTGCTTTTAAAAAGTCTTAACGCTAAGGCGCGTAAAAAGTCATAACGCGCGTTTGTCAAGGCCAGCCGAGGGCTAGCAAGGTCACGCTCTTCAAGGTCGCAAATATAAACTTGAATTAGAGGAATAAAAAAACATAATTTAATGGCGGGACCTCGCTAGCCTCGCCAAACGTGTGAACGTGACCTAAGCTTCACTGATTCCGAAAAAACGACGTAAATAAAAAACAAATTAAACAGTAACAAACAAAAGTACAAAAATGAAACAAATTCAAAAGTTTTTAAAAAGTCTTAACGCTAAACCTCACTGATTCCGACAAACAACGTAAATCAAAAATAAATTAAGTAGTAATAAGTTATGCTTTCAAACAAACAACGTAAATCAAAACCAAATTAAACAGTAATAAGTTTTGCTTTTAAAAAGTTTTGCATAAATGAAAAGAATTAAATATCGTTGTACTTCCAAAAAGTCTTAAGGCAAAAGAAAAAAGCAATAAACAAATACAGATTCCGTGCCTCAAATCAAACAGAACTCAAAAAAATGTTAGCGCGCGTTCAAAAACCAACACAAAATAAAAAACTTTAAAACAATGAAATCAAAGGAAAATTTAAAAGTTGTGATTTCTTTCACACTGTTGCCATTCTTAAAAAACAAAATAATAAAAATATGCCAATAAATTAATTAAAAAATGTTCTAGATTAAATTTTAAAATTCGGGCTTCAAGGTGCATTCAGTCATCTTTAGGACTACCTGCGTGCCAAATTGCATGGTTGTAAGTGCTATAGATTCGTCTGGATACAACGAAGAGATACAAGACACTGAGACACAAACACTTCCTTTTATAATAGTAGAGATAAAGCTACTGAAACAAAGCGTTTAAATTAATAAATGAATTGCTTTAGAGCAGCCGAGTTCTTCCGTAGTTATAGCAACATTATACAGCTTCGTAGCTCGAATAAATTATATTTAAAATCAAACCGCCTGTAGTGGTTGTTTTCGAACAAGTTTTATCAAAAATTTAAATTAAAAACTTATTAAAATGGTTACTTGTTCTTGGGTTTTATGACTCAAGGACCATAACTGGCCAAGCTGCGCCAAACACAAGACATCAATAAGGGAAGAAAAAAACAGAAAAGTATACGAGCATAAAATAGGAGAGGAGAGATCACTCGGGTTCGATACCCGTACACATCTAAAGATATGCCATTGGAAGCTTATAAAATAAAATTATAAAATTTTCATTAGTTTAGTGTTCGAGGAAGTCTAATAAAAGCAGAAGACGCAACTCAAAAACAGTTTAGAACACGGCCTGTCTGACTAGATCGATAATATATAGGTTTGATGTAAGCCTCAAGGCGACAAATGGCAAAGACCGCTTCTATTGGTTGAAGAAACGAATTCAACCTTATGTCATGACTCATGAAGTTCGTTGTTAAACGAAAAGGCGGTCATTTGTCTGCAAGTTTTTTGCACTTCCAGCTTGATGTATTTGACAGTACTGGACAGAAGATGACATACCTGAAATATATAGAATGTCGGATACGTTGGTACGGAGTAATAATATTCGCCTGCTACCAACAGAGTTCCTTTAAGACGATACAAAATTTCTTCTATTGTCTCAAAATCTATTGTCTATAATTGTCTTTATCTATTGTTTCCAGATTTGACGCAGTTGTTGCATTCTTTTTTGATACTTTGTGGACACCAATTGAGTGCCTGTCAGTCACGAGAGCTGTTCCACACACAGTCTTACCTTGTCATTCTCCGCAGAAACGGGCTGCATCCTATTTTCCATGGGGATGCTTGAAGAAATGTATTCAAGTTTGTTAATCACATTGACGCAAATGATGAAAAATTGGAAATATATTTGCAAATATTTTTACTTGTCTCCGAGAATATCTATACAGAGGCTGTTTGGACATTTTTTGAAGGAGTTTGATTAGCTTAAAACGGAACAGTTTTATTTCCATAGCAGTTAAATAAAAAAAAAAGGTTTCAAAATGGCGGCTGTAAATAAGCAATGGATGGAAGTCTATATTTCTAGTCTTTCCGAAGAGAATTAAGCTTATTCATTTATTACAAAGCGCTGTAAAAGTCATGGATTTTCGATATCGAAAGATACGATAAGTAATATTATTAATGAGAAAGGAAAAAAACGTAAGTACCGGGTGGTTATAATTAAAGTATCCCTGTTTAGAGAACTGTAGAGAAAACATCCGTGGTCATTAGAACGCCAAATCTGCGTGGCATACATTTCAGAACATGGTGAAACGAATGACGGGGGGAAAAATTTAGTTCCAAAAATGACTGATGGTGGGAGATGCCGATGCGAACAGTCCCTAGTAAAAACAGAATTCAATGAAATGGACCTACAATCGTGATGTATATTAATTACAACTTGCAAGTGGTAAAAGAGTGCGATAGATACTGACAATAGTCATAAACAACAAAATGTCAATTTAATTAATGCGTCTAAAACATGTTACGCTTGGAACACAGGAGGGAAGAAGGGTGTAGAAAGACAAGTCATAGGCAGTTTTCAATGCGTCCACCGTGTTGAAGAAGCAACAACTGGTACAGTGTGACGGCGTGTTCAACCAATGCACGTAATTGATCTTTCGTGATGTTACGCGTGTGCAAGATGACGTTGTCCTTCAAATCTGCAAGGTTCCAAATACCTCCCTGAAAAACCATGTTACGCTTGGAACACAGGAGGGAAGAAGGGTGTAGAAAGACAAGTCATAGGCAGTTTTCAATGTGTCCACCGTGTTGAAGAAGCAACAACTGGTACAGTGTGACGGCGTGTTCAACCAATGCACGTAATTGATCTTTCGTGATGTTACGCGTGTGCAAGATGACGTTGTCCTTCAAATCTGCAAGGTTCCAAATACCTCCCTGAAAAACCATGTTACGCTTGGAACACAGGAGGGAAGAAGGGTGTAGAAAGACAAGTCATAGGCAGTTTTCAATGTGTCCACCGTGTTGAAGAAGCAACAACTGGTACAGTGTGACGGCGTGTTCAACCAATGCACGTAATTGATCTTTCGTGATGTTACGCGTGTGCAAGATGACGTTGTCCTTCAAATCTGCAAGGTTCCAAATACCTCCCTGAAAAACCATGTTACGCTTGGAACACAGGAGGGAAGAAGGGTGTAGAAAGACAAGTCATAGGCAGTTTTCAATGTGTCCACCGTGTTGAAGAAGCAACAACTGGTACAGTGTGACGGCGTGTTCAACCAATGCACGTAATTGATCTTTCGTGATGTTACGCGTGTGCAAGATGACGTTGTCCTTCAAATCTGCAAGGTTCCAAATACCTCCCTGAAAAACCATGTTACGCTTGGAACACAGGAGGGAAGAAGGGTGTAGAAAGACAAGTCATAGGCAGTTTTCAATGTGTCCACCGTGTTGAAGAAGCAACAACTGGTACAGTGTGACGGCGTGTTCAACCAATGCACGTAATTGATCTTTCGTGATGTTACGCGTGTGCAAGATGACGTTGTCCTTCAAATCTGCAAGGTTCCAAATACCTCCCTGAAAAACCATGCTTTTTATGTAACCACACAGCCGAAAGTCGCAAGGGCCTTGAAGGGTCACTTGATCTGATGAACGAGGGAACCATGAAGATGAGAATGCGCTACTGATTACTCGATTTTCTGTAAAATGCTGTTGCAACAACTGTTGAACAGAACGTTCTATGTGGGGAGGTGCTTCATCTTGTTGGAATATGGTAGTGTAGCGAGCTTAGCTACCACTCCACAACTTAACTTACAAATGGGCAGTATAAATACCAGTGTAATCCAACTCTAGCATGAAGTACTTATTGGTAGACACTAAGTTACGCTGGTTCATTCGCGCTTGCAATAAGCGATCACTACGGACGTGATTTGAACATGTAATAATTTGCGAATTCGATGGATGACCCACGATGTACACTGTACAGTAGAAATCGCCATGGTTGATGCAAATTACTTTCAACCATTAGGGGGCGCTGTGATAGCAGACACCTCTAGTGTCGTAACACGGTGTCCATCCGTACATTACCGCTCAGACTTCGGCTGATGAAAGGCAACACTGGGACGCAAAATGGCAATCATTAAACTAGCGACATCATCTATCGAATTTCGGCTTCTGCTAAAATTCTGGAGGGGGAGTACTGTAGCGAGCTTAGCTACCACTCCACAACTTAACTTACAAATGGGTAGCATAAATACCAGTGTAACCCAACTCTATCATGAAGCCCTTTTTGGTAGACACTAAGTTACTCTGGTTCATTCGCACTTGGAATAGTAGAGCTGAGGGCTTCTCGCTGTTGGAGCTAAGGAATAACTTTCTGCAATATGTCCCTATAACGCTATGCAGTAACGCTATGCTTTTTTCAAATGCATAATTCTTTGCTCCTACTAGGGGAGAAGAGTGTAAGTACCAACTATAAATACCTTAATTAATTATTATTGATAAAACTCCTATGATTAAACTTAATTTTTAAAGATATCTTACCAGAAACAAAGATGTTTATAGACTCTTCATCTAACTCATCTGTGAATTCCCCTAAAAAAGATTCTAGTGACGGGTTGTTTTAACCCTTATAAAACTGACAAAAATAAACCCAAGACTAATTTTTGGAGAAATTTTAATAAAATGTATCTATCCGTGTCAATTACTTTACTGATTAAATTGTTTTCTTTAATACATATACAATATTGTTATATTACAGTCAGTGTCAAAGTACAACACACACCTTCGCCTAGTTTCTCTATTTCACTATACAACTTTAAGCGTGCCCATGCTGTCGTAAGCCCATGCTGCCAGCTCAGGTGTTGCTTCGTCATCTGACCGTGGTTCAAAATTACGAGGTGTTGTCCTTGGATTTTTCCCTTAAGGGAATGATCCCGGACCGTCGTCAATAGCCCGTTCTGTTGTTCTAGTTCTAGTACGACGTTAACTAAAAATTACCATTACCATTACCGTCTTACAAGTTGTAGGCCAATCCAGATGACTCTCGCTTTAACTTTAAAAATGTGTCTATGTATTCAGTATATATTTTAATTTGGCTTTCCTTAAAGTGGTATACCTGTGAACAGTTTTAAAAAAAAGTTATACAAATAAATTAAATTAGATAATACGTATAAAGTAATCAACAGTAAATTAACCTCATAAATCTTAAGGATTTCGTATCCTCTTCCAACAGCTTTTTTCACTTCTTCCGTGACCCAAGTATAGGTGAAATTCCTATCGCCACTTTCATGCAGACATTCAGATTGCTGGTAAGTCTTCACACAGACTTTGCAGAGTGGGAACGTCAGCTTGTTATTTGATCTACATTTTAAGAAAAGTAATTTTTGAAAGATACCGTTTTTCAATTTAAAAAAAAAACGTATCTTCAAAATAAAAAGAGATGTATACCAAAAGGGCAATACCGGAAAGTGTAACATTCTTGGAGGTAAAACAAGACATTTAATCATACCAAAGTAATCATTCAGAGGCCCAAAGTTAGACGTAATCACTTCAGGATGCTTAATGGGGTAACTATAAGTACAACACACATTATAATACACAGTCATAAGCACACCTACATATATATTGCAAAAAAGTATTATAGAACATGTCTCACCGACAGTACTTGTTAACGTATGGAAACTGGCTTGTAAAATCAATATACTTAATCGTTCCTTCGCAGAAAAGGCGGACGGTATTGGTCCTTCCCCCAAAGATTGTTCCTTTTTCATTAAAAAAGTACTGTACTTGCTGTACAAAGAATATTTAAATAATTTACCTTGAAACTGAAACACAGTATTAGTTTCCTCGCAAAACCCCATCAACAGAAATGCCGCCCACCTTCTTCTCTCCTAGACCATTTCCAGCATGCTGAATAAGTTTGGGCGCCTTCACACGTAGGAGATCGATCTCTCAGACGAGTCGCCTGAGATTGTCACCAGGAAATGTTTACAGATTCATTTCATGCGCAAACGAATCGAGCGAAGAAAAGCAATACAAAATTTTTGATTGGCATTGTTTAGTTTTTTTTTTTTTGTAAAATCGGCATTGTTAAAGATAGATTGAAACCTTTTGGTAGGCGAGTATGGGGCGTATCCCCCTAATTACTTAAGAAATCCAACCATTCGATCGATGCCTTACTGTGGAGCGTTCTATCTACGTATTCATTTTTGGGCATGTAACCTGTGGTAACATCAGTAACAAAACTCGACCTGTATGTCACCATATATGCACTTGAAATTTTCACCTACTGGAAGGGGTTAATAGCTGTCGCATCAAAGAATTCCTTTCGAAATTGGAGACAACATCTCCTCAATATATCAACCTCCGATCTAAGTAATGCAAAACAAAAAGAAAACTTGGAAAACTATTCATAAAATAAAAGGGTATTAAAATTAATAATTAGAATAAATACTTACCTACAATACTTGAGCATTTTTTCTTGAAAATTAAAATTATCTATTTTCCTTTCTTCACACCAAGCGTAAAATTTAACTCTGTCAGCAGCATGCATGGTGTCAGGAGAGTAGAAGCATGCATCGGGCAACTCGCCTATGTAGGTTTGATGGTCTAGGACAGGGTTTCCCAAACTTTTTCTGCAATGGAACACTTCGCAAACCCGGAAATTTTAACGGAACACTTAGCTTATTTTTTAGATTGGGTAATTCCTGCTAGTAAAGAATTTTTTTTTTAATGTTATTAAAACACATGATTTATTTTGTAACTATATTTTTAAATATAAAACTGTTTTTTAATCTAAACATAAAAATATGAATAAATAAAGCACTTAATGACTTTGAGGATTTTGAGTCCTTGAATTGCATATCTTCTTGATATCAGGCACAATATTGGTAAATTGCATTCTAATATCTGGTGTGGCGTAGAGCCTGTTTTCCTGCACTTCGCATAAATAGGTTGTAGAAAACGGAAGTAAAACAATAATAGCTTGTTTTGAAAAATTGGGATACTCTTCTAACAAACTCGCCCAGAATTCATTTAACGGCTGATCTTGTTAGTTTTGTTTCAAATCCGAGTCACTTTTTAAATCAATTAGATTTTCAGTCACTTGTGCTTAAGTCTACTGGTTTAGCTGTCGCGGAAAATGGTTTCCGAACCCAGGAATCGTCCTTACTAGTTTTCGAAAAATATCGCAAAGGAGTTGCTTTCAAGTTATGTAAGTGTTCTAAAAATACTTTTGAAGCTTCTTCATCTACTTTAAAATTTAATTCATTCAAACATTCACATGAGGCAGGAAAATAATCAAAATTATTAGATTCAATTGATGAAATCCAAAATGGTATTTTTTTTTATCAAAAGATGCAATTTTATCTCTTGTATTAAAAATTGTAATACTTTTCCTTGTGATGATAAGTTAACTTCATTGCACTTGGTAAAAATATCTGGAAATTGAAAATGGACTTCCCATCTTGACGTTATAAACATCAGTGGAGATTGATCATCACTCGCCTTTCAATATGAAGTAGAACTTTAAATTGCTGCAGTGTATAAAATCTTTCCAAATTGTCGCGGAACACCTCTTCAGGTTCTGCAGAACACTGGTGTTCAACATAGTTTGAAAAACCCTGGTCTAGGATATTGAAAAAATGGGGAAAACAGCCTTTGGCCAATTCAGCAATACCAAAAGTCTTGGAGAATATAGAGAGGGCCATTGGTGAAAGGTTAAAAGAGTTAATGACTCTTATTTTGTGAGAAGTCAAATGCATTTCCATTATCTTAGAGCCATTCGGTATGATTGCGGGGACAGACCTTGTTTTATCAATTATGTTAAGGCAAATTGCTCATCAAAGCCTCGAATATTATGGGCTATTGCTATAAAATCTTTGTGTTGTGGAGAAAATAAAAATGCATAAAACTGATCAACGTCTAACGACAAACTCTGTACCATCCGCATACATTTCGACAGCAAAGTACACTTTATGTTCAGTCACTTTGATCTGTCTCGAAGTCAAAAGATATTAAATTTTTATTATAGGATTTATGTAACGTTTTCTTTAAATAGCAGACGTGTTCACCTGTTGTAAACTTTCCTCAGTTTTTACACAGAACCTCGCCGCATTTGTGTAGGTTACGTGCACGATCTTTTGATTTTAAAAATTTATTGCAGTGGGGATATATAATATGAAATTGCTGGCAGAAACTATTATTTTTGTTAATTAAAGATACATGGCAAACATAACCCCATCCGACCTACATGAGCGGTTAGTCACCACATGCTTTCGCAACTCCCATTTCACACTCCCGATAGTAACAAACATTGCATGTAAAAGAACATCTATGTTTGTGGATTTCATTGTAGGCCTTATCGCATTCTGCATAGTAGTATGAAAAGGAATAGAATACAGTCATAGACTTAATGAGATCATAAAGATTCTCTTTAAAGTTTTTGATAATTATCGTACTCAAAATCTAAAAATAATAAAAATTAACTTACATTATTCAAGTTATCTGTAAAAACCACTTGAATTTGTATACTTAAATAGTCCTCAAATATCCTGAGTTCCCCATAACAACAGAGTCCCAGGGGCACTACAGCGGTCCGAAGCAAATCGAGTACCATTTTCTTCAGCAATGGCTTCCCTCTTATCTATTATGTAGTAGGGATGCAACATCGAAAGTCGATGTTTGCGAAACATCGATATTTTATTTAAAAAACATCGATGTACTGGAGGCGATGTTTTTTAACATCGATGTTTACACTTGTCGTTGTTTTTTCGTTGTCGGTGTTTTATTTTTAAGTGGAAAAAGTACCAAAATTTAAAAAATAACCAAGTAGCATAATTTTCATAATCAGTGAATTGAACATACTTTTAGACCAAAGTGGTCAAAGGTGAAGGGTCTGAAAAGTAGGGATGCGACATCGGTGTATTTACCATCGATTTATTGGAGCCGGTGTTTGTTTAACATCGATGTTTTATTTTTGAATGGAAAACGTACCATAGCAAAAATTAAGAAAAATAACCGGGCAACTAAGTATTTGTCAGTGATGGGGATATCCGTTCCATCAGAAAGAGTTTTTTCCCGAACTGGTGGGATAGTAAGTGAGAAAAGAAATCGTCTTAAGGTGGAGAATATTGACAAACTTCTTTTTTACAAACTGCAAATAACAAATATTGGGGCATATAATAATTACAGGCCCTAATATTTTTTATTTAAATAAATAAAAATAATTTTGTTATGTTTCCCCCATAAGTTGATAAATAATTAATAAAAGCTAACAATAATTATTGTTATATACCAACCTAATTATAGTTATAATTGGTAGTGCGTATGTCAAATTGTTGTAAATATTATTTTCTTTTTGTTCATTTTAAAAACAAAAGATTTGTTAATTTTTCTTATTAATTTTTTTTATCTTGTTTTGACAGTTAAACAAAATCTTAGTTTTAAATTAATAAACACGGTAAATGACAAATTAAATCCTCCCCCCCCCCGAACATTAATGTTTGTGGTTACTAAACCAGATTTATGAAATTGGCGTGGGGGTGGGAGGAGTTTAAATATACTGATGTTCAAAAACATCGATGGTTTTTGATCGATGCATTATCAATATCGATGTTTTAATTTTGAACATCGATGTTTTGTTGTCGAACTCGCATCCCTATTATGTAAATGATTTTCTAATGTTTAAATAATGTTTAATTAATGTTTTAATAATGTTTAAATGATTTTCTCTGTGCGCTCTACCTACGACAAATTCCCCGTACACAGCAAAGCCCATCACTTTCTCAAGGTATGGACACAATGCTGCGTTTGTAAAGACGATTGCATGCAACATTTAGCAGTTTTCGTTTTCCCCCTCCTTTGGGATTTCGGACAGTAATTACATCGATTTTAAGACACCGGTCGTCAATAGGAATGCTGTCTTTGCTCTAAGAAAAGTGGATGGAAAAAAATTCAAAACCTCAAGTAAGTGAAAAACTACAATCTCATTCCTTTTATGCTCCACAAAAGTTACCTGTAGTACTTTCATGGCCGCTAAAAGAATAAATTCCACCGATATGTCCCGAATTCTTTTCAAACATGTTGAAATCGGTCGATCCGAAAAATTCGAAAAGAAACAAAATCTGTAAATAAATTTTAAAAAAGCAATTCATAAGACACGGTATGTTTGTAAAAGTTTGTGCTGTACACACACACACAGATATTTGGACATCCAGTAGTAACTTATAAAGTCGTTCTCTGTCATGATTTGAGTTGTTTCCGCAATGAGAGCTGTTATGAGCATCTGCAAGAATGTCTAGGCAGCATTGATGACACCTCTCTGTAATGGTGGTTGTTGCGACGTCATCTGGCTTATTCAAATTCAGAAAATGTGAAGCATTGGCTCGATCGAGGATTGGCGCGGACTTACATCATTCTATTTGTACTAAGTATAAAGTGTGGTGTCAGGGGCGCGGACTCTGATTGGCCCATGCTTGTGTCATATATATATATAATTTTTTCACAAATTAATCCCTTGTTAATAACTACTCAAGCTATTCACAACTTAATTTTAATTAATGTTTTACTTGTGTAATAAATATAGCCGTCAGGTGGGGTAGGGGGTTCAAATCCTCCCCCATTCAGTTGAGAAAATTTTTTCTAATATATATATGTAATGAGTTTTTTACAAATTTATCCCTTGTTAAAAACAACACAAACTATTCATAACTTAATTTTAATTAATGTTTTACTTGTCTCTCTATATTAAAAAAAAGTTACCGCCGCCGCCTCAGGATTGAAAACTGTGCTGTTTAGCTCGATTCTTAAACAATTTCCCGAGAAAGTACTGATCGGAAAAAAACGAAATTAACATGATTTGTTCTTCATCGTATTCCCTGGACAATTATTACGATTTTTTTTCCGATGCGGCTATTAGTTTAGGGTTTATTAAGGGTCAAAATTGAAGAAGCGAAATTTCTTCCGCGAGTGAGCAAAACACATACAAATTTTCAGTCTTCAGCCGTGAGTTTTTTTTAAAGAGTACCTCTCAACGTAAATTATTGCAGCTCGTCGAGTTTTTTTTTAAATTTCAATTTGGTTTTTGATAATATTTTTTTGAAATTCGGGAAAAATCAGGATATTTTTGTTACTTTTTTTTAAAACTGCCGTATCTATATTTTATTGCTATTATTTTTTTATTTTTAAAATATAGCAGTATACCTCAGAATGTACTCTTTCTTACGGTACTATTATTTTTGAAATCGGTTAATAATTAAATTGGATGTGATCAAAAGTTGGTCATACAAAATTCGGAATCTTTGGATATTTTCGCTACTTTTTGTTACAACCGTTAACTAAAACTATCATCTCTACATCGTATTACTATTAGTTTTTAAGTTTGAAAACATCGCAGTATACCTCAGAGTGTACTCTTTCTTACGGTACCATTATTTTTAAAATTGGTTCATTGGGTTGACGAGCGTAAGCGAGCAGGGGGCGGAGCCCCCTAGTGTAATAAATAAATGTAATCAATGAAACAATGGTACATTAGTTCATAGGCGTAACCAGGGGGAGTTGTGGGTTCAACCCCCATTCAGTTTGTCATAAAAGATAGTCAAATTTGTTGATGAAGAGAAATTGGAGTTTTAAGCATTATGGCTATTTAAACTAGATTACATAAAAATAAAAATTCTTTGACACATAATATAAATACCGTATATTTCCAAATATAATCCGATCCGTGTTTTAGCCGAGAATGCGTTATTTCTTCAAAAATTTACCCAAAATTTAAAATTAATATTAGGTGTAGTAAGAAGTTTTAAAGCGAGTTTTGTATGACGTCTACTGCAAAATAGCATACCAATCAGTACACCACGCTTGTGTCATGTGATAGAATCCGGATCAGAGGTATCAAACCGACGCAGAAGCTAGGGAAAAGGAGAACGTAAGTTGAAATTTTGAAGGTATAAGATGTCATACGATAACACATTTATTCGTCACTGCATTCATTACGAATTTCACCAGCACAAAAGTGCTGCAAAAGCATGTCAATCAATTTGTTCTGATTTAGGGGTGAATATCGTATCGAAAAGCACATGTGAGTATTGGTTTCGATATTTTAAAGATGGCGATCGACAAGCTATACATCGAAGGCTATACATGACGATTTGCAAACACTTCTCGATAAAGATGCATCTCAAACGCTAAATGAACTTGCTGAACAGTTAGGAGTATCACAAAAAACGATATCTAAACGTTTACATGCAATGGGAAAGATTCAGAAGGTAGGAAAATGGGGTGCCACATGCATTGAGGATGACCGTGTCTTGAAGTGCATGAATCTCCTAAACAGGCAACACAGAAAATCTTTCTTGTGGAAAATCGTGACAGGAGATGAAAAATAAATCTGTTATGACAGTCCGAAACGCAAAAAATATTGGGTGAATCCCGGCGAAGCAACAATATCAACGCCGAAGAGAGACATTCCCTGCAAAAAAGTTCTCCTATGCATCTGGTGGGATATAAAGGAAGTACTCTATTACAAATTGCTGAAGTCGGGTGTAAGTGTAACTGCTGAACGCTATAAACAAAAATTACTGCGATTACAACAGGAAATCGATCGAAAACGTCCGTTTACTGGCAAAGGTTTGCAGCACGTCAAATTGCTCCATGACAATGCACGGCCGCATGTTGCAAAAGTGGTCAAGGACGCGTTAGTAACACTTGGCTGGGAAGTTTTGGAACACCCGGCGTATAGCCCCGACTTAGACCCCTCGTACTGTCATTTGTTTCGGTCTATACAGAATGCCTTGTCTTCTGTAAACTTCCGGACAGTAGACGACGTACGAAAATGCATTGACGACTTCATTGGGTCAGCAGAGGAATATTTCTACACTGCTGGCATCCGTGAACTAAATGACCGATGGCAGATGGTATTAGATAATGATGGAGGTTATTTTGATGAATAAAAGTATTATAATCAGCTCTAAAATACATATTCATTTCTTTGACACATGCTTTAAAACTTCTTACTACACCTAATATATAGGCCGAAATAAAAATTAAAAAACATTTATTTTGAAGTTTAGACATAAAGCCATGAGTTCTTAAATGTCGCCAAGAAGGTAAAACGGGTAGAATATTTTTTAATCAAATCGGTGTAAAGTAAAACGCCACTCGCCAACGATGATAGTTTTAACCTGCTAATGATTTTCCCCAGAGTACAGACGGTCCAGCTCCTGATATCCGACCCTCGACGGGGTGATTGCCAGGTGATTATATACAGGACATTAGGATTCAAAAGGGAGAGGGAGTTCATTATGGCTCTTAAAAGAAACTCGGGTAGGATCTAAATGACCGCTAATGATCTTCCCTAGTGTCCTGTACCTGATGCCGGACCTCTGACTGGGTGATTGACAGATGATCAGTTCAACAATGGTCAAGGGGAGCAGCTAGGGCTTGCGAACTTTTTTATCAGTGAACCTTTTCTTCGCCGTGCAGCCTAAAATATGTGCAGAACATAAAGTTTCAAAAGGGGGAGCGGGCTCTTTGACCCTTGGTAGCGAGGACGATTATGTGTATGAAGAACATACACTGCTGTTTGTAAAAAATGCAACACCATGAAGAAATCATCCGAATGAAATGAAATTTGCAGCAAATGTCAATTATAGGATGTTATGCAAAGTAGTAAAGTTTCAGAGCCACCACGCATGCGTGGTGTGAGCAGCTCCCTCTGAACTGATGCTAAAAGCGTATAAATAGAGGGCTGTAGCGGGACGTTGAAAATAGTGCATGGTTATTTTTTAGTGGCGAACATTTAGTGAGACATAAGTATGCCTCCACGACGATATAGGGTGAAATTTCAACAACTTATGGAATTTGAACGGGGGAGAATCATCGGCCTTCGTGAAGGAGGATTTTCCTATCGCGCAATAGCAGCTCGTGTGCAGCGGAACCGTTCCACAGTGATGCGAGTTTGAAAGCAATGGACCAACGAGCACCGGACAACTCGAAAAACTGGGAGTGGACGACGGAAGGTGACGTCAGCGCGCGATGACAGACACCTGGTTCACATGGCGGTGAATGACCGTACAGCCTCCAAGCAGATGGCAGCACTTTGGTCTACTGCTACAGATGTACTAATGTCGGCTACGTCAATTCGCCGACGTCTGCTGCACCGTGGACTGGATGCAAGTATTCCTTTATACAGGATCCCCCTTCACGCCAAACCATCGACGGATGCGTCTGCAATGTGCTCATGAGCACATATCCTGGCGGGCTGATTGGCAACAAGTTGTCTTTTCTGACGTACACCGCTTTAATTTGTGGAACCATGATGGTCGCATTCGTGTTAGACGCTATGCCGGTGAACGCTGCCTTGCATGGACGATCTCAGCTGCTACGAATTGAGGGTAATCTGAATAGCAACAGGTACGTCCGTGAAGTGCTAGAGACCGAAGTCGTTCCCTTCCTTCAAGGCATCCCTGGAGCTACCTTTCAACAGCATAATCTACGCCCACATGTTGCAAGGAATGTTCCAGACTTCCTTTCAGCCCAACACACGCAATTTCTTCCTTGGCCTGCTTATTCACCGGATATGTCGCCTATTGAGCAAGTGTGAGATTTGGTTGATCAGTGTATCGCTCGTGATCCGCGTTCTGCAGCTTCAAAAGACGAACTTTTGAGTGCGCATACAAACAATATGGAATTAACTTCCACAAGCACACATTCAACATCTGTTTCACTCCATGCCACGTCGTCAGCAATTATTGCAGCGCGTGGTGGCTACACCAAATACTGATTTCGGACACTTTATATTGTTTCTTTGCTTTGAAAATTTATTCATTTTTATTTGTACTAATACAAGCCTTTTGTGTATTAAATTTCATTCAATTCAGATGACTCTTTCATGGTGTTGCATTTTTTACAAAACACAGCAGTACATAAATTCTAGTACGAAAAGGGTATTGGAACTGATGATGATACGCATCAGGACAACCCAATGAGTGAAACCGAATTTTACGAACTATTCGGAAACTCGGATTCAGACACGGAATTTGAAGGATTTATGACTTATTTTTCTGTTTTTGCTTAAAGACTGCATTCAAAACGTAAGTTAAAAGATTTTAAAAATTGGAACAGCTGTTGGATTCGAATGGCACGAAGTAAAAAGTAGGGTTGCTTTCCCTTCACCCGTTGGAGTTGCTATAAAAATCGTTAATCGCTCGTAAAGAATTCGAAGTTGCTGCCACCGTACGGAGATCCGAATCCAAAAGCTGTATCAAAAAATGTTCCCTTTCCAATTGTTATTTTTATGTGCTAATTAATTAAGGGTATTCAATTATTATTTTGTGTGTTATATTTGGCAATAGCTAGCGATTTATCGCTCGCGCCCGGCTAACGGAAATGTACCTTAGTTTTTTGCGAAATTAGCGGATCCGTATATAAGCCGACCCCCCCCCCTTCCGGACACACTGTAGCCTTAGAAAAAGTTCCAAAAATTCTCCGCTTTTTCTTTACACGGAAATATACGTAAATGCACGACAAAAGTGAAATTTTTATTCACTTGATTTTTTTAATTTTTTTATTTAACTTTGAATATGTTTTTTGAAGAACCAACTTAGAAAATGTTTATATGTATTTATCACAGCAAAAACTGATTAATTTTGTACAATTGTTATAGTTCATGAAGTTCTAGTGATTATTTTTCTATTCTTTTCAATTTAATGATAATCTAAAAATATGAATGTATGTGCATTCTTACCAATGATGTTTTTTATTTCAGTAATTGTAATATATGTCGTCACTGATTTACAGTATTTTGTTTCACAAATTTTAAAAACAGATGGTTCGGACAATCCAAACTCGGATGAACGGGGGGTTTGAATTAGCAGGGTTTAGTGAAATTCAAGACTCCTTAAATAATTTGTTGTTAAACCAAACAATGTGTTTCTCATGTATGATACTATAAAACAACATTGTTTAAAACTACTTTATTTAAAATAAAAGTAACTAACATTTGCTAGACGCAAAATTTTTAATAATTTCATCAATGTTCTACGAAAAAAGTATGTATCAATATATCATGTGATTTTTAGCATAAAAATACGAAAATTTCCTTGAGAAGGTCTCCAGATGCTTCACCATTTTATTGGTGTACAGTTCATACTTCTCGGGACTGAACTCCTCACCCCTCAGTCATCAACACTAGTCACGTTTATGCTTCTGAGTAATACAAGGGTCCGCGCAAAGGAATTCTCGATACTACACTCGTTAATGAATAGATAATTTTGGTGGTTCATTTCCTTTTCGACATACACTTATATATTTTACTCATTAAGTTCTACTTATTTCACTTTGTAATCATGGTTTCTTAACAGCCTACATATTATTAGAAGTCTAAATTCCTTAAGGGTGAGAGGACATATTCTCTTTACAGAGATGTTCTGGTAAACCTTATCCACAGCACATCTGTACTTCTGCTTTAAAATGTTTCAGAATTAAAAATGTTGCATACTTCCTCTAAGTGTTTATATTATGAGTGCTGTTAATCACGAATATTTATACATTACTCTTCCCCGCATTTAGATTTATGATGTCATGTGTTTACCATTACTGTTTCTAGTAAATATTTATTCTAATCAGTTACAACAGGCTGATGTAATATTTTATAATACGCAGTAATTGACCCAATTGCCTCTGAGTCATTACGTTGCTCGTTTCGTACTTATCCCTGTCTATTGTGATGTCCCTTTATAGTTATTAAATATCTTGTTGGACTTGAAAGTGCACTCTTATTCCTTTATTACAAGACATAACAAAAAATAACAGTGCGAAAGCATTATTGCAGTTTAAAGGTAAGACATATTTGATGTAATTATGTTAAAATTTAAATATTACTTTCGGGAGATGACTTTTTTACTAAAAAAAATTCAATAGAAACGTTAATGTGAAAAGTATAAGTTATTTTTCCTCTTGTTGACATTACAACAGTGATGTTTCTACCAACATAAACTAGGGGGCTCCGCCCGCTGCTTGCAAACCAAATAATTGTACTGTAAGAAAGAGTACATTCTAAGGTTTTCAGTGATGCTTTCAAATTTAAAAAATAATAGTAGAAACTATAGATATGACAGTTAATAAAAATTGACGAAAATTTCCCAATATTCTAAAATTCGTACGACCAACTTTTTATCGCATCGAATTTATTTATTAACCAATTTCCAAAAATAATTGTACCGTAAGAAAGAGTATATTCTACCCGGGGCATGATCTCTGCTACCGGGCGCGTCGGCAGGTGGCGGATAGCCGAAAGTCCTAAGCCGAAACATACTCAGGATATCCCCGAATATTGAATAAGGGGGCGCGGACCAGCTCCCGTTAACCCAAAGTGTTAATCGACCCGTGCTGATGGGTGTATGGTACCGACGGTTAATTGGTGCCTTTTACGGAGCCTCCTAAAGTGCTTGGCGACCTCTAGGAGTAATTTGCCTTACCCTGGTATGCAGGCTCTGGCGGGGTGGACTGCATAATTCCTGCGGTATATACACCAATCTATGGAGAAAAAAAATGAAAACAGAAACCAAACCACCGACTCCAAAGAGGAAGACAATCAGACCTTGATGGAGACCCAATCCTCAGGATCAGGCCCTGCAACCCCACAGACAGACCTTGAAGGAGATCGAGATCTCCAAAAGATAGTCTTGGGGCTTGACAGGATTGATATACAGAGGAAAAAAATCTCTGGGGCTGCCAAAAAAAAGGCTGACCAAAGAAAGGAAGTTAGCTGAGGGTACATGGGTAGAGAACAGACCCAAACCCAAAGCCAAAACCACTCCAAGGGGAAAGGAGTTACAGACCCCGATCAGGCCCTCTACCAAGAGGCCAAGGTCGGATGGTAGTACTCCCCACTCTCAGGAGAAAATGTCAACAAAGAGGGCTAAACCCGGAAACGGGGAAGACCCTAGTTATAGTGACACCTTATCGGCTGTGAAGATGGCAGTTGTCGTGGAAGGATATCCAGACCAGAAACTGTCAGAAGAACAGCTGATGACCTTCCAACTAGACGCAATGTCTAAGATTGAGGGCGTTCCTCCGGGAACAGGACCTCAATTCAAATATTGTCGTCTGGAAGGAGGAGCTATAATTATCCTCTGTGCCGACTCTAACAGCAGCGAATGGCTGACCAGAACTGTTAGAGAAATGTCACCATGGAACGGCTTGTCCCTCCTTGTTGACGAGGCACGTAAAATAGTTAAAACCACAAAATTTATAGCCAAGATCCCAGCTATATACAACAAGTTCTCCGGTAAAGAGATTCTACAAAAAGTAGAAGCTCAGAACGGAGGACTAACTGCCACAGAATGGGGAATCCTCAACCAAAAATCTGGTAATGAGGGTAGAACCATTGTGGTAAGTATCCCAGAACAAGATGCCAAGACCTTGATGGGTAGAGAATGTAAATTCTACATAGGCTTTACCCAAGTGCAGGCTAGGGCTCTGGAAAAAACTGCTACAGCTTCCACTGACAATGTCAATGAAGCTCCTGCAGGCCAACCTGCAGCATAAACGACTTGCTGCAGCCAACCTCAGTGGGGTTTTTCCGGACTGAGGGAATCCACATTGCCCTAATCCAAGAACCCTGGCTGTACAAAGAAGGCATCAGGGGATTAAAGGACAGTGGAGGTAAGTTAATTTATGATTTTGCAAGCTCCTCTCCAAGAGCTTGCTTACATATTAACAACAACATCGATGCAATGCCGATCCATGAACTTTGTTCTAGGGATTTGGCAGTAGCAAAGATAACTCTTCATAATGGCGGGAGAACCAGAGAAATCTTGATAGGCTCTGGGTACCTGCCATATGAGGAAAAAGATCCTGTGAGTGCAGAGCTGAAGAGATTGTTGACAGCGTGTGCAGAACAGCAATCGGGATTGATTCTCGGTTGTGATGTGAATGCACACCACACAATCTGGGGCAGCTCCAACATCAATGACAGAGGTGAAGCTCTTTTAGACTTTGTACTTGAAAATAACCTAGATATCTTAAATGTAGGAAACAAACCGACTTTTATAACTAGTGTAAGAAAGGAAGTACTTGATATAACCTTAGCCAGCCCTGAACTAAGTAGTTATATTCACAATTGGCATGTTGATGAGAAGCCTTCAATGGCAGACCATCAATTTATCCACTTCTCACTGAAATCTGAATATCACTGGGAGAAGACGTTCAGAGATCCCAAAAGGACGAACTGGACCTTTTTTTACAATGAACTCCAGAATTACCTGGAGGACTTCTCTCGGAAAATCTATGATACTTACGATCTAGAACTGTTCGCAGACGGCCTGCAGCAGGCAATCTATATTGCATATACAAATAACTGTCCCCTGCTTCTAAGGAAAGGCAAACAACCAAACTCATGGTGGAACCAAGAGCTTATGAGGCAGAGGAAGACAGTAAGAAAACTTTTCAGGAAAGCAAAGAAATCTGGCAAGTGGGAAGAATACAAGTGCCTACTTTCAGAATACAACAAAGCTGTTCGAATGGCCAAAAGGAATTCATGGAGGAAGTTCTGTGATTCGGTTGAAAGTACCGCTGAAGGCGCTAGACTCCACAAAATTCTTAAAAGAAATACAACAATATTGGTGGGGACCCTTAAGAATAATTCCGGTGGCTATACCAAAACTGGCAGAGAAGTTATAGAGACTCTGGTTGGGACACATTTTCCAAACTCCAACTTGGTACCTAATGAGTTAAACCCTTCTCCCCTGGGATATCCAATAAGGGTGAGAAGGGAAAACTGGATAGTTGGCAAGAAATTTTTTACTGTTAAACAAGTACTATGGGCTATCAACTCATTTGAACCATATAAAACTCCAGGACCAGATGGGATAATACCGATTGTGCTTCAGAAATCGGCCGATCTCATCTCACGGGTCTTGTGTAAAATGTTCAGAGCTAGTCTAGCTCTTGAATATATCCCCAGACCATGGAGAAAGGCAAGGGTAGTCTTTCTGCCCAAACCTGGAAAAAGCCAATATGACCAGGCTAAGAACTTTCGTCCTATCAGTCTATCATCTTTCATACTTAAGTGTATGGAAAAAATAATTGATAGACACATTAGGGATGTAATGAGGAGTACCAGACCTCTTCACAAAAACCAATTTGCCTATCAACCCGGTAAATCTACAGAGGTGGCTTTGCAACACCTGGTTGTAAAGATTGAGAAGACCCTGGAGTGCAAGGAAATGGCTTTGGCAGCTTTTCTTGATATTGAGGGTGCTTTCGATAATACCTCTTTTAACTCAATCGCTGCTGCTGCTGATAGCAGAGCTATTGAACCACAGGTCTGCAAATGGATAAACTCCTTGTTAGCAGACAGAATTATTACAACAGAGTTGTTTGGGGCAACACTTCAGGCTAGACCCACTAGAGGCTGCCCTCAGGGAGGAGTTCTCTCCCTTCTGTTGTGGAATCTGGTGGTTGATGACCTAATTGCAGACCTCAATCAAAGCGGCATTTATGCCCAGGGATATGCTACTCAAATAGGAAAATCTACATATTCAGTGACAGTCAAGCAGCCTTAAAGGCAATAAACTCATTCCAAATAAGCTCCAAACTTGTTTGGGAATGTAGGAACCTTCTACATGACTTGGGGACCCATAATAGGATCTTTCTTACTTGGGTACCAGGGCATACTGGTGTAGAAGGAAACGAAAATGCAGATAAGTTAGCCAAACTGGGGACTGCAGACCTACCTTTAAGCCCTGAGCCTTTTTGCGGGATCTCTAAGACTACCGCAAAAAGGGTGATAGGAGAAAGAATGCTTAAAGAAACTACAAAAAAGTGGAAGCAAACCACCGATCAAAAACATGCAAGGCTTATGATTCAAGAACCTTCTATGAAAACATTTTCTCAGATCCTTCGTCTTAGCAGGGATAAGATGAGGGTGATAGTTGGATTTCTCACAGGCCACTATCACCTAAGAAAACACCTTCATAGGATGGGAATCTTTAAAGAAGAACCTCTATGCAGAAAATGCAATATGGTGGAGGAAACTGCCCACCACATACTTTTTGAATGCGAAGCTCTGCTTCACATAAGGCACTCAAGTCTAGGTCTTGGAACAGAACTTGATACAATTCACGAAGAACCTGTCAAAAGCCTTTTGGCCTTTCTCAAGGAATCTGGCTTTCTCTGACAGGAATATCGAAAAACAATGGGGTTTGGTGCAATATTCCCTAGTGGAATCAGCACCTAGGGCTTTCCTGACCTCCCCACTCTATATGACTATAAGAGTATATTCTAAGGTTTAGTGCTATGTTTTTAAATAAAAAAACTAATAGTAATAAGATATAGATATGACAGTTTACCAAAAAAATAACCAAAAAGGTACCGGTTTTTACCGAATTTCAAAAAAAATATTACCAAGAACCAAATTGAAATTTCTAAAATAGCTCGACGAGTTGCAAAAATTCACGTTTAGAAGCACTCTAAAAAATCACGACTGAAGACATAAAATTTGTACTTCTTTTACTCACTCGTGTTTGAAATTTCGCTTTTTCACTTAGACGCTTTATTAATTCTAAACTAACAGCCACATCGGAAAAAATCTTCTTTTTCGTGTTCCCTGTTCAATTTTGAACAAACCATGTTAATTTCGTAATTTTCTGATCCGTACTTTCTCGGAAAACTGTCTAAGAATCGAGCAAAAAAAGCGAGTCTTCAATCCTGCGACGGCGGCTGCGGCAAACGTTTTTTTAATATAGAGCTATAGAAAACTTTTTTGATTTTTTAAAATCAAGTGTTAATTGATAAATATGCATCAATATAACTAATTAATTTTTAATAATTAAAGATATTAATCATGTTAATATAATTAATTATAAATAATTAATATGTGTGTTAATTATATTAATATAATTACTTTAATCTTCCCCTTTCTGGGGTACAATCCAAACTTTTTGGGAGGACCAACCCACCCACGCCATTCAACAACCCTAGTTACGCCTATGGTCATATCCGAACTGAAGCTTTTGGAACACCAATAAGGTGATGCCAGGTGAATAGTGAATATCGTTGGCGTCTGCAAAGTTGTAATTTGGAATGAGTGGTTGTTTATGTTCTGCTTTCGTGCTTGCTTGTAGTAATAAAGTCTTGTCCATGTACGAGTTTGTTTTTACTACCAATACATTGCTAATACATGCATCAGAAATTTGCAACTGAACCTGCTAGGTTAGAGTTCCAACAGTGGGGGATTTGTTCAGGATTTATTAGGGCTGATACTATCTGTATGATTATTGTAGACGACATACTTTTTCACTAAATGCTAAAATATAACGTCTGGTATAGGACTCAAGATGTTGAATAAAATCTCTCTATATTAAAAAAAAGTTGCCGCCGCAGGATTGAAAACTGTGTTGTTTAGCTCGATTCTTAGACGATTTCCCGAGAAAGTACTGATCGGAAAAAAACAAAATTAACACGGTTTGTTCTTCATCGTATTCCCTGGACAGTTATTAAGATTTTTTTCCGATGCGGCTATTAGTTTAGGGTTTATTAAGTGTCAAAGTTGAAGAAACGAAATTTCTTTCGCGAGTGAGCAAAACACATACAAATATTCAGTCTTCAGCCGTGCGTTTTTTTAAGAGTACCTCTCAACATAAATTTTTGCAGCTCGTCGAGTTTTTTTTTGAAATTTCAATTTGGTTCTTGATAATACTGTTTTGAAATTCGGGAAAAATCGGGACATTTTTGTTACTTTTTTTTAAAACTGCTACATCTATATCTTATTACTATTAGTTTTTAATTTTTAAAATATCGCAGTATACCTCAGAATGTACTCTTTCTTACGGTACTATTATTTTTGAAATCGGTTAATAATGAAATTGGATGCGATCAAAAGTTGGTCATACAAAATTCGGAATCTTTGGATATTTTCGCTATTTTTTGTTACAACCGTTATATCTACAGCAAAACCCCCCCCCTCTTTTTTTTTTTTTTTTTTTGAGAACATCACTGAATACATTACGTTACACTCTTTCTTATGGTACAATTATTTTTCAAATTGGTTAATAAATAATCATACAATTTTCGGAACTTTCAGATCGTAATTTCCGATACAAAACTAAAACTGTCATATCTATATCGTATTACTATTAGTTTTTAATTTTTTAAATATCGCAGTATATCTCCGAATGTACTCTTTCTTACGGTACAATTATTTAAAAAATTGGTTCATAAATAAATTCGATGCAATCAAAAGTTGGTGACACAAATTTCGTATTTTTTATTTCGCGGAGCAAATTTGCGGAGCATATGAGGGTTGTATTTTTGACTATCGGGTTTGCCAGATATCAAATTTATCATAGCAACAATTGCCATAAAATGATTTCTTTTTATTTGGCGAGTAAAAAGGCTGTCGTCGAGCGTAAGCCAGCAGGAGGCGAAGCCCTCGCTGTGACGTCATGGACCGTAAAGTGAAATCAGGATAATACAAATTATTCCGATACTTTCACTTTGCGAAAGGAATGTTGGTTTGCGAAGCAAATAAAATGGCATATGTAAAATGAGTGTTGGTTTGCGAAGCAAACCAAATGGGATTGTGTAGCAATCCCCTTGGGTTGGCGAGCGTAAGCGAGCAAGGGGCGGCGCCCCCTAGTATTTAAAAAAAAAAACAGGATTATATTCGAAGGTAAGAAGCAACTCCTCTCCTCCGTAGCAAATTAAAATTCGAAAAACAAAATTACTGCTACCTGAACGAACCACTAGAGTGAACCCCCGAAATTCAAATTTAAATCAAAGTGAATTGTATAACCAGATCTACACCAAGGATATCGATCTGTTTTGTGATGTGGATTTATGTTTTGTAGGTACATAGTCTATTTTTTGTTGAGGGCTGTAAATGGAAATTATTAAACAGTCGATCCAAGTAAACTGTAACTGTATGATGTCATGTATTTTAATGAAGCGTAGAGCACTAAGCGTACTGCTATTTAAGGGTCAGTGATATATATTGCTCCAATAAATACAGAAGCTGTATGTTAAAGGTGGCCCAACCCTTTTTTCATTAAAAAACCGTATGGGGCCGAAGCGCATTCGCCCGTTGGGTTTATATGTGGAGCTACCTATGCACTGTATTGTGTCCATGATAAAAACATGAATGAAATTCATATAGTGGGTGTTGGTAATGCTGTTTATTTTTATTGCCTGAAGTTTTCAAGTCACACTAGTCCACTTTGTTAACATCAATCACATACTAAAATTGATGATCAATCCCCCTATGGTTCAAAGGTATTAAAAACAAAAAAGAGTATAACCCCGACACAAAGTAGCCCTTCTCTTCGGTCACGAACTCCCGTTGAATCCGGAGGTATTACGAGCTAAAATCGGTCACACAATTATTTTGCGTCCACCATTAATTTACATCGTATCATAAAAAACAATCCAAGTCCAAAAATTAGATGTATTTTTAAAATTCTTATCTTCTTCCGTTCAACTCTGAAACTTTTAGAAAATGGGATGAAAATGTAATGGAGAAATATTTATTGATTGAAGCTAATAGAAAGAGTCCGTAGATCTTTATATATCAGTTTTAAATAAAAACACCCAACAAACTAAATCAATATATCTTCCACAAATAAACAAGTACATGTGATTTTTAACAAGAAATGTGTATAAAAGAATAGGTATTTATGTACATTGTTTAAACTCAAAAAATATTTACGGTAGCAATTCTAGCATTGTTAGACATCATTGTTTACATCAATGCAGTGAATCAATTTCTTCAAAACTAAAAACTTTTATTCTGAAAACGACGTTTCGAGATATTTTGCGAATGCTCTATCTACGATTTTACACAAGCTATTTTACGATTGAAAAATTGCGATAGGTGATTGACATTTGGCAAAAGAGCGATTAAGCTATTCTCTCTTGACACATCGAGCATTATGAGACCTTTAAAATTGAAGATATCTTGAATACCCAATTGGCTGCGTAACAAATTGTAAGTATTGTAGCTTGCATAATCCTAGAGTTCTCGTCATAAATCGAATTTAAACTGTAAAATAATTATTGAAATCGAAATATATTGTACCTCATTCAAAAAGAAAGGGCCCTGAAGGCCAAATATGTTGAGGCGCATTATAACATCGATGAAACTTTAGTGTCTGCAACTAAGATCTTTATTGCAGACAACGACTTTGACGCCATTACAAGGAGCTCGTCGTGGGGATCGCTTTAAAAGTAATTGAAAAAACCGATTATGGATCTACATACCGATTTAGACATACCTTATTGCGACTCATGATCTACGACACCGATATGAGGATTCTTTCAATCAATAAATCTGGTTATTCAGTCATGTGTGTTGGCGAGAAAACAATACGACACTTTTCAACAATTCTGTGATACTCAGAGGGCTAAAAATTTCAAAGCATGCCGAAAGGTACCGTTTTGTAAACAATGATTTGTTTATCGTCCGTTAGTCAACAATGTATAAAGCGTCGAGAGGTTCAGTTCTCTTGTTCTGGAGCAGAAGATGAAGGGTTGGGACATTCATCCAGCTGACCGCATTTGGATCCCCTATGACAGCAAACTACCATGCTGTGCAGAGATGGAGATCTACACTGATGGATCGGGTATCGACGACAAGTACGGAGCAGCCTTCATTGTGATGTATTTCGTGAAAGTCGTGGAAGAGCGTATGTACCACCTCACTGATAACGCGACGGTATATTTGGCGGTGCTATCTGCAATCGAGAAGGCACTAGAATGGGTTTCTGCCCGACTCCTCTTCTGTGCGACTAAGATTACCCATATGTTCTAGGATAGTCTCTCCGCGCTCATGTCGTAGAATGATCCTCTATGCACACTTCCCATCCTGCTAAGAATCAAAACTCTGTAATCTACGGTTATACGCTACCAGGTATTTCGAATGCATTGGATAAAGGCTCATGTCGGTTTCCGAGGAAACGAATCGTCTGATTCCGCGGCCAAAAGGGCCACCGGCAGTGAAGTGGTGCGTATACAGTGCAGAGATCATGTTCCGCTGTCAGCAACCAGATTCTCAAAGTCCTCATGGACCAATGGGATTTGCGATGGAGTGGAGCAAGGTAAGCAGAGTTACTTATCAGTTCCTCCCCAAACCAGATCTCAGAAGACACGTATACCACCAGCTTGCTTCCCAGTTGCTCACAGACCAATTTCGTTTCCCATAATACTTCCATCGCATTAAACGACTAACATCAGACTTAGACGGTGCGGAGAATATGGAGATACTCTCCATTATATCCTTCACTGCAGACTTGTCAGCCACCTCAGAAATGGATTTCACTTTCTTCGCAAATCCCCCGGTGATTATGACAAACACTCTGAGTGTTTCCAAGCCCTCAATGACGTGAGCAGATATGTGACCGAGACGTGGACGCCTCATCCTACGGCTTAAGGTGATCCTCTCAAAGCAGAACAGGCTTGTACGGTAAGTATTTTTAAATACTAAGGTAGAGGTAGCGGAGAACGTTGTCCTTTATGAAGGCTTTAGCTGGAGGTCAGACGACGTAGTGTATTTTATCAAGTGCTGGTACTTGTACCAACTGCCGCAAGGCAAGTACATCTCTGTGACCTAGAAGATGTACGCTCTGCCCCACAACACGTGATGACATTTGCTGGTCACCCGGACGAAAGGAAGGGACACCGGAAGTTCGGAATGACCATCCATTGGGACGTATGACGGTGGTTAGTTGGATCTAAAAACTAATTATGGTACTCGTACCAGATGCGTCTCTGTTACGCGGAGATGTACACTCTGTCCCTCAATGCTTGGCAAAATCAGTGGGTCAGCGGACGCAAAGGCATAGCCAACTTGGAAATCCGGTCGAATGTCCGTTGGGATGTGGTGAACGATGAACCGGATGGTTTATTAGAGTTCCGTGATCCGGACAAAAGGATCGGGTTTGATCGGCTCTGTGGCAACGGGGTCATCCGCATCCCAAACCAAGTACGATAGTACGTTTACGCCTCTGGCCGTTTACGAATGTCAAAATCGGGGTTCTCCGGCCATAATTGTCTGGTGTATCCGGCTTGGTTACCAAAGTGAGAAGGCTGGTTGCCCCGCCAGTCGGACTGCGGTCTCTGGGCATACAATCCGCTAGGCTCCCCCTAACTCCTTCAACAGTTAGTCTCACGTGAGAGCTATGCCTAACTGTGCATAAGCTGGTCCCGCTCATGTATCCTGCTCACCCAATCCTGGAACTGGCCAAAAATTTGATAAAATTAAGAAAAATTCTTCTTCAAAGACTTTGTTCTGTGACGTATGTCGCAGTTTTAAGCATTTTCTGCTCCCGGGATCAAATATAACATTTATAAACACAAATTTCATGGACAAAATTTATCTTCAGTCCATTAAAATCGTTCAAAAAATGTCCGAGCAGCCTCTGTATGAGTAAGCCACCTCTCTGCCACCAACTTTCCCGCAAAACAAAAACTCAAGGTCATCCCGAGTCATTATTTGTTCAGTTTTCAAGACTTCAATCCGACAGTAAATATGTTGCATTCATCAACACTCAAGTTTGTCTTCCCCTTTCCATTTTTTTTTTTAATTCTGAATTTTTTGCAGAGAAATATTATAAAATACAAAATTTAAACATAGACAGTTACGCGATTTGACAAGTGAATTTGCACTCTTGTGAACTTGCAATTTTGAATCTTCGTCGTGGCGTAGATATATGTTATCAACAGAACGAAAACATAACTTGATTTCTTGTTCTACAACAGTTTAAATATCGTCGGAGACAATTTCCGACAGAAAGAAATCTAAACAGTAAATGCGTTATCAATAATGGTAATGGTAATGGTAATTTTAGTTAACGTCGTACTAGAGCAACACAACGGGCTATTGACGACGGTCCGGGATCAGTCCCTTGAGGGAAAGATCCGAGGACACCTCGTAATTTTGAACCACGGTCAGATGACGAAGCAACACCTGAGCTAGCACCCCACTCTCCAAACTTCCACGCCAACCCAACGTGAGGACTTTCGGCCACGACAGATTTAAGGTGCACCAGCCGCCTCTACACCATACGCTTACAAACATCCATGCCCGTACCCGGATTCGAACCAGGAACCTTCCGATCTAGAGGCTAACACCTTAACCACTATACCGGTTGGTCGGCTATCAATAATGGAAAGCAATAGAATTCACAAAGGAAAACAATGGAACCATTTCAGAGTTTATACCAACAATGCGATTTAACTCTTTTGACTTTACAAAAGAATGAAATCGATCGTTGGGTAAGTATAAATCGAACACAAAGGAAGCATCGATTACAAAGGAAATCAATGAAACCTACTATGGAACAATTTCTTATTCTTCACCAACACTATCGTTTAACTCTTGATTTTACAAGAGGGACAGCTATACTGTTGAGTAAAGAATCCATAGAACAGTGCTGAAACAGTAATAAACATACCTCGACGCATGTAAGTTTTTGTTCCCTGTTCTGTTGTGAAAGTAGAGCCAATTTGTTCGTTAAGGCAGTATTTTGAAGTAACAAAATGTTCTGAAATCAATCTTTACACCCTTCAGGGGGGAAAGGTGCCATTTTTACTTCCGTAAAACAATGGCAGATGCTCTTGTGACATGCCAAATCTGTAAAACATCCCCATTTTAAGCTACTTTTCTTATTTAGCTTTGAGTAGACAATTCATTCGTTAAGGCAGGATTTTGAAGGCATTTAAGGTAACAAAATGTTCTGAAATCGATCTTTACACCCTTCAAGGGGAAGAGGGCCACTGTCAATTCTATCAAACACTGGCAAATGCTTGTGAAATGTCAAATCTGTAAAACACTCCATTTTTAATGCTTTTTTTTTTCGATAAGTCGAAGATGCTCCTCCGTCATCTGATAACTGTACACACATACGCCAGAAAACCAAAAGGGAAACAATTTTACATACGATAGCGTGGGACGAAAAAATTCAAATATTGTTTTTCAAGTCGTAATACCGCGGAAAAGTTGCGAATTCGGGAAACTAAAAAGGTGTAAAAAATAGATTTATATCTTCAGGTCGCGCATGTGCTCTAAAGTTTGCCAAAATTTGAAGAAAAAAAAATCACATTTTTAGGAAAATTTTTAACATTTTTAAATGAGCATCTACCCGAATGTACTGTACAAGGGTTGTTCAAATGAAACGGTACGAAAAGACACTGTGGGTATAAATGAAGACTTTATTCAAAGTATACACCATAGGCCTGAGCACAACGATCCCATTGATTAACGAGCCGAAGGAGTCCTTGTTTCCAGAATACCTGTGGCCTTTACGAGACCCAGTCATTCACAGCGTCCTTGAGTTCATCGTCCAAGTTGAAGCGCTTTCCTTTCAGATGTTTTTTCAGGGACCAAACACATGGAAATCGTAGGGTGACATGTCCAGGATGTAGGGCGGATGGTCAAGCTGCTCCTACTTGAACTTGGCCAGTTCCGCGTGTATGACCCTGGAGAAGTGTGGATGCCCGTTATCGTGGAGCAGAACCACACACTTCGTAAGCAGCTTCGGTCTTTTGTTCTTGATGGACCTGCGTAGGCTTCGGAGTGTCTCACAGTACACATTGGAGTTAATGTTTCTTCTGTGCTCGAGGAATTCAACAAGTAGCGGACCTTGGACGTCGAAAAAGACTGTGAGCAACACCTTCCCTGCTGACGCCATAGCTTTGAACTTTTTTGGGGGAGATGACGATGTATGCTTCTACTGCATGCTGTCCCGCTTTGTCTCTGGTTCGTAGTGATGGCACCAGCTCTCATCACCTGTGACGATGCGCTCCAGGAAAGCAGGGTCTGCATGATACCGAAACAGATATAGAAGTACAAGCTTGTACAACTTGACAACAAAAAAGCTAAGCTATGTTTGTTTCAAATCTAGAAAAATACGAGCTGATAGATTTGCCTATATCGATGTTTTTATCTCTACTTCCGTCTAATCACGCACTTGCCTTGCTAATTCTTCTCTCCAATGGCCCTCATTTCATGACGTCACAAAAGCTGCAGTCATGCCGATTCCTTCATGATGGTCCCGGTCCCATCCATGAGTTGGGGAGATTCACATTTAAGGTCTGCTGCATTGAATGAACTCCTACCATGCTACAAAAAAAATAGCTAGCAGTTCTATCAAGTGAGCAGAGTTAAAACTTATGTTCATTCACTACATTTCTGCACAAGAATCATGTGGATAAGTTTACAACTTTTCCACCATAGGGTTTTGAAATCCCAGTATTCATTTTCGATGACCCTGTATATGTAATACATGCAATATCCACAAAACTATGTTTTATAGTTATTCATGGAAAAACTGTCAAAACAATTAAATGCACTATTTTAAATAAAATACTTTTCAAATACAAAATTTTTATCATAACCTTTTAATACTAAATTTTTCTTCTACTTTATTTACAATCATTTTGGCAATAGCCAAAGAGGAGGTGGCTGCTGGTGATGGGGCATTCCTAATATGCAGTACATTTCCGGCAAACTCATCTGAGCCAGAATCAAAAATGAAATCGTCAACTAGGTTTCCATCTATATCCAGAGCTTGAGCTCGCACCCCAGATGGGCCTCTGCAAGATTGAAAAATACTCAACAATTCAACATCAATTGCACCAAAAAATATCAACTCTACATAGAGGTACAGCTCTTTACTCAGGCATCATTCACAGTAGAGAAAATTCAAAACCACTATTCAATAGGGAATAATTTCAAAATTCATATAATAAAACTTCCTTACAGGTTATCTTGTATGATTGCACACAAATTTCGTTTGGATGAGAAAGTTTCGTAATTTACACCAAAATTTAACCTAAAGTTTCAAGTCAATCATTTTTCTAGAATACAAGTATGGAAAATTTGGAGTATCCAGAAAATTAGTTTTCTATCCTTTTAATAATATCTTTCAAAATAATTTCCTATTAAGCTGAACATTTGTTAGTATTACAGAACTGTCTTGTTACTGTTAAGAAACATAAACAAAACCTACAAATATCTTTATATAAAGTTCATACTAAGCATGCAATTACCATTTGAAATAATTAAGAGTAGCCCCAATACATTGCTATTAAACTGGTGCTCCATTAAAAGTACTGTGTATTTAACAAACTACCTTTTCATAAGAGTTGCAATAATAATACATCAACAATGTAAATAAAACAAAAACAGAAAAATATACATGTAATTATTATTTTTTAATTAAATTGAATGATAGATAATTAAATTAATTAATAAAATTATAAAAAAAACTAATTAATAACACAATTAGTAATACCTCATGACACAAGCAGTTGTAAGTGCAGGAAAATATTGCTGTAAGACTTTAACTTGAGCTCCAATATTGATCGCTCGATACATTTCTCTCAAACCATAGGACATATGTTTCTCGACTAGCTTCCTGAAACCCCTATAAAAACAATCAAAAAGAAAAATGTTTATGCATAAAACTAATGTTTCATAAATTTTAGAATGATAATGTATATTGATACTTATTTCCAATTGCTGTCGAAGAATTGCTAGAAAATAGTTTTCATACAAACTTCACTTAATATTTATGATGTTCCAGTACTTGTATAGAAAATGGAATTAATTGCCAGATTGCAAAAAAGTTATCCAAATTGAAATTTATTTTAAACGGAATATATCTATGTTAAAGAATATTTTAACTAATTTTTCAGATAATTCAATACAGAAATTTTAACAAATCTTCAATACCTGTAACTCAAGAATTGTAACATATCTTCAGTTTTGACATCGAATCGTCCATATCCTTCTCGATGAAATGCCAGTACAGCATTTGGTCCAAGCCACACAGATCCATCAATTCGAGGAGTAATGTGAACACCGAGAAAAGGCAGGTTTGGATGTGGAACCTAAAGTATACAAATATATCTGCAGGCTATAACAAGTGCTTTTTTTATTTTACAAAGCCTTTTTCAAAGTTTTAAAAGGCAAGTACTGTACAATGCAGCAAATTTGACAAGAATCATAAAGAGTGAACATAGGTAGATTGCAATTGTGTTTCTAAAATAAAAACACCAACCTTAGGTCGACCTCAACACCCCCCTTTGTGGGCTGATTTAGAGAGGATACATTTTTAGATTTTAATTGCTTCTTTGGAAGTTGCAGCACAATATATATGTCATACCTGTCAATTAAGAAAAGTCACAGTTAAGGAATAAAAATATTGAACTGGAGTATATTTTTATGGTATGAAATTAACCTGTATATGGGATTAAGTAAAATAAACTTCTTGTAACAGTTAGTAAGTCACCACAGGGTTTGTAACTGCTACTGTATTAACTGCAAACACTAGAGAAGATAGTCAACAAAGTAGAATCATGAATGCCACCTGTGAGTGGTATTGTGTTTCTCATCCTTTATTCTTCTTAGTGTGTAACTATCTACAGTAATTTAACATTTTTTCCTATCTGAAGTTTTTTAATCGGGTATTGAGCTACCAATTTGCAATCACAAATGGTTTGAACTTTCTTGACCATCCAAATATTTTCTAGGATTCTTTCAACCAATAAGCATGGTTATTAAGTCATTAACTGTGTGGTAAGGCAAAAGCAATACTACATCACTCCAAAATCTCGGCATGTACAGAGGGGTAGATTGTTTGCTATTTTTAACAAATCCTAAAGGAAGGGCTTTTACAAATTGTACATTAATATATATATAAAAAATAATGTTAAAGTTCTACAATAATATCCATCGGGAATTTTTGCGTTTCAATAATTTTGGATTTGTTTTACTAATTGGGAAGTATCTGGTTAATTTCCAGTGTTTGTATCGAATTTAAAATTATAAGAATTATTCTAATTTTGGATAAAAATATCTTAAAACAATAAACATTTTGCTAATTTTTAACTTATATAAAATAAGCAGGATGTTCATCTGACAGAAAATATATTAAAAGTCGAAAATATAAAATAAAAAGCAGTTGCTATGAGGATGCTAAGTAATTGACAACTGCTAACATAATCAGGATGTTAGCAGATTGTCTCAAACTGAATTTGTCATTTGAAAAATTAATTAATAAACATTTGATAAATATTTTAATAGAAGAGATTTTAAAGCAAGGTAAGAGAGTGAAACTGATTTGACATGCATTTTATATTGTTTCTAATGGAGCATTATGCAAAGATTTTTCCATTTGTGAAAAGACAGCGTATTGCAAATAAACCATACACTGCCCATACAAGTTGCACGAACCGTACAATTTTGGTTGGGTTTAGTAAGGGTAGGTAAGGTTAGTAGGTTGGGTAAGATTTCATGTGACCAATTCTTTTTTGATATAATTTGAAGCAATAACAACATTAAACAGGGGAAGAATTTAAAATATATACATACTAGCAAAACCACACATAGCAACTGTAATAAGTTTTTTAATTGCTAATATCTATTGATGACAGGGTCCATACTGTTTATAAATTCATGTATTATGGTGCCTTTTTAGGTCCAAATGAACTGAAATTAGTCAAAAATACAAACTAGCATTTTGTTTAAATTTTTCAAATTCAGTCTTGCTGGACTTAATTCTTATTTTCAATGAAATGCATGGTAAAAAATTCCTATTTCAGTCATATTACCACAATAAGCATCTGAATTTCTACTTCAATTACATCTCCTTTACTTTAAAATCGAATCGATAATTTTTCACCCCTTTACCTATTTTTTTGGTTGGCTCATATTTTAATTTTCTTGCTATTTTCAATATTCCAAAATTCTTATTAACTTGTGTAATCAGACTGCTGAAAAATTTCAGTAAAGCGTTGAACTCTCTTTTGTGAAGTTTTAGTAACATTATGCAGCTATCAAAACATTAAACTTATTAAAATTCTATGGGAAAATTAGCAAATTCATTACACAGCATATGATTTAATATTATTTACTAGCCACTGCGTGGCCAGCATGGCGTTGCCGACAGTTCTTTTCGTGGGGTCAGGTGTGACCACTGCTCACTAACCCCCGGTGATTGTAAACCAAATGGGAATTTGTAGCCTACTGGATAACAGCCACAACAGCATTGCCAGTGGTGTTGGTTTGCCTTGCAAACCAAATGGGAATTTGTATCCTATTGGATAACAGCCATCACAGCATTGGCTAATGCGGCCAAATTCAAATTGCGAAAAGATCCAATTGGTGTGATGATCGCTGAGATTAAAAAAAAAATACAATAATGTTCGCCAATCCCCTGTGATTGCTACGCAATTCCAAAAACAATAGCAACAACTCATTGTGTTGGTCCGGTGCGACGTTAATTAAATGCCTACCAAAAACAAACGTGACGTCATTGCCTAATGTGCCCATATTTGTATTGCAAAAATAAAAAAGTTACAAATTAAAAAACTGGAAATGGAATATGTTATCTTGATAGCGAAGGTCAAATTCATATCGGAAAACAACACATAAAGTTACAATTTAAAAATTACTTATTTAAAGAAAATCATATTTTTAGGTATCGATCTAATGTGAAATATTTCGCAGATTTTAATTCCATAGAAATATTTACTCTATCTTTAACAGTCTAGGAGATAGAAAAAGAACTATATAACTACAGTTAAAACTTTATTTGCTTTTTATCCTAAACTGAAAGTATTCCTTTGCAGAATCAAACAGAAGCACAGAAAATATAGAATTAGAATCTGTGATGTCTTTATAGTGTTGCCATTCCAAAAAAAACAATAATAATTAAATTTCCATTAAATTCATTTTTAAATGTTCTAGATTGAATTTTAAAATTCGTACGTGATAGAAAAATTGTAAAAAGTTTGGAATACCTTTTTGAAAAATTTCATTATTGTAAGTGTCATAGATTCGTCAGGACAGTACATAGAGAGACAGACATAGGGACAAACACTTCCTTTTACAATAGTAGAGATATCGATCTGATGCCATTCACCAATATTGCTGATTTCTGTGCCATGTATGTTAGTGAAATATGCATATAGATTTTTCCTAAGGTTTAGATACCACTTGGATTAGGATTTATTTCTTCAGGTTGTTAAATCAAAAGCTACTGTTCCTACTTTATGTTGTAAACTTACCTTTACTGATTATTCAATGATAATGCAAAAGCATTGATCAATCAGAAGTTGATGAAGTAGAGAAATTAACCAGAAGACTAGTAGAGACAAAGTTTAAAGGTAATTAAATGTTAGTGTGATATAAATTGATGTAACCTATTTTCAAAAAATAATATTGTTTCATAAGATATTTGACAGCAGTTTTCGTTGTTTTTAAGCATGGCTAACTGGATTGCTGAAAAACTTCTATTAGCGGTAAACAAAATTTTCAGTGTTGATGTGTGATGTCTTACAGGCTGTAGTCACTAAAATGGTTGGAGTGGATTGGGGCATCGAATACTAAGCCAAGAAAACGAACTGGTACTAAGAGACATTCAATAAAATTTCATAATATTTGGGTGAAAATCCCATTTAGTTGTCAGTAAAATGGGTTTTACAAATTTTTTTACTTCAACCATATTTTTCTAAAAACAGGGGCTGTCACAGACAAAGAGCTCATGAAATGGTTGCATTGGTTGTATATATATTTTTTAATATTAACAAAGGAAAAATATAATAAAATGCAATATGCACAGTAGATGACCCTTTTGATCATTTTTGGGATGCTTTTAAGTTGCGAATCAGAAGAATAAAAATTTACAAACAATTTGAGAACAAAAACACCCTTAAAACAAAATAGAAAATATTAATTACAGCTGATTTACAACATTCATACTTACAGGGTAAATATTTGTTTTCACTAAATGGGACTTTTCTGGTCTTAAAACAAGGTAGTCTCCCCTTACTGGTATAATTTTTGGTTCAAGACTACATCCAGTCAAGGTAGCTAATTTGTCTGAATGCAGACCTCCACAAGTGATGACATGGTCACAAAATATATCCTAAAGACATTCAAATGCATTAACTTTCTATTTCTGAACTTTGAATAACATGGCATGATATAAGAATTAAAAAGTTTTAATACATAAAATATGCTTATTCAGAAACCAAATTTATACACATATCACTGGTATTTTATAGCAGTAACTCATCAACTGAAAAACAGTATAACTATTTAGAGACTTACTATAAGTGCTTAGGTCAAAACTCAATATTATAAACACTTGGATAGTATTAGGTGACAACATACATAATACAAAATGACAGTGCATTTTTTGTAATGAAATAAGAATTTAGTGACAAAACACACATTTCCTAAAACCATCAGGTAATGACTTTCTGCCTGAAGTAGATGATATATAAAGTGTGTTACTATTGAGAATAAGAAATGTAATCCAGAAAAATGCATCATTTAATGCTGTAACTGCCAAATCAGGATTTCCAATACTAATGTAAAATATTATTAAATGTGGTAAAATATTTTTTAAACAGAAATGCCTTTTCACACTTCAAATCACCCAACAAACCAAATTTGATTTAACTACTTGAAACAAGTCGCTTTTAAACCTTTAATTAAACCTTAAGGAACAGATCAATATTTCTACTTCCTTTCAAAATCAAAACTTCAACAGGGGACAAGCAAGAGCAATATGCCTAGTATATAATGCATATTATATCAAGACTTAATCAATGAAATTAGTAATCAATGTGTTATCCATATACACAAAAAGACAATGCATAACAGAAAAAAAGTTAAATATCAGTGAAAAATAATTTATTTAAAATTATTTGGTCCTCAAACTGAAGAGGTCGCTGTAGCCCAGTCGGTAAGTCGTGAATTAGAAACCAGAGGGTTACAAGTTCGAATCTTGAAACAATTAAAACCAGCGTATATGTGAGGGCTGGTGCATATTAAATTCATCATGGTATCAAACGACCTCGCGTCGGCATAGTGTGGAAGTTTGGAGAGTGGGGCCAGAGAGTCTAACACCACAGATAGCCTATGACCATAGTCTAAAATTACGAGTCACTGTTCTCAATCTTTCCCTTTGGAAAGTTTGGGACTGATCCCAAACCATCCTCAACAGCTCACTGTGAGGCTCCAGTGTGATGCAAGTTCATCAATCTCTTAAAATTTAAAACATTTATGTTGAAAGAATTGTGTATATTCCAAGATATTAGAGGAGCAAAACTTTTATTATCACCAAACAAATTCAAGGTTAAAAAAAAGCTAAATTTATCATGTGTAGTAACTGTATTTACTATGTAATACAGACTTAACATTGAAATTATGTTAAAAATGGAGAGTTCGGAAATTTCCTGTGAAAACAAAGCTCACTTGCCTCACTAAAATTGGTACTTATGATAACTTTAAATTTGACCAGTGTGTCAATAGAAAAGTAGAAAGGCAATGGCTGTTTTGAGAGTCTTGAGACAAATTATGAACTGTTTTCTATCAGACTAAAAAATCTATGCAATAACCATTTTTATTTTCAGTACAGGAATTTGGATAAAAATAACTTCATTGTAAGTGTTAGAGTACATAAAATATTAATAATTACCTTAGATAAACCATTCACTAAAATGGAAGTTTTTGAATTTTTTTTCAGTGGATGAAATCCTTTAACTTTAAAGTTAAAATAGATATCAGCACCTTTAGCTTTGCAATCTTCTCCATAAGAACGTGCCACCTGTGCCCAGTCCACAATGCCAGTGTTTGGAGACCATATTGCTTTTAGACCCTTCAATTTGAAAGACAAAGCTTAAGATGTTATTAGAAACATTGACATAGGAAAATGTAGAAATTACTCGCATTTTACGCACTGATATTACACATTTTTAAACATTGTTTGTAAAACATATTTAACTACAGTTAAAAAATTCTTTTTTGAGTTGGAAGGAAATCACATAAAAAGAGAAACATAATATCAATTTGACATATTAATATATTAGTTCAATAAATATAGTTTGAGATTGGAAGAAAAAGTACAGTTGAATGTTCATAAAATAAGTTTACCACTGTTATTTAGGCTGTTTCTTACAGTACCTAAGAAAAAGAGGACTTATAAAAGTAATTTTTCAAATGGGAAAGAGCTAAAACATAAAGGGAGTTTGATTTAGGTTGGTTTCTTACTCTAACATCATATTTTATTACACAAGCCTGTCTTGGGATTTACGAGTATAATTATTTTAAATGCAATAACCTACATGGATATTAGATTCCAATTTTTTAATTCCTTCTGAATCAACAAGAGTAATGTCTTTCACTCCATTTTCTATGGCCCTATTATACAGTGCATCTAGTCTATCAAGCTCATTTTCTTGAACAGCAACTATCAACTGAAACAAAAAGACATTAATGTAAGAGAAAAAGCAAAGTATACATACCAACTTCAAATAATAAAGAATAAAAACAGCCTTTTTTATACCACTATAGTTAAATACATATATTTAATACTAATATAGTATCTTCATTTAATATAAGATGTTTCCCACTAGACATCAGTAATTGTACACATTGTACAGGGTTCCCACTCATCAAATAAATATTTGTCTTTTTTAACCCTTTGAAGGGATTCACGTGTTCTACAACCTGTTGTCATTCCTATATGACTTAATAGTTTTGACTTTTTTGGCCAATATAATGTTCCCTAAGATTCTTTCAACCTATCAATGAGGTTATTTAGTTATTATATGCATAGTGGGGAAAAGTAACACACACTACTCAGTAATTTCATTAAAAAAAAGTTAAAACTATATTTTTCATTCCTTATAAGGTTAAATTTCACATATTTTACAATAGATTCAATCATGAGTGCACATGAAGAAACATTCATGAGTACTGTATTTGAATCTCATGCAATCAGTTTTAAAACAAGAATTTTTAAGTAATTTATGTATATTATGCCATTTAATTTTGATAATATTCGACCTTGGGTGAGTTTTACTAACCTTGGCATTTGAATGAAGGTGAAATAAAATATAGTATTCTTGAAAACACTACTGCTGAAAAACCATTTTTTCATTTTGACAAATTTTAAGTGTTTTAAGAAGTATAAGTTTTTATGATATTTATAAATCAGGATCAATTTTATTAAATTACAACATTGTAAGTCAGATATTAAATAAAAAAATTTTCTCAAAAGCAAATTAATAATTTAATTTGAAAACGATTTTTATTGTGATTTTCAAAGTAAATGAGCAGAATATTAAAAACTTCATGTTATCAAACAATAAATAAAATATCAAAAAGGATACTGACGAATTTGGTACCATCGCCAATATGGTATACTTTTGGAATGTGGTTCCCTGCTGTTGGTCTATCCAAAAAACCCATTTGACTTTGTAATTTTGTTTGCTTATTTGGCAATGGACTGGTATCGTGTTCTTGAGTTTAAACGATAAAACACAACACAAAAACTTACTTTCCCGCATTTCTTGTATGGTATATTTTTTTCATCACAGTACTTATATGCAAGATCTAATCCCTCTACACACAACTTGGCTTTTAGGGTTCCGGGAGTGTAGTATATACCAGAATGAATAACACCACTATTGTGACCACTTTGATGAACAGCTGCAAGGTATCACAAAAAATACAGTCAGTTTCCAAGCAATTTTTCCAATTACGATTGCAGAAATTTTCTAAACTTGTAAAATGTTTAAAAAAAGAACAGAAGAGGAAAAAATGTTTCATACCGAAAGATTTTTCTTTTTCGACTATAGCCAATTTAAGAGCGGGATTTCTTATTAATAATTCTCTAGCAGTAGCAGTTCCAATGATTCCTCCACCAACAACCACAATATCGTACATAATTCGCTGCATTTCTTACCATTTGAACTAAACTTCAAATATTATTTGGGTTATGCTTAAAATTCTTCTCTAACAAAAACAAACAATCCGAGGAGCAACCGGTCAAACCAAAACAAAACAAAACAGCTTCTTTTTTGTTGCCATTTTTGAAAACTTTTAATAATGTATAAGACTAAAACAATAGAGCTTTATAAATTAATGAGGTAGGTAGTTAATTAACGTCAAACTGGAACAACACACCAACTATTGAAAATTGCCGATAATTGGTAATTTTGGTAATTTTAGTTAACGTCGTACTAGAGCAACACAACGGGCTATTGACGACGGTCCGGAATCAGTCCCTTAAGGGAAAGATTCGAGGACAACACCTCGTAATTTTGAACCACGGTCAGATGACGAAGCAACACCTGAGCTGGCACCCCACTCTCCAAACTTCCACGCCAACCCAACGTGAGGACTTTCGGCCACGACAGATTTAAGGTGCACCAGCCGCCTCTACACCATACGTTTACAAACATCCATGCCCGGACCCGGATTCGAACCAGGAACCTTCCGATCTAGAGGCTAACACCTTAACCACTATACCGGTTGGTCGGCTTGAAAATTGCCGAACAGGTATTCTCTGATTTTTCATTTTTGCTCTAGTTGTAATGCAATTGCTTTGCATGAGAGGCAAGTAGGTGTGAGCAAATCAGAAGGGAGAGTCAATATTTTATCAACATGCTATCCCGTGGTGTGGGGGTTGATTCTTTTCCTTTCGGGGGTTGATCCCGGACCTTCGCCAATAGTCCGTGTGTTGCTCCAGTGCGACGTTAATTAAATACCTATCTACCAAATGCAATCCCATGATATCTATCGGGTCAACCTCAATTGTAAGAAACGCCGGTTATGGACGTTTGGTGGAAATCTAACGTTGACCAATCAACAATTAGGCATCAATTCGGAATTCATTTATTGGAATTTCTTAAAGCGAAAAAGGCTGAAATCGTATTTAAAAAAACAAGTCCCAAGTGACGTTTCATTCAAAATTCTCACAGGTAAAAACGTCAGCCGCAGAAAAACTACCATCCCCGTTTAGCTTGACAAAAAACCTCTGATAATGAAAATCATTTTCATTTTAGAGCAATTAGGTTTGTGTCTTTTTTTATGTTTGTAAAAAATTAATTGAAAAATAAGAATGAACTTTAAGGACTGCAACAATACTGGTGAAACTATACTACAACATAAGGGAATAAAAACACATACAATAACTAAATAAAAGAAAAAATTTCTATTGCAAATCATATCGCTCTCGCCACTATAAAATCTTAAAAGGAGTGAATAATGGCAAATCAACAAGAAAATGTCTTTCAATTGAGGAAAATTTTGGGTTTCCAGCAGACAATAAAAGGGAACATTAATTTCTGTGGACACAACACAATTTTCTATGTGTCGGGTCACCAAGGAGTCTTCCATAACTTAAAAAATAAGAGTCAGAAGTTTATTTCCCTTTATCAAGATTGTGAAATAACAGCCGCATCTTTTGGAACAAACAATAACATAGCATTCGCTTCGAAAGGCACAGAGCCGCAAGTTTTTGTTCTGAATATCAAAACACAATACAAGAAAATACTTCCAAGTGCCGACATAAAAAGGCGAGTGACTTGTGATAAATTTCTAATGATACTTTTGTTATATATCAAAAGTAATATGAAAATCCCAGTAAAAAACTCGGTACCAGCCTCTCACCAAACTGGCGACGAAAGGCTATTTAGAAGTTAAACTCAATAACACGATATCCATCGTCAATTAGCGATTATTTGGGGATATGGTAACTCGTTATAAACCTCTGCAAATAGCCGTTTGGCAACGAAAATTTTAGTTACTAATTTGGAGAGAAGCCGGTACTTAGTTCCTGAATTTTGACCTATTTGGATAAACCGCCATATTGGATGCTTTACACATGCAAATGAAAGTCATACCGTGCCGGTCAAGGAGGTCGGACATTCAAGTCTGTTTTTTCGTGTGGCATATTATGTAATATTTGTGGTGGATTCATTGGGTAATATATATGGTAATATTTGTTGTCAACAGAGGTAACCTAGCTGGGGGAAATCGTACAAGGCAACAATTTTTTTGTATATTGCTTTGCTTATTTTATTCTAACCATCACGTCGACTGTTTTCTGCTGCGTGTGTGTTTCAGCACTCAAAAGAATGAGTAACGGTATGATCACTCTACAAACTGATGATTAAGTGTGCTCTAACTGTTTTAAACGTGCCTCATGTACTATATACTTTATGCATCGTATACTTTATGCATCATATACTATACCAACCGTAAAATCTCTGAGATAAAATTAGATACTACCCCCTGGACAATTATTGTATCTTATGTTACTACTATGCATGATAGTGAGAAGTTTCTGATTCTAAATCCTGTCAATAAACCATAATGTTACATGTTGGGTTTGAACTCATTTTGGCAATCCTTGAAAATAATTGGTTATTCAAAATATTCATTACTAATTATAATATTGACAAGATCGGCGACGTTTTGAATATATCCCCTTGCAATCATGCATCTTCTTGTCTCGCAAACATATGGATGGCTAATTGTTATGAGACGTACCAATATGGCACACTCAAACGCTTGAAGACTCCAATAGAAAATGTGTAGTCTCGTTTCATCTGGAGAAGACTGTTCCAGACTTTTTGTCTAGAGCAGTTCTTGTGATAGATAGACAGAACAGATTTTCTTGGTGACAAGTAAATTTCCCAGATATATTTCCAAATTTTCATTTACTAAGCCAATTTGACAAACCTAAATAGATTTCTTCATGCACCCCTATAGGAAATAGGACAAGGCAGTTTCTACGGTAAAATATAGGAGCAGATTTTGTGTCTGGAGTAGTTCTTGTGATAGACAGACGGTAATTTTACCTCTTTTAGAAATAGAGATTAGCACATATTAATTTGCGTTCTATTTTTAGTGAGTCTTTTGTGTTTGTTTCATTCACTGGAGACAATGAACGTGTTGGAGCACAAAGTATTTCACCCGATTGGGCATTCGTCATCTGGAGATGGGAAAAGAAGTTGCTCGAATGCATTTTTCATCCCTTTCGGATGGAGATGGGCTCGGAAATTTATAAAGTAAGTGTCAGTTATGTATCTATTTTGAAAATACTTTCCTGCGATAAAATACCGTTAAATATGCTCAACATTTGCAAATAGAAGTTTTAAAGGGAGTAACTGGGCCAATAAAGAGGTCTAGGGTCAGTATACTTGCTTCTGGATCGAAAAGTTCTTGATTTGGATTAGCCATGTATGTTTGTTCATCTGGTATCTATTAACAGGTTGCACCTTGAATGTACAGAGGTTAGACAAAAATATGGAAACACCTCATGAAATGCATGCTTGAAAAGAAATGTTTATTCAAGTGAAATGTGTAGGTGGCGCTATTGTTTTCGCCTACTAACGCCACCTATTAACATCGTAAATACGCTACGTACGTCAGTCGTTGTCAGGGCACTGTTCTGTGAAGTTGTTATTGTATCATGTCAGAGCTAACAGACTTCGAACGTGGGCAAATTGTTGAAGCTCGTCTGGTGGGTGCTTCCGTGAGCAAGGCAGACGTAGTGTTTCAAGAAGTACTGTATCTAAGATTTATTCCGCTTATTTGAAAAGCATAATAACATCATCCGCTAAAACACAGCGCGGATGAAAGTATGTGTTGAGTGATCGTGATAAACGATCATTACGGAGTATTGTGACTAAAAATAAGAAGACCACAGCTACAAAAGTTACTTCTGAAATCAATGTCGTGCTCACAAACACTATGAGTTCCAAAAAAATAAGAAAGGAAGCTCAGTAAGCAGGGTATTTCTGTCCAAGCTGCAATTCAAAAACCTTTCATCAGTGATGCTAATGCCTGTAACAGGAAAAAGTGGTGTTTAAATCATAAGGCCTGAACTATGGAACAATAGGAGACAGTAATTTGGTCGGATGAGTCTTGTTTCCCACTGTTTCTCGCCGACCAACCAGCATAGTGGTTAAGGTGTTAGCCTCTAGATCGGAAGGTTCCTGGTTCGAATCCGGGTTCGGACATGGATGTTTGTAAGCGTATGGTGTAGAGGTGACTGGTGCACCTTAAAGCTGTCGTGGCCGAAAGTCCTCACGTTGGGATGGTGTGGAAGTTTGGAGAGTGGGGTGCCAGCTCAGGTGTTGCTTCGTCATCTGACCGTGGTTCAAAATTACGAGGTGTTGTCCTCGGATCTTTCCCTTAAGGGACTGATCCCGGACAATCGTCAATAGCCCGTTGTGTTGCTCTAGTACGACGTGACTAAAAAATTACAAATTATTCCACTGTTTCTCACTTCTGGCCGAGTTTACGTCTGGCGAACGCCATCCCAAGCCTATAATACAGACTGCTTGTTGCCAAGAGTGAAACATTTCGGAGGTTCTATGATGGTTTGAGCAGCCATGTCGTGATTTTCTTTGTGCCTCAGGATTACTCTTCCAGGACACATTGAGACAAAGGATTATGTGAACATTTTGGCCGATCAAGTCCATCCCATGGTACAAACTTTGTTCCAAAATGGTGATGGTATCACCCAAGACGACAAAGCCCCTCTTCACACAGTTTACATCGTCCAGGACTGGTTTTCTGAGCACAAGGATGATTTATCACATCTTCCCTTGCCACCACAGTCACTAGACCTCAATATTATTGAATCTTTGTGGTCTACATTGGAGAGGAAAGTGCGTGATCACTATCAACCGCCATCATTGCTACCTAAACTTGCCACCGTTTTGCAGGAAGAATGATAAAAGATTCCCTTGTCAAGCACACATGAGCTGTATTTATCCATTCCGAAAAGACTGAAAGCTGTTTTGAATGCCAACGGTTTTCCTGTACCATGTTAGGCAAGATTACATGTGTTTTTAGGTGTTTCTATATATTTGTGCCACCTCTGTATGGTATATATGTGAGGTGTGACGTGAGCCCAATCCCCTGTAGTGCACCAGGATATCGCAAAGGGGTTCAAAAACCCATCTTTTTGTGTCATAATGAATAATATTCTATCGGCCATGAATTAGGATAAAATGCCACAACTTAAGGAATTTTTCTCCTGTGTTCACAGGAGCGTAGGTACTTGAATTCATGTCACACTGAAGCAACACAGCGTGCTATTGGCGATGTTCCGGGACCAATCCCGAATGAAAAGATCCGAGGACAACACATCGTCATTTTTAACCACGTTCAGATGACACGGTCAACATCTGAGCTGACACTCCAATCTCTAAACTTCGACACCACTCCAACGTGAGCATATTAGAAGTCACGGCAGATTTGACGCACACCTTCCCGCACATTCGCGACAGTTTTGGTTGAATAGAGTTTCGAATATGCAATCCTCCGATTTCTAATTCGCGACTCTTAAAACTGGGAACCGTTGTCCCCTCTAATTGAACGACTAGACTCGTTCAAAACCATGTAACTATACAGGGTGTTTCAGTGAACCGTTTCAGAACTTCTAAGAGGGGTAGGGTACATCCTGACAACTCGAAATCATATAGCAATGTGGGGTCGGATATGCTTTCCTGAAGCGGTGTTGTACACAGAAGCACCGTAAAGAAAAGAGACCGTAAGTGAGAAATCGTTTTAATAATACATGAAAAGAAGCAAAAGGTACATGGATTAAAGTAAGTGTTCGAAGTTTCTTCCACGGGCTACAATGCACGCCTCATATCTCCGACGCATGGACATCCGAACATTCTGGAATACTCCAGGCATATCTCGAATTAGCAGCTACTGCAATTCTTGCAACCAGCTCCTCAACATTGTCAACAGGGGTGTCATAAACTAGCGATTTCAGATGACCCCAGAAATAAAAATCAAGACATGATAGGTCGGGTGACCGAGCAAGCCAACGCACGGGACCACCACGTCCGATCCACTGCTGACCAAATGTGACATCCAGGTAGTTACGAACATCTCCGCTATAATGGGCAGGTGCTCCATCGTGTTGGAACCACATTGTCTGTTGCGTCGATGCAGAAATCTGTTCATCTCTCAAAAGTTGTGGCAATACTTGCTGCAGAAAGAGCAAGTAGTTAGGTCCGGTTAGACGAGACGGTAACAGGTAAGGTCCGATGAGGTGATCTCCCATAATACCGGTCCATACATTGACCGAAAATCGAATCTGTGCTGCACGACGTCGTATTGCATGCGGGTTCTCGACCGCCCAGATATGCTCGTTATGCGTGTTGAAAATTCCTTCCCTTGTGAAGGATGCCTCATCGGAAAACAACACTTCAGCAGGAAAAAGGGGATTTGTAGCACATTTTCCAAGGTACCACTGTACGAAAGCAATACGAGGTGCATAATCCTCCGGTTGCTGTGTCTGGACACGCTGCACGTGAAACGGATGCATGTCTTCTTCTCGGAGCATCCTCCAGACGCTGCAATGGGAAACCCCGACTGCGTTTGCTACACTTCGTGTACTCGTTCTTGGATTCCCCTGTACATGCTGCAGCACATTCTGTTCGACGTCTGCAGTCCGTGCTGTTCTTATCCTGTCCCTGTCAGCAGTCCATGCTGTTCTTACCCTGTCCCTGTCAGCTCTTTCTAATGAACCTGTCTCAGCTAACCTCTGGTGCAGTCTTGTAAAGAAATTATGACTAGGGATACGCCTTGTCGGATATCGTTCCGCGTACAAACGCTGTGCGGCTGGCCCACTACAATTTGCAGCCCCGTACGCCAAATGCATATCGGCTAACTCTGCGATCGTCTAATCATCCATCCTACTAACTTGGCGTTCTTGTGCGAAATGAAGATTCCCTACACGAAAGCTCGGGATTTTCGCACAACGCCATCTACCGCGTCAGGAAAGCATTTCTGACTGCCCATTGGTATATGATTTTGGTTCGTCAGGATGTACCCTACCCCTCTTAAAAGTTCTGAAACGGTTCACTGAAACACCCTGTATAGCAGCTCACCCTGCACTATATCTGATGCATTCGGACCTTACTTGGGCCTCCTCAGTAACTTCCTCAAGTTGGTGACGCTGTGAGTTTCTCATGTATACATCAGCTTGTTGTGTGTCACACATCAACCCAATGTATGACTTGCCGTAAAATGACAGAGCTTTTACTTTACAGTTTTCCTTCTGCCCGGAAGATTCCAAACACATTGCTGTGGTTGGCCGTTACTTCTTGCGGTTCTATCGACGAAAAGACGAACAGAAAATACAAGAAACTGCCGTTCACAAGAAAGAACGGTCGAAACAAACCTTTCATACTGTCGAATGGACTCGGGATCCTCGACAAGTGCTTATCGGCACATCTGAAGGATATATTTTAATTTATGAAAACAACAACTTACAGCGGCAAGTGTCAGTCACAGAAGAATTGTCTCAAATGGGCAGGTAACAACCGTTTTCAGAATTTTAAACACTTTAAACAACTACTAAATCCGCTCATAGCTTGTGCGCTACACTTTCTTAATTGCTCATACACATTTATTGACGGCTAATTGCAGTTACTCACATCTGATATATCTTATTTCAATTCATTTATAATGAATTTGGAAACCTTATTCCCAAAAATTGATCTATACTTCTAAATTAACTTTTGCTGGTGTTGATTTTTATTTCCTATAAAATGCATAGCAAAAAGCACACACCTTCATGTTACCACAGTTAGTTCAAACGTCTACTTCAAATTCATACCAAACTCTTATTTAAAGACGATTCGGCATTTTTTGACGTGAAACATATTTCACTCAGATTTTTCTTTCTGTGCTGAAGGTTCCTGGTTCGAATCCAGGTCAGGGCATGGATGGTTGCAAGCGTAAGGTGTAGAGACGGCTGGTGCACCTTAAATCTGTCGTGGCCGTAAGTTCTCACGTTGGATTGGTGTGGAAGTTTGGAGAGTGGGGTGCCAGTTCAGGTGTTGCCTCGTCATCTGACCGTGGTTCTAAATTATGTGGTGTTGTCCTCGGATCTTTCCCTTAAGGGATTGATCCCGGACTGTCGTCAATAGCCCGTTGTGTCGTTCTAGTACGACGTTAATTAAAAATTACCAATTACCATTACCTTTCTGTGGTATTTTTAAATTTTTTCTGATTTCTGTCTTCCAGATTTCCGAATTGCTTTCTATAATCATGGCGATTTTTTAGTAAAGTTTTAGCGCTCAAATCAAGTGTATTTGAATTGACGAATGAATCCCGTAACGGTAAATTTTATATAGTTTATATCTAATGTCGCCATGTGGTAATAAACAAATAACGCCGATTTCTGCGCCATGTAGGTTAGTGAAATATGTATCTGTGATCTAGAAGTAAACAACCGTATGTCCAAGTTTATCACTCTCTCTCTCTCTTTCTCTCTACATATGGCTATATATAGAGATTTATCCTCCCGCTCTGTTAAATTGATAGAAAATACTTAATAACTTTAAAAACGATATAATACCATTCATTTTTCAGATCTCTTAATTTAGAACAAAGGAATGTATCCTGCCTTTTGGTTACTGATGAAGAAATAATATGCAGCTTTGGTTCCACTTCGGTTCTTTACTTTAAGAAAAACTTCCTGATAGAAAGTATATTTAATGTACGTATCCCTTCTGTGGGTGACATAACTTTTTAATTTTAGGCTGAAATTTCAGGAGTCTTGAACTATTTTTTGCTGCGTGGCTTCACAGAACTTGAATCAATTCAAATAGCTTTCATTAGTTCAAATCCTTTTCCCGATCGTTAAGCTATTTTTTTTTATTATTCGCTATGCAACACAATAATGCATATCATTGGTTGCATACTTGTATCATTTATTAGTTTTTTTGGCAGCACTAGTTTAGAGAGATACATATTGTAACATATTACAATGTTAATTATAAAGGAATGCTTTATTACTTTCTTGATATGTGCTTGTCATTACAGCATGGTTGTTCTCAGTCAGAGTTACAGTTAAAGAGGTTACAGTTAAGGAATGACTTAGAAATATTACATTACTATCCCTGTAAAAAAATTAGAAAAAAAAAGTCTATAAGTCCAATCTGTTGGGTTTTCTGCGCTCTCGCACAGGGTTGTGTCTGGAAATAATCAGATTGCTTTTGGGCTCGGGAACTGCTTGCGTGGTGGTGTCATCATCATACCAGTGGTAGTTTGATTGACATCTATGAGACTCTGTGTTGGGAACTTTAATGGATGGACGTATTTGGTCTTCATGGACCAAAACACTTGAGTTGTTTGCATTGGCAGTCCATGTTCTTCTTCCGCACTGTTTGGTTAGACGGCCAGGGAACCACTTACGCTGTCTGTATGAATATATCCACACATCTTGGTTGCCATGAAATTTTCTATTGTTTTTATGGCTGCGATCATGGTACTTCTTCTGAAGTAACTGCTGGTCAGTTACTCTCTCATTTAGAACTGGATGGACCAATGATAAGAGTGTGCGAATTGGTCTCGAGAGAAAAGTTCAGCAGGGGAGACTTGAGTTGTAACATGAGGTGTAGAAAGATAAGTCATAAGAAACCTAAAATTTTTTTGGTTAAAGCTACTATGATCATCACCATCACTGTTCATTTTCTTCAGTGCTTGTTTGAATGTTTGCACAGCTCTTTCTGCCAACCCATTGGATCTTGGTCTGTAAGGGGGTATGAGGGTATGCTTAACGCCATTCGTTTTTAAGAAACTCTCAAATTCATGCGATGTAAACGGAGGACCATTGTCAGATACAAGTTCCAACGGAAGACCATACCTTGCAAAAAGGCATTGTAAAACTTCGATGGTTTGTCTTGCTGCCGTTGACCGCATTTCAATTACTTCTAACCATTTAGAATGGCTGTCTACGATAATGAAGTAATTTTTTGTATCCTTTTGACCAAAATCAATGTGTATTCGCTTCCATGGAGTTTTTGGCCAAACCCATGACTGAAGGGGAGCTATAGGTGGTAAACGTGCATTTTATTGGCATGAAGCACACTGTTTTGTGATATTTTCAATGTCACGATCCAAAAGAGGCCACCAAAAATGACTGCGAGCCAGGGCTTTCATTCTCACAATACCAGGATGTGCATCATGTAGTAAATTTAACAATCTGCTTCTATATTTGTCAGGGATAATCACTCTCCTTCCCCATAACAGGCAATTACAGTCAACTGAAAGTTCATGTTGTCTAGTGAAAAAAGGTTTCAATTTCTCATCGCTGACTTCTTTTGGCCAACCATATTGTACATATTTTAGAACAGTTCCATGCAAGGCATCATTGCAAGTAGCTTTGGCGATGTCATCACTGCTAATTGGGAGATCCTCAGAATATGAAATTTTGAAAATTTCCTGTTCTTCTAAATCATCATGTACTATAGGTACTCTTGACAATGCATCTGCATTAGTATGTTCGATCCCCTTCTTTTTATTGTATGGAATACTGAAAAGAGGACAATAGAATAGCCCATCTTTGCTATCTTGCAGCTGCCATAGCTGGGATAGATTTGTTGACACCAAAAATTGTGATTAATGGTTGATGATCTGTAACAATAGTAAATTGGCGTCCATAAATGTACTGGTGAAATTTTTTTATACCAAAGATAATAGCAGAAGCTTCTTTTTCAAGTTGTGAATAATTTCTTTCGGCCTTGGTTAGCGTTCTTGAGGCATATGCAATAGGACGTTCTTCATGATTTACAAAGTGTGACAAAACCACACCTAAACCTAAAGGTGAAGCATCACATGATAATTTGATGGGAAGTGTTTCATCATAATGTACGAGTATTGCATTTGATGTAAGAAAATTTATTTTTACACCTCTGGAATGTTTCTTCATGACGTTCTGTCCATTGCCATGGAGTACCTGGATGCAACAGTTCATACAACGGAGCTAAAATCATAGAAGCATTTTTTATAAATTTAGCATAATAGTTCAATAAACCTAAGAACGATTTCAATTCAGTTACAGTAGTTGGCGAATTGATGCCAACAATAGCTTTAATCTTCTCTTCAGTAGGATGAATGCCTTCATAATCAATCCTGTGACCCCAAAAATTCAACTGAGCTTTTAGCGAATTCACACTTCTGTTGATTTAACTTTACATTATATTTACGCAGACAGTCAAAAACTATTTAAACATTATCGAGATGTTCTTTCAAAGTCGATCCAGTGATCAGGGTGTCATCTTGGAAACAGATTACTGACTGCAATTCTTGAACTATTTGTTCAATTATGGACTGAAAAACAGATGCTGCACAAGTGATGCTATATGACAGCCTACGAGGACGCACAAGTCCCAAATGAGTGTTTAGAGTCAAATACTCTTGAGACTCTTTGGCTAATTCAACTTGTTGGTAAGCATGTGACAAGTCCAATTTTGTGAAATACTTTCCACCATTTAAAGTAGAAAACAAATCCTGCTGAGTGGGCAGGGGATATTGATTTGGGTCTAGAAATTTGTTTATAGTTATCTTGAAGTCACCACAGAGCCTTACTGCACCATTTTTCTTAGGTACAATTACAAGTGGTGTAGCCCAACTGGAGTGTTCTACGAAATCCCATACACCTCTTTCCTTAGTTTTGGAGATTTCTTCAGATACCGTCTGTTTGATTGAATAAGGTACTGGTCGAGCTTTGCAGAATACAGGATCACAATTTTCCTTTACTTTCAACTTAGCTTTGAAATGGCTAATTGGTTCATCTGATTCTTTGAAAAGATCATCATATAGCCTTTTCATGTTATTTACAGCTTCCTCTACATTTATACTTGGTTCACCTCTTACTGCAAAATTTTTTTTCCAATTTAACTTGAACTGAGTTATCCAGTCTTTTCCGAATAATGCTGGTCTATCACCTTTGACAATGATTAAAGGAAGTGTCTTATTTTGGTTTTCATACGACACTGGGACAGTAACTTGACCTGCAATTTCGATTTTCCTTCCATTATAATCTCTCAAAATAGTAAAGGAGGGTTTCAATGCAATATCAGGAATCAAACTTGAATACCAAGATTCAGGAATTAGTGATATATCAGCAGCAGTGTCCAGTTCCATGTTAATGGATTTATTGCTAATTTTCACAGGAACTGCGTAGGATTTCTCAACAATTTTATTCACAGATTTGATGCGAAATAAATTTAAACCACCTACTTCGGGTATGTCATCTGCTGATACCTTTTTTGCTGATTTTTTTCTTTTCTTGCAAACAGGAAGGATATGCCCAATTTTTCCACAACCATGACACTTTGCATTCTTGTATTTGCATTTGTCAGCACTATACGCCGCTCCACATCTATAACATTTGAATGATGATTTTTTAGCTTGCGGTTTACTATAATAAGAGTGGGAGTTCTTAACTTTATGCACCGTGGCTTGATCAGGAACGTTAATGTTGGAAGCATCTTTTTCAGCCAACTCCATTGCTAATGCGATTTCTGTACCATCTGAGAGCTTTAGGTCTTCTTTTGCGAGTAATCTCTTCTGAGTAGCTTCACATCGCAAACCACAAACAAAACGGTCGCGAACTTCTTCTTCCAGGAACGTGCCGAATTCGCATGTAGACGCTAAATGTCGTAATTCAACTAAAAATGTTGACACAGTTTATCCTGGTTCTTGATCTCGTCTATGGAAACGAAAACGTTCTGCTATAATAATCGGTGTAGGTTTGAAATGATTACTGAGCGTACCTACTAGCTCATCATATTTACAGTCCTTCGGCAGTTTTGATTGTAGAAGATTACGCAACAACTTGTAAGTCTTCGCACCCAGAACAGAAATAAATACTGCGACTTTCTTTCTCTCATCAATGTCATTTGCTGCAAAATACTGCTCCAGCCTTTCGACGTATAGGGAAAATTCATCACAATCCTCATCGAACGAATTCAACGTTCCGATTAAGCCTAACACCTTTTGTTCCGTCATTACGCAATTAGAAGTAAACAAATACTACTTCTTGTGAAAAATAAAGCTGATACTTTTTTGAGAACACTGCTTTAGCGTAGGTTAAACACTACTAGTCGCCATTTGTAACGTATTACAATGTTAATTATAAAGGAATGCTTTATTACTTTCTTGATATGTGCTTGTCATTACAGCATGGTTGTTCTCAGTCAGAGTTACAGTTAAAGAGGTTACAGTTAAGGAATGACTTAGAAATATTACACATATATTCTTCTTTATTATGCGAGGGTAAATTTGGATATGAATTTTATGCATTTTAATACGGATCGGTAAATTGTATTTACGAAATTATAAGGAAAATAACCTCATCTATAAATAACATTACAGCAGATGCAGTAGGAATATAGTATGAAAATTCCAATTTGATGATAGTTCAAGTGCAAAGAGCTTAAATTTTGACGAAAATATATATAAACGAGGATAAGTAAAAAATTATGCACACTTTCGCTATTACACATCTTTAGCTTTGTCGCACTGCCTTCTGCGCATGCATGCTTAGAGGTGATACAACTGTGGTCACGTAATCGAAGTTTGATAGCGTCATTTTTCTTGATTCTGCTTCAGTGTAAACAAGGACGCTCCTTTAGCAGTGTTCACCAAGGAGGAATAAAGAGCAGTGATCCGATTTCTACTATCGGGAGGTGTGCCAGACGCTGAAATCCATCGGGAGCTTACAACACAATATGGGGGACAGTACTCTACCACGTAGAAGTGTGTATAAGTGAATCGAGAAGCTTAAAAGAAGCAGGACAAACGTGATACACAAAGTAAGACGGTCGTCAAACTTCACCACTGTCGAGAAGATTCAGCAAGCTTAAGAAATGGTACTGGCAAATCAGTGAGTTATCATTGACAGTGTAGCGTGTTCTCTGCAGGTTAGACAGACAAAGTAGTGGGGAAGTGGGTGCATAAATGGTTGGGCGACCAATCAAAAACCTTCTTCTTGGAGGGAATACGTAAGCATGTGGACCGCTGGAGCAAGTGTATCGGAAAGGAAGGAGACTAGAAAAAAGACCGTTGTTCAATCCCTACATTTGTGTAAATAAATTGAAAAATTAAAGTGCGGATAATTTTTTAGTTTTCCTCGTATTTTCATAGTTTCATTTACAACATTCATTACATTTTATTGTCAGAAATAATGTGTAGATTTTAATCTAACTCACTTGATTTCTGCGATCGGCACGTGATACGCAACGTGTTGCTTCGGGTTAGAAATGTAGATGGCGTTGCCTATAAACGCCGCCCTGTTATGTAGTATTAGTGTATCGTCAGTAGCAATAAAATTCTCGAACGAGAAAGGTGTGTCTAAAGTGCCTTCCTTGGGAGAGAAAGAAATGAGACACCAGGAGTATCTGCCCCAAACACCTTGAGTCATCAGTACTTATTGGATTTCTTACTCTTGCTTTAACTTAAATACACATTATTGGAGATGACACCAATAAGTTGGGTTTTCAACATTTTCACGAAGTTATTAAATCCTGGGAATACAAAGTTTTGCTTCATGAATGAAATGAATAAGACTTAACGTAATGCATGAATATTTCGTTGTCACATATTCAGTCAACCATCTATTTTTGCGAGAGCCGCCCTATATATCAATCATGCTCTGTTCCTTTTACTTCATTATATTTGAATTGCCTGTCCATTATTCAAAACTTATCGCTGAATATTTTTTCGAAAGTACAATTGTAAAAGTACATGATTAGGTAAGAAAAATTACCATTCAAACTTTTTCTCATTTTTACGTAATGTTGTGTTTTAAATCTTAACTAATTTTTTCCAGATTCAAAATAACTCCACCAATTTACTTTTTCAAATGTTAGAATTCCATTTGTCAAATTTCATTTTTTCAAAATTTGATATACGTAAATTAAATTCTTATTCGTCTGTCTTCCCATTTTTGATTTCTCATTTTTTCCTTTAGTCTAATGCTGCTATTTGTTGTTTAGTTTTATAATATTGTCCTGTTTACAATCTTGCGCCATAAAATCCAGTCAAATTGATTTCATTGTCTATACTTACATAAAAAACGAAATGTATCAGTTCCTCCCCCTCCCCCCTCAAAAAAAATGGTATAAAATTGCTAAGTGCAAAAAATAATTATCAAATTCTAATAATCTTCATTCCAGCAGTTGACAATAGACAACATATCACATTGCAAGAATTGTCGGAAGAATTTAAAATGCTGTCGGCTTACAACCCCTATCAACTAGAGTAAACATTTTCAAAATGAGCATCTAATCTTTTTAGACCAGAATGTGGAGATCTTTAGACTGGCAAAGTGTGTGTACTAACTATTTTATTTACTAGAACCTTTTCTTCGATGTAGAAATTTTAAATTTCATGTTAGGCTTGCTTTTTGAAGTTTAAATTAAAAGTTTGTTCTTAATAGTGTAATGACAAAACACTATTAAGTTCTTGTATATGATGTATTAAGTCTTGTAAGGAGAACTCATATATTAGACTAAAAAAAAATAATTTTGAGTAAATGCTAAATGCGGTAAACCAGAATATCATGAGCATCTAGAATGGACGCATGCGGTATCTATTTTGTTTTAAAATAATCTGGATGGTTTTGGAGTGCTTGGAGAACCTGGGCCATAGGCTCTCAATCTCTTGTGTACAGTAAAAATAGTTGTTAAGTTCTTGTTCTGAATAAGATCAGATAAAAATGTCAAATATTGAAAGCAAAGATTCGTCTAGCATTGTAATTCTAAATATTAATTGTAAATAAGTTAAATATAGAACACGCGCACTGTTTATTAAATAACAGCAATTTTCATCCAATTCATTTATTCATTGCAACTAATTGTGAACTAGAAAAAAAAATACATTATCTTTATTGCAAAATAATTAAATCTGCTTTCATTTTAATGCTATGTATCAACTATAAATTTTGTATGGTAATTGTTTGAAATGCACAGAACTATTTCCAGCAGAATCTCAAATAAATTATTTCAATGTCGTTCAATATTTAAAATTTTTTTATTATCATTTAAACTTCACACCCATTTGTAAAGTATATTAAATTATGCCAGTTGAGATCTTAAGAAATCTTAAACATTTTGTGCCCATAGATACCAGAATCATCTAAAGATTCACAAATAATTCAATTGGTGTTGAACAAGGAAAAAGATCGTATTGTTGCAGCAACAAAAGATGGAAGGATTCTATCATGTTTAGCATACTCAGAGGACAGTTCATTATTTTATTTACTATTAGCCACTGCGTGGTCAGCACGGCGCTGCCTTTGACAGTTCTTTTCGGGGGTTCAGGTGTGACTACTGCTCGCTAATCCCCGGTGATTGCTACTAATTCTCATTTGGTTTGCGAAGCAAACCAAAACAGCAAAAGATAATTCGTAGCCTGGACGAAACATGACAGCAAAAGATTATTCGTACCCTATTCAGGCAGGCTATTATAATAACAGGCCACGCCGTGATGACATCGTCATTGTCAAATGCGGCCAAATTCGAATTGCGAAGAAATCTAATCGGCATGACGTCAGTATTTCTTGCGAAAATAAAAGTATTTAATTGAAAAATTAAAGAAAATTAAACGTATAAGGCATCAGTCTGGTATAAAATTTTCCGCAGATTTCAAATCCGTTGGAATTTTTAATCTATCTTTAACGATCCTGATTTTACAAAAAAGAACTAAACAATGCCAGTCACAAATTTTTTTATATTTGTTTTGCTGTCTTTCTCTGGAATTGTTTGAGCACAGGAAATGGAATCTGTTGATTTCTCGAAAGCAAAAGTCAAATTCGCATGGAAAAAAATTTGAAAGTTACAATTTAAAAATTATGCATTTGAAGAAAATCGTATTTTTAGGTATCGATCTTATGTGAAATTTTCAGCGGATTTCAAATCTGTTAAAATTTTTACTTTATCTTTAACGATGTAGTTGATAGAAAAAAGAAATACCTAATTCCAGGTAAAACATTTTTTTTTTTCGTCGGCTGAAATCGTTCCACCGCAAATTCAAACGGGTAAAAAATATATAGAATCTGTCCTCTCTTTATGGTGTTGCCATTCTAAGGAAAACAGTAATAATATTAAATGCCATTAAATTAATTTTAAAATGTTCTAGATTGAATTTTAAATTTCGGGCTAGCACAAAAATTGCAAAAAATTTGGACTACCTGTGTGCCAAATCTCATTACTGTAAGTTCCATAGATTCGTCAGGACAATTTGTACACTCAAGCAAACAAACTCTTACTTTTATAACAGTAGACATACTCCTTTCTTCACATATTTGACGTAGAAAGCTAATCTTCCCAAGTTACAACATAACTTTATAAGAATGTGATTGGGTTGGCAAGTCAGGCATGATTTTGTTACTTTACAATAGCATCTTTTAAATTCTTTTATCTGAGTTTGATGAATTAAAAGTTAAACAAATTAAATATATTCCAGAATGTACATTCTAAATTTCAGTTTGCAAAGAAACTGATGTCATATCTTGAATTAAATTTAATATTTTCTTCAAAATTCTTATAATTGGGCAATTTTAACAAGTACACAAAAATTGTCAAAATAGTTCTTAGTACATACGGGACTAAAATGTGCGAATCTGTTAAAAATCATCTTTTTTTTTTTGAATTGATTTAAGTTTCTTACGAATTTTAAGTTTTGCATTGAGAATGACAAAAAATCGGGGGAAATTTTTCGCACAAATATACTTGGTAAAATACTTTACACTGCAAGTCATGGAAAATACTAAGCCATGATGGTCAAGAAATATCAAAACCTATATTTATTAAACAAGTAACCAACTTTGGCCAAAGGCTTTGGATTTAGTGTATACCAGTTCAGGCTGCTTCCACACGTTGTTAAAGTTCTTGTGGCTTAGCTGCGAGTAGTCTCTTGTGTGACAGTTGTTGGATGATAATCGACCAGACCAGGCGTGTTCGATAGGTTACAGATCTGGTGAACGGGTGGGCCATAGAAGGAATGAAAGTTTCACTCCTTTTATGGCCTGTGGTTTCACTATGGTTTCACTGAAACCTGATAGTTATTGAGGAATTGTAGACGTTGCATGTCAACTGCGATTGCGCATTGTCCTGTTGGAAACCCTCAGAAAAGCTATGAAGATAAGGTAAGACAATAGGTTCCAAAATTTTAAAGACGTAGCGGTGGCTGTTGAGTGGTGCTTACTGGGCAAGTGCAGAAGTATAATCTAATGGCGCCGAATACCGTAACGCCAAGGGACAGACTGGAATGGCTATGTATGATGCAAGAGTCACGCAGTCTGTCGCCGCGGTGCCACCAGACTGCGTGACGCGTGAGAGAGGATCTCATGTCATTCGTTGTTTCCCCATGTGACGTCCTACTCGTCATTGCAGCCTCAGTCAGTGTAGAATCAAAGGTAGTCCCAGTAATGGACGCCTTGAAAGCATTCTTATCTGCTCCAGACGACACGTAGAATTGTACGCGCTGACACCGGTTATTATACAACACACTCTAATATTTGAGTCAAGAGTTCTTGCTGTTGCGATGCGATCCGTAATAGTCATTAGCAGAAGACATTTGCCCACTCTGTGTGTGGTTTGACAAAGTTGCTGCAATTGTTTACGTTGTTCAGTTTTCCCGAGTCTCATGCTCCCATCGATTCCACTTCTCATCACTGCGATTTCGTAAAACACTTTTTCTCGTAAAATTCTGCACCCTCGATAAACCACAGATCTCTCTGTCAAACTCGGAAACGTGCTCGTATTACTACCGTATTCTTTGACGAGGCATAGTTAAGCTTCATATACACAGAAGCTGCGAGTAAACTATTGCAGTATTTAAAACGAGTCACTGTTCTCTCTTTTTATACTGCTTACATTGGTGTTACTAGGCATTGCAATCCGATTTGGCGGATCCGGCATTATTTGGCTACCTACCGTATCCAGCAACATCTATCGGATCAGGTCCAGATCTGATAAACCCGAATTTTTTTAAAAATTATATAATCGATTATTCAAACCCAACTTTAAGGTCGCAAAATCGTTTATTAAACTATCGATTGTAAATTAATTGATTTCATATTTTTCAATCATCAGTTTGGAGAATTCTAGCAAAACTAATAAATTAAACTAGTTACAACAATATATAGAATAACTCAACAAGTTTTTTTCTACTACATTAGTAAATTTCCACATGAGATCTTTCGTAGCACGAAGAATATCAAGACGATATTCCAATTCAATCCATGTACGTTTCAGCATGCTAAAATCAACAATAGCTAGCAGCTGTTTGGATCTTTCTGTTTCAATTCCACGACACACAGTTAACTTTTGTTTGGTACACAGCATCTTTCACATAACAATTTTACATATCTTACACATAATTTCTTTGCGTTTGAGTATCGTATTTTGTTTCGATTGAGCAGTGATTCATTGCCTTTTCATTGATTTAAGAACACTCGACACATTGAGCTTTCTTCACTGGAATCCGCCATTTTGAATAACTGAATTCTTTAATAATCGTTTGCGTATTATGCAGCGCTATCTATAATCAGAAACACACTGTAGAAAAAAACTTCTTTAGTTATTCTAATAGAGGGCGCGCCCCCTGCTCGTTAACGCTCGTCAACCCCAGGAGGATTGCTTTGCAATCCTCATTGGTTCGTTGTGCGAACATGCTCGCATCAATGAATACATGTGTCCTAGCAGAAGGGATTGCTTACAAAATATTATGTTCCCAAAAATTATTTTTCAAATATAATTTTTTTGTTTCACCGAAAAATTATAACAGTTCCTCTGGAATCAGAATTCAAATGAAAACTTTGAGCAAATGTTGACTCGAAATGTAAACGATGCATTGGAAATCAAATACCCAGCATGTTGTTTGTGTGTACATTTCCCGGCACTCGAGCCACCCATATAATTTTCCATCGAGTTTGTTGTCGAAAGTTGTAGTGCAAGCGTCTTGTTGAACTATAATTGTTGGCCTTGAAAAGAGCTGTATTTCAAACGGCTCTGAAAAGATCCTAAGCTTTCTTTTATTTCTTTTTTTTTACTGCAACAGCTCGACTAAAATTCATTTTTTTCAATAAACTTTCATCCGATAACGCTTAAAGTTCAATCGACGCGCCAGGCTTAGTTGTAATCAAACAGTCGTACACTGTTGCCAAAATGCGATAACAAATAACGTCTTTTTTGCGTGCCACGTAAGAGAATTATATATATATACTAGGTGGCCTGCCCCCTGCTCGCTAACGCTCGCCAACCCCCAGAGGATTGCTTCACAATCCTCATTGGTTCGCTGCGCGAACCTATGCTCGCTTCGCTCGCATCAATGAAGACATGTGTCCTAGCAGAAGGAATTGTTTACAAAATATGATATATTCCAAAAAAATATTTTTCAAATCTAAATTTTATGCTGTTTTTCAGAAAAGATATTTACAGTACCTCTGGAATCAGAATTCAAATGGAAACTTTGAGCAAATTTTGACTCGAAATGTGAGCGTTGATTTGGAAATTGAAAACCCAGCATGTTGGTTGTGTGTACATTTACCCAGCACTCGAGCCACACACGCTTTTTCATTGAGTTTGTTGTCGAAAGTTGTAATGCAAGCGTCTTGTTGAACTATAATAGTTTGCCCCGAAACGGACTTTTTTTTAAAATAACCCTGAAATTTTCTTTGATTTCTATTATTTACTGCAACAGCTCGACTAAAATTCATTTTTTTTCTCAATAAAATTTCATCCGATAACGCTATAAATTCAATTGAAGCGCGAGATTTCGTGATAAACAAACAATCGTACAGTGTTGCCAAAACGCAATAAATAATAACGTCATTTTTGCGTGCCACGTAAGAGAATTATATATATAGATTATCAATAATATTTTTTTAATAAAGAGGAATTAGAAAAGCAAATTCGGCAAGAAAATAAAGACTGTTGCAAAAAGACAAACTTTAGAAAAGAAACAGATTTTGAGAAAATACTGAATGAAGAAATGACTTCATATGAAAGGGAGTCAAAGGAAAATATTTGTCTCTTATGTACGACTACTTAAGGACGGTTAAACCAACTAGTGTCGCAGCTGAGAGGGCCTTCTCGGCCGCTGTTTATATTTGCAGTTCATTGAGAAGTAGGTTGAGGGACGACACAATTAATACGATTTGTTTCCATAAATCGTTCTTTCAAACTCAAAAGTGATTTTCATTACTATATAACTTCGATTTAAGGTATCCGAACACGTTGAAAATGTCATTTTTGACCAAATGTTCAAAAAGCAGTTTTTGATCTTATTTGATACAGTATTTATTTGACTTTCCAAAGAATATTTTATATTTTCTCTAAGTTAATTAGTTGAAGAGATATTACGATTTTAATCAAGGCGGGAAAACCGGAAGTAGGTTTGGAAACCATCGGAAATGGACATAAAAAGACCAAAAACCTTCAAAGTTTAAATTTAAAGCTTACTTTTTTTTTGCAAATATAATTTTAGAAAGGTTTCTTAAGTGTTTAAATGGTTTTTCTTTTGGAAATAGTGTGAACATTTTGAAAGAGAAGTGAAGAACAAAATTGTTTACGCAAATAGTAAAAGCAAGGAGAGAGCAAACGATACACTTCAAACTGCTTTTACTCTAAATTAATATTTTTGCATTATTTCTTCACTTCAAATGTTATAACACAAAAAGTTATTGATGGATTCTCGTAAAAATTTGTGAACTTGTTTTTCATAATGTTGTCTGGTGAATGACCAATAATAATTGTGATGAGTTGAAGAGTTTTTAAATTATGGCTCTTTATTTAAGAAATCTGACTGTAAAACTGTCAAAAATCTTGCATTCATTTTTCGATCGCTTGTTGAATTTTTGTTTTTTTTAAATATATTTTTGATTGTAGTTCATTCACTAGACAATTGCATGTAGTTTATTTTAGAAGCATTATTTTTCAAATGGGTTGAATAGATTTTTCTGTAGCACAATTGAAGTTTTTCATAAATTTCCTTAAATTTTCATACATATTTATCAGTTTTACAAAATTATTAATATATAATTTAAATATTTATAGTTCAATGCTATTTTTCAATAATATTCTAAACATAAAAATATCATTAAAATGTTTGTATATCACATTAAAAAAATTAACGACCTCCAACGTGTCCGTATACCTTAAGCAATTAAGAAGAATTAAGAGTTCCCTTGTTTGTTATGTTGACCAAAAACTGCCAAAGATTAGATTTTTATGTTAGTATGAGACAAGGTTAGGTACAATTTATATGTCATTTGCTCAACGACATTAGAGAGAGACTATTTAATTTTAGATAAATAGAAAAGTACTACGTATAAAACAAACTGATGTTTTTTGGTGTGGAAACTAGCAAGACTGATCATCATCCATCGTTTAATATAATTTCTTCTAGCAGTACTTATAGTTACTATAATTAAATGTTGGTGATTTATTTCTACCTATGGATAATTAATAACGTTTATTTTCTAATGCTAAAATAAACGTTTTGTTTGTCAATTTGGAATAATATCCTTTTTACCTACTTTCACTCAGCCGATTTTGGAAAAATACATACTGGTTAGATAAACTTATTAACAAAGTACCAATCCGACCGGATCGTACTGGATCCGGCCGGAATGAAATCCCTAGGTGTTACTAGAGAATATGATTTGCACAAAATTGCAGTGCTATAATCATTCGCTTATCCTTCCATGAAGTTCACATCGCGCAAATTCCAAGGCTATCGGAAGTTTCTTCTTGGTGTTTGCGATGGTCAGCATTGTATTATTCGGCTGCAGAATGGTTCGGTGTGTAATCTATCACAGGCCTTGAAATATATCTTTTAATACAGGTGCACAATGTGCACCTAAGTTTTTAAATTAGGTGCACATTCAATATATATATATATGTAGGTCGGTGTCTAGGGGGTATGAATTTATGCTTAAAATGACAACGAACTTCTTATATAACAAAAACACATTTATTGACAATTATATAGTTTAGGGAGGAAATTACTACAACAGATATTTACATAAAGCGTTATTATTTGAAATACTTCCGTTTCTCTCTCTCTCTCTCCTTTTGGCGCCCTTTCACAACAAGCGACGGAGTCGAAAAAAAGCGTCTTGCTAACACGGACGTTAATGGCGATCTCCCCTATTCTAGAAGGAACATTCTTATCACAAGAGCCCGCCAAAAGAGAAGTGTTAATACAGGACTAGTAGCGCCATCTATCGCTAGATATTGCAACTGGTTAACTAAATCCTACAATCGGCCATCCTGAAAATATCACTGGCCTCAGTGATGATCTAATATTTGTGAACACACAAACGCTTACTTAATTTACTCTAAAAGAATATAAAAATCCAAATATAACAATGAAAATATAACATACTGTTGACATGACCTTTACGTTAAGAAAATCTAAATACCATTAAGAATATAAAAATAAATTTAAACTAAAAATCTTTTGTGTTCAATCAGTTGAAAAATATTTCATCAGGTCCGCTGACGTCGTTGTCACATTTGGACCAGGACTATCATCAATTTTCTCAACTTCGTATCTATCTCTAGGATTTACTCTGGTTACGCGATATGGACCAAGGTATTTAGGCCTCAGTTTCAATCCGGTACCAAATTGTGTTCGCTGAATCGCGACTAAGTCACCTGTTCGGTATTGAGGAATTATTTTCCGCTTTTTATCATAAGTCCTTTTATTCTCAGATTGGATCTTCTGAATGTTTTTCTTCGCATCTTGTCTCAGGAAATTTCTTTGTTCATGAAGCTCCTCCATCATCTCTTCAATTAACAGGTCTTTAACTATAGTGTCTTCTTTATTTCTCATCTTGACACCTGTTAGTAGTTCAAAAGGTGACCACTTGGTACTTCGGTAGACTGGGTAGGTCATCCTTCAAGATAGTTTTCATCGAAACATTAGTGGTTTCGTTTTCCTGGCTTGTCCCCGGAAACTATTTTTGCAAGCTCATTTCTGACTTGAGTATCTCGAATGTGGTTCAATTCCACTTCTTCAGTATTCAGATGGAATATCTGCACACACCAGGCTCTTGTCTCATACTTAGTAAATTCTACACCATCATTGGTAAATTTCAGGGAGGCTTGCTCCAAAATATCAGAACCTATGACTGCTTGGAAACTCAACTGTGACTTAGGCACCACATTCCAAACCAAAGAATAATTATTGTCATCTAAGAAAAAACTTAGTTCAAAAGAGCCTTTCGCGGAAACTACTGAGTTTCCTATTCCCGATAACATTATGTTATCTTTTGATAGTTCCGCTTTATTTACAATTTCGTTGCTTACATCTTCCCGGATCAGACTGACTGAGCTACCCGTATCTACGAGTGCAACTACTGTTTTGTCTCCGAGAATTATTTTCCTCGTCATCATTCCCTCTTGCGGGACAACCGAACATGCTTGCACTAATGTGCTTGCCGTCTTTGGTGGTTCTACACCTCTTCTCAGCTTGGAGCAATTTCTGACTATGTGACCAGGAGCATTGCAGTGGTGGCAATTCATCTGCCTTCTTCTCTCAGGTATTCTACTTTGATAGGATTCAGCAAACCTTTCCTCAGGTTTCGGTCCTTCATTCCTAGCATTTTCAACTCGTCTATTGGGATTCTCATATTTTCCGAATCTATCTGTTTTTTTTAGATTCGTATCTTCCTTAGGCAGGATTACCAAATGACTTCGGTCAAAGTGTTTACCTCGTGTCCTCAAATTCTTCTAATTTGTCAGCAAAGTCACCTGGGGAGGTGATTGCAACCCATTCGTCTAAGTAGTACTCTTTAAACTCAAATGGAGCACGCTTTTTCATTTGATCAGTGATAATGAGATCACGTAATTGATCAAAAGTTCCAATTTGTAACCCTGACGTCCATCCATCAAAAAATCCTTGTAATTCATAAAAGAAATCTCTCCATGTTCCATCAGCGTTTTTCAGGTGTGTAACAAATAGTTGCCTAAATTTTTCTGGAGTTAATCTGTACCTCTTCAATAGTAGACTTTTCACATGATCATAATAATTTCTTTTCTCATCAGGTTCTCTTATGATTATTTTTACTATATCTGCAGGTAACAGGTTCGACAGGTGCGTAACCCAATGTTCCATTGGAAGGGATGCTGCAGCAGCTTGCTGCAGCAGCTTGCTGCTCAAAATATGCCAAATATTGACTAGCATCTTCCTTTCCATCAAACGCACGCATTTTTTGAATTAATTTTTCAGACGGTGCTCTACTCCTTTCAGCAGGGTTTCCTTGATTCGATTTTAGCTTCCAATCTTAATTTCTCTAGTTCAAATTGCATTCTTTTTTCTTCCTCTTCCGCAGCTATTCTTTTCTCTTCTTGTTCTGAATTTATTCGTTCCTTTTCTGAATTTATTCTTTCTTTTTCTGCATCTCTTCTTTCCTTTTCCCTTCGTTCCTCAATAATGTTGTAAAGTATCCATTTAGCCTCTTCCTCATTATAATCATGTTTAGCGAGAACCGCGCTCTTCATTACCGATATTGTCATTACGGGGGTGACTTTCAGACCTAACTCTATCGCTAACTTTGTTAAATCTTCCTTTTTTGCTTTAACTAAAAAATACATTTTCGAATGAGGATAAGGTAAATATTACTTTAAAATTTCAATTCAATTTCCAAACAAATAAGGCCTGCTCTAAAAGCTTGATGGTTTTGAACTATACTTAAAATTGAATTCAATTTAAGTTATTACCATTTCATGTAATAAATTCTTAATTTATAACACTCCTCAAAGTATAAAACCGAAAAAAAAAATCAAAACATAACACCAAAATTAATTCGAAATCAAAAGGAATACTTTAAAAGCATGGAATATTCTTCAATAAACACTAAAGGCATCAATGCAAAAATTATTGAAAATAGATTCCAATACAATTTTTCTTGAAAATTCCAAAAAAAATTAATGACCTGAATAACTTTTACCGTTCTAAAATCAACCATAGAAATTCTTTCTTTATAAGAAAAAGAAAAACACAAATAATATCTGGAAAATGTTCTTAATTCCGCAAAAATACTATTGTAAAAATATATAAACAACCCGGAAATATAGCAAATATCAAAATGACCTTTCAGAATAATAGTAATTAAAATGTTAAGTCAACAAGAATTAATAATCTTATATCAATAAGAACACTTCTTCCGCAAATAACATCAATTAAATGCTCTCCTTCTGAAATGCTTTTTTTTCAAGCAGTATTCATAGAAAAAGGATCATGAAAATAATTTATCTCTTTCCTAAATTTTCGCTAGTATGACTCATGCAATGAAAAATAAATGGAACACATTACTCAATCAGAATGCAGATATGAACTCCGCTAAAAGAATTCCATGGTTCCCACACCTTTATCCAAAAAAATTCAAGGACTTTTAAGGACTTTTCAAAACCAAAAAAATATTTTTCAAGGACCTAAAATTTTTTATAACGACCTAAAACAAGGCATACACAAAAGTTGTCAATTAAAAAGAAAAACATAAAAAAATAATAATTTTTTTTCAACTGTTAGTCAAAAAAGGGAAAGGTTATTGTCAATTTTGGGAACAATTTGGATTTTCTTTTCTCACAGAACCTGATTTTTTTTGCAGAGTGTGCTTCTTGTTTCAATGCTAACTTTCAGGCTACTTGCACACATATCGATTTCCGTCGTGCGATAAAATATCGTACGATAAATTCTTTTGGTGGCACGAAGAAGAGTATGAGAAGCGGCCGTCTTAATGGAGACCAGAAGTGTCAACTTAGACGGATAGCCATACTGTGGAGATCTAGACCTAGTATTATAAGTATATCACATAGTGTCAAAGCGTGAAACACCGGTTTCATTCAGAATGAGGCTCAAATGGCACACATGCTGTGGAGGAAACTAGTCTGGACAATTTCCAATGCAAGACGAAATTACACAATTCTGTACTTGTTAAAAAAAATCAAGTACTTTCAAGGACTTTTCACCAAGTTCCGTAATTTTCAAGGGCCCCTAGTTAGGAAAAAAAAATTCAAGGACTTTTCAAGGACCGTGGGAACCCTGAATTCGAAATACCTTATGTCATAAACATGTCAAACATACCAAAATTTTTTGCTCGTATTTGCTAAATTATACGTTACTTTCAAAATAAATATTCTAATAATATCGTTTTCAATAAAAATAGAATTAATTTTCTGTTAAAATAAAAAATCAATATACACAGGAAAATTATAAAAAGAAACAATTATCTAAACAATGTTGAGATAAATTTTCAAATAAAAAATAGCTGGAAAGGAAACACAAATATTTCCGACTTTTTTGAAGTACTGGATTTTGTGATTTGCAGATATTTCACAATACACTTTTGCTACCGATGCACAGCACACATCGTATCAAAAGGATTTTCACACTTGAGCCGTTGACACTTTTAATTTATCGATACACACGCGCACTAAATAGAAGATCACGAAGATGGAACACTTTCGTTTCTTGATGCACTACACACAGCTGAGCTCACATCCAGTGCCGGGTGCACTTTGCAAAATCAAATTCCAGGGCAGGGAGTTTTCCAGTGCCGGGCGCACTTCCTTGAAAAATCACCAGGACAGGGAGATTTCCAGTGCAGGGCGCACTTCCTTGAAAAATCACCAGGACAGGGACGTCCTGCGTCGACTGGGCTTACAGATCCTCCGCTGAATTAAAACGAGATTTGAGCTCCTCAGCGTAGCAAACCTAGCTACTCAAATAGGACAGGTTATCCGTTCGGTTTGGACTGGATGTCCACAGCAACAAGTTCCTGTTCGCAAAAGAACTTTTCAGACAGGGCAGGAGAGAAAGGTTAATTTCTTTTAAAAAGTAAGTAAAATTACTGAAATTCACATCCAGGCCGTAGCCCTCAAATTTATGTAGGTCGGTGTCTAGGGGGTATGCATTTATGCTTAAAATGACAACGAACTTCTTATATAACAAAAACACATTTATTGACAATTATACAGTTTAGGGAGGAAATTACTACAACAGATATTTACATAAAGCGTTATTATTTGAAATACTTCCGTTTCTCTCTCTCTCTCTCTCCTTTTGGCGCCCTTTTACAACAAGCGACGGAGTCGAAAAAAGCGTCTTGCTAACACGGACGTCAATGGCGTTCTCCCCTAATCTAGAAGGAACATTCTTATCGCAAGAGCGCGCCAAAAGAGAAGTGTTAATACAGGACTAGTAGCGCCATCTATCGCTAGATATTGCAACTGGTTAACTAAATCCTATATATATATATATATATTCTTCATACAAATCTCCACAGTTTGACCAATCCACACAAAATTTGGTACACTTTCACTTTAGAACACTGCGGAAGACATAAGCTATTTCTTTCCTGTCTTAAGACCCATCTGTAGACATGACAATTTTCACACAGGAAGTTCTAAAAGATTCCCTCGAAACCCCAATTTTAAAACCTAAAGTTTGTGTTTCTACAATAAATGGACAACACGTTCTACAGGGGTTAAGTTAGCAGTGAAATATCGCGGTAGGAAACACGTTCTAGAGTTGTGTATTTGAGTTAACACAGGGAAATTTCGCGGTCATATTTTAATTCCTAGCAACACCTTGTTATTCAGCTAGTATGTTATGAAAGCTTTTCATTAAGAATAATTTTTAATTTTGTCTTCTCATTTCTCTACAAGTACTGGAACGGTTTGAAATTCGTAGCAAAATTTCTCTTCGTCGATCTGTTTGATTGAATAGCCCAAACTATTCGCCCAAAAAATCCTTACCACTAAGCTACCTCTTTCCGCTGCCAACTTTAGCGGAAAACAAAATAAATTGCGTCATCCAGAGAATAACCCCTATTTAAAATAAAGAATCCCAGTTTCTATACTGACCTCAACCACGCCAGGAGTTTGCATGGTTAGATAGACAGTGTAGAGAATAAGAAATCAGCCCCTCTAACTGTATTTCCAGTATTATTTACAAACCAATTCCAACTCAAATGCCAAGGGTATTCCAAAATAGGTAGATCCGATGAAATCGTGAACTGATATTTCTTATCTGAAGAAAAGTGTATTCAAAAATGCGTGCACCCTGAAACAAACTATGGCACATAACAATAGTAATAGTAATAACAATATTCTTCTAGAGTTGGTGGGACGAATAAATTCAGGCAAGAGTTTCTTGGGTCTTAGCGAGGACAAAATTCAAGGAAAATACTGATATTTATTGCTCTGAATTTTATGAAGCCTACGATAGTACCTTGTTTAGGCTCGAAATCTACTTTGATTACCTCACATGAGAATGGTAATGGTATATTTTGAATAATCTATGTTGCTATTGGAAAAAGAAACAAATATCTTTTTATTTGTCTTCCTCTACGAAATATTTTTAGTTCCTTTAATAGAATTCTGTAGAGGTTTCTACAGACATTTTCTTATTCTAGACAGACATTATTCTAGACAGACATCAGAAATAATCGTACGTTTCTGTGATCTCGAAATGCAGCAAAAAATATAAGTCGTTCTATAATCTGAGTCGTTCTGTGTTATTCTAATTTCCAGTCTATATAATTGGTTTCAAGAATATATTACATATCAAGGGGCTGCTGCACTCAAATGACACAAACAAAATAGCACAACGTTAAAGGTCCTCAGAAATTGTATTTCGGTATGAATTGGGAATGCTCAGTTGAAAAGTGATTTGTCGAAAACCCAAAGTATGAAACAGGTAGAAGATCTCGGTGAGAAAATTAAACTTTAAAATTACAAACTAAATATTTTCTGAATGTTTTATTGATAATCTAGCAATCAGATTCCGGTGTTTAGTTTTTATGGTTGGCACAGCTTTGCACCAAAACTTTGAAAATGGCGTCTCTTGGGAAATTTTTCCCTTGAGAAAAATTTAATAAATAATTTTCCCTTCGCATTATTTTCCAAAAAGTTTGGGGAGGATTTCCGTCGCCTTTTGGAGAAATTTTCAAAGTCGCTAAAATTTTCAAAAATATATATATATATATATTTTGAGATGTTGTGGTTTTACTGATACTTCTATTCGCCAGGGGGGGGGGATAGTCTCCAGAGGTAGACTGACATATTTCTTAAATAAACATTTATGATTATCCGATAGATTAAATCCATGTCATTAGATGGTGTTAAAAATTAGAAACACACCAGAGGATGTCAGAAAAAAGGGCAAAATGTTATAAATTTTAAAAAAGTGAGTAAGACTACGCGGTATCATTCTTTACATTATTATTGCATATTTATAATATTACTAGCCGGGCTGCGCCAACTAGCGCTCGGCGGTTTATAATAGTGCTTTTTTTTTAAACTTTTTACACACCGTAATTAAACATGTTTTGATTTGTATATTTTATTTATTTTTATGATATATTTTTCTTCAAATCATTACGAATTCAATCAAATATTTAAGGAAAGTTGGTCGAAATATACAGATACCACTACAAAATTACCCATGTCTAGTGATATTTTGCAGGAAATAGAAAAATCATTTAATACTAACACCTAAATCATATTTATGCAATAAGTAATATACAGGAACACATAATGCAACAAAAATAAAATTCCAATCCTTGGAAAAAATGTAGAATTCTGAAAAAAAAAACACATACGTATCTATTCAAACGTGTTGAATTTCGACTTCCTGAATATATTGTGAAATAGAATAATGCGATAAAAGACTCTTCAACGATATTGACAAAGACAATCTATATATATAATACGCTTATGCGTGGCGCAAAAATGGCCTGTATTTCTCTCCCGGTTGTGGCAACGGGTTTGGCCTTTACGAATGTAAATATTGATATCCCTCATTACACCAACGGGAAGCGCATCGCGTTGACGCTTGATCAATCTTCCCGATAATTGTGAGAGGTTTTTGATAGAAAAATTAGCTCTTTGCGTCAAATTCAATATAATTTGCGAAGAAGAGAGCAGCGAACTAGGGAATCTTTTGACGTACGAATTCAGAGAATTACCGCTAGAAATACTGCGGGCAGAGCACGCGATGGAGCAACATTTAAGTAATAGAAACGATTCCCAAGTGGAAATAAGTGTTTCTGAACACAACTGTGGATTCATGACAGAAATATGCTCATTAATGATATAGATTTTGAAACAGTGACGCCTGAAGAGCTCAAAAATCGTGCTATTCTCACTGTAACAAATGATTCATCAATGCAAATCAATAATCATGTACTGCTGTTTATATCAGGAAATGAAGGCATTTATGATTGTATTGTTACTATAGTCAGTGAAAATCCACGAGATCAAGTTACATATTCAGAGGAATTTTTGAATAGCATTACACCAACTGTGTGGAATGCCACCTCATAAACTTAAATAAAAAACAGGTGTTATTATAATGTTACTCAGAAATTTAGCACCTTCAAAAGGTTTGTGCAATGGAACTACACTTATCGTGGTAAATTTGCAGAAAAATACTATTGAAGCAAAAAAAAAAATAAGTAACGAAAACAATGAATCTTACCTGATACCTCGAATACCTCTTATTCCATCTGATAGTAATATGCCTTTTAAATTCAAGCGTAAACAATTTCCTATCAGGTTAGCATTTTCAATGACCATTAATAAAGCTCAGGGCCAAACTTTTGACAAAATATGTTGAGATTTGAGCAAACCAGTTTTTACTCATGGCTAATTGTACGTAGGTCTTTCTAGAGAGATCTTTCGAATCTGTTGTATCTGCGAGTTCTCAAATACACAACTGTGTGTGCAGGGAGTTTTTATGTGAATGAATATACCCAAGAATATGTAATCATAGTAAATTCATTCATTCATATATCCCAGAAATCTATTTGGCAGTGTAAATAATCACCCGCACTGTTCCTAAAAGTTCCATGATATTCCCTTTCTCGCTGCTCTCTCAGAACCTCAGCTGTATTGTTCAGCAATACATAAAAGGGTCTTCGAATAAACTGTTTTGCACCGTGTAAATACTCAAATATCATATCACCCAGAATTTGTTGTTATTGTAAATACATTCAGTTATATATTGTCCCAAAAATCTATTCATCAGTGTAAATACTCACCCATACTGTTCCTCAAAGTGAATTTAGTACATAGTAGTCCTCAGAGATCCTCTTTCTTGCTGCTCTCTCAGAATTGTAGCTGTATCGTTCAGCAATACATAATCAGATCAATTTTCAGGTCTATGTAGACTAAATAGATCCCCTTTTAAGCTAGACTAAAGAATTGTAGTGTCCTATGGGCGAGCGAAGCGAGCTCGGATCGCGAAGCGATCCGGAGAGAACTGCTTGCAGTTCCGGGGATTGGCGAGCGCCAGCGAGCAGGGGGCGTTAGCCCTCTAGTAATGATTTATTAACCAAATGAACATATATATTATAATACTTGGGAATCCTCAAACATGACCGCAACATTTCGCAGTCAATTCAAATACCCAAACACAGAATTCTAAATCAAATTAACAAAGTAAACATTAATTCTGACGTGGCCAGATACCGGGTAGCAATATTACGCTTTAGTGTAAAATTAAATGTTTTAAATATTCTTTCTTCAATCAAGTATTTATAAATTACTTATACATCAAGGGAAGAAATAAAAAGTCAGTTCAAATATAAATATTTTAACCGATCTCTATCTTCAGCATCTCCTGTAGCTCTACATCGTGGCCATTTGACGACAGACATATAACGTCGATTTCGTGTCCACGTACGTAAGTGTTTTATATATATAGATTGAAAAAGTTATTTACTGTCTTCCTCACTGTATAAAATTATACGACATAAACAAATGTCGACAGACATTGTAATTCCGATATTCGACTTCAGAGACATTCAAATATTGGCTGATATTGATAGAATGCACCACAAGGCACTTTCGGTTAAATGAAGGTTTGCGGTAATGTTTTTATCACTTTGATTTGCGAATACGTTTTCATCGCGTAGCCAGTTAAATTTCCACAGAATGAATTCCGAAATAGTATATGATGATTGAATATATATGTATTTATCGTTCTATCGAATATATACGTCGCTGATTAGTTAAATCGTGCTCAATAATTTAATTTTAAAATTACTCGAGGATTTATCTTAAATCCAATCTTAAAATCTGGTTTACTGGTCTGAAGATGCTTGTGTAAACTATCAAACGTCAATTACCAATTTAAGTGAAGTACGCGTCAATAACCATTTTAAGATTGAAATTGATACCCATTACGGTAGCCAAGTCTTCGATTTTTTAGCTAAAAATAAAGAAATTATAGAATACCTAAAAAATTTCCACAGATAAAATTGTTTTGATTTATTTAAAAAGCGAAATACCGAAAAACTAAAATTTTTGGTACACGAAACGATTCCAGGAATACATAGGTTGGATAAACATTGATGATTTCTATGAAAAACCTGGACATTTGTTTGCTAAGGAGGCAAATTTCGTACTTGTCGGGACTTTTGAAAAGGTCTGGTAATTCATATCGAAGCTATCAGAATAAAACAAAGGATGATAGAAGTTACAAATATTTTGCGCTACTTTTCAAGAAATCAACGGCATGTATGTTAAAGAAATACTATGAATTAAGAATGCGCTTTTAAGATTCCTTTGCCAAATTCAAGCTGTGAGCTCAGTAAAAAGAGATTCCTTCTTTGACTCTCCAAGTATGGTTTGATGGGCACAGTGGCGGAACAAGTCAAGTAGGGGCCCCAAGCGGTAAAAATTTCGGGGCTTTTTTAAAATTCATTAAAAAACATTTTACATGAATTTCTGTCTTGTTTTATTTCTTGCAAATTTGTCAATTATTTTGGCAGTGTCAATTCGGCTTAAAGTTTCTTACTCTATATATAGAATGGCCATATTATTTAATCTTCTCCCATAGAATTGAAATATCTAAAACAGAAAACGATAGTTTTTCTGACGCATTATGCAAAGGGATTGTTAAAAATTTTTTCAATATTTCAACATTCGGAAAAAATTTCTTTGGCGGCTCGATAGATGTCTAGTAATTCTTTTGTGGTGTCTTCATTCCCCCCCCCCCTTATAGAAAGATTAGAAAATCGTCAAATTCCTCTTCAAAAGAACAAATATCAATGTCATTTTTAAAAATATCCATCAACTCTTTTTTATCGTGTTTTTTTTTTTTTTAATTGCTAAATATCAATAAAAAGATATTCGTAAAGACTCCACAACTTCATACGTCTGAGTTCTTTGAGATAATGTGCTTTGGTGTTATTATGTATGACATAAAATGAATTGACATTGAAATTTTCTCTTATGTAAATTAATGTCCGACTTCTTTGTTTTCATCAACATATTTCTTTTGTTGTCTGCGAGTTTGTCCATCTTCCACATTAAATGATAGCCCTGATAAATCAGTCACTTCTTTTTAAACTTTTTCGAAATTCTTCTCTGAAATTATTGATAAAATTTTTAATTGCTTCAGTAGAATAAATCCTTTTAATATTTCGCATTCCACTGATTTTCCAGTAACATTTAGTTTTTGTAAAATAGTATTCCAAAAATAACTGTTTCATATTTGTTCATTTTTTCAGATGTGAAGTCGCCTTCACTATGGTAACTTTTTTCTTCTTCTGAATTATAAATTTCAGTTAAAGCCTCTTTTATATGGGTGAATCCAAGTTTTATAGCTAATACAGCATCTGCTCTTGCTGACAATCTTGCATCAAAACCTCTTTTCACTGAGGCGGAATGTTTGCACATTTCTAGATTTCTGGTTAAAATTTTCCAGCGATGAGTTGACGCAGAGAAAAATGTGAATATGTTCTGCACAAACATTAAATACTGAATTGCAGCACTACAACTTATGCAGTGAAATGTCGAATTAAATTTAATGAATGATTAGTACACGGAATAAGAACCGCGCTTGGGCTATGTTCTTTAATACATTCTTGCAAACCCGATTACCTCCCTGTCATGTTGGAAGCATTATTAAATGACTGTCCTCGACAATTTTCAATATTCACTCCTAATTTTATTAAAATTTGCAAAACTTCATGTTCGAAATATGTTTATCGATGGGAATAAATTCCACAAATCTTTCCTTTATATTACCATAGAATGAAACATCTTATCACAACAGTTAGTTGATTGACATGTGAAATATCGGGTGTGTAGTCAACGATTATACTATAATATAAGTCGTAGACTTGATTTTCTTCAATTGTTTCCGATCTTACTCTATTACAAAGAATACCTACAAATTTGTAACAAACATGAGATAAATTGCTTACATTTCCTCGTACTTTATTGGAATTTTTTTGTAGATGTAACTTCAAGAACTCGTCATATTCGCTTTGGTATTCTAAGCAGGTTAAATAATTTCCTTTCCTATTGGAATCTTTGCCTTCATCGTGAACACTTAAATCATAATCCTAAGAGACTCAATAATTTTACTGTTGATACAATTCTTTTCAACACATCTCCACAGTAGCATACTTATTTTTCCTCTTCCTGTAATAGTTGAGTAACTATTTTATCGAATTCTGTTGATATTTTATAAATAGTACTTACACACACATGACTGACACGTGTTCTTTTGAAAATTCGTATTACGATAAAATAACAGTAATTGATCTTCAATTTTGCATACCAGTTAATAATTTAGACTTGTTGAGAAAAGTTTGGAAGGGTAGCAGTAAACACTTTTACTTGTTTCTGAAAATATCAGCCAATTTCTCTTTTCCAAAATTCCATTTGATTTCTTTCCGTAAAAAAATGATCATAAGAAAAAACCTCTGCAAAATACTTCATCTCTTTCTATATAGACTGATTTCAAATTCTCTATAATCCCGATATTTTTTTGGTTCGCCATTAAGAATATGGTCAGTAGTAATAGTATCATAGCATCGGTTAATATTGTTGGTAATAAAGTTATATCATGTATTACTTCGATGTCTATATGGAGTTGTCTTTCTGAACAATCTCTATCTTCTGCGTTTTCTCAATCCTTTATCAGGTCACAACTTTCCTCGAACCCTAATGAAAATATATTTATAGACAACGGGGCCGTACGCAGCCGCTTAATCCGCCTCTGGATGGGCAAGCACACCGAGTAGGAATATCAGCTATATCGAGCTGAAACCGGTTGGGCCTGGTGGGTTTGCGCTTGGAAACGTCGATCCGCGGCGGCGTTGATCAGGGGGTTCGATTCCAAGTCTTAGGCTACGTCCATAGTGCGCCGCTTCCAGCTTCCGGCTTTATCGCGGCAGTAGAGCGGGGAGGAAAAGTAGCGTAAACTGTATTGGTGCGGTTATAGTGCACCTGCTTTCCTGCTTCCGCCTGCTTTACCCGCTTCCACCCGCTTTTTCCGGAATGAATTATTAATTCTTTTTCCCGCTTGAACCGCTTACCCGCTTGACTCGCTCGTTTAGTTTGTTGTGTTATTCCGTTCTGCACTTCTACGCTCTTTGGTTGTTGGAACAAAACGGAAGCAGACAAAGATGTTTTAATTTCCAAGTGTTTCTAAAAAGTGTAATTTGGGACAAAATATTTTTTACGTGATTATGTGGATCCAAACATCGTTAAAAGGGCATTTGCAACTTTCTTCATTGATATAAATTATTTTGTAAAGAATCCCATACGTTTAATATATTTGTGCGGGTTCATTCTAATTTGCACTAATTTCAGATATTTTCCCTTCTACTTCGGAAATCAAGTTATCAAATATATTTTTCCAAACTATACTGCTCTGAAATTCAACTAATTCCATTTCTAAATCATGGATACCCAGCCACTTAAATTCGTTTTACTCCATTGTTTCGAATTTCGTTTTGTATGGATATAAAATAAAGTGAAATTCGTTTTCCATATCTTTAAATTGATTAAATATATCTTGAAAGGCCTTGTTTTACTTACTGTATATAATCATTAAATATTTTTTGTATTGTATTTTCTTAAATGTCAAACGTATTTTCCACTGTTATTGTGTTTTGAAAATGTTTTTGTAACTGAGGAAAATATTTCATGATTTTCATTTCCAAATCCCAAGTAAAAATGTCAAGTGTCGTCATAAATATTTTCTAATATTTTCAAACGTCATTAAAACAATTTGTCCATTTCCTTGAAGTTTTTTTATTTACTTCATTAAAATGCTGAGTGTGATGTCGCATAAAAACATAAAATCATTTAACTAATCTATACTTGAAAATTCGTCAAAATTATTGTTTTTTTCATTCAAAAAGAGCGTAATTTCTTCTTATTAAATGACAAACCGATTAAGAACTTGACCCGAACTGAGCCATCGAACATTGTTGTATGTCAAAATGTTGTCGCCAAACGCGCGTTTTACGCGCCTCATATGAACGGTCTTAATAAATGTCTTTATTATTAGTATTTACCATATGTGTTCATTCTCACAAGCGGTATTTTATAAATTTACATATTCTACTCAATAGGCATTCACATAAATTTTAAAACAGCATTATGTATGTATAATCAATAAATCTAAAACCAGGGTGTCAAGATCTAAATCACTATATTTAAATCAACAATTAAAATCATGATTTTAATCAAATGATTTTTTTTAAATCACTGATTTTAATCAAATGATTTTTTTTAAATCATTGATTTAAATCACAACTAAACACACATTTTTATAACTAATTAAATGCACCACAGAATAATCACAGAAGCTGTCAAATGCTTTAATCTTTCTTCACTCATACTGATTTCAGCACTAATGGCTACACCCAGCAAAGAGGGAACTGGGTCAATTACTGCATATTATAAAAGATTGCAACATCCAGTTGTAACTTAGAATATACTATATACTGGAAACAGTAATGTAAATACACATGACATCATAAATCTAAATGCCAGGAAGAGTAATGTATAAACATTCCTGATTAACAACACTCATAATATAAACACTTAAAGGAAGTACGTAACAGTTTGATTCAAAATTATAAACTAAAGGGGTGACTGATTTCATGAACTAAAAAAAACAACACACACAGTTCGAAGGAAAGTTTTTTAAGGCTCAGCTTATTCTTGTGGTGTGCAATAGAGATTAAAGAGTAGAAATATACATATTCACACAGCCATTGAAATGTCAGCAATAAGAAAGAAAGATCCAATATGAATTACAAGTGAAAATTCATTTATTATTGCTGCTCGGCAGTTTTATTATTAGAATTTACTATTGTCTGATTATTTCTCTGTCCTCTATTCTACTTTTCACACTGTAGTTCAGGTCTGTCACTTACTCTTACTGATAAATTTGTTAACATGATGATGTAATTTACTCAAGAAAAACTATATGGGATGTCAACTTGTGTTTTAAAGTTAAACAAATGTTAAGTAAATATTGATTTACCAAGTCACAAACTCAATTTTTTATTTAAAAATTTCATACATTTTTTTGTAAAAACAGTTGAGAAACTACAGAAATTTAAATTAAAAAAATCTGATTTAAATAAAAAAAATCCGATTTAAATAAAAAATTCCAATTGATTTATTTTTTAATCATGATTTTCTTACACCCTGTCTAAAACATTTTACAAAAATCCTTTGTGCAATTTTTTTTCAATTTTAAGTTTTTATTAACACTGATATTTTCTTCATGTTTTTTAAAAGAAGGGTTCGAAAAATATCAAAAATTTATGTATATGATGAAATGATAAGTTTATAAAAATCAACGCGTGTGTCATTTAAAAAGCCTGCGTGGGCCAGTGTGACCCGCGGGTCATAGGTTCACCATAACTGCAATAGATCCTCATGTGATAGCTCCATGTTGCAAACTGACAGGCGGTTCAACGCGCGTTGCACTATAACCACCCCCTGCTAGAATCGCGCGGTTTTACAACGCTGTTTGGAACTGCCGCGGTTTTAGCGGTAAAGCAGGAAGCTGGAAGCGGTGCACTATGGACGTACCCATGTATGCAACTTGTTTGTTTACGATCATTAAGCGTTTTGTCGAACCATATTAACAAATAATCTCAAGATGTTCTTACTGAGCCATGGCACCATCCGCAAAAGAAATATAATACTTAACAAATTAACAAATATACAAAAATATTTCACCTGTAAATTTTTAAATAAAATATTTTGCTTCTATTTTTTTTATTGTATTGTTCTTAGTAAGTAAGTAGTAAAGAAAAGATTAAGATATATTTACTACTTTTTATTAATACTCTTTTAATTTATAATTTTTTATCTTACAATATTTATTTATTTTTATTTATTAGTACAGTTTTTATTATTATTTAATATTACTATTTTTATGTATAATTTATTTTTTATTTTTTTGACTATCATTCATTATTACTATTTTTAATTATAATTTATTATTACTATATTTTTTATTTAAAATTATTTCAACAATACATATGTCTATAATTGCAGAGTACTATCATTATTATTTTATAAACAGGAGTTTTATGTCTTCTGTGATTCAAATATTGCAGTTATAATCTCTTAGTCTTTGTTCTAATTTAATTAAAACTGCCATGGTTGTAAGATTCAGTTTGTCGCCTGCGGTCTTTTAACACATGATGTAGCTAATTAATTTTCATGGTTTAATACGGTTAATGTAAAATTTATCAAATTCTTTCAAAGCGAGTCTGTCAAAAAAAGAGTTTATGAATACCTCTTCTTATTCACGATTCTAGATTCACACTGTCAAACTAAAAAGTAATATTTCATTTGAAACGATGCCTTGATTTAGAAAAAAAATGCTAATTTCATTTACATGAGGATAAATCTTCATATTTGTTTAGATATTATATCCGGAAATTTTAAAAGCAACAATTACTTTCAGTGCTATTAAAGCATTTCCGATCACATTTTATGTTAAATACAGATCTTTAGAGCAAATCTGATGATTGGTCGTGTAAATTTTGGAGAAAACCTATTCTGATTTCGTCTTAATATGTTGAATAATTTTGAGGCGCAAATGGTGCATCTAAAAGGGTCAGTCACACACGTAAAAAGTTTTAGCATATTTCTGTGTTTACTCTGGACCTCTCAAATTTCTTTAAATTTAAATCTAAGTTTTTTTTTACTAAACTGTGCAATTTTACTTATTGACGGATAACACAGATGACCTAAACTGATTATCAGATAGTTCTAGCTAAATCACAACACGATTTGTTTGTTACCCAGAAAGTTCTGATTGTATAGAAGTGCACATTTCTAGACTGCATGCAAGGTTCACTGCAGACATTACTGTCACCCTCACTAATTTTGATCGTTCCCTATTCTCCGAAGCTTACGACGATTTTTACGTCACATCAATTCACATCCTTTAAGAATTAGTTATGAAAAAAGAAGATAGGTGGCGACATATGAGCGAAAGAGCATAGGTGAGGCATAGATACGGTGACGATTTTTCCGACTGTGCAAATCGGGACAGTGAGGTATAATTCGGGGAGGGGGAATAAAAACAGGAGTTCGGTGGCCGTAAACCGAAAGTTTTTTCTAATATAGCCTTTTCAAGTGCGTTCTGAAGCCATTTTAAGCGTCTAAAATCTATGTCTAAACGATCCAAATTTTTAGGTAAAGTAAAGTAATTTTTAATTCACGTCGGACTAGAGGAACGGGCAGTTGACGACGATCCGATATCATTCCTAGGGAAAGATCCGAGGAAAACACCACGTAATTTTGAACCACGGTCAGATGACAAGGCAACACTTGAGCTGGCAGCCCACTCTCCAAATTTCCCCACCAACCCATTTCGACAACGACAGATTTATGGTGCACTAGCCGCCTCTACACCACACGCTTACGAATATCAATGCACTGATCCTGATTCCAACCAGGATTCTTCCGATCTAGAGTCTAACACCTTAATCACCAGACCGTCAGATCTGCCCAATTTTTTAGGATTCAAAAGCAATATTAAGATGAAAGAGGGATCTTTGCCCTCTCCTCCCCCCCACCCCCTTCAAGCAAGGTCACTGGTGGGGATGGTTCAGATGCAAATAGCTGTTTATGTCCCTGAACTTTACCTTTCACATATTATCATATTATTAAGATCGAAATTTTCTATGAATATAATATTATGCAAATAGAAGAATGAACTAGCACTGCAAAATGTGTTTGTTTAGTTTTTTAAAGTTTAAAAGACACACATTACAATAATTGGACAGAAATTTCAATAAAGAAAAATAAACATTAAAATGGTATCCAAACTACTGAACTCATCAAGACAATCTTTTTTTAAGGCCGTCATCGTTTGTGGAAGATAGAAGTTGTTTGTTTCAGTCTTACTTTTCTGACAAGGCCAATGCATTTAAAAGGGTGTTGTGAATGAAAATATATCACGATTATGAATTTCTTTTAATCAGTCGAACAATTCGGGTCATTTATTTTATTATTTGGATCGCAACCCCTGAAATCGGGACTGTCCCCATTTTTTTCGGAACGTTTGTTAACCTTAGGCATAGGACAAAAAAATAAGTATTTTATGTCCACATTAATTCCAGAGTGAAATGAAGAAATAATTTGTGGAGAACGTTTATCAGAAGAAAGCATAATCTTTAAAGTTCGTGGAACTCTTGGGAAATACTTATACCTACGACTCTTCCGTAAGTTTCCATTGACCCTTCGTGAAAACAGGTGATGTTGATGATTCTCCCAACTTGAAAATGTCATCAAATTGAGTCGACAGACCACATCCTGTGTTGGTTCTACCGATAAACCAAATAGAAAATACATAGTATTGGGACTATTTTTTAGACCTTCTACGTTACAGCGTTCAATTTCAAGTTTGGAGGGTGGGGTGCCAACTCAGGTGTTGCATCGTCAGCTGACCATGGATCTTTCCCTTCGGGATCGATCCCGGACGTCCTCAAAACCCCGTTGTCTTGCTCCAGTGTGACGTTGATGAACTACTTACCTGCTCCCGGGATACCAAGTGTTCTTTATTTTCTTTCATCCCATTATAATATTCAACTGTCTCTCTTTTCCCGTTTTAACGACATTTTAGCTTGAAGTGGTCTATCTTGTGTTTGTCAAATACGGTGCCATGAAACCTTAAAAGAACCACATAAACCAGGCCTCGAAATAGATTTTTTATTACAGGTGCACATTTTAAAAAATGCAATGTAAAAGCACTAAGGTAATGTAAACTATTTTATTAGTTGGGTATGTTTAGATATGTTAGTAGTGTATATATATATATATACGCAGAGAAATGACGCGGTCATATTTTAAATCCGAGAAACAACGGGTTATTCAGCTGTATCTTATGAAATCTCTTCATTAAGAATGATTTTTAATTTTGTCCAGATCTAGAGAAGGGGAAACTTGGCGTTTGATCGGAGCGGCAGATTTTGTGGAGGGGGTGGTGGTGGTAAGAATTGGTGTAAAGAAAAAATAAAATGTATAAAAACAAATAAAAAAATTATAGGACATGAAGGTGTGGTACGTTGTCAACACTCTGCATGTACTCTGTTGTACAAGATAGTTGGGCGACCCTTGGATGACATTGACAAATTACTGCAGGCCATTTAATTAAAACAAAACAATTACCGAGGGTCCTTTCCGTCGTATATCTCGACACACACAAAAATGCCTCAATATCCATAAGCACAAACATAAAAAACTTTTTACAAAGGTTTTATCTGAAAGGTTTATGACTTTTGTCCAGCGCGTTGTTGAATAAATTTTTTAAATATTGTTTAAATGATAGTTTAGGACATTTTTATTGCAAAAGAATGCACGGTGTGTGGGTGTTCGACCTTTTCATGAAATACGGCAGTTAGCAGCCCGCCCTTCCTTTAATATATATATATATATATATATATATATATATATATATATATATATATATATATATACAGAGAGAGAGAGAGAAAGAAAGAAGCACGGAGGAGGAGCAGCGAGAATTCTGAGAGCTTCGATATATTCCCCGAAATTGGTAATAAATGAAGGGTCTAGGGGTAACACAAAATTAAAAAGGTTTTCTAACACGTAAATGTATGAAAAGTTTAACTAGAAACTTCGAACAAATTTATTTATGCAGTAAAAGTTTATATTTAACTAAAAGTGAAAAAAAAATTGTTTCAAAGATTCAAAGTACCAAAAAAATTAAATTCTTCCTCAGAATATGTGGAGGAAGGTGGCCCAGCATACCGATACTTTATCACTTTTTTTACGGCTTCAAAGTGGTTCTATCCTCAAAATGAATGCACGTAGTGTTCGCACTTTAATGCTACGAGATGACTTTCTCCTTTTCGAAGAAATTGCTGTGCTGTATAATGATTTCACCCCTAGTCTCTTCAAATGTATTGGAGGGCTCGAACATATCTTTGACTGCATGTGTTGAGAAAAGCGATTTATTTTTATGACCGACTGACGGATTGTATGTTAGGGTTTTATTGCGCTAGGTCCCAAACTGGACAAGAAGCGCTTGACCAACTCACGGAAATGTCGTTTGAAGTTACGGACATTCAGGAAATCGCAACAAATATGCCATGGCTTATTTTGATGATTTACAATATAGCTATTATGAAGAAAAATATAAACAATACTCAACGTATTTATTCCGTCCAAAAGTGCATATCTTGTTGTCTTGATTGAATTTTACAGAACAAATCGTGTCAAGACAAATTTCAAGTGACGCAGGATTATCAACACACTGACAAAGTAACTTGCGCCACCACAGCAACGTTTGTCTCTCTTCAAGTAACTTGCTCTTCGTCTATTATTATTTTACGAGACCTCATAACTGGGTAAGTTCTCAAAGTATAGTACATCTTAGGCTAGTACCTAAATAAAACTTTCCTTTAAGTTTTAATTACGATACTATTACAGGACTCCACAAAAGATCTGCAATGTTTATGAAATAATTTTAACTGTACGGTACGAATTATAAAATTATATTCGAAAAACCAAATGCAAATAGAAACCTTAATACGTTCGTATAAAAAATTGATCCAGTATCTTTAATGCCACTAATGCAGGGTTGGTCAACCTTTTTCACTGATGCTGACTTTATCTGTCTATAACATGCGCCAATTTTATTTCACAAACGAGTTCAGATGCGCCATATGTCCTGCACCTATTCTACCTTCTTACATTCAAGATTCGAGTAGGATCTGTTTCACTTAGGGGAAACTGAATTAGTTAATGTGAGCCAGTTCAAAAGAAACGCGTTTATTGGACCACCAACACACACTAGTAAGAGATGATCTCTTGGACGTTCTTGTTATTAGTTCTTGGACTTAATTGGACTTAGTTCTGGGTTTTTTTAATGTTTACAGAAATTAATCACTTCAAAAGCCATTTAGATTTGAAAAAATCAAATCAGCTTATCAAATTTCATTTTCAAAAATGGATTTGATTTTTAAAAATTGCGACGAACTGATGAGTATGAAGGCTGTATGAATTGAACAGAGAGCACTCTGATGTCGAAAGTATGAAGATGGATTCAGTAATGGCGCCTACTTCAAAAGAATATGTAGGCGAAAGGATGCAATGCGCCACTTGTTTTCATCCAATGCGCCACGTTTGGCGCATGCGCCACAGGTTGGCCACCCCTGCACTAATGTAAAAAAAAATGTAATTTCTCTATGGTAAAGTACATAATTTCTTTTGTGTATAGGCCGTATAGTCTTTAGTGACAAGTCCCGTTTACAACTGTCCTGACGGCAACCACAGACGCGTCCAGGGCAGCGTGAGGATCCTGCCCTTACTATGGCACGCCAGACAAACCCACAACAGAGCGTTATGGTCTGGGGTATCCCGGCCAGAGGTGGACCAATGGCTTATTGACTTCCTCCCTTTTTAACGGTCAAACTCTGAAATAAATCATTCAATTATTCTGAAAATTTAATCTTTTGTTTTTCTATGTATGTTCTTCAAGTCCACCAATTTTAATCGTAATCGGATAACTTCTTCTTGGTGCGTCGATTTTTTTTTGGTATAGAATGTAGATAAATTTGTAATGTCACGAAAAAAATACCAGGCAACAGAAAAAGTGCACCTGAGTCGTTTTTGATGAGTTATAGTTCAAGTTAAATTTTTTTTCTCTTCTAGAAACTCGCTTCTACGGAGCAATTTGCAATCGACCCCTCTTAGTGTATGCTTACATCCTTTGGGAACTGCAGTTGGGATTGGATTTTGTGATTGCGCTAAAGTGTATACCATTTTAGTGGACAGATTGGTCGAAGAAAAATGCTTTACCGAAGCAGAGAATGCTAAGGTACCTTACTGACTTTATCTGTCTCAGTTTTAAGTTTTTAAAGTTCTCTGCACTATGAAAACTATTCCATCTTCGAAATATTTTACCTCACACATAGATACAGTAAGGTTATGAATAGCAACACAAATTAGACATGATATTATGTACCTGAGTTAAATTGATACTTAACTTTAACCCTCCAAGTGGTTTCGACGAAATATCTCGTCTACCAAGGTCTAATAAGTTTTGCCAATGACGAGACACATCGTCGTGACAGCCACTAGGAAAGTTTAATAGTTTTGAAATTATTTACCTGCACTTTTATACTTTCATGAGCTGATGAACTACTTAGTACACATTATGTGATTGTCTTGCCTCCAATCTACATAAGCTTGTTATTAATAAAAGTTTCTTTGTACGGATGATGTACAAATGGATACAACATACACTAACCTATGCAGCTCTGATGAAACAACTCTGAGTGGACGTTATTGGTAGGCTTGAGACTTTTAAGTTACTCGATTCCCCTTGTTTTTAATGTTTTTATTTGCTGTATTTTATGTTTGAATTATTGTTTTAATTTATGTCTACTGTTGGCTGAAGGATTTGTGTCAGTAATAGCCTGCTGCGTTGGAAATTTTAAAAAGAAACTTTGTATAATGGTTTTAGGTGTCATTTGCTCCCGGTGGGCATGTCATTGCTGTCACGTCAGGCAGCCACATTAATCTTTACTACAGTGTAGGATATAAGGAATTGGTGTCGTTTAAAAGACATCACAGCCAGGTAAGAATCGTTTCCTTTGTTTATTTCTTCGTGAATACAATTATAAGAACATGCACAATTTATGTAAGTTTGATATTGTTTATCAACAGGTGCGAAACCTATTCTGGATTGACGATAACAACTTGTTGTCATCGTCAGACGATGGTACGTTGTACCAGTGGGACGTTGCCCAGAAGATAGCAGCTTGGAAACTCTGTACCGCAGAAACTACCATCACTTGCTTAGCTATTGCAAATATAAAAGGCAATGAAAGTGTTTTGTATGTTGCTTGTTCCGACTGTAGAATAAGACAAGTCAAAGAAAGGAGTTGGGTAAGAGAAAGTTGACCTCCTAGTTTTGTTTTGTGTTTCTGACTACTATAACAATGAAGTGTAGTGTTCAGGAAATGAATACAAGGAAGTTGAAATAAACTGATGGTACCTCAGGGGAAAATGTTATAAATTTGAATATATTAACTTGATTGTGTATTATCACTAAAATTGTTTTCTTGGGGAATTATAATTAGATTATAATACAGAAATCCTTTTATTCTAGTAATTAAACAGAATCATCAGAAAAACTATCTATTATTAATATATTGTTTTATTGATTTTTCATATGAAATAAATACATCCATATAAATGTTTAATAAATTGCTTAAATTTTCCACTTAATATTCAACCCAGTGAAAAACTTATCTACAGTTCAACCTTCATTGCTACAAGCGTAAATGTGATTAATGATGTTTAGCTTTTTTTTTATCCTACACCAGGCCTCTCAACTAGAGATGGGCGATCCGCTCAGGAGCTGACTCAAAGAGCTAGTAGCTCTCTTGACAGAGTGAGCGAGCGTTGATTCGTTAAAAAAGAGCTGTAGCTCTTTTTTAACCAAACAGGGCTCAAGAGCGGTAACTCTTTTTTAACGAATCAGCGCTTCCGCGTGCGATCACCAGCTCAGTGATTCGTTTGGGAGTTGATTCTTTAGGGAGTTAACTCTTTTCGAGAGCTAGCTCTTTCGAAGAATCATTTCCGCATTCGATCTTTTGCGCTCACTGATTCTTTTGGGAGTTGATTCTTTTGGGAGTTAACTCTTTTCGACAGCTGGCTCTTTTCGAGAGCTAGCTCTTTTCGATAACTATCGCTCTCGAAGAGTCAATTCCGCATACGCTCTTTTGCGCTCCCCAGCTTTTTGTTACTTTTTGGAAGTTTCAAATTTTTAAATATGTACTATCAAATCATAAATGTTATTAATTTTAAAAAAAATTCCATTTTAGGTTGAAAGGGCGATTTAACGGCTTAAGTCATACCACGCCTTTTAGCACTAATTAAAACTAGTTTTAAGATTGTTATTGAAACATATTATAACAATTAATATATTATTTACTTAACATTAATCTAATAATAATAATAATAATAATATCTCGGGTGTGATATCATTATAAAGCTACACAAAATGAAATTAAACGTAACTTGTTTTTATTGCATTGCCTTCACAAAACAAGGCATTTTGAAAAAGTTTTATTAAAAGACAGGGAAGGGATTTGGATTTCGAAAATCTTTGGGACAACGAATATTCGAGGGTATATTATACCTATATCTTAAAATAAGTAGTTAAAAATCTTAAGTATTTAAATATATTATATTTTTATTATTTGATTTCAAAATATCATTTAAATTATCAGAAAGTCTCATTTGGTCCCTAAGTGGTTTTAGCCCAGGACATTCTAGAAGGAGGTGTTTTACGGAAAAAGGGTATCATTAAACTTTAAAACTGACAACGCGGACAGAATTAAAGGTTCCCCAAACAAAAATATCCCATAAATATTTTGACTTTCTCCAGAGCTTTTGAATTTCTTCTAAATTTTGTTCCCTTGCTATTGACGGCGGGCCGGGATCAATCCCCTAAGGGATAGATCCGAGGACAACACCTCGTAATTTTGAACCATTGTCAGATGACGAGACAACACCTGAGCTGGAACCCTCTCTCCAAACTTCCACACCAACCCAACATGAGGATTTTCGGCCACGACAGATTTAAGGTGCACCAGCCGCCTCTACACAAAATGATCACGAACATCCAGCCCCGGACCAGGATTCGAACCAGGAACCTTCCGATCTCTCTCTCTCTCTTTCTCTCTCTCTCTATATATATATAGTACATTTTCTATACAAACGGATACGATTCACACTATTTCCAAAAAAAAAAACCTTTCTAAAATTATATTTCCAAAAAAAAAAAAATCTTTAAATTTAGATTTTGCCAGTTTTATGGTCTTTCAATGGCCAATTTCGGTGTTTTCCATACCTACTTCCTGTTTTCCCGCCTTCTTTTGACTTTTGGATAGTCAAATAAGTACATTATCCAATAAAATCGAAAACTTTTTTTGGAATTTTTGGTCACAAATGACATTTTTAACATGTTCGGATACCTTTATTGCTACTTCTGTAATCTCTTTGGATTCATGATGGGAATTACAAAAAAAAAATTGTCCTGAAAGTAATTTATTCTTTATGGACAATTTTAAAGTTATAAGAATTGACATGGTTTTGGGCCATCAATTAAAGTTTACAGCTTAGCAGCCGTATGCTGCAAACAGGCGCCTCAATCCTATGATAGGACTTTACGCAAGTCCAACTTGATTGGCTAATCGGATCACATGACCTAGATACGTATTCATGAGAATTCTTCTGTTGGCGATTTATCACTTCCTTTGTGCTTTCTTTTTTTCTTTTCAGACCCATGGCTATGGGTGGGTAGAGGTGGGAGCCGAAAATTGTATCCTTTTATAAAAAAGTTAATAATTATATAAGTTAGTGTTTTATGTATGCTTTTTGTTACATCAGAATGGTCCTAAGCCAGCGGTGGATACGACACAATCATCCTAAAGCAAAGGGGACGGCAGAGGGGCGGAAAAATATCAGTTGGTAGTGAGTTCAGGAGTGGTTCTTAGATTATTTATGTAAAATCAACGGAAGCTTGGAAAAATATAAAAAGGGTATTAAAAATTGGGAAAAGTAAATTAGAATGAAAAGGAATTAAATTTGAATTTTTTTTAAATAATTTGGAGGATCTAAAAAGTTTTCCGCCAGCTGGGTTCGAACTGGTGTAGTCATCCTCCGCTGCCGACGCTAATCTGAATGTGGGTGACTTTAGCCGTTAGGCCATCGTTGCTTCACAAAAAGAAGCTCTTTAAAGTATAAGTACCCTTTAATATAAGTTTTAATACAACATATATATGAAAATGAGGAGCAAATCAGAGTCAACTTGTCGGACACTTACGCTGTACGCTGAGGCGCTTGTGTATGTATTGTATTTCTACGAAACAACGCGCATATTCAAAATCAAATGGTTACTGCAACAATCAGATTGGCGAGATATCCAAGTGAAGCGAAGCCCGTGAAACTAGCCAATCAAATTGGACTTGCGTAAAGTACTATCATGGGATTGAGACGCTTCTATGCTGCAATGCCTTTCGTCCTCACTCCCCGTCTCCCTCCTTTAGTTGATTTTAGAGGCAAACTGCGCAATTGCTGGATGAGTGAGTGCTGCGTGGGTGTTCAAGCACGCTTGGCGATTCTTCGTCTGGCGCTCACGTGACAACGAGGGATGTTCGATGGCCCAAACATATTATATACCATTGAGTGGCTAGCCCGGCGTTGCCCGTAATACAAGGTATTTATCTGGTGTAAAATTTTCCGCAGATTTCAAATCTGTTGAAGTTATATATTCAATTAAAAATTTATTTATTTTAGAAAATAATATCGTTAGGTATCAATCTAAACTGAAATTTCCGCAGATTTCAAATCCGATGAAATTTTTACTCCATCTTTGACGGTCTAGGAGATAGAAAAAAGATTTTTGACCTCAGTTAAAAGATTTATCGTCTGGCTGGGAAATCAATCGCGCAAAATCAAAGCCGAAACGTAAACAATAATTTTCTACGTGTTCTGCGGATGAAAACAACTTGGCATGATTCCTAACCCTGACTGCAAGGTCGCATGAGTAGAAAACGTTCTCCGCGTTTGAAAAATCGATGGAGAGTAACATTATGAAATTCATTTAAAAATCTTCTAGATTGAATTTTAAAATTCGCCGTGACCCAAAAATTGCAAATAATTCGGACTACCTGTGTGCCAAATCTCGTTGTTGCAAGCGCCATAGAATCGTCGGGATTTTGCGGCCCCAAACAAACACTTTCTTTTATAATACTAGAGACATCTCGATATGTTATATACATTATTATACATCTGAAAGGAGCGGTGAGTCATGAAAAAGAGCTAGCTCTTTTTAGTGAGAGAGCGGTTCCGTTCCGATCCCTGAAAAGAATCATTTTTCCCATCACTACTCTCAACCTTTTCACCATTAAGTTTCTGCTGCCAGCCCTAGAAACAAAACTGAAACATGTAGCTCTATCAGCACAGCGACGTCGGAAAGATGAGGGCAACTATTAAGGCGGGTTCATATTATGTTAGAAAATACACACAGAGGGCGATTCGGAGAATTTGACATATATATATATATATATATATATATATATATATATATATTACTGCATTCAATGGGAGGACGTGGCTGGGGAAATTCAGAACCAGCCTTAACCAAGCTATCCGTCAGTTAAACGGTGAATACCACGGTGACCTTTTAAAAAGTCATCGTGGAAAGAATTGTAAGATTTCTATCCTTCAACCTTTTCTTTCTTTGGATTTATAAATGTTCTCTTGTTTTATATTATGAAACAAAAATTTGTAAAAGATTTGTGTTAAAAGATTTACTATTTCTTTCCATATTACATTTAAAATACCAATTCTCTTTAAAATTCAGTTGAAGGATTCGGCGTCAACAAAATTCAAAGTAACAGCTATGATTGCGACCGAAAACATATTGTTTGCTGGTACAGAACGAGGAGCAATATTGGGATTTCATTCTTCGCTTCTAGTTCCTTTCTTTGAAAGTGAATGTCATTTGGGAGACATTATTCACGTAAGTATGTATTTAAAAATATATTCTATAACACGGTACGTGGCAGAGAAATGAACCTTTAGTGAGACGCGAGCAAAGCAATGCAACTTGGTTTACCAGAAAGAACTTCAAGGTAGAGTCAGGTTACACTGCTACATACATACATATATATATATATATATATATATATATATATATATTTTTTTTTTTAATTTTTTCTAATGGCTGGCACATTTTGACCGAAGTCATTGGCCACTACAAGGCCGGAAGTGATGGCCACTTGTGAAGGAGCACCCAGTGGGAGGGCCATCATTGCCCCTAACAATTACATCGTAATTTTTAACCATGTTCAGATGACGAAGCAACACCTAAGCTGGTATACGCTTACAAACATCCATGCCCGAACCCGGATTCGAACCGGGGACCTTCCGATCTAGAGGCTAACACCTTAACCACTATACCGGTTGGTCGGCATATATATATATATATATATATATATATATATATATATATATATTGTACCGTATCGACGAAAAAGTAAAACCACTTCCTGGTTAAAATACTAAAATTAAGAATTAAAGTTTTTACAGAATATGTACAGCTACAGTTTTTTTAAAATACGATGTTCATCACCGATACAATACAGACTCCTAAAGAAAGTTCAAATAGTCTCCGGCTAGTAACAGCCTCTCCCCGAAAATTGTCTATTCCCAGCCCGCCTCCTCCAGTCGTCACTTCCGCAGTCGGACCAGGGGGTAGACTTCGGGAACGATTTCCGTTGTGAGCTCCCAAGATTCTCGATAGTGATTCTGTATCTTCAAGACGTTACAATATATATATATATATATATATATATATATATATATAGTACTTTGAAAGATGATAGTTGGAGCAACTGTGTCTGAAACATCCCAGCTTTTAGGCGTTTCTAGTTGTACGGTGTCTAAAGTCATGACAGCGTACACACAGCGCTGCAATACAAGAACGATTGCTGAGATTTGAAAAAGCATTGAAGAACGCCAATCATAACTTTTTATTTGTTTCGTTTCACTCGAAACCGTTGCTCAGGAAATCAAAATGAAAGAATCTCGAATTAAACGAAGGTCAAATTCTTCGCGATTGCAAAATTCGTATTGGAAAAAATATAAAAGTTACAATTTAAAAATCATTTATTAAAAAAAATTATATTTTTTATTCTAATGTAATATTTTTTGCAAATTTCATATCGCTTGAAATTTTTACTCTTAAACGATATAGGAGATAGAAAAAAGAACTACATAACTCCAGTTACAACTTTATTTGTTTTGCTTGTCGACTGAAATCGTTCCTCGGAAAATCAAACGGAAATATAAATCTGGAATCTGTCATCTCTCTTTATACTGTTGCCATTCTAAGGAAAACAATAATAATTAAATTCCAATTTTTTTTTTTAATATTCCAGATTTAATTTTAAAATTTGGGCGCGATAGAAAAATTGCAAATCTTATTATTGTAAGTGTTATAGATTCTTCAGGACAGTTCACACACACAAATATTTCCTTTTATAACAGTAGAGATATATCAATAACGTCACTGCAAAGTTGGCGCGCGTCCGAAAGGAATGAAGAAGCGCGACGGAAAAGAAACGCTAGATTCAACACGGTTGCCATTCTTAGGAAACTAAATAATAAAGAAATACCAATAAATAAATTTAAAAAAGTTATAAATTAAATTTTAAAATTCGGGCTTCAAGTTACATTTTGTCACTTTCAGGACTACCCGTATGTCAAACTTCATGATTGTAAGTGTCATGAAGTTTGTCATGTCGTCTGAGGACACACAGTCAAACACACAAACACTTCCTCTTATAATAGTAGATATTTATTATTGTACTAGAATCAAGTTAATTTTTATGGTGAAGGGCTAAGTTAACCACAATACTTCTCCTCCAGAATTTAGTGGCTTAGTTCGATAGATGCTACCACTTGTTGACTGTTTGCCGATTGCGGGAGGCTATGAAAGCTTTATTACGATCATGGGTTAACTTCAGTATGCAAGGTCATGCAATGGATGATAGAGATCATTTGTCGGTCTCATACTGTCTTTAACAGCTGAAAATGACTGCATCCAAAGGTTTGTGGAATTGAAGAATAGTGAGGCAACGATTAGTGAAGCTGTGATTGAAGTGGAATTAGTGTTTATTACCATAGAGTTTCAGACAGTGATGGGAGGTGATATGCATTGCATTAAAAATTCAACTACTAATCGTGGATTATCCATTAAAGTATGCACCAATTGAGATGAACATCCTCTATAATTTGTCCGCTCTGGTTCCGTAAGTGTGGTATTCACATCACATCACCATTTTAATAAGTGTGAAAGACAGTGCACCTTTGCCTACAAAAAGTACTTCATGGTGGAGACGGGTTACATTGCTATATTATATACTACTATACAGAAGTTAATTTTGGTAAAGGTAGCTGAATTCACCACAAAGCATTAAAATATCACAAACTAATAACAAATAAATTAATTTAATGTGTACTCTATGTTTTACTTCTTAATAATTAAAATATTCTAATCTTTTCTTTTCGTAAAGCTAACGCTACTAAGTGATGGATCTACTATGGTGGCAATAGGAGTTGATGGTAAGATAAGTACATGGAGTCCTCAAAAGTCGAATGGCACTAGATGTCTTCCTACCTGCCAGCAAGTATTAATATCTATTGAGCAACAAGAAGCTTTTGTAAGTTAACTTTATTAAGTTTAACTTCAACTATTTCGCGTATTTCCTTTTATTCTGTGGTAAATTTTTGCAACTTCCTACACTCATCTCTCATGCCACATTGAAAATTAACTACATGGCTTATGTTCGGATAAGCCAAAACACTTTAATTTAATGATGCCATTGTGCATGGTACGCAAGGCACATTCGTTTGATACTTATTATAGCGTCATCTAACAGGGGAACAGAATAAAGAGATGTTGTCCAAGGGATCTTTCCCGTAGGGATTGATCCTGTGCCGTCGCCAGCTGTCCAAGCTCAATCCATAAGGGAAATCCCAATCGTCTATGTTAATCAATCCCATCCGTCATAATCACAATTCCAGACATTTAGAATGATAGCCCGTTGTTTTGCTCCAGTGCAACGTATAAATTTAACTTTCTACCTACCTACTTATTATCCTGTTCAGAAACATTATGATTGCTTATTCATCGTGTTGAAATATTACGATTGCTGATTTATCGTGTTGAAAAATGTTACCAGCCAATTATAATGAGATTTAAGTTAAATATAATTATATTTTACTACAACTATATTTTAATATTATAGCTACTAGGCATTATAAAGCATTATGCCTAATTTGTACGTTTATTTTTTAGGTATACAGAAAGTACTACTCGTTACTGTTTAAAGAACACACTAAATTAGAGTATACAGTATAACAGTTTTCGCGGTACCATATTTCCTGTATAAGTAAAGCTTTGAAATCGAAAATGTTCTTCAAAATGTCTCTAATGTTATTTTTATATTCATATGTTAAAAAATATTCAATAGTTTAAGAATATTTTTTCTGGTCCTTTTATTGAGTATATATTTTTGTTCATCATGTATTTCTATTCCTTAAATTGTATATAGTCTGAATTTTATTTTATTTCTTCCACTCTGTAAAGGTCTCTTAGTTGGGTGGAGAGAGCCCTATAGTTTAAGAACCCTCATTTATCGAATTCATTTCGTCAATTTTATTTCGAGTCTAGGTTCGAAACAAGGTTGAACTGGAAAACGAGTTACGCATTCGGATTCGAGACACAGACGAGGGTCGCTGCTTGGAGAAGACTATTCACCAGAAACGCCAAATGGAAGTGAAGGAAGTGCACGAGAGAATCTTGACGTCGCTACAAAACACAGCGAATGTAAGTAACCTTGCATTTTTTTTAAATTTATGTCCATAGAGAATGCTATTTAAAGTGGTTATGAATTCCGATATTCACGTGTACAAGAGCTTATTTTGTTTCTTATTTATTCATGGATTTGAATTTCTGCACAATCAACTAGAAAATTAAATTTCACTCAGATAACTAATATTTTCTCTGTGTAGGGTGATATTTTGTTATGGACTTAGACACCAGTAGAAAAAATAACTTACAATACAATACTATACATAGGAGTTTTTCGTGGAGTTCGTCCACAAGGAGTTCTTCGTGGTAAAAGTTGCGATGTCTTTCATACGTTCTGCCAAATTGATGACCTGGACATGATGCAAACAAACTCACTTTCTAAAACCTATCAACCCAGATGACGCTTCTGTCACATTCCAGATGACGGTCACCTGAATCGGTGCCCCCAATGGATAGTCCACGATGAACACTTGAAGTACCAAAGTGATGTGAATCACTCTCAATTACTGTCCCAAGCACTATGAGAACAAATAATGTTCCTATTCCAATCATGATTTTACGATTCGTCGCCATTCAGCTTTCTCTTCACACGTCATACGGCTAGCAGCAACACAGGACAGTAAAGGTCGCAATCACTTATTGCATTGCCACTCATACGAAAGTACACCTTTTATCTTAATTCAGATCTCACAGTCTCAAGGCATTTGACGATCCAACTAATGGTAAGATGTATCGAGTTCAGCCATTACTAAATTCTGAAGGAGGAGTATTGTGGTGAGACTGAAATTTAAAATGTTTAAATATACAGCTATTTTTTTACCTATAAATTTTTGGAATATTTTACTGCGCATTTTTTAGCGATGTTAGTTTTGTTCTATGAACATTCGCTAATTCTTCAGAAATTATATACTTCGTTCTAGTGATGATTCCTACCTTATTTCTTATTGTGTAGATTTCTTGGTGTTAAAGTTATTTCCCTCTTGATATTAAATTGTTCGTAGTCACTCTATCTTGAATCTACACATATTACGGAATCAAAATTTAAAGACTAGATCTTCAAAAGAGTCTCGTTGGCGTGGCGTGGAAGCTTGGAGAGGGGTCTGCCAGCTCAGGTTTGACCTTGTCATCAGATCGTGGTTTAAAGTTACGTGGTATTGTCCTCGAATCTTACCCTTTGGGGATTGATCTCGGACCGTCAATAGCCTATTGTGTTGTTCCAGTGCGACGTTAATTAAAAGAGCCCACTGTCTCACGATTCATATTAGAACTCTAAAATGCTATCAGCTATTCTGTTTGCAAGTCTAAAAAATAGAGTGGTTTTTTTTTCTGTTTCAACTAATAACTAAAATCTATTTTGATATTTTTAGACTCTAAATGAAGAATTGCAGAAAATTCTTACAACTTCAAAAGAAGCATTTAATCGCCAAAAGTCTTCGATTCAGAAAGAAATAGATGAAAATGGTAACGACGTGATTTTAATACATTTTTAAACCGAGGATTAAAATTTATTTAACTTTGATATAGCTTTGAATAGTATGATGAATCTTAAAATTTTAAAATGCTTTATCGCTTTAATCGAAAATGAAAGAAAATGTAACTCATGTAATTTGAATGCCTCAGATTTAGGCAATACTTTTTTAGAAAAGTTTCTGCGAAATTTCACTAAAAAAAAACTTGATCGTACAATTTTGATCTTTTCTAACACAGATAGGCAAGATCCCCAAATTTTACTCCTGACTTAATAAATGCGACACAATAATAGGAAATGAAGCTCCAAGAAGTAGCAATATAACATAGCAAAGGCGTATAAAGGCACACACATAAAGAGGGCACTATAGCGTCTGATGTATTGGTGACGGGGACGTACACAAATAACACTCGTCGAACTTGATACCACACAAGATTTAACAGTATCCTTATATGCGATTCTAGACCGCAAAGGATCTGCGACTCTCTGCTAATATTAGTAACACGTACTACGGACGTTCTAAATCTGACCAGGATGGTCGTCAGGTAGCACAGGACTCTATGTCTACCGAAAAATATAGGCCGCAAAGGATATACGCCTATCTGCCGCTAACGGCGAAGTCTGGCTCCACTTAGGGTACGTACACTACGGAACCTGGAGTGGCGCATGTAGCCTTGCTGGTCGCCTACTAGCTTACCGCTTTGTAGAATTGACCAGTGTTTCCATACGGGAGCAAACACTACCGAGCCTGGCGGGTCAACTAGATTGGCGCAGCGAGCAAAGCAGGAAGCTGGATGATTTGCCAATGCGAATGTTTACATAGTAGTGCGCGGGTCAACTGAACGATCGCCTCGATTTTTTCGTCTGTGCATTTTTTGGCGTAAACAGTGAAGTAATATTATATTGGTTTGAATTTCATTATTTTTAAAACATACTTCCTGTTATTCAAATGGTAATAAACAAAAACATAATACATAAAGTGATTAAAAATACTGAATAATGTAGTTCTTTGTAATAAAAATATTTAGACGGTAAAAAACTAAATGCGACTTAGGTTCAAATATATATAAAATACATTACATAAAATATGTTTACGTGAAACATCCTAATATGTTAAAACAAACTACGGTCTGCAAACGTATACAAAGAAGAAATCTATTTGCGCATGTGCAACTCCGTTGTCTGCAGGCTCTACGCGTGCAAGATCAGTTCCGCTGTGTTTATACTACACGCTTTATTACTAGGTTACCTTCTAAGCTACATGCGATCATGACTTGCGACCAGCTAGGCTACATGCGCCCATCCAGGTTCCGTAGTGTACGTACCCTTAGGCTTCCGAGCTTCCGCTTCCGAACCGGGCGTTTGAATAATTTGACCAACACGGCCGAAGTTCAAGTTACAAGTCCCCGATCGGTGGTGTTTGGTTTGCCTTTCCGACTGGGCTTCGTGTGAGGGTCTTTGTACCCTGTTCTCATCGTTGTTTTACCACCATGTCTATGACACGCTGACAGTAGGGATTACAATCCGATCCGGCGGATCCGGCATCATTTGACTACCTACCGGATCCAGCAACATCTATCGGATCCGATAAACTCGAATTTTTTCAAAATTAAATAATCGATTATTCAAACCCAACTTTAAAGTCGAAAAATCGTTTATTAAGCAATCGATTGCAAATTAATCGGTTTTATATTTTTCAATCATCAGTTTGAAGAATTCTAGTAAAATTAATAAATTAAATTATCTATAATATTTATTTAAAAAAAAGAGGAATTAGAAAAGCACATTCTGCAATAAAATGAAGACTATTACAAAAAGACAAACTTTAAAAAAGAAACAGATTTTTAGAAAATACTGAAGAAAGAAATGACTTCATATGAAAGGGAGTCAATGGAAAATATTTGTCTCTTATGTACGACTGCTTAGTGACGGTTAAACCAACTAGTGTCGAAGCTGAGAGGGCCTTCTCGGCCACTGGTTATATTTGCAGTTTATTGAGAAGTAGGTTGGGGGATGACACAATTAATACGATTTGTTTCCTTAGATCGTTTTTTCAAACTCAAAAGTGATTTTTATTTCTATATAACTTCGATTTATGCAATTGAGAAGAATTAAGAGTAATTTTGTTTGTTATGTTGACCAAAAACTGCCAAAGATTATATTTTTATGTTAATATGAGACAAGGTTAGGGACTCAACGACCATTAGAGATAGAGACTACTTAATTTTAGAGAAATAGAAAAGTATTACGTATAAAACAAACTGATGTTTTTTGGAAAAGAACTTATTTAAAAGAACTTACTAATAATAAGTTCAATATGTTATATAAAATTAATGGATACTCAATACATCACAATCGTAATTTTTTACATGTCCTATTTTCAAAAGTACATTCACATTTAGCAATTTTGAATCACGAACCTTGTTTGCTTTCAGAAAGTGATTTCCAGAGTAAATCAGAGAAAGAAAAGAACTGCATGAAACAGGCAGTTTCCGAGAGAGATGTTATAGCTAAGGATTTTGATCTCAAAGCGTCCCGAAAATTAGAGGAGAAAGAATCCTTTTTAGATGCTGTTAGAAGTAGGTATTCTCGTCATGAGATCAGAGCTAGCGAATTGGAAGAAATTTTAAAAGAGGTACGAATTCTGTCATTTTGTTGTATGAACTCTGACTATTGAGGTAGATGTTACCGTGACGTCTTCTTATCTAATAGAAAATTGGACGACACTGTGATTGTAAGAAGGAAGAGGGTGATAAAACGCAATTGTCTATGGGATGAGCGGACTTGCTGGAATTGGTCAGAGCATGATTATGAAGGGTTTTGTTGAGGGTAGAGCCGGAAGAGGAGAGGAATGAAATGTCTAGCGGTAATGAGGATAGATCTTGTAGTGGGCAATGAAAGCGTATGACCTGTGACGCATGAGTTCGTTGATGAACAATGAAGGTAAAGCAACACCTCCCGAGACCCGTAGAGTCATTCTTGGTAACTCTCAGACGCGATCAACGACACCACAGCCCAAATGCCAGAGACCAAAATCATTCAGTACCACACTTTTAAAAACTTGCCATCAATTTACCTCTGACCCCCACACAACACATGCACTATATGGACAAAAGTATTTGGACTGCATGCTTTTCAGAAAAAAAGTGCTTTATTATTCCATTTAGTAACGGGTTGGCCGTCCTTTTGCTTGTATTACAGCTGCAACATGTCGAGACATACTTTCCACAAGTTCTCTGTAAGTTTGGACAGGAATAGCTCGCCATATGCCTCTTGCAAGGCTGCGAGAAGAGATTGACGTGAATATGGGGGTGCGGGGCGGTGTCGTAGTCGCTCCAGTTTGCCCCACAGGTGTTCGATCGGATTGAGATAGGGGCTGTTAACAGGCCAGTCGAGCAAATTTATCTCATTTTCATGGAACCAGTCTAGCACACGTTTTGCAGTATGACATGGAGCTCGATCCTGTTGGAAGAAACAACCATCATCGCCGTAGTATTGCCACAAGGGCAAGGCCGAATTAGCAGAACTATGTACACGTCAGCGTTCATGGTACCAGGTACATAAAGCAATGGGCAGTGTCCTAACCATTAAAACAACCCCACACTAAGATGTATCCTTCTCTGAATTTCTGCAGTGTCCATATACTTTTGTCTATATAATGAGTATATACCTCTGTAATACTCATACTGTGAAATTAATGATATGTAACATACTGTGGGGCAAATGCTTCCAATGTAGTTTTATTAAAAATACATTGTTATACGGAAGGTTTTCATAAGTGTTATTGATAAATTTAATAATGCGCTTATAATTTTGCCATGAATAAATAAAAATTGGACAAATAATTTACATCTGAATACGCCTTTATCATACAGTCACAAACAGTTCGATCAGTACGATATTGGAATTGTAGTACTACGACATTTTGAATGTGTTATTGCGCATAGAAATTTTTTAACGGATTCTTTTGGCATAACACAGGACAAAATACAGAGTTTGTTGTGCATCACTAGAGACTATCTAAAATTCGATATTTTTTTTCCTCTTAAAAATCCACAATCAGAATTGTTCACAGCTACATAGCTAGATATATTAGCTTTTTTGCCTAAAGCAGAAACGAAAGTGTGTGACTGAATCGTTGAGTTTGAAAAAAAGCAATAACTATAGTTTTCGAGTTTCGTTTCTTTTCTTGGTGGTTTGGAATTCAATTTACAATCCTAAGTGATTATGAGGCTAATCTCTCCCATAAGCATTCCTTGATTTTTCCAGGAATAGTGAATAGTCCTTTGTGGGTACCCTGAAATGGGCGATTCAATTAATATTAGAATATCCTCAATTAATTTTTAAAAAAGCATTCAAGACCGTGATTTTAGGTTGTACCAGATAATATTTTATCCCTTATATCTGCAAAACAGTATGAAATAGTTTCTCTTTCCATCTCCACCTGCTAAAAGTATATTCGTCCAATGATTACCAATGGATGGGCTGAAAAAACGAGCTGACCAATCTGATTGGACTGGAGCAGTTGCCCTAATCTGAATCAATTAGCCTATGCATAAATCAAGAGGCTCATATACTCGTCTATAAGGAATAATAAATTTAAAACCTACAAAGAGATGTGCAAAAGAAAGTAATGGAATGATTTATTGAGAAATAAAGCTGGTACTCTGAGTTCCTTGCCCATAGCTGTTGGAGTCGATGCTTACCTGAAAAGACACTTCCATCATATTGCAGTAGGGATATGAGCTACTGTCCTCTAAGAACTGGACGAAATGGCTGAAGATCACGTTAAATACTGCACTAAAATTGCTGACGATACAGTTGCAAATATTGTAGATAGTGTTTTTGAAATATATTTCTACACTACAAACCTATTTAAGACTTATGTCAACTGATAACCGGAGAAGGGGGACAGGATCAAAAAGTATTTATGAAATGTCAATTGAAATTATTCCGATAAAATAAGTTCACTATAATGTTTCTTACTCCATCAAAGCATTTTACGACCTTCAGTTTTATTAAAAGGATATATCTTAAATAAAATATGGGACAACTTGCTATATATTTTTATGTAACCATGTAAAAATTTTTTATTTTTTTGTGATATTGAACCCAAGGAGTTGAAACTTCAAAGCCAGATCGATGAAGAACGCAACAAATTTTTGCAAGATGCTGAGAATAAAGGCAAGTCCCAGTCAGAAAATACGAATTTCGATAGTGACTCTGAATTTAATTCACTAAAAGAACAATATGGCATTGAAATGGGAAAACTGCAAAGTCAGGTGAGTGCACAGAACAACGCTTAAAATATTTGTTTACGTGCTTGCTCATTATATAAATTACTTTTCTCTCTATGATTTTAAACGGAACGAGGTTGCCTTGTAGTGAAAGTAGCAGTTCGATTGTCGATCCTATCAAAGACCGTCGCGTACTGTAAGGACTGGTGCTGGTTAAATGTATCGTGGTCTCAAATGTCTTGACAAGGGCGTGATGTTTAAGTTGGAAAGTGGGGAGACAGCTGTTGATGACAATGAATCTTGAGTTAAATGTCACAACACAAAAGTTCTAAAGGCACAGAATATTACACTCCATGCAGTGTATTTTCTCGTAAACAAATCAAAACCATAATCCAATAGATTTTCTACATTTATTTACACATTTTATAAAAGAACGGAACACGAAAACATGTCTTACGAACATCAGTTCTGATAATGCAATATTCAGAACTAAAACTAATCGAATGATTCTTCAAATTGTTGCCATTCTAAAAAATCTTAATCTCGTAGAATAAATGTTAACACAAATAGGTGGCGCTGCTTTAACTGAATCTAACAACAGCTCAGGTGTTGACCTCATGATCTGATCGTGCTCCAAAATTACGAGGCGTCCTCGAATATGTCCCTTCGGGATAGATTTCGGACCATCACCAATAGCCCGTTGTGTTACTACAATATGACTCTAATTCCACTTCCTATCTACCTACCTACCTCTATTTTTAAGAGTAGGCCATTTCGTTCTGTTTGTTTTAAACAGTCTGCGTTAGGACGCTCACTCACTTTATCTACATAGTGTAGATTGTTTGTAAACCAGTAGACACACAATTGAATTAAGATGATACGTATGCAAATACAGGAACGATCTAAAACATGTGATCTAAATACTAGACTAATATACAGTAATGGAGCACATCCTGAAGTAAAAAAGTGACCTATCGTTTTACCACTGTCCCATTCACGTTTGGATTCATCCATTAAAATCGTAACTAAGGCAAACAATAAAGCAAGTGTACCGGGTTCTCCCGGTCGGCCTTTTCTCTCTAACACGTGGGCGTTGGGAACATGCATCAACATCAAAACTGGGACAACAAAACTTGCAGTTGTTGAACGTGTGTTTGTGAGCAATAATCGAGGGTTATTTTTTTCATCAGCGGCTTGGCGTCCGTTTCGGTCCGCCCCTTCCCCCCTTTGTGTCTGGCATTTAAATTTGTAAATGCCCTGAAACGATTTTCCACCGATCTTCAAAGATTCCGTTCCGATCCCTTAATCTCGTGCCCGGAAGGGAGAAGCGAAAACATGTTCGGGATGCGTGGGAAACGGATGGAAAGGCCGCTTTGAGATTGGCTTTTGATCCAGAGTCGGCGTTACAGATAGATTTTGCAAGTGTGGAAAGATGCCATGAGTTCCAAACGGAAAGTCCCTTCTGGAAGAACTCTTGAAGAGTGCTCGTACCCTTTGGATGCGTGGGAAATGGATGGAAAGGCCGCTTTGAGATTGGCTTTTGATCCAGAGTCGGCGTTACAGATAGATTTTGCAAGTGTGGAAGGATGCCATGAGTTCCAAACGGAAAGTCCCTTCTGGAAGAACTCTTGAAGAGTACTCGTACCCCCCCCCCCCCTTCACCCTCCCTGCACTTTCGATCCGAGAGAGCGGGGTCTAGGAAGATTGGAGAGAATAAACTAAAAACGGGAGACTGATTCTGACTGTTGAAGAGAGAAGACCTCTCTCTGTCTTGCGGAGCCATTGTGCTGGCTCGAGGCAGGGTTCGATGTCGATGGCTGTGCCCAAAAAATTCTAAACTTGTACATACTACTTGTAAATATTGAAATTACTTAAATAAATAGTTTAATTTTAAAACAGCTGCCCAATTGTTACATGACGGTGCACAAGCCACACCTGTCCAACATCAGTCCTGTGATACTAAATTGTCTGAAATATGCATGCGTATGTTGCATGTTTTGTCACATGAAAATATCCGCAATATCTTTATAACGAGATGCATCGTCATTTGCAAAATAGTTCTTGATGGACGGAATATCTCGTCGAAACCAATCGGTTGATCGATTAAAAATACTTGATGAGTATTATTTATTGTATTGAAAATATTTTCTAGAAATTGTTTGTAGTTAATGACTATGGTAATTTCAGTTAAACTCTGAGAAAGGATGTTGCAGAGTATTAGACAGTGAATTCAAGGATAAGGAAAAGATGTATCATCACTTACAGGACGTCTCTAAAGAAATCCAGGCCCTAATAATTCAAACACGCAACGATATTGCTAGAATGGATGAACTTCTTCGTGTGAAAGTACATTTTATAAAAAAATTATTGAGTTCTTAAAAATGTTGATAAACAGATGAAAACCTTAATAAAAAATTTAAAAACCTTCAAACAACGATTGATAGCTATTAAAAGAAATTGAAAAGATTGGGCCATTTCGGTTTGAGAAAGACGTCCACCATCATTAAGAAGTACAGAAGTAAGTCACAAGGAAAAAAAAGCTAGTTTAAATATGTTGTTCTAGAATAGAATAGTGTAAGAGCATATGCGATGTGTACAAAACAAGGAAATAAAGAAATCTGCCATCACACAAAAGTATTGAGGATTTTCTCACCAGTTTGGACTCAAACAAGCAAAAGTGGTTCAATAAATAGAGACATATTCTCAAGTTCAGCATCAAAGTCTTACCTAACTTTCTTTGTCAAACGCACTAGTGAATTACTCTAGTACTTCTCTGCCTTTACATGTAGGCTGTAAAGGTTTACAATAGTTATGAAAGTATGTAAGTTTAAACTACACTATTCTCGAACAACATATTTAAAGTGGAGAGTGTCTTCTTGTGACTTATTTCCGTCATGATGATAGTGGACATCTTGATCCACCAAAAGGGCTACTGAAAACATTCTTTGTTTTTATATCGTTTTATTAGTCGTTGTTTTGAAGATTTTTCAATTTTTACAATTAAAAATGTTATTGTATTGTTTAACTGTACAAAATTAACATTTCAAAAATTCAGCCTCCAAGTCATTACATGCACTGAAAGGAAAAAGGTGGCAATTAGTAATTTTTATTGACAAAATGTATTGAGTATTTGCAAATATGAAAATTTCGCAGTATTTGACACTCATACAGCTTTTCGTATTGACAACTCAACATGGTTGCGTAGATAATTGTTACAGATTCTGCGCCACATATAAGAAGTTATGTATTTTTACATAAATAACACCTATGGCATAGGGAAATAGTGCTGTCTAGCAAGAAGCAATCGCTACATAGGTTGCGATACAATGGCCAATGAAATATAGTGATTACACAATGCATTGTAGGATTAAAACAATATTCAGGTAAACCTGATACATGCTGTTTTTGTGTTGACGTGTAAAAAAAAAAAAAAAAAAAAAGAATGCCCAAAGTCAAAAGATTTAAAAATCTAAAACATGGATTATTTATTTAAGCATAAGCATTTTAAGATAATAATGATTTTACAATAATTAACAATATTACATCTAACAAAAATCAACTGCACGACACATAATTGGCTCTACCTTAAATTTATAATATTATATATTAATGTTCCTATAAGAGGAGGCAGGAACGAAAAAGATAGACTCGTTGTGTCCCCTTTTTATACCATCACTCTCCTGTTGCCACCATCCTTCCAGAAGTTTTGGGATGGATTCCATTTTGTCAAGCAAATTTTGTGATTGGTTCCGGGACGACGATATATTCTCCGTTTCAGCATCTGGCAGGAGTCCACCCGCAATTTGGGGGGGGGTCGGGGGGGGGGGGCGCAGACCGCTGTCGGATGATGAACTTGAGCGTTGACCCTACCTCTGCCGAATTCCTTCAGAGAGGGGGAATAGTTTTATGGGTCTGCTGCAAAGGGGTGTTGGGAGGAACGAAAAAAGCTTCGTTTCGAGAAAGGGACAATGGCTGACTGAAGACAGGACACCTTCATAGCAATGCACTTGAAATCATTTGAGCCGAAAAAAGAACCAGAGGAAGCCTCTGGTTAAAAACATATCCCACAGGAAAGTAAAGCAAACAGTGGATAGAAAAACACAATATAATACTTAAATGAAAGCTTAATAATTTTTAAGGGTTTTACAGGCCAAGCATCTCTTCCGTACTTCCAAATATTTAAAAGTATACATTTACACTACAAATATACAAAAGGGGATGTAATGAAACCCTTTGTAAGAGAAGAACTCCAAAGTTAAATTACTGGAAATTAAAAACTTATTGCAACACAACAATAGAATTTATGTTCGTTAAGAAATTTAATTTGTAGCTGCCACGAATAGACTTGGTACTTAAAAATAATTCATACCAGTCACTTTTTGAAAGTCCTCTGTACTGATACATAACAGTTCCTTGTACATTTAATCAGTTGACTTAATTTTAAAGTTAGTTTTTTAAATTTCTCTCATTAGTTTCACAAATTCTGTTTCCCACCAGAGTGTTATTAATCTCCATTGAAATAAAATTAGAAGACATCCTCATTTTAATCGAAAATCGAAAATTAGAGTACCCAACAAAAGGTACTTTAATACTTTTGCAACAATTTTCTCATATTTTATGCAAATGTTCGATTAGGAAAAGGAAATTTCGTAGATATTTTGTGACTGGTCAGTGATATATGATAACCTGACGATTGTATTCTGTTCTACATTAATTGACAAAAAAAATGTATTTCATATTGTGCAATGAATGATAAAAAATTAATGACAAACTTTATATAGAGATTAAGCTGTATTCTTTGAACTAGTAGAGCATGCATACTTGACAGCGCATGTTGCTTAAAAAAATGCAAAAAAATAGGCTTTGGTGTGTGACAAACTCTTGCATAAAGTTTTATGCTCTACACAAAGGATTAATTTAATCCCTTTAGTTTGTATGCTTTATTGGTGTTAACATACCGCACCCCGGCAAGAAAAGTGACACAAATCAAAAAAGAAAAATTTTGATGTTATGTCTTTGAAAAATATGTATGAGGTGCCCCAGAGTGTTATATTACTATGCTATAGAATACAATAGAAGTTAACACCATAAATACTTACCTAAAATTTAAAAGACGCTTATACTATTTCAATATACGTCTTGTAGTATCCTTTAAGTTGATCTTTCTAAAATTCTGCAATTTTGAGTTGTGTCACTTTTCTTGCCGGGGTGCGATATGATACTTTTTAGTGACCTAAAGGCATAAAGAAGCATATAACCAGTCATTATATTTCATAGAGTGATGTAAGTACAAAGCTAGAAGAGGAAGTGGATGAACTGAGCATTGCAGAGGACGCTACAATACAGAAATATGAGGAAATGCTGAAGATTAAGAAAGAGATCCTCATGGATGCAAAGAGCAAACTTCAAAAGGTGCTACATCTAAAAATATTCCATTGGCCTTATAATTAATGTAGATAAAGTGTGAGAGAGAGTCGCAGTCGTACGATCTTAGGAGGCTTACGAATCGACTAGTGCCGGGCTATCGAAACTAAGACTAATGTCTTTAATCACTTTACCCCAAAAATAAATTTTTTTCCGCATTAGGCTTCATGCTTTTTTTTCATAACCTCCTGACAGATCTTCAAACCAAGCGAGCAGAGAAATAGTATGAACCTATACGCACATACTCCGTCTATTTCATTAGGAGGTAATCGGATCTATCCCTTAGGGCAGTGCTCCCCAACCTTTTTATCGCCGCGGACCGGATCAACGTTTGATAATCTTAACGCGGCCCGCTGGGGGGGCGGGGGGGAGATACGTTTATTGTTTATATTTTAGATTGTTTTGATTTAATAATTTTAATTTAACTGGATTTAAACATCCCTTCAAAATAAAATACAGTTACACCAAAAAATGAATATAATGTGATTTAACATTTTAACTCACTAGAACGCTAAATCAATAAAATAGTTTAACAACCACAAAAAAACCACGAAGCGCTCGAACTCTTTTAAAAGCAAAGACAGGTGATCGTGCACCAACTAGGAGAATGAATGTTTAGGCTCAGTCTCGCCTAAAATCCCCGCTAATGTCTGAAATATGTCCAAAATACCTCTGTTCACGCGCCGTCCCCACAACTTCAGTTTGGATTTAAATGCAGCTACTTTGTCTGCCAACTTGAAAACAGTTGTCACATTTGTCAAAATTATGAAATAGAGACACACAGAATTCAGAAATCATAATTGAAGCTCTAGTAATAGAACAAATTTCAAGTTCTGATTTACCGACTCCTAATTTGAGTGGACATTTCATAGATAAGAACCGCACAAACCCGAGATAAATACACCAAAGTAAATAAAATGGAAATAATTTAATATTTCTTGGACGGCCCGGTACCATTTGATCCACGGATCGGTACCGGCCCGTGGCCCGGGGGTTGGGGACCACTGCCTTAGGGGATTGATCCCAGACCGTCGTCAATAGCCCGTTGTGTTGCTCTGGTAGGACGTTAATTAAAAATTACCCAATTACCATTTAGGTCGATGCAAAAGGCAAATTAAAAATACATTAGTTCAGCGCAGCGATTTTAAACCCGTGTTTCCCAAGAATGTCAATGTTGTGCCTTACGGTTGACGAAATGGTTTAAATTGCCCAGGATATACGTAATTTCACCGGTTTAGTTTGGAACTTTTGACAGAAATAAGTTGACGTAATATCCATTGTATAAATAATTTTGAGAACCATCTTTTATTACAAAGCATTATACCTAAATTGTTTTAAAAATATTTTTTTAAATCCACTTTATAGAAAAAAAAAAGATAGGTAGTTGCAATTATTTTTTGTAAATCAACGAAAAACCTATTTTATTTTATCAGATCGACAAAAACATTTCTGGTGTTCCGCAGAATTTTAGTCATTGGTTTATTTGTGCCATGAGATTAAAAAAGTTGAAAATCGCTGGTCTAGGGTATATTAATAAATCTCTCGTATTATTTGTAAACGTTACCATAGCTGTTAAATCGGATTGTTTGGGGAGGTTGATAAGGAAAATTAAAAGATATAATTTAAAAAAATTACTTATCAAAATAAAATAAATTTATCATAATTTAAGATCATAAAAAAAGTGCAATTAATCTATCTAAAGTTAAAATATTTTCTATGGAGCTCAATTTAGCATCAACCTGTAGTGAAAACGTAAATATTACATACTTTTCAAAGCTAAATTACTGTTTGTGATATTACGGTGTAAGGCCCTGTTCACATGAGGCGTTTTCTTACGCGCTTTTTCCAAGGTCAGCTTTTTTTTTTATACATTAAAAATGTTTTTTTTTTTAATTCCCCTAATTTAAGATTTTATCTTTGGGTTCTTTGAAGATAGAGTAAAATTTTCACCGGTTTTTAAATCAGCATAAAATTTTACGCCAGATCGATACCAAAAATGGATTTATTATTTAAGTATTCATCATTTGATTATTTAATTATTTATTAAATAATTAATTATTTATTTGAAGAAAATCACATTAAGGTATCCGTAGTAAAATTTTTCGTAGATTTCAAATCCGTTGAAATTTTTTTCACTCTATCTTTAACGATCGCAAAGATAGAAACTTGAATAAGGGGAATAAAAAACATAATTTAATGTATAAGAAAAGCTGACCTCGGAAAACTCGCGATAGAAAACGCCTTAGGTGAACAGGGCCTTATTGACTTGCCAACACTGATAGTTCTAACTTGAAAACTATTAGATGATTGGTTGAGGTATACAACTTATTCCAGGGTTCGTAAATATAAACATACAGATGCATGTGCAGCGCTTTCTGAATCTCCTAATATTCTGTATAATCGACTCAAACGAGATGTTGCTGTCAGTCTCAACCTTTCAAGTGTTCAACTCAACCTTTAATTTCAAAAGTTGTTTATTGTATCTAAATATGTTTGACCACAGAAGATTACTATGCGAATACTAGTTTGATTCTTGAGTCACGTTTTTTCTACAGTCATGTTTTATTACTCGAGGGTTTATTAAACGCGAAATAACTTGAAAATTCCATAAGATAAGAATATGTTTGTTCAGCATAGGCTTGAATTGGCCATAGCGATTTTATTCTAATTACATGATCACAACGCTTAAGAGAGGAAGGATTATGATAAGAGAAACATTTCTTATCATTAAATTGCCCATTGTAACAATCAAACATGACACCAGTGGACAGACTTGAAATTCGACAGCTGAAGTGCGAAATCAGACAGAAAATATTTACACACATTTTTACCACATGCAAGTGTTCCATTTCATTTCGTCATTAACGGTTTTTACAGACTGGAACACATTCAGATGATAGGCCTTTTTACCTAACAGTTTTACGCTTTCAAGAGGACAAATCGTTTGAACATCACTTTTGCACATTCCTTTTCATATGACACACCTCTGATTTCAGTAGTCGTGAAGACAGGTATTGGAGTGCTGGTAAGTCGTGGTTTCTGACGAATCATAATTCAACTTTAAACATTTAGGATAGATCTCTATATGTTCCAAAACTATTTTGATAAATGGAGGCTTGTAGCAAGCAATTTGAAGTCATTTTAACACGATGTCAAATGTTTTATTTGGATTATTTGATTTTCTTATGTCGATATATTTCTCGATTGTGTATTGAAAATTAATATTAGTTATTTGAAGTACCTTTTTGCTGGCAACAACCATTCAGTTTTTTTAACTATAGCCTTTGCAAGGAAGCTATAGGGCGTATAAGTAAGCTATTCGCTCACTTATACGCCCTATAGCTTTACGATTCTTTGATACAAGTGAAACTCATAGAGAATCGGTGCAGCTACCAAGTGTTAAGAGCACAAATTTTAGAGTACTAGACCTGTGCAATTAGGAGTTAGATCTAGTATGCACTAAAGTCGGACTAGGAGCCACGGTAGCACAGTTAGTTCAGTGGCAAATTAGTAACCGGAGGGTTGCGAATTCGAAACTAGATCCAACCAAAGATCACCGTACACGTGGGGGTTAGTGTATGTTAAATCTATTGTGGTCAAAAATGTCTTCATCGTGATGCTTAAGGTGTATGTATATGTAATATGTATTCACTAGAAATCACGAAAATCAACCTGAATATCATTATATTTTTTTATTGATTCAAAATATTTTCCAATTTCTTAGCTTTTAAAAGATGTCAGGATATTGCAAATATTCGAAATATTTTTTAGTTACAAGGGTTTTTGTTGGCTACTGTCACCATGAAGAGACATGTTTCCAAAACTTTTAACTCGATTTCTGAAGAACCGTGTTTTTACAATAGGTTGCTTTGTTCAAAACATAACTTCATAAAGTAATTCATCTATCATATTTATTTTTGCATCTTTATGATCTATATAATACAGTGGATGTTTTGAGTTTCAATCAGAGTATTTAGTAAAAAAAAATAGGATGTTAATTGATTTTTAAATGCTGAAATTCCTGAAAAAATGTTGATTTTTTTACGCTTCCTTGATGAAAAATTGTAAAAACTAAACTATATCTTCTAGCAACTTGATGGAGGTTCAAAAGAAGAAGAATAATAGAATAATTTTCAACAGGATACGTCTGTTTGAACAAATTAGAATTTAAGATATCATGTTTAAAAAAACATGCTAATTTGATAATTATATCTTAATTAGATAGTTAATTATTTATACAATCTGATCTTTTCTCCCTGAAATGATTTTAGAATACACCAACTACCTGTAGTAAAAAACTAGATTTTTAGAGTCAAAATTAAAAAAAAAAACTATTATTGTATATACGTACACTTTAAGTTTGGAAAGTGTGTGGCGGGGGGGGGGACAGAGAGCTCAGGTTTTGACTTCGTTATCTGATCGTGCTTCAAAATTACGAGGTATCCACGAATCGGAATGAATCTCTGACCACAGTCAATAATCCGTTGTGTTGTTCTAGTGAGGCAAAAATTCATCTAACCATCCAATAGAGTTTCCTGGTCTCTTCAGGTTGGTGCGTAAACAAGAACCATCTTCCGCAGGTTTCCAGAAGGGCATTTGGACCTCCGGTGTTTAGGCAACTACTGATCTTTTCCAAATAAAACTTCACCGGGTGTAATAAACCTGATGACGCTAATCTCATTCGGCCAATGCCCGAGAATGTCCGAAGATATTTGGCACCCGTGGGCTACTAACAATAATGCGCCCTTCTTCAGAAGAAAATACACGGGAGAGGAAGCGAGAGAGGGTTGGTAGGTATTTTAATTAACGTCGTACTGCAGCAACAAAACGGGCTATTGACGATGGTCCGGGATCAATCCCCAAGGGAAAGAATCGAGGACAACACTAAGTAATTTCGAACCACGGTCAGATGACGAGGTAACACCTGAGATGGCACCGCACTCTCCAAAACTTCAACTTGAAAGCGTGAGAGGGATGACCGGTGAAGTTTTAACAGTTTCAGAACTAGAAAAAGTCAATTTAGTCAGTCACGCTCTGGTCTCCATCCGTCAAACTGATTTGAGTGCAACCAAAATTGCCGCCCCAAGAAGCTGGTGACCCGGGGCTATAGCCCATTAAGCCCTGTAGTTAGGGTGGCCCTGCCAATGTAGAACTGATGGATATTAACCTTCCAAGACGAAAGCCCGAACGCAGCTCGAATACAGTCTGGAAAAATTCGCACACTGCAAGAGGAAGATCCGGAATGCTCGACATCTCGTTTCTTGGGTCTGTCGCCAACCGTACAGAAGCTCTTCTGACCTGTACTCTGGTATGGCACTTGGGGTTTCAAATGGTTAGGTAAGGCGCTTTTAATCCTTACCATTTCAAAGGGATACTTCCTATCCGGGACCAGAAATAGAGCGTATTAGCATGTTAAAAATGTCATATATATGCTGTCTGTTGTCCATGTCACTGTCTTAGCAGAAAGTAAATCAAGTCTCGTGATCGTGGTTAGATTACTTAAATATAGCTGTTGAAGTGTGTGGGGGTGCTTTTATTCTACGGATTAACATCTGACTCGTATATTGACAGTAAGCAGTTGTCTTATAAATCCCAGGTGATGTTTTTGGGCCATGGTGGCTAGGTCGGAAGAGTAACGTATTAGCCACCGGAGGGTTGCAAATTCGAATCCAACCAAACACCGTCGTGTACAAAGGAGGCTGGTGCACCTTAGATACACCGTGGCCTTAAATATACTCTCGATAGCGTTGTTTGGAAGTTTGGAGAGTGGGAAGCCAGCTCAGGTGATGACTTGTCATCTGAACGTGGTTCAAAATTACATGGTGTTGTCCTCGAATATTTCCCTTGAGGAATCCTGGACCGTTGTCAGTAGCACTTTCTGTTGCTCCAGTACTGGATGTTTCACATAATGTTGGGTTGTCTACTGTGGAATGTATGTTAGTGTTTTCAATTGAAAAATCTCCATGTCAACCCTTCAAGTTTTTTCGACGAAGTATATCGACCATCACTGTCTGACCAATTTTGGTAATGACAAGAATCTCGACACATCAAGATATTGCCCATATTTTATGACAAGTTTAAGATCTGTTCAGTTATTTCTTCTAAGGGTGTGCAGGCGCAGCATGGTCAAATATGGTCCTTGCGCCATCAAACCCTCAAAGCAACCAACCAATCTTCTAATGATGAGAGATCTCGTTGATACAATCAACAGGTTGGTAAAATATTTATATATTTCCTATTTACATCCCTCCATTACTTACTTTTATGTCTAGAAGTTTATTTAAATTTCCCCTAATTATTCCAGAAATACGTATATTAATTAGTATAAAAAATTTATAATTCTAAATATGCGGTCTTGTTATTAAAAAGAAATGGAGGCGCCGGGTATCGATCCCGGTACCTCCCGTTCCCCAACCAACCAATCTTCTAATGATGAGAGATCTCGTTGATACAATCAAAAGGTTGTTAAAATATTTATATGTCTCCTATTTACATCCCTCCATTAATTGCTTTTATGTCTAGAAGTTTATTTAAATTTCCCCTAATTATATTCCAGAAATACCTGTATAAATTAGTATAAATAATTTATACTTCTAAGTATGTGGTCTTGTTATTAAAAAGAAATGGAGGCGCCGGGTATCGATCCCGGTACCTCTCGCATGCTAAGCGAGCGCTCTACCATCTGAGCTACGCCCCCGTCCATGTGCTGAAAGACATCGAGAAATGTGATAGTCAGATGAAATGTACTTTCAAAACCCTCAGGTGCAAATGCTTATGATGAAGACAGATAAGAAAGTCGTAAAATGACACACTACAGGGAATATTGATTCCATTAACATACGTCATGAATATCACCTGTGAAACCAAAACGCTTGTTTCGATATGCACGCGGCAAAGGATTTTTACTGCTCTGCATTGCTGTTTCCTTTGATCAAAATGAATTGTACGTATATGCTACTTGTAATTGGAAAGCAAAGGGAGCTTGAAACATGGAGTAATATAATTTTGAATAAGTAGGACATATTCGCTTATTCAGCACGCTATATTTTGGAACAAAAGTAATGCTTTACTAATGAACTTTAAAAAAAAATTTAATAAATCAATGTAAATTTAAAATTGACAATTTTTAATAAAAAATTAGTTTGTAAATTTACATAAACTAGTTTTATAGGACTGTAGCATTTCGCACGAGTTTCCTATTTGATGAAACCATCACATAATTGCATGTAATGGTAAAAGCAGCCAGTAAATTCTTGAATGGAATCAAGGAAATATGGGAGGATTCATGAATCAATTAGGGAGATTAGAATCGATACTATCGAGTCATTTTTGCATGATAAATGACCATTGGAATCGCCATCAATTCGATACAGATGTTATAATACAGAATCCATTTGGAGTTCAAAAAGGTCACTGGAAGTCGAAATCTCTACACCCACATTGCTGAACATAATATGTATTGACAATAGAGGAGATTTTGCTGACATATTAAATTTTTGTCTATTAGAAGGCAGGATAAATTGATTGTTGATAATGTGCGCTTTGATCAAAAATAGCGAGCTAAATTTCCTTGATTGAACTGGATCCAAGCATTTTGTTGAACGATGGCAATTTTCAAAACTTTAACATTGGACAATGGAGGTTGGTGTCTCTTAATAAAAAAAAGAAATTGGAGGCGCCGGGTATCGATCCCGGTACCTCTCGCATGCTAAGCGAGCGCTCTACCATCTGAGCTACGCCCCCGGTGTAAGAGATGCAACAGATCAAGTATATCACGGAGAAAACAAGTTATGAAATCAGATTAACACGACAAAAATATGCCACTGGTTCCTATTGACAAATGAAGAAATAATCAAAAGGAAATCAGGTTCAGCATGATGATTGCCGAGGGAAATTGCCTTCGGCAAAGGTGTGTCATAACTGATGCAAAGAAAGGCGAGCTACTTGATATTCTGGTTACTTCGTTTCGCGTTGATCTATATAACGAACCTTTCTTTTAAACACTGCAATTATGGCGTAATGACAGTTGACATCATCACGGTTAAAGGAATCGGCAATTTGGAATTCTTATTACATTACGAATGCTATATCATATGAATGAATACAACATAAATTTTTGAGATATATTTATTTTAACAATTATGAATCTTCAGGTTTGCATTTTTCTGAATTGCGAATTCATTGCGGTTACATTACTTTGAAGCTCCATCGGGACATCACTTAATAATATTTTTTTTACAACTTTAAACGTGACAAAATTGATTCACTCCGTTTGAATTTCTTGCCATTGAATTTTAACGTTTCAGGTATATCGCCAGAAACTGTCAAATATTTTTAAAAGAATGCAAGTAACATACTGCTAGCTTGGTGGATTTGATTTTAATATATGATGCTTCAGTGTGGAGTGCCTTTAATGTAGTGCTTTGTTTTATCTATCTCTAACTGTATTTGTGTTTGTCTTATTTTTTTTATCATATAATTTGCTGTCTGTCATTGGATTATTTTTTCTGTAGAGAAACAACAATAAAATAAATAAATAATAACTGCATTAGTTCCAATGCGAGTTAGAACTAAAAATCAGATAACTACTGGGGTCTATTTTTACGCTAAAGTTATGTTTTTTTGATTGATTGTTCAAGAGTGATTGATGTTGATTCTACAGTTTCGTTTCTAATTCTGATGTAAATAATCTCCCCATAAAGCACATTCTGTATTGTAAAGAGAAAGAGAGATACCGTTTACCAGCAACCTTTTATAGCAAGCAGACTAAGTTGATTGTTGAGGATGTACGATTTGGTTAAGGATAACAAACCAAATTTTTGCAGTCGAGCTAGATGTGAAAATTTGTTTGGCATTTGACCATGGTTCAAAATTATGAGATGTTATCCTCGGATCTTTTCCTTCCGGATTAATCCCGGACCGTCGCCATAGTCCATTGTGATGTTAATTCAACAACCTACCCGAACATTTTGCAAAAAGATTACCTTTTTACAAAATTTTTGCAATTGTTAAAAGTTGCTTGTGGATTTTTTAATTAAAAAAAAAATTGGAGGCGCCGGGTATCGATCCTGGTACCTCTCGCATGCTAAGCGAGCGCTCTACCATCTGAGCTACGCCCTCGTTGGTTACCGTGAAAGGTACATAGAAATTAACATATTAAAAAAAAAACATAAAAAAATTAAATATTCGCGGGTGGAATGTTTCTATTTGGTTAACATGTGGGTACACCGAGACAAAGGAAAAAATATTGAGTGAAATCTAGAATTAGGAAGATAAATACGAAATATTTATCGTGTAGGGTTATTCCATTCTTGAATCTGGCGAATGAACTACAGACTCTCTTGACACTCACAAATACTTTATTAAAACTTTTACATAACGTGGGCACAACACATATATATTTCTTAATAATCATTTAACTACCCGACATCTGTCGGACAATACCCCGCTCACGCACATTCGCTGTCGAACTTCAACTGCTCTGTTCTTGGTCAACAATGTAAAGGTTGTTGATTGTGCTGCCCTCTATTGAGCGCGGAATTAAAATCTTTTACAAAATCAAGATACTGAAGATTTATGTGTTTAATTTGAAATTACTATTTGCTCTTATACACTGTACCATTTTAAAATCTATATCAAAACAAGCGCAAAGTCTTGTGTCATGTAAATGACTGTAATCTTATAACTTTTTACGAGGCCTACCATTATAAAATACTTTTCCGCTTAAAGTACATTTCTAAGCAAAATAAAACACTTTTATTTTGAAACATACCAAGACTAAATCCTACTTTGAAATAGAAACAAAAAATGCATGGGAATGATGATATTAATTAATTTTAGTCGTCTTGTTAGATAAAATTAATAAGATATCAATTTAAAATCCTAAATTATTCAGCTGCTGAAAGAAGCCACAAATTTTGTATCTCTTGATAAAAGCAATGTGATGACAAACTTCGCTTCATACCTAAATCAAATAGCTTAAAGGAGAGTAAAAAACAAAATAAATGTATTATGACGAACTTTAACCCCTTACTCTGGGTAACCAAAAGGGTATTCATTTAATATTTTTGGTGGTTATTTGACAAAAACTGTGAAAAGAATTTTATTACTAAGAAACAATACCTTCACTCAAATTCGAAATGTTTGATTTTTTAGGAATATTTGTGAGAAATACAAAAGCAAATAATAATTGGCCATAGTAAAATTATCTTTATTAGTTATACATAGACGATAATAATTTTGAATTTTTTTCCGTTCCAGCTTTTGGCAAGTAACTTTTTCCTTAAAAATCCTTTCTTCATAACATTAAAACTTACGAGGTGTTGTCCTCGGATTTTTCGTAGATCGCGATGATTTTCCAATGATACGTAAATTTAACTACCTCTCAACTAACCCTTCGAAATTGATCACAAACATTTACCAATTTTCCATTGTGTTGTTCTAATGCAACGTAAATTCAACTACCAGCTAACCACAAAATTAAAATTTTTGGTAGGTTCACTTTTGTAAAGTTATCCTCTACAATTTTCTTCAGCTCATACCGCTGACAATTGGTGTCTGATTCAAATTTAAGAATGCAGGATACATCTCAGGCATATTGCTCATGAAAGCTCACAAATTTCGCATCTCCTAATAAAAACAAAACATCTATGATAAAAAAATAATAATAATACATAAAACATGAAGCAATAAAGAGGCCTTTTTTTAAACGTAAGTCTGAGTGAGACGACAGTTTCTATTTTACCGTCATTGATTGTCATCACAAAGAATCACGCAAGGACAGCTAATGTATGGCCATCCTGTCATCCTCAAATGGCTTCTTACTGTGATTGGTAATTGGTGTTTGTCATGCACAACAGATAACTTTAGACTCAACCCTTCTCCATTACCGTGTACTTCCAACTGAGGCTAACACTCAATCGAGATTATATGAACAATGGATCCTTGCTCATGGTCCATTATTCTCACTTCATTTTCCACTTTTCTAAGATAGTCTGTAGTTCCAAGACAGCTCTTGAATCGAGTTACCAGGATTGGGCGTAATTGTGCTTTTTGCACTCCTTTTTAACCAAGTGATTTGTATTTTATTGTCTGAAGAAAAGAAATTATGGCGGATCTAGTTGATTTGTAAGGTTGTCCAAAGCTATGCATGCCATTTATTCTTTGCTTTTGACCCACTCTCAGCACCCTAAATATCAATGTTAAGCTCGTATTGATATTAAGCATATAATATACCTTCTGAAGCACAAATTAAAATTACATGTCATAGAGTATGTATATATTAAAAATACATTAAATACACAATGTGTAAATCGTGGTTCATGCTATACCTGGTACTCAGTTTATATTTTACTTGTAATTAATTGTATTTGTGTTGTAGATCACTGAAGTACATCGCGATCTTGCTGCTCAACTAAAAACAAGAAAACGAGTAGAATTGGTATTGAATGAGAGGCTGCAATCCACGGAAAAGAGTGTGCAATACAATACACGTCAAGTAAGTATCTATATATATTTCGTATAAGCATACGAAATGATGCTTTTAAACGATTTCACCTAGACTGATGCTCTTACACGACACTGCTTTTTAAATGTGACAAAATCTTTATTTGTAGTTGTTAAAGATGGAACTGCTTCTGGAGCGATACCATTCTGAATTTTTGTCTTGCACTCAGAATTGTCCATCAACCAGTGCCTTGAGGTGGGCACTCCTTAGGCTATACGAAAAAAGAGTTTTCAAGTCCCATTTAAAAGTAAGATGTGTGTGTGTTTTAAATTTTATTGTAACCTTTTTTGTGTAATAATCTGTCGCCTTTCAGTAGTACAACTGATTTCGATTGACTTCTCTTAAAGTTCTGTCCAATGGCATCGTGGTGAGAGGGTGAAGCGGGTAGCACAGGCTAAGTACGTTGGGAGTATATACTCATAGAAGGGCCGTTCAAGGCGTGGAGGCTGTGTTGCTTTACCCGGATAATATAGGAAGGTGAAGACGTATCTCACACTGCTAAAGAGATGTCTCCCAGATTTTATGATCAACTAACTAAATAAACCGGCGTTGCTCAGGTTTCAAATATGAGCGAGACAGCTAAAATATGACCGCGACATTTCCCTGTGTTAACAGAAATATTTTGCCCATCATTTGGAAATTTTCGATTTTATTTATTGTGTTTATCCTCTTTTCGTATAATTTAATTGTAGAAGTCCTATTCCTATTAAGAAAGCTACCGGCAGCTTACGAAAACATTCCAGTATTCAAGTGTGTTAGACAATTGATTATTTCTTGCCTTCTGTTTCAATTTGATTTTAGTCACACCTTGACACACCTTTTAGACTTCATACTAACTTTTTAGATTTTATACATTATAGACTTTTTACTGAGCAACTATAATGGTTTTGAGGAAGACGAAGCAAGAGGCTGTGTTTTCAGAGTGTGAGGATTTATTACTAAAAATGTGAAGTCGAACAGTGATTTTAAATTCAATATAATATGCAAGTACTTTGTTGTCCTCGTGCGAAAGTTGTGTACAACGAATCAATTTCATTCACAAATTTGTACTACAAGTCTCATTGTAATATCTAAAAATACCTTTCTATAATCGATCCTGTATGTGTAACGTGCCTTTATATGTCATTGGATGTCTTTGTTACAGGAAGAAAATGTATTCGTAGGAGATACGGATCTTTACAGCCGCTTTTGTAGACAAAGGGACCACTACGAATCTCTAATCAACGTAGTCTTGAATAGGACTTCTCAAGTACAAAATACGTTTAGGGAAAACTATATCAAGTTGGCGAAGGTAATTATCATTTGTCTCAAACATAATTACCAGTCGGGTAACAAAAATTTTTGATTGGGATAGTCATAGGATAATTAAACTTTATGAAAACTGGAGTTATTAATTCAGCGAAATAAGACTGGGGAAAATCAATTGCTCTCAACGTTCCAAAAAGTGTGTGATCACAACTAGAACATTCACAAAATCATTAATTACGAGTCAAAAAATTAAAGACCTTTACACATCCAACATCAATGAACACATTAACCCTTCTATGGATGTCTCTACGAGATATCTCGTCATTAAGAAAACTGATAAAATCTTGATGGACAATATACCTCGTTCATCAAGCTGTTGCCGTCTAGTCATTAGAAGAATACAGGCCCTATCTTTATCTCTTATTTTAAAAAATCTGCAATATCTTGATGATGAAATATATCATCATTAGCACAATTAGACAGATCTTGAAGGACGAGATATCTCTTCGAACCCACGGGGAGGGTTAAAGAGAAAGGGTGGAATGGAACTTTTGTAATGCTTCCTGACTGTTTGAGGGATAGTGATCATATCAAGCCCCTGTCAAGATGAGATACAGCATTCAAGGTTGCCAACTGGCCATGACTGCCTGATCAACTTGGCATGATTGCCTTGCAGCCTACCTCCGCCCCATTGAAATTCTGGACACCCCATAGTGCTCTCTTTGCACTGGCACCGCAATCATGGAAGCCGACCATCCACTTCTCGGTCCTGCGTTATCGAATAAATCCATTGTTTACCTTTATAAGAAAGCAAGAGACATTGTCTTACTCCATGATTTTTTTCTTTGTACTTGTTAGTAAATTCGCTGTTTTCATGTAACTGTAATTCATCTTTGAATTTCATCCGGGCTTGAGTTTTTCTGGCCCAAGCATACAAGATCCTTTATTACGCCAGCTGCATTTGAAATTAAAAAGAAACTGAAATCATCTTACAATCTGTGTAATCAATATGAGATTTGTTATGAAAATTTATGCCCAGAAAGGGTTTGTTGGTTTTAAGATTTTAGGGAGTGAGGGTCATATTTGGCAAAGCTGTGTCAAACACAAGACAACGGCAAGTAAAAGATACCCAGAAAGGATATTTCGTACTTTATGCATACATATGCTGCCAAAATTGTATGAACACCTCACGTTTCAAATAAATAGAAATCTTTGCTGCATAAATAAATGTTTGGTAGGATATATTAAATACTCAGATGTATTAATTCACTAAAAAAAAACAATACTTCAAAAACGAGGCAGTACTTTTAAATAATGACACTTTTTCCATTTTAGGAAAATTCAGACTGGACCGCATTTGCGGAGGCCTTGCGAGCAGATATTCGACAGAAACGGGACCGAATCCATGCTTTGGAAGAAGCCCTGGGGATGGAGATGCACCATTTCGCGTCTAACTCGGTAGAAACGAAGCGTCGAATGAAGCACGTATCATCGTCGCTTTTGCATCTGAAAGCAGCAGAAGAGGAAGAGATTGAAAAAAGATTGTCTCTAATTGATGAACAGGAGAAGGAACTGCGTAGACTGCACGGCCTCCTGTCTGTCGATGACCGTGGAAAGATAGTACGGAAAATGTGACCGGCTGTTACTACTTGCATGCCAGTAAAGAAGCCAGTATCCCCGAAGTTCGAAGTTAACTTATGTTAAAATGATTCCTATTAAAAAGTACATGTGGATGTCTCATAACACTTTAAAATGAAATACTCCACAGTTTGAAAAGTGATTATATTGTTATATCGTGTTGTTAAGTATTAGATTCTTTTACTCACAGTAAATCCCATTCGTAAATCCCATTTAACCAACCTTTAGGATATTGCCTGTTTCATTTATATAGCAAAATAATGTTTTGTTTTTCGCCGATTACATAAAAAATCTCATGGCAGAAAAATAAAATCAATAATGAAACAAAGGAATGTATCAGAAGATGCGGATTCTATCATTAAATCAAAGAAGTTTTTGAATTTCGACTGCATAAATTAACGTATTAAATTTCACACTATACATATACCTGTATTCTCTTTCAAACTAGCTTAGAGGTAACAATAAATTCAACAAAACGTCATAAATATTCTCTCGTTTTCTTAGTGTTTTCCTCTTCTTCGTCAACAGCCGTCTGATTAACATCAAAATAAGTTTATACAAGCAAAACTAATGTATTAAAGTGTTAAGCATATCTTCATTTGTCAAATGCTAGACTACTTCTATGGTCAGAATTTCTGTTGTGAGGTTATCGATTGAAGTTTCATTACGGTAAACAAATGTACGAGTGAAGTTCGTTTAGAAAATCACTTCCCAATTGTACACCATGCTTTTCGCACTAACTTTTGAGTACCTCATGTCCCCACAAACTTAAAACCCTTCCATCACTCGCTTTCTTCTATGTCTATTTTGCACAATATGACCTAGCATGGATCTTGCGCTTTAAAACCAATCAGGTTTCATCAATCATCATCCAAACCAATCATCACGCCTTTTGTGACAACGTTGCTTCGTCCTGAAACCGAAACGTACTTAGCTACAACATCATGTTGTAGCAACGACCGCGAACAATCATGTTGCTAGTTGAGTTTAGGGGCTGTGACGTTATGCCCAGCCAAACATAGAATATTTTTAGAATAAAAATCAATTTATTATATCTTGGATAGATAAACGATATATACACTTTTTACATGAAGGAATGCAGTTTTAAAACTGAGGAGAGTGAAAATCATCACTCGTTTAGTTGCACAGAGATCAATCACAGATCATACGAAAGAGGCACACCGTACGCTCTCTCCAGAAGTCCGACTAACAGTCCCGAAAGTCTCTTCCAGTCCCCTTCTTATAGCTGCCCTCACAGCTGGGGACAAATTCCTTCTATTTAGGGTACGGATCAAAGGAACCGACTGGCACGTTTGTCGGTCAGTCCAAAAAATGTCCGGACTCGCCGACACATTCCGTTCCCACGAGAAACTCCCTGCGGGTGTGGATAGCGTAGAATCGGAGAGATGGTCCACAAAGAAGCGGCCTGCTTCAATAGAATCCTTTCCCACGGGTTTCCCTCGACAGTAACCCTTAAAGGGTGTGGATCTCACCATAACTCCCCCACACTTAGATAATTATTAAGGGTTACCTTGGTGAGATATCCCAGCCATAAATTTCGCCCTTCCCTGAGATCTGAGGCAGGCAGCATTATGACTTAACTACACACATACAATTTTTCAAATATACATACAAATTAACATAATCCCTAGGTTATAGCAAGGAACACATTCAATACAACAAGCTCGGTTTAAACACACAAGAAATAAATATTTTTACAGATACAGAAATCAAAAAGCCTTTACACATTATTCTCCTGTTATACGGCCTAGAGTATCTGCATTTTGGTTTAGTTTACCGGCCCTGTGTTCAATTTCAAAGTTATACGGTTGGAGTACTAATGACCATCGGAGAATCCTAGAATTCGTGCCAGAGTGAGTCTTTAGCCATTTCAATGGTTTATAATCACTGACAATTTTAAAACTGGTGCCATCTATATAAAAAAGCAGTTTACGAATGGCGAAAATGATAGCTGCACATTCGCGTTCAATGGTAAAATAATTTTTTTTCTGCAGGGCTAAATTTTCGACTAAGATATAAGATTGGATGTTCTTCTGACCCAAACATTTGTGTCAAGACCACGCCGATTGCAGAGTCTGAGGCATCACACTGTATGATGAATTCTCGTTCAAAGCCAGAGTGACCATTTTATCAAGCCCTGTTTCTCTTTCCCCTTTAAAGTATCGGTAAGTGGAGTCGCGATGTTAGCATAATTCTTAACGTAACGGCTATAATATCCAGTCAATCCCAGGAAAGCTCGCATTTGTTTTGTTTTTTGTCTTAGGTTGAGGAAATTATTTTATACACTGGATTTTCGCTTCCGCAGGAGACCTGATACCACTACCTACGACATGACCTAAATATTGCATACGATCTTGGGCGAATTTGCATTTAGCCGGTTTTACCTTAAGGTTGGCTTTTCCTAGCCTCCCGAGTACGTCTCTCACATCTCGAATATGAGTTTCCCAATCTGCAGAAAATATAGCTATATCATCTAGGTACGGTACCGCAAATTCATCACAGCCTTGCAAAATATCTTCCATCAGCTTACTGAAGAAGTATGGGGCATTTTTAAGTCCAAAGGGCATTCGCAGCGGCCTATATGTCTCGAAAGAGGTCACGAAGGCAGCAATTTGTTGCGCCCTTTTACTTAGGGGGATTTGCCAGTACCCTTTGCATAAGTCGAGTACTGTTATATATTTAGCCGACGATACGCATTCTACACGTTCTTCAATGTTCGGCAAAGGGAAAAATTGCGTCCTCGAAATCTCATTCAGCTTCTGGTAGTCTATGCATGGGCGAGGATCTTTTCCAGGCACTTCCACAGGTATCATAGGGGAAGCGTATTCTGATCCCCCCAATTCTATGATTCCCATACGAAGCATCTTTTCTATTTCCCTTTTTAATATCTCATTCTGACGATGAGAAGCCCTGCAAGCCCGGGTCCTGATAGGTTCCTCCGTGGTTAATTCAATGTCATGTGCGACTAAATTAGTAACTCCAGGGGTCTCTGAGAAGATGTGACGATGTTGCATCGGAAAATTGGTCAGTTGCCTCAATTGTTTCTCGGCTAATCTCTCCCTGAGGTGGCTCCCTCCCATCATTTCTTCGATGTCAAATACATTGGGATTATCGTTTATATTTGGAAATTCCCAATCCTCATCTATAGGTTCTATTTCATTTCCACCCGCTAATGCAAGGTTTATTAGTTCCGGTCGTTTATGGTATGGCTTAAGCATATTTATATGATAAATCTGCGACCGTTCTCTACCTTCGCTCAAGTGCACAATGTAGTTGGTTTCTGAAAGTTTCGACTCAACCACTGCCGGCACAAGCCACTGAACGGATAGCTTGTTTGGCCTGGTAGTGGCTAACACCAAAACTTGATCGCCCACTTTAAATTTCCTTTTAACGGCGTTTCGGTCATACCACAATTTTCTTTTTTTCTGCATTTCTGCCATTTTTTCAGCGGCTAGGTCCTGAGATCGCTTTAGCCTATTTAGAATGTTGAAAACATGTTCGGTAACGGGATTTTCGGTTTCTCCTGACCCAGCCCAATACTCATACAATAGCACGTCAAGGGTTCTCAGATTTTTTCCCAAAACCAACTCGGACGGCGAAAATCCTACCGACTCATGCGTAACTGTTCTTAACTCACGTAGAGCCACTGGTAAATGTCTATCACATTCAATATTTGCCTCAATGCACAGGACTCGCAACAAACGCTTTAGGGTTCGGTGAAACCTTTCTACTGGGTTCGATTGGGGATGCGCTACAGAACTATGGGCTACCTTTATTCCAAACCGCGAAAAAAACTCCGTCGTGAGATTGCTCGTAAAGGAAGTGCCGTTATCACATTGTACCTCCCTCGGAAATCCAAGGCGGCTAAACATTTGCAACAACGCGTCGGTCACAGAGACAGAACTAATGTGTTATGTCTTTGACGGGCACAGCCTCTGGGTATTTTGAGGAAAGACAGATCGCCGTAATCATATACCGGTTTCCATTTTCGGTAAGCGTCAATGTTAATCTTCGAAAAAACCTCACGAATTATGGGCACTAGCTTCATGGGAGCCTTCTTTTTGTCAAAGGCCTTTCCCGCTCGTTGGCAAGAATCGCACGAACGTACATATTCGTCGATCTCTTTATGACACCCCGGCCAGAAGAAATTCCGTGCCAATCGGTCAAGTGACTTCGTCACTCCTGAATGTGAAGCCCCCACATTGTGACATAATTCCTTCAATCTTTCCCGAAATACTTTAGGAACAACAATTAGTTTACGCGCTTCCCCCAAGTGCGTGTTTTGTATTCGGTACAGAATCCCGTTTTCAACAGAATACAGATTCGATCCTACCCCTTCTTTTTTCTTTAGTCCTTCCCAAATGGCCTGAAGACTGCTGCAATCCATTTGTAACTTCCCCAACTCTCCCGGGTCACAGGTCAACTTTTCACCCCCCGTTCCAGAGTCCTGGTTCAATTGTAGAAACCGTTGTTCACAGTCGGGAATATCGCTGTTAATGATTTCCGGGTCGTCCTCTTGACATGTCCCCTTTTTACTAACAATAGCCGATTGTAAGGATGGTTTATCGGTCCCCTCCATTTCAACCAAACTTGGGACTTTCTCAGCGTTTTCTACATGAGTTTGTTCACGCTTACTTTGTGAACGCGTAAGTGCATTGATTTCTTCTAATTTGCTCCTTTTCCCCTCATTTTCGCGAATCATCTCATAAGTGCGATTTCCCAAAATGTATCTATCCTGGTTCAAGGCGTTTTCAAACACTGCAGTCTTTGTAGTGACCCGGCCAAAATAACCATCCAATTCAATTTTTGCTACCGGTAGGCACTTTGGCTTAACATCAAGAGGTTGTTTCAAAAACACAACCTCACCGGTAAATGTTCCAGGAGGAGCATATTTTTGGACTACCAGATCGAATGTTGCCCCGGAATCCCTCAGAATGGTAATTGGGAACCCATTTACTTTTGCAGAACTCAAATATGGTCTCAATCTTTTTTCGACATCGTCTGAAGACTCTATATTATTTAGGGGCTCTGATCCCCTTCTCTTGAGCAGCGGGCAATTTGGCCTCAAATGCTCTTCGGAATTACAGTTATAACACCTAGGTGTTTTTCGTCTCTCAAACTCTTTAAATTTTTTTTCTTCAAAGGAATTTGATCGTCTGTGCGGAGCGGCATAAAGCCGTTCGTTTGTTTTCCCGAAATTTTCCTTCCCCATATTTTTTAAATGTCCCTCAATTGGTTTCCGCACCTGAATTTCCTCCTTTTTGTGCTGACGCACAGATTCATAACAGTCTAATTTTTCCGCTAATTCTGTCGGGGATACAATATCACCCCACTCATCCAAAAAATGTTCGCGAACGTCGCTATTGGCTCGCTTTTTAATCTGGTCCGCAATCATGAGTTGTTTTAGACCCTCGAAAGATTCAATCTTTAACCCTTTAATCCATCCCTCCAGATAACTCTACAATTCGTATGAAAAATCGACCCATCTCGAATTTGCCTTTCGAGTGTGCTGGACGAATTTTTGTCTGAAGGTTTCAGGGCTCAATTTGAATCTTTCTAATATAATTTGTTTAACACGTTTATAGTCTCGTGAGTCATGTTCTGACTCACGCAAAACTATCTGCCCTATTTCCAGTGGTAATATAGATAACAGTTGTGATGCCCATTCTGACTCGACAATCCCTATATTCTTTGCCTGAAGCTCAAACATATTTAGGTATAAGCTTATGTCGATCTCCTCTAGGTTAAACTTAGGCGTCATCTTTTTCATCTCCGGAGAAGCTCTCCTTAGAGATTGCTCAAATGGATTTGGAGTAGATTCCCTACTGTTATTAATATTTGTAATTCTTAATCTTTCTAACTCGTAATTACTTTCTTTTTCCCGTTCGTCCCTCTCTAATTCCCTTTTTTTCTCTTCCTGGATCATTTCTAACATAGCCTTTGTGCATTCTTCATCGTAATCTATATTTTCCCTAATTAACTTTATGATTTCACTCTTATTCATTTCGGACCCGGCACGAATTCCTAGGTCTTCCGCGAGAAGAATTAAACCATTTTTTAAAGCTCTGGCTAAGTAAGTCATGGTTTAACTCAATAATTACTTGCAATACACAGAAAAATAATAATTTAACCCAATTACTCTCAACAAAGTTCAAATGTAACGTATATCACATTCAATAGCCAAGCTAAATATGTATCTCTTCACAAAGAACAACAGTCAAAATTTAAGGGAAATTAATTAAACACACATTTATAACCACAACAAAAGAAACCTGCTGCCCCAGAACTCAGAGTAGAACAACGAAAATCAAGGGTACTCACAGATTCGACGATCAGGTACGATGGCTCTGACAAATGTAGGAGGTAAATTTTTATGACGAACGCACTGCACTCAGGAACGACGGCACACATAGACGTAGTTGGTAGATACTGAAGGAAACTCTGTCGCACTGCCTTGAATATCAGGAGCGATGGTGCTGGCACATACAACTGGAAACTACGCTGACGAAGATACTGTTGCACCGCCTCAAACCGAAGGAATCTTCAGTTGGCGGGATCGAATTAACACCGCTTCCACCACTTTATATTCTATAGCTGTGACGTTACGCCCAGCCAAACATAGAATATTTTTAGAATAAAAATCAATTTATTATATCTTGGATAGATAAACGATATATACACTTTTTACATGAAGGAATGCAGTTTTAAAACTGAGGAGAGTGAAAATCATCACTCGTTTAGTTGCACAGAGATCAGTCACAGATCATACGAAAGAGGCACACCGTACGCTCTCTCCAGAAGTCCGACTAACAGTCCCGAAAGTCTCTTCCAGTCCCCTTCTTATAGCTGCCCTCACAGCTGGGGACAAATTCCTTCTATTTAGGGTACGGATCAAATTAACCCACTGGCTCGTTTGTCGGTCAGTCCAAAAAATGTCCGGACTCGCCGACACATTCCGTTCCCACGAGAAACTCACTGCGGGTGTGGATAGCGAAGAATCGGAGAGATGGTCCACAAAGAAGCGGCCTGCTTCAATAGAATCGTTTCCCACGGGTTTCCCTCAACAGTAACCCTTAAAGGGTGTGGATCTCACCACAGGGCAAATTTGATACAAATGACATTCATATAGGATTGAATCAAAAAAATTTCTCAAAATTTGAGTCTTCATTGACACTAAGCCTAATTGATTTTTAGAGTAGTTTTACAAAGTGGGCACTGGCCCAACTCTTAAGGGCATTGTTGGCTCCAGGGAAAATAGGGCTCTTAAGGGAATTGTTGGCTCCAGGGAAAATAGGGCTGTTGAGGTGCAAGTGTTGGCAAGAGAAAAAAAATTGTGTCGCAATTAATGTTTCAATCTTACCATTGACCATACAGACACTCACTACAAGGATGCATTATATCAAGAATTGTGTGCTGTAAAATATAAATTACAACTGACGTGTCTAAAAACGAGACTGTAGGTGTCAACTTGTATACATACATTTGCTCGCCCTTCCCACTTACTCATGCTCTTATAAGTGTTGCGGTGGAAATGTGTGCATGTTATGTTACGTCTACTGGGCAATACTATAAATACGTGAGAAGACAAATCAATGTTATACTTTTTCCGAATTGTGTGACGGTCAGTTATCAGTTCGTTGTACTGTAAGAGTGAAATACTTGACAATTTTGGTGTTTATTAAGAGTTACTACTAATTACACACAAAGGATGTTATTTCTATATTACTGCAGTTTTATAGGGAGTGTTTTTTATTAAACTATATTCTCGTTTCTTAAGCCTATGTTAATGTAAAAATTTAGGTTTAACGCTAATTACATGGGAGTAATTTTGGTTAACATATATGAAAAAGGATATCTGCATGGCAATTTGAAACGCTTGAACAGTTACTACCCCGATGAATTCCAAACAATCCCTGATAGTGGTTTAAAATGTAAAAATAAACCCTAAAAAACTAGCAATACTAAAAAAAAATATTTAACAGATATACCCAAGAGGGAACCAAAAATATAGACAGTTATACACTGGTGCCAAAAGTCATGAGACACCTATTAATATCGTGTTTTGCCTCCTTTTACCCGTAGAAATGTAGCAACTCGACGTTGCATTGACTTAACAAGTCGTTGGAAATACCATGAAAACATATTCAGCTATGCTGCCTCTACAGCCGTTCATAATTGCGAAAGTGCTGACGGTGCAGGATTTTGGGCACGAACTGACCTTTCGATCATGTCCCATATATGTTTAATGGGAATCATGTCTGGAATTCTAGGTGGTCAAATCATTCGCTGGAATTGTACAGAATGTTCCTCAAACCAATCGCGAACGATTTTGGCCTGGTGACAAGGAGCATTGACATCCTCGAAAATTCGATCTTTGTTTGGGTACAGGAAGTCCATGAATATGACTACAAATGGTCTCCAAGTAGCTGAACATAACCATTTTCAGTCAATGATTGGTTCAGTTTGACCAGAGGACCCAGTCCATGCCATGTAAAAACAGCGATCTTTATTTGGGTACAGGAAGTCCATGAATATGACTACAAATGATCTCCAAGTAGCTTAACATAACCATTTTCAGTCAATGATTGGTTCATTTTGACCAGAGGACCCAGTCCATGCCATGTAAAAACAGCCCACACCATTATGGAGCAACCTCCAGCTTGCACTGTGCCTTGTTGACAACTTGGGTCCATGGCCTAGTGGGGTCTGCGCCACACTCGAACCCTCCGATCAGCTCTTAACAACTGGAATCGTGACTTATCTGACCCATCAACGTTTTTCCCGTCATCTAGGGTTCAAACTATATGTTCACGTACCCAGCAGAGGTGCTGCAGCCGAGGACGTGTTGTTATAGTAAGGGCACTCGAGTCGGTCTTCAGCTGTCATATCCCATCACCGTCAAATTTGGCTGCACTGTCCTCACGGACACTTTTATCGTACGTCCCAAATTGATTGTTGCTCTTACTGGACGCAGTGTTGTTTGTCTGACAACATTGGCTACTCTAAATACACGTCGCTGGTCTCGGTCATTAAGTAGACGCGATCGGCCACTGCGTCGTCCATGGTGGAAGGTTATGAAATTATATTTTCTCGGAACACTTTTGACACTGTGGATCGAGTAATGTTGAAGTCTCTAACAATTTCCGATATGGAATGCTCCATCATCTCCCTCGTTCAAATTCTGTTAATTCCCGTCGTGCGGCCATAATCACGTCAGAAAACTTTTCACATCAATCACTTGAGTACAAATAAAAGCCCTGGCAATGCACTGTCCATTATACATTTCTTACGCAATGCTTCTGCCATCTGTGTATTTGAATATTGCTAGCTCATGACTTTTGGCACTTCAGTGTACATCAAACATCTTGAGGTATGGCGTTATTCAGCCCCAAAAAGCCTTATCAATGTTAACTTTGTAATTTCAATTACAAGTTACTTTTCTTTCCAAGCCAGTAAAATTACACACACTACATAAATTTCGGTGAAATTAGAAAATTGAGGCTATAACATCGAAAAGAAGGTAAGCGCCAAAACGGTTATATCATTGAAATGATTCTATGTTCCAATGCCACAGTAGCACTGAAAAAGAGGATCGTAACTCACGAAGTCCAGACCCACAAAATATCACTAACGGAAACTTGATCATTCTTAGTTCTAAGAAGGCGGTAAGTAAAACCTTCCTTGTCCGAAAAAATTTAGTTTTTGGCGCTGACCTCTTTTTCAACGTCAACGCCTCAATTATAAGTACAGATATACTTTCGATTTGTTATTAGTTGAGATAGTTTTTCAGGGAGGCGAAACAAATTGTGTTTGTAAACAGGCTGAAGCAAAATGGCAGGATTTCTAATATCGAATTGGTTCAGTGGTATTTTCTGTTCTATAAAAAAAATGACGATTAGAGATTCTTCAGTTAAATCCAAGTTTAATTACTATTTACACACTATTTACAGATATAGAAAAGATTACATATTAATGCAAATCGAATTATAATAGAATTAAGAACATTTAGGTTCTTTCGAAATCGAATCGAGTCGCACTTCAACTAATCAACTGACAAAAGCTGCAGGTGTGGGAGAGCAGGAAAGGCGCATGACGTCAACGACGCCAGCGCCATCTAAGATTCAAATAATTTCCACACATGCGTTGAGCCAAACATGCTTATGGGACTACGCTCTAGAGCAGGACTGGACACACAGACCGCGGCCTTCCGTTGATTTGATGGTGACTGTGACTATGTGTGAGTTATTTTTTACTTTAGCAAGTCACACGAAAGGTATTTTTTTTAATTACACATACGCACGACAAAATATGTGTGGAGCCAGGAACGACACATGGCCATCATCGACATGCAAAAAGATGAAAACCTCTCATATAAATTGTATTGAAGACAATTTTATTAAACTTCTGTCGTTGTGGCAGATAAAAACAATTGCAAATCGTTATTTGAAAATTCATTCAAATGCTCAAGCCTCTTAGGGTCAACATATATATGTGAACAAACTTTTTCAATTATGATATTAATAAAATAAAAAAACAGGAACCTCTTGACCATTAAAAATTTAGAACTAATTTTAGGCTTGGCAACTAGAAAATTTAACTAAACACCATTAAAGCAATTGTGAAATCAATACCACGTCAAGCTATCAAATTAAAATTTTATTTACTTTTTAGTATCTGGCTTTTGTAACAATTATGATAAATATAAATAAAATATTTTAGATAATTTTCATGTGTTTTGACCCACCAATTAGTCGCAATGAATCTATGTAGTCCTTGGTCTTAATAACTCTGTGCATACTTGCTGTAGATAGAGAAGAAGGATTCTAACCCTCTCTGAGCGTCACAAAATGTCCAAGTAGTGTCCTCTTGATTTTTCCAACAACACAATTAATGACTAAAGAGTCACCATCTATTGTCTATAAAAATCCAAAGATCTAGGTGGGTTGTTAATTAACGTTGCACTGTGGCAACAAAACATACGATTGATGACAGTTCGGGAACAATACATAAGGGAAAGACCCGAGGGCAACACAACGCAATTTTGAACCACAGTCAGATGACGAAGTGAACACTTGACCTTGCACCCCACGCCAACGTGAGGAGATTTGATGTCACGACCTACTTAACGTGCACCAGCCGCCACGTACACGGTGATCTTGGGTTGGATCGAGTTCCGTACTCATAATCCTCTTGTTGCCAGGTATTGTGTCCTTAAAAAAATCCTATTGATCAAGACACGCACATCATCCTCAGAGTGTCAACAAAATAATTTTCTACCTTAAAATGTTTAAAACTGATGCAGTTTAAAATGAACGGTGGCACCGGGTATCGACCCCGAATGCTAAACGAGCGCTCTACCTTCTGACCTACGACCCCTTGGAGACATAGTAACACAAGTATTACACTATACTAGGGGGCCCGCTCCCTGCTCGCTAACGCTCGCCAACCCCCGAGATTTGATGTCACGGCCTACTTAACGTGCACCAGCCGCCACGTACACGGTGATCTTGGGTTGGATCGAGTTCCGTACTCATAATCCTCTTGTTGCCAGGTATTGTGTCCTTAAAAAAATCCTATTGATCAAGACACGCACATCATCCTCAGAGTGTCAACAAAATAATTTTCTACCTTAAAATGTTTAAAACTGATGCAGTTTAAAATGAACGGTGGCACCGGGTATCGACCCCGAATGCTAAACGAGCGCTCTACCTTCTGACCTACGACCCCTTGGAGACATAGTAACACAAGTATTACACTATACTAGGGGGCCCGCTCCCTGCTCGCTAACGCTCGCCAACCCCCAGAGGATTGCTTCGCAATCCTCATTGGTTCGCTGCGCGAACCTATGCTCGCTTCGCTCGCATCAATGAAGACATGTGTCCTAGCAGAAGGAATTGTTAACAAAATATGATATTCCAAAAAAATATTTTTCAAATCTAAATTTTATGCTGTTTTTCAGAAAAGGGTGGAGTGGTCGTTCACGGTAAGATGTTTGTCGCCAACTAATTTTTGTCGCCAAATCAAGATGGCGGCCGAATTCCGTAACATCAGATAGGGTTGCCATAACAAAAACGGCAGATGTGAAGAAAATCCGCAAAAGGTGAAAGTTACCATATTTGGCGCCTTCTTACCGTAAACGACCACTCCACCCAGAAAAGATATTTACAGTACCTCTGGAATCAGAATTCAAATGGAAACTTTGAGCAAATTTTGACTCGAAATGTGAGCGTTGATTTGGAAATTGAAAACCCAGCATGTTGATGGTGTGTACATTTACCCAGCACTCGAGCCACCCACGCTTTTTCATTGAGTTTGTTGTCTAAAGTTGTAATGCAAGCGTCTTGTTGAACTATAATAGTTTGCCCCGAAACGGACCTTTTTTTTTAAATTACACTGAAAAGATCCTCCGTTTTCTTTGATTTCTATTATTTACTGCAACAGTTCGACTAAAATTCATTGTTTTTCAATAAAATTTCATCCGATAACGCTATAAATTCAATCGAAGCGCGAGGCTTTGGGATAAACAAAGAATCGTACAATGTTGCCAAAACGCGAAAACAAATAACGTCTTTTTTGCGTGCCACGTAAGAGAATTATATATATAGATGATATGACACCAAACTCGTGAGCTGCAGGTGTTTTCATATAAGGCTGACAGGAAAGTCGTAAAAGAACGCAGTTTATGGAATATTGATATCAATTTGCATGAGTCACGAAAAACAAGTATATAATCAAAATGCCCGTCTCGCTGTTAATAAGAAACGATGTTATATAACTCCATGCTACTCAAACATAATATAACGTGCTGCATATTCGTATCATTATGCCTATGTTCTCGTAGGACACGTTTTGCAAATTTCTCTATGCATTGAACTTTCTTCTGTAGCACTAAACCATTATCGAAACTCTATGAGAATATATCGATTCTCGTAACATTTATTTTTTAGAATTTTATTCTCTTAAATATGTTATACGTTTTCCTCATAAGTTACTATATACACAAAAATGTGTTTAGGAATCGGTCATAAATGTGATACACGATGAATTTGTGTTACTATCAATTGCCACAGTAGTATATGCCTAGACCAGTCTTACACCAAAAGGTTCCTCCTCTCTTATATGGGTTAGGTTCCTCCTCTTCTATATCAGATTTGATGCTGTAAGAGTCACAAAACAGGTAATAATTAGCTTTTTTTTACAGCCAAGTATGTTTTTTTTTTTTTTACCCCAGAATCAAAATTAGACCAATTCCATGATTTCTCCTGACGAAAAATGTCAAAAGGAAATTTGAATAAAATTAATACCTAGCAGGTCAGCACGGCGTTGTGCCCGTGACAGTTCTTTGCGTGTCCTTTACTAATACTAAAAGCATTAAAAAGAAATAAATAATTTTTAGAATGAGTCCCACCTCCACCTGACATGACTTACAATTGAAAAATCATTTATTTAAAGAAAATCTCATTTAAAGTATCGATCTATTGTAAAATTTTCCGCAGATTTCAAATCCGTTGAAATTTTCATTCTATCTAAAACAATCGCAAAGATAGAAAACCTCAAATAGTCATTCGTCCATTACAAACCTAAAATCGCTAGTAAGAAAAATATGCTAATCAACAACGTAAATCAAAGCACGCTAGAATCGGAGGCGTTCTAGCAGTTCCAAGTCCAGCTAGAAAAACCTAGTTTTTCTAGCTGGTCTTGGGTTGCTTTAGTGTGAGGTTAATCGAAAATACCTTACCAATCTTTGGACATCCAACTGGTGACGGGTCACGGTTGTCCAGATGGAAGAGTAACGATCTAGCATCCGGAGGGTTGTGAGTTCGAATGAAAAACCATCATGTACAAAGGGAGTGAGCTGGTGCACGTTAAATCCATCGTAGCTACAAATGTCCTTACGTTGGTGTGGTGTGAAAGATTGGAGAGTGGGATGCCAGCTCAGTTGTTGGCTCGTTATCTGGCTCAAATTTACGTGGTTGTTCTTCAAATTTTTCCCTTTGGGATTAATCCCGGATCGTCGTCAATAGTCCGCTGTGTTGCTCCAGTACGACGTTAAGTAAAATTCCTATATAACAAGGTGATTATAGTTAAAGTTCAACTTTCAAAAAGCTGTTAAAAAAGAACCACTGTTCAGAATGACCTAAAATTTGAACTGAATATACTCGAAGAAGGGGGAAATGGTATGTTATGAGAAAAAAATATTTTAAAATTATATCAAAAGATGGCGCTTTAAGCGTCATAACGTAAAGGGGCTCGGCTACAAGTGACATTTGAATCGCAATATGACTGCTATGGCGTGAGTTGCACGTTAAACCAACTGTACTCTTCATTGTGCGTGACTGTACAGGTTTTTTACTGAAAAAAAAGGACTTCTAAGTCATTCAACAGTTGTGGCTCTGTTAGTGGAAAGCCCATCCACCACGATAAGGTCGTACCACATCGGATGAGGAAAATCGGTTTTGTCCTTAGGCCAAAAAACGCATAAAAAGCAAGAATGAAATCGGTTTTTAAATGTCCTGACGCCAAAAACTGCATAAAAAATAACAATTAAATCGGTTGTTAACTATCACAAGACATATTCAATATGCTGACCATTGTTTTCTGCCACAAGTTGAAACCGCGAAACACAGATCTGAGTGTCTCAGGGATCATGTTGTGAACGCGCAATGCGTGTCTTCAATTCAGCTAAGTGGACCATTGCACACAACATTTTTCAGATAACCCCACAGCCAGAAGTCACAAGGATTAAGATCAGGTGATCTTGACGGCTGTTGGAAAATAATGGCTGATAATTCTATCATTTCCGAAATGCCTCTTGAGCAGTTGCTTCACTGGTTTTGCAATGTTCGGAGTAGCACCATCTTGCATAAAAATAATGCTTCCCACACATGTTCGCTGTTGAAGTGTTGGAATGACGGGGTTACACAAAAGACTCTCATATCGTTTACCATTGACGGTACAGCACCCGCATGACCCCTCCCCTCGAAAAAAATAGTCCTACGACAAACGATGGCGTCAACCCGCATGCCGCAGTTACCTTTGCAGAAGGAAGAGGTACTGATTCATGTGAGATCAGATTTTATGTTGCCCATATTCTGCAATTCTGAATATTGATATGTCCTTAGAGATGGAAATAGGCTTCGTCTGGGCCACAAAATGTTCCATGGTCATTCACTGTCCACTTCCATACGAGCAAGAAATTCTAGAGCAAAAGTTTGTCTTATCGGCAGGTCAGCAGGAAACAACTCCTGAACATGGGTAATTTTGTATGGATAGCAATGCAGGATTTTCGTATAATTCTATGCACCGTGCTCACAGGCATCTCCAAAGTTCGGGCTATTCCCCGTGCACTGCACGATTGCACACCGCCGCTCGTCTCTTCCTGGAATGCTGTGGCCACTTCTTCTACTGACGTAGAAGCAATTGGTTTCCTCCCTCTGACAGATTTCACTTCAAAAGAACCTGTCCCTTCGAATTTCTTAATAATTTTCTCCAGACCCTTGGCAGACATCGGACCACAGCCTTTTTTCATACTCTTTACTGTCCGGAACTTCTTCAAAGCTACTGGCTCACAGTCACCGTTCTTGTAAAAGAGCTTCACAAGCAGAGCGCGATCCTTCATTGTGAGAGTCATGAGGAGCTTCTCAGACGCAATATGAAGAAAACGCCATGCACCCCGCGTTTTTATAGCAAATGCAATGTGTCGTGCGCATGACACGTCTTTTATTTTGCATATTATGACGCTTAAATCGCCATCTATTGCTAAAATTTAGAACTATTTTTACCTATGCCATACGATTTCCCTCTTCTTCGAGTATATTCACTTCAAATTTCACGTCATTCTGAACATTGGTTCTCTTTTTGCAGCCGCTCGAAAGTTGAACTTTAATTATAATCACCCTGTATCAACCTACCTACTGGTGACATGTAGAAATTGAAAAAAAAAAGAAGGTAATATTGTGTTTGGAATATGCAGAGAAAAGTGTTTCTCCGCACATATTTCAGTCACCAAAACTTAAGAGGGCAGGTAAAATCCCTCAGAATGAACTCCAAATTTATATAGGAAAGTTAACTGGTTAACGCAAATTGGTTGAACTACGAACGTCGCAAAAGAGGCGATAAATTATATTTTCATATAACCTCGAGTTGTTTCATGAGAGAGTATTTTGATAGTCTCTACTATTATAAAAGTAAATCTTTAGTTTCCTAAGAAAGTGGAGCCGTTATCTAACAGCCGTGATACGTCATGATTCCGCGGGCATAACTAGACGGCCGTCTAAACAAAAATCCCGACGTGTCAACTTAGACGGACAGAATACGTTGGAGAATGGGCAACACAGACGGCTGTCGTGGTTTGTTTTATTCGAGAAACAAAACAAAGTGGTTTTTTTATTCTCTAGTTTAAAGATTCTAACTTCGGGATCGTTGAAGGTAGAGTGAAAATTTCAACAGATTTCAAATCAGCGTAAATTTCTACGCCAGATCGATATCAAAAACAGTTTTATTATTCAATTATTTACCATTTGATTATTTAATTATTTTTTAAATAATTATTTATTTATTTAAAGAAAATCACATTTAAGGTATCGATTTGGTGTCAAATTTTCCGCAGCTTTCAAATCCGTTGAAATTTTCATTCTGTGTTTAACGATCCCGATTTTACAAAACCGAATTGATCAATGGCAGTCAAAAATGTTTATTTATTTCGCTCCTCTCCGTTCGAATCGTTTGGAGCAGGAAATGAAATCTGGCCGCTACAAGAGAAAAAACGACAGGCGCCTCAATCCCATGATAGTACTTTACGCAAGTCCAACTTGATTGGCTAATCGGATCACATGACCTAGATACGAATGTCAATAAGGTTTATAGTTGTTGGCGATTTATCTCTTCCTTTCTGCTTTCTTCTTTTCTTTTCAGATCCATGGCTATGGGTGGGTAGAGGTGGGAGCCGAAAATTGTATCCTTTTATTATATAAGTTAATAATTATATAAGTTAGTGTTTTATGTATGCTTTTTGTTACATCAGAATGGTCCTAAGCCAGCGGTGGATACGACACCATCATCCTAAAGCAAAGGGGACGGCAGAGGGGCGGAAAAATATCAGCTGGTAGTGAGTTCAGGAGTGGTTCTTAGATTATTTATGTAAAATCAACAGAAGCTTGGAAAAATATGAAAACGGTATTAAAAATTAGGAAAAGTAAATTAGAATGAAAAGGAATTAAATTGGAATTTTTTAAAAATAATTTGGAGGATCTAAAAAATTTTACGACAGCTGGGTTCGAACGCGGGAAATCATCTTTCGCTGCCGACGCTAATCTGAAGGTGGGTGACTTTAGCCATTAAGCCATCGTTGCTTCACGAAAAGAAGCTCTTTAAAGTATAAGTACCCTTAATATAAATTGGCAAGAAATACTACTAACAACCACCATACAACATATATATGAGGAGCAAATCAGAGTCAACTTGTCGGACACTTACGCTGTACGCTGAGGCGCTAGTGTATGTATTGTATTTCTACGAAACAACGCGAATATTCAAAATAAAATGGTTACTGCAACAATCAGATTGGCGAGATATTCAAGTGAAGCCAAGCCCGTGAAACTAGCCAATCAAGTTTGACTTGCGTAAAGTACTATCATGGGATTGAGCCGCTTCTGAAAAAACGTTCCCCATCTGTTTGAGACCGCTATGACGCCAGTCATGGAAATGGCGGCTCCGATCATTTTTGTTACGCTCACAAACAACGCTCTCTAGGAAACCAACACCATGTGTTAGTATAAGCAACGTTTTAGTGACGTCACCCACCGATACATCACGGCCGCTAGATCACGGCTACCGTTTCTTAGGAAACCGAAGCTTGAGTGTTTGATTGTCTGTTTGTTTCGCGGCTGCAAAATCCTGACGATGTATGGCACTTACAGCAAGGAGATTTGGCACACAGGTAGTCCAATTTTTTTGCGATTTTTGGGTCGCGGCGAATTTTAAAATTTGATCTAGAAAACTTTTTTAATGCATATAATAGTTTTATTCTCCAACGGGTTCTTCAACGCGTTTAAACCGGAGAAAGAAGAAAGACCAGAATCTAGACTTTTATACCCACGTGACCTTGCAGTCAGTTTTTGGAATCATGCCTAGTTTTTTTTCATCGCGGTGTATTCTAAATTTATTTTTTTCCGTTTCCGCTTTCATTTTGCGAATTGGAATGATTTTCCAGCAGAGGATAAAAATAAAGTTTTAACTGGACTCACTCAGCTCCTTTTTCTATCTCCTAGACCGTTAAAGATAGAGTAAAAATTTCAACGGATTTGAAATCTGCGGAAAATTTTACACCAGAATACCTTACTCCACGGGCACGGGAAATGCCGGGCTAGCCACGCAGTGGCTAGTATTAAATAAAAGTATCGTCTGTTTGGTTTGACAGCTGATACTGAAAATCCGTGATTTAAGATCACGAGATGTCCTCCAACCACGGTAGCTCTTCAAACATGGAAAACCAAAAAGCGACTTCTCCTTCAGTGGAGCACCTATGTAGTTAAAATAATGAAAACAATATATCGGAACAAAAAAAAATTTCTAATGAAAATTAACGAAGGAAATCTTAAAAACATATCGCTATTTTACTCCACAAAACTATATTAGGAATGGTTGTGGAGACAAAAAACAAAAAAGCACTAGCAAGAGATGTATTCGTAGAAGTTTCAAATAGAACACAGGCTTTTAAACATCCAAAAAATCAAATTTGTCGGTCCAGTAAAAGGGACAGTTACACCCTGTAAAACTTTGAATTCATCAAAAGGCGTAACTTCTGAATCAGATTTAGTTCACGATACGGAATAAGATATCTTAGAATCCCTGTCCGAACATTATGTTATTAATGTCAAAAGAATCACTTTTCCAAGCAATGGTCAAAAAATTCCCCCAAACATAATATTAAATTTCAATTCGTTAAGTATACCAAAATACGTTAAAATAGCCTATATGAATTGCCCAGTTAGACCTTTCATACCTTATCCAATTCGTTGTTTTAAATGTCAAAGATTCGGCCACTCTTTCATCACTTGCCGTGGCAAAGAAACCTGTGCTAAATGCTCTAGTACAGAACACAAGACCGATGTCTGTACGCCATCATCCCTTTGCTGTGTGAACTGCATAGGTGACCATCCAGCTTACGCTAAGTCTTGCCCTAAGTTTCAAACTAAAAAAGAAATTCAGACAATTAAAGTACAACAAAACATTTCATTTCCTGAGGCATTTAAAAATTGTTAATGATCGCACCCCGAAACCTGGAGTATCTTACTCTTCAACATTTAAAAAAAAAAAAAAACTTTCAAAATTAATAGAACTCAAACCGATGTAACTATGTTTAAGCCATCTGACCAACATAAAACTTCAACGAACCAACCTATGATGCCTTAATTGAAGGCAAATTTAATATTATGCCTTGATTTTCGAAAGCATCAGCTACAACCAACATCAAATACAGAAAATATAAACCAATCAAATTGATCTATAAATATTTCTTTAAAAAGAGCCATTCCACCTGAACAAAATAATATTAAAATAACAAGAAGTTCTTCTATAAACCTCTCTTCTGCCTGGACCTGGATCTAGCACCATTGGGCCAGGACAACCAACGGGCCAGTTACAGCCTGATATTTCATCCAAACACTCGATAACTGGTCCTTCTACCAGTGACCACATAAAATTTTACAACACCGAAAGTGATATTTCGTTTTTAGAAGGCGAGGACTTGGAAACTTTGCCACCCAAGTCCAGGAAGGGCAAACCTCGTCCTAGGACGAAAAAACACAAGTAGTTTTTTCTTTTCCTTTATATTTTATTTTTATGACTTTTTCATTCCTGGAACTGCCTGGGGTTTTCGTAAAAAATTTGATAATGTTATAGACATCATAAATAAACATACGCTAGCTGCAATCGCACTCCAGGAGACCTATCTATGAAACAATGATACCACCAACATTCGTTATTTCACTATATTCAGAAAAGATTACGATGACGGCCAAAGAGCAGGTGGAGGTGTTACATTTCTTACATCCCATGACTTACCATTCACTCAAATTAAACATGAACACCAATCTCCAAGCTGTTGCTGTAAGACTTCATGTCAATATATTAATAACAATATACAATTAATACCTACCTCCTATAGGAGGTAGGTATAAATTGCATATCGACACTTTTGACTTAAATAATTTGATAGATCAACTTCTTGTTTGATAGATCCTTCTCTTCACTTATCATACATGGTGACCTAAATGGTCATCATATTCTCTGGAGCAGTTCAGGCATTAATCATAGAGGCCAACAAATTGAAAAAAAAAATAACGAAGAATGATTTATGTTTTATGAATAACGGTCAACCTACTTACTTTCACTCACCTTCACTTACTTACCATTCAATACATCTAGCAATTTGCGCTCCTTCAATTTTACCATTTTGGATTTACCTTTACAACAGTGACTATTATCCTATAAAACTAAAATATGCAGGCCAATACCAACCCCACTCTGTCAGCCATACCAACTATATTTTTTAAACTGCCAACTGGCCCCTTTTTACTAGCCTTGCTGATATTTCTAACACGGTAGAAATTGATGACATCGATGAAGTTACTTTAAAATAACAGAGATAATTATAAAGGGGGGGCTAACGCTTCCATTAAAAAAGTCGTTAATCTAAAAAACAAAAGAAACCTTGGTGGAAAGATGAATGTAGCGAAACATAGGAAACAGAGGAAAGCATGGAATATCTTCAATAGATATCCAACAAGTGAAAACTATATTATTTATAAAAAACCAAAAGTGGCATTTCAAAAAATACAAAGACGTAGTCAGAGTGATTCTTGGATGAATTATGTAAATGGTACAAATAGTAAAACCACAAGTAAACAATTATGGAACAGGATTAAAAGTATTTCCGGTGTTTACCCCAAGACAAATTCCGATTCTAGAATACAATAACCAATTACTATTAGCATCCAAAGGTATAGCAAACGCAATAGCTTCATGCCTTTCCGAAATATCCAGCTCCAATAACTACTCTGGAAGTTTAAAAAAAATTAAACTCGCATATTAAAAGAATAAAGTTAATTTTACTTCAATCGTATATATTATCATATAATTGTGATTTTACTTTTTATGAATTGATAAAGGCTTTATTCTTAGTTTACAAATCAACTCCTGGCCCGGATAATATTAGTTACGTCATGCTTCATTTGATAGATGCTCAAACATCTATCAAATAGTTCTCTAAAACCACACATTCTCCTGAAGTTTTACAACAGAATCTGGAACAAGCACACTTTTCAGCAGTCATGGAGATATGCTAATACAATACCCATACTGAAACCGAGTAAAGACCCAAGAACTACCTATTAAACCAAATATTTCTGAATGAAAATTGCTACATTTAAGAAGGCAGCATGAAGTAATATTATTTGACATACGCGTATAACCCAACCCATTGACACCTCCTCCTCAGAGAAGATCATTCTATATGCAATTACTGCATTTTCTCAATACGGTAAAACACAATTTGATAGAATGTCCTCATTTTAATAGTCAACGACTTAAATTTTTTAATTCTTATACCTTGACTTTAGAAGACATGGTTGGAGAGAATGCTCATCCAAATATTTTTGTTTAAGAAACTTTAGACCAGTAAGTCTAACATCAGTAATTTGAAAAATATTTGAATCTCTGTTAAAAAAGCATATAATGTTATACTTGAAGGAGGGGGGACTGTCAGATAATCAGTATGGGTTTAGGAAGGGCAGATCCTGCTCTACGAACCTTTTGAAGTTCTACGAAAAAATTACTGAGGAGCTGGATAATAAGAACAGTGTAGATATCATGTACATAGATTTTCAAAAGGCTTTTGATAAAGTACCTCATGAGGTATTACTGTTTCAATTGGAAAGGCTAGGGATTCATGGAAAAACATTGATATGGATAAAGAATTGGTTATTGGGTAGAAAGCAGAGAGTGCAGGTAAAAGGAAATTATTCACAGTGGACAGAAGTTATAAGTAAGGTGCCTCAGGGATCAGTTTTGGGACCAATTTTATTTATAATTTTCATAGATGGTTATAGGTCAGGGGATTAAGAATAGAATCGGTATAATTGCAGATGACATAAAAATATGGGGGACAGTGGATACCAAGTTACAGACAGAGAATTTACAAGGGTGTTTTGATAAGATATCCAAATGGGCTGTAAAATGGGGTATGTCATTTAATGTAGGGAAATGTCAAGTTCTGCATATGGGTTGCAGGAACAGTAGAGCCGAGTACTATCTGCCGGGATTAAAGGTAAAGGAGGGATACATAATCAAGGATCTTGGGGTAATAATTCACAGGGATTTTAAAATGGGTCACTAATGTTCAGCTGCGGGTAAAAAGGCTAATAGGTTATTGGGGTACATTAAAAAGACTGTAACTTCAAGGAATAAGAATATAATCTTGCCGTTATATAAGGGTTTAGTAAGACCACATCTAGAATATGCTGTATAATTCTGGGATCCATATATGAGAAAGGATATAGAATTAATTGAAAGGGTTCAGCACAGAGCTACAAAAATAATAAAGCGGATAGCAAATCTCGACTACAATAAACGTTTAAGTAAGCTAAACATGTATATACTGAAAAGAAAAAGAAGGAGGGGGGATTTGATTCAGCTTTTCAAATTGGTAAAACAAGGGGACGCAGAGGGTTTAAATTTCAATAGGGATAACAGAACAAGGGGCCATGGGTATAAATTGAATAAGACATATTTTAATCGGGATTTAAGGAAAAAATACTACTTTAATAGGGTAATAGACAGTTGGAACGCGTTGCCAGAAAATATAGTTAATTCAAAGGGAGTGTACGAATTTAAGATACAATTGGGTAGTCAGTGGGAATTGGGGAATTCATAAACAAAGGACCAGCCTTGTTGGGCTTGAGCCTGTAGCTGGTCGACAATATTTGTATTTGTTTCTGGTTCGGCTGGTGAACCTTAAATATGTCGTGGCCGAAAGTCCTCACGTTGGGTTAGTGTGGAAGTTTGAAGAGTGGGGTGCCAGCTCAGATGTTGCCTCGGCATTTGACCGTGGTTCAAAATTCTTTCCCTAAGGGGATTGATCTCAGACCGTCGTCAAAAACCCGTTGTGTTGCTCTAGTACGACGTTAACAAAAAATTACCAATTACCAACCACGGTAGCCTATTTGACAGAGTAACGGACTAGCAATCGGAGGTTTACGAGTTCAAATCCAACCAAAGACTCTTTAGTACAAAAGGGGCTGGGTGCACTTTAATTCTGTCGTGGACTCAAATTTCATGACGTTGGCGTGATCTGGAAGTTTTGAGACTGTGGTGCCAGCTCAGGTTGTGGCCTCGTCGTCTGACTGTGGTTTAAAATTATGTGGTGTTGTTCTCGGATATTTCCCTTGGAGTTTAAACCTGGACCGTCGACAGTTTCTCGTTGCGTCGCTTCATTGTGACGTTAATTAAAATACCTACCACATTTTCGATCTTTCTCTTAGGATTTAATCCCGGATCGTCACCAATAGCGCCGGTAATAAAATTGGTAATTTTTAATCAGCGTCGTACTAGAGCAACACAACAGACTATTGACGACGGTCCGGGATCAGTCCCTTAAGGGAAAGATCCGAGGATAACACCTCGTATTTTTGAACCACGGTCGGATGACGAAGCAACACCTGAGCTGGACAAGAGTCTTACCGCAACTCTATCCCGTGGAACCATTTTTAAACTACGCATGCGCAAACTGTTTAAGTATATGGAAGGTGTGGCTTATCTGACGGGAGGGACTAGAAATAGATTTCAATTACTCTGATTTCGAGAGTATGTGAGTATAAAAGCATGAGCGGGAAAAAAAAAATTCCTAGCTACACATACTCACTCATATTATCATACAGAACGGACGCACCTGAACAAGCTCTCCTGATTTGAAGTTAAAATAGTCTTTTTCAAGACTTAAATCACGAGAAACCTGAAATCAACTCGATTATGCCAATGGAAGTATCTACTCCACATCCTGATGAACTCAACGACCATGAACGGGAGGAATTGGAAAGAATCATCGCTGCACTCTCGCCTGAAGATGTCTGCCACAAGAAGGAAGACATCCTCGCGGAACTTGAAAAAGCAAGAAGTGCATCTGCTTTTGCCATCACCGCCAGCCTGAAAGAAGACGTCTCACGCTATATGAAAAAACTCCTCCAGAACAACCTGCAGAAAACCAGGATGGAACTCACCAAGCTAAAAGGTCAGTGGAAGATTTTGTCTTTGTTTGACTGCCCTGAGCATTGCCCCAAGCACACGAAGAAACCGAAAAAATCAACGAAAAAACGCCCGATTATTGATGAAACGGAATTCCAAACTCCACCTAAGAGGTTAACTGCCAAAGCTAAACCTACTATTCCGGAACCAGAAATTCTAACCTGCAACAACTTTGAAGCGCTTGTAGAAAATCCTGAAGAAACCATTCCTGAACCCAAATTACCGCCCATCCATGTGCGCACTCAACTTAAACATACCGAATTCCTCAAGAAACTTGAAGATAAATTAAAAATCTCCCCCACCTGCAAGATTGCAGGCCAATTCATCAAAATTATCCTTAACACTAAAGCTAATTACGATGCTGTCCTGAATTATCTCATTGATGAAAAAACTGAATACTTTGAAGTCACCCCCCGCAATCTTAAACCGGCTAAAATAGTCATTAAAGGTCTCCCCCTTGATACTGATTTAGACGAACTTAAACTTGAAATTGAAAACAAAGGCTTTGTTGTTCAAAGAATTTCCCAGCTCAAACGTCGTGCTACCAAGGACCCACTACCAATATTCCTAATTACCCTCCTTAAAACTGAAAAATGGAACGAAATCTATAGAATCAATAATATCTTGTATTTAAGTGTTATTGTTGAGCATTTCAGGGGAATCAAGGGCCCCATGCAGTGCTATAACTGTAATCACTTTGGACATGGCAGTACAAACTGCCATATCGCAACTCGTTGTTTGAGATGCGGACTTGGTCATAGGACAAGTTCATGTACTAAACCGAAAGAAAATAATCCACTTTGCATCAACTGCCAAGAACATGGTCACGTGGCCTCTTGGAGAGGTTGTAAAAACTTCCCCAAACCACCCCTACCACAAAATCACAGACCTTTCCAGCGAAGAGAAACCCAGGAGGGCGTATCTTACGCGAAAGCTCACCTACCAAGGAAAAGCTCCCAAAATCCCCCCACCGCTCCTACCCCAAGCCAAACCACAAATCAGAATCCATACACTTCAATTCCAGACTATGGAGAGAGCATTCAGCTCTTTCGCGAAATTAGAAGCATCTTCGCTCACATCAACATCAAAGAAATCATGCAAAAAATCCAAACAGCCCCGACTCTTGCTGAGAAAATCATTATCGTACTTGAAATTATTCTCCAATAATTTCATCGCTATTAAAATTTTTTCTGCTCAGGGCAATTCAGCCAAAGTTAAGTCAACCACTACTTTATTCCATAGGAGGTTAAGGCCGCTACGCGGCCATGCACTCCGTGCTTCGCACGTCCGATAAGATTGAAAAATTCCTAGCGGTTTTTGTTTATACTTTTTTGGGTTAAGTTCTGAAGTGGGTAAGTACAGACAATACAGCAGTATTTTCTTTTCCGAGAACTTTTTAGGGTTAGATCAGCTAAAACTGAAGTAAATATTTTAAACTGAAGAACAGCGAGCGGATTTGTTTCTTATAATTGCGTATCAGCGAAAGTTATCTACAAGAGCAGTGTTGCAGTTGGCTTGTAATGTTACTTAAGTATTACGTTTCTGAATTACTTCTACTACTCTTATAAATGATAGAATTAGTCTTCTCTTACAAAGTTTCTTTTTGATTATTATAACGGTTGTTTCTTTCATTTCTTGTTTATTTCATGATAAAAAGTATTTCAAAAATTTAAATGATTCTAAAATCTAGGAAATTCTCTAAAACTTTTTCAAGTGCTTTATCATTTGTATGGTGCGTATTTTCTTGCGTTTCAGTTGTTGTCATTATGAACTTTAGTGTTTCTCTAATTTCTTGTTTATTATCATTTATTTTAAAAATTAACTCTTCTAAAATTAAATGGATTCTAATATTTAGTATAGTTTTGTAAAACTTTTGAAATAGTTGCAAGTGGCCTATCCTGTGTATATTGTTTTCAAAATATTTCCCTCATAACCTCATAAAAATCTCAAGAGACCTCTCATTGCATACTTGCCAACTTTAAAAATTGCATCAGTGAAACTTTTGCACCCCTGAATGCCCCTTGCCATAAACACAACATTAATACATGAATTAATGTGTATTAGAAATATCCGTATGTCACAATAACTAGTATTATTTGTGTTTAAAAATGCATAGGTCAAAATTCACATTTTTATCAACTGCAGAAACTTTGCAAAGCAGTAGTGTTTTAATACCAAACTGGATACATCCACTATAATCCATAAAAGTTGGTAAGTATGTGCCTGAGAAGTGACATGTTGTATATCTCAAAAGACATTCTGTGTTAATTTCTACAGATGTTGGAACCTGCATCTTGATCCTAAGATCTTTCTGAGTGGTATTACAAGGTAGGGCAGAGTAAGATTTCTAGGTATCATTTTTGACCAGAAATTTGCTTCCTCTCGCATGTTGTTCAGCTATGGATGTATTGTGTAAATTCTCTAAAAGTATCCTCAAAAACATCTCGGGGAGCAGATCCTCCATGGTCAAGATCTGTAATTCGTTTCAGACTTCACTCTGTGTATACTACCTATGGTTCCATCTGTCAGACTTGCGAAAGCTCGATACAGTGCATCACCCCACATTTAGAATCTGTTATTGTGCCTTCAGGACCTCACCAGTGAAAAATTTATACGTTGTTTGTCAAGAACCGTCTTTAGCTTCTATGTGTCTTTTGTTGTCGCTTCGACTTAATTACTGCATATTGAGTAGTCCAACTCATCATTTCTAAACAACTTTTTAATTAGTTTATTGTCAGTCTTAATTTTGTCTAGTGTAGCTTGGCCATTTGTGGCTCTTGTACCATAACACACCATCGTTATCATTTTATCATCACTCGGCCGTTTACATTGATGACTCGGACAAATTATGCTAGCTGTGCCTTTGTGATCCTGTTTCGTTATTTATTCACTTCCATCCATCTATAGTTTCAGTTTTCACTGTATTACAGGGCATTCAAATATATTTTAAGTCTACTTTTGTCAATTTTATATACAGGTTTTAGAAGTTTATTGGAATCCTTAAAATCAGATTGTCGTAAACATTTCCTGAAACTTGTTATTGGGATCCTCAGTGAACTTATTTGGCGGGGTTTCGGAATCGACTTTTTCATTCATCCAATATCTAGTAATCCTTCGACAAATCAAACAAGTTTACAAGGTAAACAAAGATGAAAACTGCTGCTTAAGAGGATTAGGGTTCTTGGCGATACCTCTATAAAAAAAGCGCATCATGATTCCTACCCCATGGGTGATGTGGAAATGGAATTGTTCATTTTAGGACATGTTATAAGTTACAAATACAAATATTGACGACCAGCTACAGGCTCAAGCCCAACAAGGCTGGTCCTTTGTTTATGAATTCTCCAATTCCCACTGACTATCCAATTGTGTCTTAAATTCGTACACTCCCTTTGAATTAACTATATTTTCTGGCAACGCGTTCCAACTGTCTATTACCCTATTAAAGTAGTAGTTTTTCCTTAAATCCCGATTAAAATGTGTCTTATTCAATTTATACCCATGGCCCCTTGTTCTGTTATCCCTATAGAAATTTAAGCCCTCTGTGTCCCCTTGTTTTACAAACTTGAAAAGCTGAATCAAATCCCCCCTCCTTCTTCTTTCCAGTGTATACATGTTTAGCTTACTTAAACGTTCATTATAGTCGAAATTTGCTAGCCCCTTTATTATTTTTGTAGCTCTGTGCTGAACCCTTTCAATTGATTCTATGTCCTTTCTCATATATGGAGCCCAGAATTGTACAGCATATTCTAGATGTGGTCTTACTAAACCCTTATATAATGGCAAGATTATATTCTTATCCCTTGAAGTTACAGTCTTTTTAATATACCCCAATAACCTATTAGCCTTTTTACCCGCAGCTGAACATTGGTGACCCATTTTAAAATCCCTGTGAATTATCACCCCAAGATCCTTGACTGTTTCTCCCTCCTTTACCTTTACTCCCTGCAGACAGTACTCGGCTCCACTATTCCTGTAACCCATATGCAGAACTTGACATTTCCCTACATTAAATGACATACCCCATTTTACAGCCCATTCGGATATCTTATCAAAATCCCCTTGTAAATTTTCTATCTGTAACTTGGTATCCACTGTCCCCCATATTTTTAAGTCATCTGCAAATATACTGATTCTATTCTTGATCCCCTGACCTATATCATCTATGAAAATTATAAATAAAATTGGTCCCAAAACTGATCCCTGAGGCACCCCACTTATAACTTCTGTCCACTGTGAATAATTTCCTTTTACCTGCACTCTCTGCTTTCTACCCAATAACCAATTCTTTATCCATATTAATGTTTTTCCCTGAATCCCCAGCCTTTCCAATTTAAACAGTAATGCCTCAGAATACAATAATGTTACAGAATACAATTGTGACGCTTGTGTGAACCATAATATTTGTCATAAGTTAAAACAGACTAGAGATAGTTCTAACTCAAATGACCATTTTCCTAATTAATAAAATGGCACATTAAGTGTTGAGGTACAAAATATGCTTTGTTTCATTGTCAAAAGAGAGTAACATTCAGATATTTCCCTCTAGCTTCTGCAGAAACAATCATTAACATTTAGACTACTACAAGTATGGCTAATTCTGTTTTTGCACAAACCTTCTTTACTCTAATTTGATTTAACACGAGCGGGCCGAGCCAATTTCTAGTTTGCCTAGATTCTAAGAATTTTTTTAAATTTGTGGTATATGCATGAATAGATTGCATAACAGCTAATGTGCATTTGGAAACGCATGCTTTGGTTTGCTAATGTGTATCTCTAGGTATCTATGAATAATTTTTATTGGATTTGGTGCACATCTTTATCATTGTTTCAGCCCATTAATTTTTATTTTAGACCTCGAAGAAAAATGTCAGATTGTTTAAATACAGAGGTTTACATGATCCTATGTTGAAACTAAAATACTGAGACCAGAATGCGTTGCATGCTCTTTGACTTGCGATTTAAGAACAAACATTGCTAATCCATGCGAAATAGAAGTTGTTTCATCCTGTCTAAACAAAATCTTCGAGTGATATTCTAGATGTATACAAACATGCACCATTTATTGTCAGAAAATGAACAACATCTTGTAAAACAGATTTTGTTCATGAAGAGTTTTTTCCATTTTGAATGCAATTTATTTTAATACATTTTTATTACATGTATTTTGTTGAAATAAAATAAGCTTAAAACTAATATTCTCAAGAATGTTTTAAAAATTATTTTTACTGATTTTTAGATCCTTATCAATTTTTCCTTCCATAGATACAATGTCTTTTTTTACATGTATTCTTCAGGACTGTTACTCCTTACTTCTAGAACAGTTTGGTATAAGTGCTGTATCTGAGCTTCACCTCAAAGCATTTATAATAATGGCTCCGAAATTGAATTACGATCCTGAAATGATAGTTTTATTACTTATTTAGTGACAGTTTATGTGGGACTTATTTCTAGCTACTCACTAAAAACACTAAGGTTTGTATACTTTGAAGTGCAAATGTAACAGCAATATTTTACTGTGTATTGCTCTTGGGATGGGAGGCATAAAGCATGCGAGAAAACTTGCTAATTCTACTTGGTAAGAAATGCATTCGAAGGTAAAAAAATTGACATTAAATTGTGAATGGCAATTGTTAACATGTATAAACATGCAATTTGCTTGTAACAAAAATGTTATTAAATTAACTTTTACAAGTTACAATTTTCATTTAATAAATGTAACTTGAACTAACCATTTCAATTTTAGTATAAAAATTATAAAAAAAACCCAGCTAAATATTATACAAAACTTTGGCTTTTTTTGTAAACAAGAAAATAAAGAAAAGAAAAAAAACTCTTTTAAAATATTACTTACAAAACAGTATGCCAGAGATACTTGTTTCTTTATAAATAACAAAAACAAGCTAAAATGTTAAAGTTACAGTTTGTTTCGTGCTTTAGGGAAAAGCAGATGAGATTTATAATAGGTTACATGTTTCAAGTAAACAAAACTAAAAATAGTAGATAGTCAATATTTACTTTAAATTTCATGGTTAAAGAAAATTTATTTAAAAATTATATGGACAAAATTGAAATACAGCAGATAAGTGTAATGAGTTTCTTAGATATAAAAAATCCTGGTGAATACAAGATAGTCTGTAAAAATACAAGCAAGCGGTGCAAAGAAAACTTTTATTTTCGACAGAATTCAAAAAAGGTCATTCTTATTACAACTAAAATTCTCTATACAATTTCAATTCTAAAGCTACCATTCCAGAAATACTGTTGCACAACACAATGTAGCATCCATTTTAGTTGAAAGAACTGAAAATTAATGCATTTAGATCAACAAAGCAGAAATTACATCTCAGTACACTTACACTATGGACTGATAAAAAAGAAATAAACACTTAATTGAAGTAAAAAACAGAACATTATATTTAGAAATCTTAAAATGGCAACAATAAGCTATACAAAATATGTCACAAATTTATTTGTTATGGAATGACCAAAAATCCAAATTAGTAACATGTTTTGTTCACATGCTCATTGATTATACCTCTATGATATCAATGTGATTCCATTACATCACCAGATATTCCATTGAAGATGTGTTTTATGCCAGCTAATTGGTAATGTGACCAACTGATAAATACAAATAGTAGCAGTTTTTAAATTATTGGGTATAAAATAACTTCATGAAATATTAAAATAAATAGGATAATAGAAGAAATGTCATCTACATAACATTACTGACAATTGGAGCCACTTCTTGAAACGGATGCTTTACTCTTTTTGAACAAAAATGCAGTCATCTGCAATTTAACTACTTGGATCTTTGAAGTAGTTTAGGTATGTGTATAGTATTCTTCAACTAATGTAATGAACCCATAAAATGACAGAATTTACTTAAGCAACCTTCTGCAACATTGACCCAAGCAAATGTGGCCTGAATTTTGTAAACATATTTAAGTAACTTTGTGGCCCAAAACACACGCAACAAATCCAAAAATCAATACCTAATCTAAACAATACAACTGATCAACTACATACACATAATTTAATTTATAAATGTATTGTTATCTACTTAGCATTTATAAGTCCAAATTTAATAAATGTCACCAAAAAGTATGTGTGCATGTTTCTGCCCTGATGCTAAACTTGCATGATTAATATAAATGAAATATTGAATTGCTTATAACAGACCAGGTCTATTTTCAGAAACAAGCTAAACAAGAAAAGTGCAGCCACATACAAAATAATGTAGCAATTGCCTTAGATGGTTATTTGTTTCGCCAGCTGATGCTCATTGCAATCACTTTCAACAAAAAAATTCGAAATCAGTACCACCAACTATGGTCTGGCATTATAATATCTCTAACCAGCCCTTAAGCATCTCCACTCATTCTTACAAAATCGACTCAAATGAACACATTTCCATAGCCAGACTACTAGATTCTGAATTTTAAAAACAAGCATTTGGGTAACTTCTGAAATAAGCAGAAATATAAAATAAAAATGCCATGTCCAATACTTTACAGCATTTCTTGATCCACAGCTTATTTTGTACTTATTGCAGGCCTTACTGGAAAACTCATCCACAGATTAATGAATTCAAAATTGGAGTATAGTCTAACTCTGCCGGTTGTCAGTTGAGTCACATGGTCTTGAACAAGTTAGGACACTGGCAGTAGTGTAAACAAACCATGTCTTTTGTTGATGTCTATAGCAAGGATCCTGGTGTTAAGTTTATGGTTCAGTGATAAAAGCGACAGCAATAACATGTCGGCAAAGGAAAACCATTCTTGCTTTATATATAGCAGCCTTTTCCTATCAATCTTATATATTGATGTTTCACTATAGTGTACATCAGTGAACCTTGTACAGCTGTAAACCTTGTATATAGGACAATGTGTACATTGTCCTATATAAAATTACTAAATTCAGACACACATGATGCTCTATGTAGTGTACTTTGTGCACACCTAGATTTTACAATATCATAAATATTTGTGTTGGATTTTATAATCTATTACTTAGATACTAGACTATATACAAATATTGACGACCAGCTACAGGCTCGAGCCCAACAAGGCTGGTACTTTGTTTATGAATTCCCCAATTCCCACTGACTATCCAATTGTATCTTAAATTCGTACACTCCCTTTGAATTAACTATATTTTCTGGCAACACGTTCCAACTGTCTATTACCCTATTAAAATAGTAGTTTTTCCTTAAATCCCGATTAAAATGTGTCTTATTCAATTTATACCCATGACCCCTTGTTCTGTTATCCCTATTGAAATTTAAGCCCTCCGTGTCCCCTTGTTTTACAAACTTGAAAAGCTGAATCAAATCCCCCCTCCTTCTTCTTCTTTCCAGTGTATACATGTTTAGCTTACCTAAACGTTCATTATAGTCGAAATTTGCTAGCCCCTTTATTATTTTTGTAGCTCTGTGCTGAACCCTTTCAATTGATTCTATGTCCTTTCTCATATATGGAGCCCAGAATTGTACAGCATATTCTAGATGTGGTCTTACTAAACCCTTATATAATGGCAAGATTATATTCTTATCCCTTGAAGTTACAGTCTTTTTAATATACCCCAATAACCTATTAGCCTTTTTACCCGCAGCTGAACATTGGTGACCCATTTTAAAATCCCTGTGAATTATCACCCCAAGATCCTTGACTGTTTCTCCCTCCTTTACCTTTACTCCCTGCAGACAGTACTCAGCTCCACTGTTCCTGTAACCCATATGCAGAACTTGAAATTTCCTTACATTAAATGACATACCCCGTTTTACAGCCCATTCGGATATCTTATCAAAATCCCCTTGTAAATTTTCTATCTGTAACTTGGTATCCACTGTCCCCCATATTTTTAAGTCATCTGCAAATATACTAATTCTATTCTTGATCCCCTGACCTATATCATCTATGAAAATTATAAATAAAATTGGTCCCAAAACTGATCCCTGAGGCACCCCACTTATAACTTCTGTCCACTGTGAATAATTTCCTTTTAGCTGCACTCTCTGCTTTCTACCCAATAACCAATTCTTTATCCATATTAATGTTTTTCCCTGAATCCTCAGCCTTTCCAATTTAAACTGTAATGCCTCATGAGGTACTTGATCAAAAGCCTTTTGAAAATCTATGTACATGATATCCACACTGCTCTTATTATCCAGCTCTAACACAGGAAGGAAGAACTATTGCTAGTTAGTAATAGCTGCTACTGGAACAATTATCCAATTTAATTTTGAGGACTTTCTTTTTGTAGAAAAAGGATAATTAAGGCTAAAAAACAACATTCCTACTTTACAAATTTTTTAATTTTGATCCTTAATTTTTTTTAATTAAAAATAAAACAATAAGTATGTTGATTTGTACCACTATCTGTGTAGTTGAAATGAATGATGCAAAACTACACCACCATAAATAACCAATATCGATGAGTACTTTAATTCAATCTAAGTTATATTAATGATGTAGTATGCATTTATTCCAACTTGTGTTTTTGATCGATAGAAATTGTGAACTAAGACATTACGCACAAGGAAAATTTTACTCATACAAAAGGGAAGTACATCCAGGATTAAATAACAGGAATTTAACCTGTACTGTATGCCTACAGTTAAGTCAGTCAACACTACACTTAAGTCTTTGATAGTGAAAAAATTTCCCAATTTCTAGCATTAACAAAAAAGTACAGTTGTATAACAATTCTGCTATCACTATGCAAACTGTGATGCTGTTTATAAATCAATACACTCTTAACAACAATGATGTTATCACATTAAAATAAAATAGAAAAATTATTGGGTAGCCACAATTTAACAATTACATGCAGCAGATACCAAATGCCTGGAGGTCATATTAAATAGTAACTTACTCAGAAGTGAATAATTTCACATTATATATAGGTAGAGCAACTGAAATCCTCTGAAAACCACCCTTTAAATATCATTGTTTCTCCGCGTAGGCTGATTAAATATGCGTGTACATAAAGTGCTAGTTACCATTATGATTTGTAGAAAACGTTCTACCATAAGAGCTGAGATTCCACATAATACAAAAAATTTATAACTGCATTTGCGGACAACACTTTTAATTCAAATAAAATTTCTAATTAATTAAGATAGGTCCCAACTGTTCACTTCAAATTATCTTTTTAACAAGTATCTAATTGTCATCGTTTCCTTCTCACCACATCAAAAAATCTATCTGTATCTGCTTCTCTTCCAGGATCTGGTATTTTTCCGTTCTTCTAAATCGGAGATAAATTTTAGCCCTAAGTCCTAACAAAACAAAACACAGAAATCCCCCCCTCCCAATGTTTTTACACTCATACTCTCGAAACCAGGGTGAACCTCTACTCACTCATGTCAGATAAGCCACGCCTTGCATATACTTAACAGTTCGCGCATGCGCAGTTTAAAAATGGTTCCACGGGATAGAGTTGCGGTAAGACTCTTGTCTGAGCTGGCACCCCACTCTCAAAACTTCCACACCAACCCAACGTGAGGACTTTCGGCCACGACAGATTTAAGGTGCACCAGCCGCCTCTACACCATACGATTGCAAACATTCATGCCCGGACCTTAGACTTGGCCCGGACCCGGATTCGAACCAGGAAGCTAGCTCCGATCTAGAGGCTAGCCAATAGCACCGGGAAATGCTCTAGTGAGATCTTAATAAAAAAAATACCTACCATACCATAAACAAAAGACGATGTTATGATTGAAGAAAACTCGGGATCAAGCAGCCATTTCGCAAAGCAAAAACGTCAATAAACAACAAGTTTACCTTCAAATCGCACATTTTTAACTTGAAATTTAAATTTAAATGGAGGAAACGGTAAGCGTCGTGAAAAAAATTAAGAAACCAGGAGTGGTTTATTTGAACTACATTCCACGGTATATGTCTGTGAAAAATGTCCGAGAATATTTCACTGAGTTTGGAGAAATTAGAAGAATTTTTCTGAAGCCTGGTAAAAAAAAACTGTTTCTAAAATTTTCTAATAATTACAAAATTTTTCTGCCTTGGACGAATGGAGAGCCTCATAAAGAATACCTCTCATGACGAAAACTTTATACTGTTCAGAATTTATATTTAATCGTATTTATATTGTAGGCACATACAGATTGTAATTCAGCAAAGTCGCATTCCATGATTTTATGTCTTTTTAACAAAGCATGTGTGAGGTTCAAAAGTCAGCGAGATTTAAAATTTGCAATTGATCTATTTCATCGTTTAATTACTTTTGTGGGTTGTTGGCATGTGGTTTCATGCTTGTAGTTCACTTGGAATTTTTCATTATTGATGTGAAATAATGGATAGTGTGAGACAAGTGTATTGATAAATGTGATGAGCGTGACCTGTGATTACTTGTAAATTTTCTATGCATCAAGTCTACTGTTTTTGACTTCTATGCTTTCCAACTCACTAAAAAGAAGAAAAGATAATCAGAATTTCAGATAAAATTACTGCCTATTTTTAAATAAAAATTTAAAAGTTGTACCATGTTTTACCATAGTGCAGCTCTGATTAGAAGATATCCATTTTTAGGCAGGTAGCCAGCCACCTCGTCAAAAAATAAAAATTATATGTTAGTGAAAAATCTGTATATGGTGCCCCAGTGTGTTTACTATTTTATAGAATATAATAAATGTTACCACCATAAATACTTACCTAAAAGTTTGAAGAAGCTTATACTATTTCAGTATAAGTTTTATAGTATCCTTTAAGTTGATGTTTCGCAAATTGTGCAATTTTGAGTTGTTGCGTTTCTTGCCGAGTAGCGATATGTGACTACTTTTGCCAGCTCAAATCCCTTTCTGCAGTTATTGAATGGTAAATTTGTTACCTGAATACAAAGTATGGCTTTGATATGAAGACTTGTGATAATTCTTATGGCAAACTTCTTATGTCGCCAAGGAAGAATTTCTGAAACAAAACACTGCTTTAGGCTTAGTGGAAAATGATTAAGAATTAAAAAAATTAATTTGACCTGTGCTTAATCATTTACTCTACACATGCCTCATTATTGTGAACTCTTCTGCAGATCCAAGTATAACCGTTTGAAAGTAATTTGCAGCAAGCTTCATCGAAACACATTCTTGCACAAAAATTCAATTTAGTTCATCAATTCCCTAAATAAATAAACCCGCTACAAAAAGCATGCCAAAGGGGTTGTTATGAGAAACTCTTTATATCAGCCAAATGCACTAAAGATGCTGATTGTGGAAGCATATTATTTACTTAAACATTTCCCCAACTAATAGGCTCATTCAAAACCATGTAACCAGAGCCAAACTGCGGTTATTTTCTTGTTTAGTATTGTATCTCAGAATGCATATCTAATTCCTTTTATAGATATAGATGGAAGAATGGTATGCTGATTTAAATCTGCATATGCAAATTTTTTTAATTCCATTTTCTTTTCTGTATTAAGTTTATTGTTATTGATATTGAAATGGGAGACTCTATGTACAAAATGCAAGTTAATTTGTTCAAATAAGTTTAAAACTATATCAATTAAGAAGTATGTCAACAAAATAAATTATGAACTTAAGGTTTTAAGTAACTGCCAAATTCAAAGTGCATTTGATTTTCTATCGATGACATGAATTTTTCTCAAAAACAAATCTAACCAGTTAATTACTTTTTTAAAAACAACTAAAGAAATTCTATATATTTTATTCAAACAGGAAAAATGTATAATGGAAAAAATATTCTGCAACTTGTCTGATTTTTGATTGATTTTATAAAATGATTTAAAACATGGTGTGTTAGTGGATCTCTGCAACCTTATTTATCGAGGTCCAAAAAATTTTATGCCTGTGGGTTAAAATCAAAATTGCTCAAAACTAGAAAATAAAACATTGCTCATGCATTTCATTTCTTGTGCTGCTCTATTCTATCATGTAATTAACTTTGCTAATTCCTATAATGCGATTTAAAAAAATAAATCAATCAAACTTACCCTGCTATGTTTTTAAAAATATTAATGTCATTCATCATAAATATTAATGTTTAATGTAAATCAAAACTATCTAGAAAGTACTGATTTACGTTGTATTGTATCCAGCAAGTTTAAACTAGTATAAGCAAGGATTAGTCTAAAAAATCTGATTTAAATTTTAAAAAAGTCTGAGTTAAATCAATTAAATCCAATGTTTATAATTTTTTTAAAAATCATGTTTTTTTTTTGTACTCTGTGCAGAAAAATATTCTGATATTAGTTGTTGAACTTTTATCATGTTCTCTGCAAACTTTCCACAATATGAGCTTTTCCAGATAAATCTAAAAAGCCAGGGAAACCCAGCAAATTCTTCAGTGAAGGATGGATTGAATTTGCAAAGAAAAAAATTGCGAAACAAGTAGCTGAGTGTCTTAATGGAACACAAGTGGGAGGGAAACGTCACACTCCTTACTATGATGCCTTGTGGAGCATCAAATATTTAAGCAAGTATGTATAATGTGCATTTTTTTATTAATATAAATTTCAAATTTACAACTTGTAGGGATATAATATTTATTTCATTTTTATATTAATAAAAACAAATTTGATACAATTTCTAAACTTATAAACCATATTTTATATTTCTATCCTTTTATTTAATTTACTTAGATTTGAATAAACACATAATGGTAGCAGGACATTTTATGTAAAAGATTATATATATCTAATGTGTGATTGATGTGAAACTATAATGCACTTTAACTTGCACTGTGGTTATGTTTATTTACTTATAAAATAGTTTTCTTAAATAATCTACAAAATAGTCTGCTTCTACTTTTTATAATCTGAACCATGAATATTCTTCATGAAGTGAATAAATATTCACTGTCTGAACCAAAAATAACTTAAATGCTGTGGTTTAAAAATATATACTTACAAATTTATACAGGATTTAATGCTAGGTTGGTAGGTTTAATATACAATTTTTGACAGTTGATTGCATGACATGTTAAGTGAATAATAAGTACTTCAAAGTATCCACATTTTATCCCATAATGTTTAGGTACTCAAATTCTGCATGTATGTGTATATGTTCTAGAAATGATAAACATGATTAAATTTAGAGTCCTAGAAATTAAGAACATCATTAGTTAAACTAAACTAGTTAAATCCAATATCTCTGTTTTAATAACCAGACTGTTTATTCCAATATTAAAGGCTATGTATAAAGCTAGTATAAATTATTCAAACTATTTTCTGCAAGTGTTGAATTTGACTGTTTTATTTACTTTCACATCTAGTTTCTCTTATTCAAATTTTGATAGTTTTTTTTTTTAATTTTATTTTATTTCTGTCCATCTTTTAAAAAAAAGTATCAGATTCTGTTCAATGTATTCAGGATTCTGTTATTGATTATTCACGAATTTAATTGTTTGGTCGCACATCTGCACATAACATGTTAAATATGCAACTTTTAATAACAAGAAGTTTAGTTTACACTTGTAGTATAACTTACATAAAATATTTATTTGTTATTAAGGTTTCAATGGAGTCAGCTCCACGAGCGTCAGGCTTATCAGAAGGCAAAGAAAGTACAGAGAATGAGGGCTGAAATAGCTCAAGTTAAGAGACAAGTTAATTATTACACAAAAGGTGTTGAGAAATCAAAACGCATGAAAAGAAATAAAGGAGAGGATAATACTATGGACAATTTTAAAAGTTATACATTTCCTGAAACGAGCACAGTACCTCATGAAGACAGTAAATCTGCTGATGAAAGAAATCAGTTGTTATTATTGAAAGTATTTGGGAATTTGGAATAAAGATGGTTTTAAAAGTTTATCTGATTATTGGATTTATTTTTTAAACTTTATATCTGTAAAATTGTGCTTATAATAATCAGCAAAGTATCTCTGAGAGATTCGACATTTAAGAATTTTATGTATTTGGTTGACGTTATTGTACACTCTATAATAAAAAAAATCGATGCACCAAGAAGGAGTTAAAAGTTATACGAGCAAAATTGGTTGATGTGAGGAACATACATAGAAAAACAAGCGATTAAAATTTCAGAGCAATTGAATGATTTATTTCAGAGTTTGACCATTACTAAGGGAGAAAATCAATAAGGCATTGTTCCACACCTCTGGCCTGGATACAAGCTGTCATCCAGCGAGGCATAGACTGAAAAGTTCCTGGATGGTGTCCTGCAGAATTTCTTGCCAAATTGTTTACAACTTTTGGGTTAAATGGTCAACATTTCATGATGGTTGCAATCGCCTTCCCATAATGTCTCAAATGTGCTCTATGGGAGAGAGATCAGGAGACCTAGCTGGAAGTGTTGGGAAAGCTTGAAGATAACTCATAGTAACACTTGCTGTATACGGCCGAGCATTAACTTGTTGAAAGTAAATCTGGGGTGTCCAAAAGGTACTGTGACACAACCGGTCGTCTACGTATCCCTGTGCTATAAGGTTTTTTGACAGAAAATGCAAATAATCCGGGATGGCCAAGGTCCGGAAGATTTGGGACTTAGTACTGTATACATATGTGCTCATGACAATTTATGACTAAAAATAACAAATGCCAAATCAGGTCATCTTGCTAATTCATCTGACTTAGCCCCTGTGATTTTTGGCTGTTTTCAAAATTACTGATGCTTGAGTGCCAAGCAATTCCAATGCATGACTGAAAAGTTGCTTGTAGACTTTAATCCATATGTAAATACTGAACATAATAACCAATCATGAGTTTCAGGTTTCTTAACAAACCTGTTCCTCTCCCAGGTTTTTATGACAAGTTATTTAAAATATTGTAGCGCCCATGTTTATGCTAATGACAGTGTCTCCCTCTGACGGTTAGCAATATGAAATAGGCAGTCGAGAGCCAAGTTTCCCATGCATGGACGCATGGTCTTCTGTATCCCTAACTCTTAACTAAATTTAATATGTGTGTTGTGTGTAACTTAGATCTCATTAAAGATGTTACTATCTCCTTCACTATCCTTTAAGACAACCTTTATTAACAATTATAGTTTAAAATCATTTGTAAATTTAAAATTTATTTTATAACTTAATTTTAGTGATTATTGTATTAAATTTTTTCAATAAAATTAAATACAAATAAAATTTAACCATCTGTGCACCATGGATTGTTCTACCATGCAAGCTGCACTTTTTCCTGCATGCTTTTAACCAGTTTTGGACTTACTGACATCAAGAAAAGTAACAAAGTTTATTCTTTTAATCAATAGATCTTTTCTATTTAATCATACCATGTAAAGGTTAAAAGCCAGAGAACACTAAAACATCTGGTGATACTTAAAGAGGGTTAAAATGAATTTTAATCATTTATAAAAGTTTTAAAATTGATGGACTGTGTTTAACTAGATGGATCAACAAGTATGTTAATTAAATTAATTTTAAAAGATTTTTATTTGGATGCTTCTATTTATCGAATGCACTCCAATTTAATTTATTTCCTTTAAGACCTTAAATGAGTGACAAATGTCCCAACTTTCTGTCTCAGGGAAAGCAACTTTGGTTACTTGAGAATTTATATTTGTTCTTAATATGTTAAAGTTAATTCATGAGTAAACAAATTACATTAGCTCCATTGAATGATAATGGGGTCCTGAGTCTAATGTTATTTCAAGATAAAATCTACAAGTGCCTTGCTTTTGCTAAAGTTTACAAGATTTAAATAACAAACGAATGCAGAGCTTTCCATCTTAAGTCGAATATATAGCATACAGATTCATCCTTCACTGTGATCAGCTCTATTTCAAAAATGAGATGGACAGGTTCAATTCCTGTAATTAGACACTTCTGTCAGTAAAATCTCCATGCGTGGGAGGGGATCCATTTGCTTGACGAAAAATATATTGCTTGGCTAGATCTGGTCGTGCGCCATAAAAAAATAATCCAAAAATGTCACTGAAGTCAATATTTAATCAAAACCTCTCAACACAACATATCCTTGAAAGTTAACGGGAATATTTTAATTTAATAAAATTGAAAAGCATCTGAACATGTTGATGTAATGTAAATTAACGTAGTGTAAAATTGTCAATTCTGTGCTGAATACGAAATCTTTATTTAATAAGTAGGGAGTTGCTGTCTCGTGAATTTCCTATTCATAAGCTTTTAATTCGAAAATAAATCATTAAGATCACACATAAAAGATATCTTATATCAACAATATACAAGAAAAAAATTGTTTCCTGTCTACTAAACCAAAAAATTATACTCTCAAGATCCGACTAATTTCCAGTCCAATAAGCAAGAACATTTAAATTTCAAATCGAAATTAGAATGTTTTATTTAAAAAAAATATCATAGCTTAAAAGATAATTAAAATCTTAAAAGATTGTTAGATATATCATTTTTGAGACAAATTTTCAAAACTCAAACAAGTAATTTACACAAGATATAGCCTTTTGGTAACAGGATGTTACTTGAATACAAAGGAATGCATTATTACTACAGAATGGTTTCCCAGTTTGGCCTGGCGAAACAAAAGGTAAACGGAAAATACCTGTTATCCATAAGCGGAGACTGATGGTCCGTACAGCACAAAAACTAACTTGTTTCCATGTGCTTAGCAAAATCCAAAACGGTTGTAGGATTCTTCAAGCGACACCTTTGTCCTAAGTGCGCATTATCTGAAAAAAATTACCGAGCCAGGAGCCAAATAAAAATTTTGACCTCAACAACGCATTCCAACACACGTTGGGCGTCAGTTTGTGGCCGGGGAAAGCCACTGGGTTCTGTTGGGGTAAGAAAATGGAATGCTAGTGAGCCAAAATATGGAGGTAAATAGGGGAAGGTGGGGCATAGTGTTACATGAGGTACAGTGAATATCATTTCAAAGTGGTAGCAAAATTAGCTCCAAATTGTTTACAATCTTGAAAGCCATTTTGTTTTCCAGAAGTCCATGTGTTGTGGAAGAATTTGCATCATTAGTTACATTTCTGTAAGCAAATCTATTCTGGCATGTTAAAATTAAAATTTTGTAATTTGTTGTATAATGTAATCGCCTATAGAACTCTTAGTATCTTTCTTTGTGCTGCTAGGGCTGAGTCATTCATTCCAGGCAGCATGTGTGAATATATTATAGCTTTGTTGTACGTCCATTTCAATATACAAGAATCCTATTGGTTAATTCTGCAATCCCCTCAAATCTGTATATATATATATATATATATATATATATACATATACATATATACATATACACATATACATATACATATATATATACATATATATATATACATATATATATACATACATATATATATACATATATACATATATATATATACATATATATACATATATAGATATATATATATATACATACATATATATATATATACATACATATATATATACATACATATATATATATACATATATATATATATATATACATATATATATATATACACATATATATATACATATACACACATATATATACATATACACACATATATATACATATACACACATATATATACATATACACACATATATATACATATACACACATACATATATGTGTTGTGTCTTCAATAAATATCTTTTCTCTTTCCCTTTTGCGATCCACATGGCCTGTGTCATTCCTTTCCTCTGAAGGAATAGTATTTAACATAATTAAACTCTCTTTATTCGCGAGTGGTGCTTATTTTATAATGAATAATATTTTAGTAGTAAAGCTAATTGCGTTTAGGTTCTGTTGAGTTAAAATGGGTTATGTAAATTCACATTATGTAGTTAAAAAATTTTTGTTACAAGCTTATGTTAGATGGGTACCATGTTACAGAATGATATGGGTACACTGTTATATACATACATGTTTCACAATGTAAATTTTATTATTCTTATAGCTCCGCATTTTTATTTAAAGATTTTTAGTTATAAATATGAATTATTTTGAGAAATTGGTTAATTTTTCATAAAGATTTTAATCCAAATAAGTTTGCATATCTTTTTATTTGATGTTTAGTCTTTCTTTACACAGTTGGCAGTTTTCTTCGAAACATTCAGAAGCTAACAAAATTATGTTTCCTTAAGAAGTAAGGTCTTCTAAAGCTCCACTCCAAAAAACTGCACAAAATAGAGGACGGTTGAAATGTTGTATCTGGACTGATACGCTAGTTAAAAATATGATTAGACGAAATAGTGAAGAGGAATAAAGAGCACTAAACCCTAAAAAGAACAAAATCCCCAAGCGGCGCCAAAGTGAAACTGAGGCATAAGCATACCGAGATATCATCAACAGAAGATGAAGATTTACCATCTTATGCTGATAGTGATAACATCTTTTTCAGGATTGCAATCAGACATTGCTGCATGCAAAAATACCAAAATATGCACAAAAATTTTAAAATATGCGAAATTGCAACAAAACAAATTTCATTCTTACACAAAGGTTAGCGAGAATAAAGTGAAAATGAGCCACATTTTTATTCAATTAATACACAATTTTATTTATAAATTGCTTCACCAACTGTCCTGGCGATCGCGGAGTGAATTGTTTTTTCCAACTCTCTACATGAATTCGGTATCGCCAGCAGTTGTCAATCGTTTCATCGACATCCAGATGGGGAATCCCCATCTAACTCATTTTGTATTCTTTGTATCACCTTCTCGTACACTGGCGTAATGTAGTTCTTTCTGAGTGTCGAATCAAGAGGAATCTCTTTACCTGTGAATTACCTCCAGAAGGCTCTAAAATTTGAATTCTCCAACTTATAAAGAGAAATGTTGGATTTCAACATTACTTCAAACTTTGATGCAATGAAAGGCTGTTGAATATACTTATCTTTTTGCGCCTTTTCCACTTTTTGTTTGCGAGTCGTAGTTGATTTAAATTTGATTGCTTCTGAAAACCTTCAATCCAAACGTGCTGAGCATAGTTTTGTTTAAAAATAGAGAAAAATTGTCCAGATATGCAAAATAAATTCGGGTTTTTTTGTTGAAAATTGCTAAAAAAACACTCAATACGGATTTCTATCAACATTAGGGACTAAAAAAAGACATACAAAATCTGAGCTCTAGTGATTGCATTATAGTTGAAGGACACCTTAAAGAACACAAAATTCACTCTATTGGGAGTTTGTGAATCAGAACAATGTTGATTTTGAAGTGTTGTTAGTCAAATAAATTTTTCCATCTTATAAATTTTCACGAACAAATTAAGTTTATTCATTTGAAAAATAAAAAAATCATTGCCAAACTTTCCAATTCCATCAGGAGGGACAATGAGAAAAGCAGTAATGTTGATTTTCCCTGTAGATTTAACTTCCTATCAAAATCTAAAATAAATGTACAATTTCTTTAATCTTATTTTATCATCTACTTTATAACTGTAGGTTGCAATCATTGGTAATGTTTCCCTCACATTTAAAGCTGTTCAATTATGCGTAAACTTATCAAAAATGGTATTTTATTTTAAGCCTGTTTAATGAGTCATTAGATATATGTACTTCAAAAATAAATTTTAATAAAAGCCCATTCTTTATATTTACTGTTGCTACTATAATGTAACACAATGTACATCACTACCAAAACAAATGCTGGAAATAAATGTTACTCTTTTTAATTTTAATGATAAGTAAGATGTATGTAAAAGATCATTTCAAGGGCTTTGTTTGCTTGATATAGATGCATATCCTGATAGCACAGCTGAAAATAAAAAATGTGTAACACTGTGCCCCCCCCCCCCTTCCAATATGTTATGACCCATGGATACTGGATAGCTTTGATTTTAATATACATTTCAGTTTCATTTGTCCATATAACTGAGAAAAACGGAATAGAGAAGCTTTCAAAAAATATACAACAATAGTTTATTTCAGATAAGTATTCACTTTTAAAAGCAAAACATAGGTGCAATAACAATACTTCTTGCAAATCACTTACACAATTTAAAATATAATACTAATTGAAAACTAGAGCCACACTTTTAAACAAGCAGATTGAAGAGTATTCAACAGGATACATGCATGCGTTCATAAGTTAAGCACATTTTGGTAAAAAGTATTGTCAAAAACATACAATGTAAGGCTTGGTTTTAAGTACACCCATTCTTAGCAAATGACATCAATGGCTTCATAGTTCACTATATTAATTCAATCAGTGAAGAATAAATATTGTGGTTGAAAAATTTTAAGACTTTAATGAAAGAATAATCATAAACTTTATGAAAAAAAATTTAAACAGTTGGATAACCTAATATTAATTAGTGTAAGTGAAAGCATTAGTTCATTATAAATGAGATGTATATTGAAATATTCTAATACAATAAGCAAGCCTTGAAATATAGTGTTAGTATTTGTGTTTACAACTTTAAATTTAAAATAATTATTTCTTTTATTATAAGATGATGCTTGAAATGAAATTTGAAAGTGATATTTTCTAAAGGTAAAATTTGATTAACCTATAAAATGTAACTTACAACAAATGAACAGAATTTTCATGCTCAATTTCAAAATCACTAATATATGTAAGCTCAAATATTTAGGCATTTTGCCTACAAGAATGGGTGTAGAAATACTGGACAAGGAATGAGGTTGAGAAAATTTTGACAACAAATGGCAGTATCTCCATCAATAGAAGTTGTGCACGTTTTTTATCATGCGAGTATATACATATTACCCTAAGTGCAGTGTACTACACAAATGTTTAATCATTATCAAAACAAAGTGTTTTGAATACAGTTGCATACATTACATTTGTATTAGATTTAATTGCACAGAACAGCTTTAAATTAAAACAAAGCATGCATTCTTAATTTACCTGACAAGATTTATACATTGAAAAAAATTTAGATACTTATTTTTAACATAAATAATGCCCAATTAGACACATAATTCCAAGCAGTTAGGTTGATAAGGATATTAAACCAATCAATTTTGTAGCATCAATTTACCAACTCACGTGATTATAGCCCATTTCAATGTTTACTTATGGAAATATTTTTGAACAAATGTAAACAACATGTCAGCTTTAAACATGTAAATACCCTAACTATAAAAATACATCTTGGAAACAATAAGTAATTTCAAAGACGATATGCAGTATGCTTTTATTAGTTAAAATTCTGACAGAAAATGTCTTTATTGTTTCATGATTTTAGGGTTGTCATAGAAAAATACATCTGCACATTTTATTAAATATAATGAAATTAAAAATCTCAATTTATTCAAAGTATATTTCCAATATGCAAATCAAAGCATAAATTGGGATATAAAATTACAAATACTAGCCAAGAAGATTTTAGTGGTAAATAATTATGTATAAAAATTTTTCTGAAGATTTTTGGGATACATTCTTTTATATTACTCTTTATTGGAATAATTAATTTGTTAAGTTCTAATGTTCATTACAGTTCATGAAACATCAATATTTTTGTGACAAGAAACATACAAGAATATCAACTGATATGTTTTCATCAATGCTCTATTCTTTGCTTTATAAAACATTGCATTTTGCTGTAGATTTTACAAAATAGCTTTTACAAACACATGTGAAATGCAAAGCTGTGAAAGATAGTCTCCATTTCAGATAAGTATAAAATTGGGATCAATTGCAAGCTTAATTGTAATTCAAAGATAAGAATTACAAGTTTAATTTTAATTCAAAGGTAATTAATTACATGAGCTGTACAAATAACGTTTTTGGTATAGTTAATCATAAAAATAAAGATGTTTTAACCATGAGAAATTTTTATTTTATAACAACTTAACTAAAATTGTTTAAATGATGTTCTGAGACTAAACTTAAGTAATGCATAGAGAATACAAATTTTGTATAGCATATTATCATTCTTGTGTGTAGTTTATTTATAGTCATTGCACTTTTTTTTTTGAAGGGTACAGTTTGAAACACTGTAATAGCTTCTAAGATCACGGGTTTCATAAATCATAATTTTGTAGTTAAATTACAACACAAAATGGATTAAATACCATATAAAAGTTAGTTTTTCAACTAAAGCAATGTTGACTTTTAAGCCAAATATCAATGTCACAAATCTGCATTAACACTTTAGGTAGGTAAAATACTATCTTGTGAATAAATGAACAAAAAGCTTTAACGATAATTTCAGATTCACTTGCTCAGTCAACTACAAACTTGATAACAGTTACTAAAAACAAAGTCACATACATATATCTATTCATATTTATATTAGGAACAACACAGAATAACAAGTACCTGCAATAGAAAAATACTACTGAATATATATTTTATATATTTTGGAATAAATATTTTTTACATCTACAGTACAATACAGATTCAAAACATATAACATCAACTTTGGGAACATCTTTATACCATAATGCTCCAAATGCAAGAAATGTTGATAATACTATGTACAGAAAAGGAAACATTTTCCATGTTTATGCAATCATTAGACATGTACAGTTAAAGCTGTATATTTTGTGAACACATGCAATCACCACTTCAAAATTGAAACAATGAATTGATATTGAGAAGTGTTGGGAAAGCAAATGCATTGATTGCCAATATTTTCATGAAAACTACCTTTTGTGGTTAGTGACAACTTAGATGTTTAATTACAACAATAGTGAAGTCATGTAAACAAGAAAATTATTGGAAAATGTTAACCCAAAACCATGATGAACAAGAACCAGACAATAGTAGGACTCATTCAAACAGTCTAGTAAATAGAATAACCAAAATATAGAAAAATAAATAAATGTTTCTAACGTACACTAGTAATTTTAGACACCCCGAAACACAAAATAAGTTAAATTCTGATTTTTTAAATTTAACCACATAACTTAAACAGCATCGAGTCTTCACACATTGGTAACAGCAAAAAAACTTAATGAATTGTAAGAATTTATTTGAAGATAATTTGAATCTGGAAAAAAAATTAAAATTTTATCTTTGTGTATTCAAACTTTGACCAGTTTCAAAATTTATAGACAAAAAGTTAGCTACCATATTTACTGAATCGCGAATATTTGTAACACAAATTTCGTAGTTGGTTAAAAACCATTATTTAGCTATAATGGTAAAACATTTAAAGGTAGATCTGGATAATTATGTACAAGCTTTTTTACAAGATTGTAACCATTATCTAATGAGTTCAGATCCAAATTCTTAGCAGTAATTATTGGATTATGCAAAGTAACAAACACATGATGTATATAAAATTTGTGACACATATTTTATACAAACTTTTGAAGTAAATGGTGATTCAAAGAATTTCCCCATGCATAATAAAAATATGATTTCGTATCAAAAAGAAAAACAAATATGCTTAAAATCAACCAATGTTTAAAAAACAGTAGTACAGAAAAATTAAATTTTCAAAATTAAAACTAAAGTTCACTTGAGTAAACACATAGCAACAGTAAAAACAACTATGGTCAACTCTGGAGAGGCTAGTTAATTGTTACAAGTTTGATGACATGATCTATGCCATCAGAGAAACATAGTACTCAAAACACAACAAAAATAAAGTAACAAATAATGAGATTAACTAGAAAAGATGTGTACCATAAATTTTCTAACAATCACAGTTAAGTAACTCATTATATTAATTAAAGCATTTAGTATTATATTGAATGCAAGTGCATAAAAATGAAAAACAACATGATTTAAGCTTCATACAAAATTTAATTCTACCATATCAAGATGTCAACAACATTTGTAAAAAATTATTTTTGTTACAGAATAGAAACAAATAAAAAGTTATGATTATACATTGAATAAGCTATTTCACAGCATACAATTGGCTTTTTTTTATACTAACCACAATTTTTTTTAAATAATTTTTTATGAAATGATCAAGTATAAATTTAAATCTGAACTAAACACAGGATTTATTTATCAAGCAGAATATTAAAACAAATCAGCATTCATCCTGGTATAACTGTATTATTGATCCACAAATTTAAGATGACTAGGCACAATCAATTTGAAAGAGAATTGAGAATGGAAATATTTGTTACAAACATAAAACATTTACATGTAAGGCAATACAACAGTGTGAGCACAGTATAAAAATGTAATTTATACAACCCATGATAAACTTACAAACACAATGATCATTAACTCTGGAAGAATGGACTGTGATAAACATACTATACAAAATGCAGACCATTACTCAACATTTTTTGGCAATTGTTAGATAATAAATAACTGTCACATAACAGCAGTAAAAAAGTTAAGAAGCTTTGCAGTTTTTAAACACTGGCCATAGCAATCTGAATATATAGCACGGTTGAAGTCAAAGACAGATCTTTGTAGCCCTACTCCGACTCCGAATCGCTGTCATCGAAGCCAGACAAGTCGACGTCTTGTAGAAGTCTGCGACTCAAAGCATATTCCAACAGGGCTAGATGACAGAAGACATACTGATCAGGCATCTGTATGCTATGTGCCCTCTGGGAACGAATCTTCTCAACGGTTGTGCGTACGTCAATAAGGCTGGTCGCTTCTAAACGACAAATACTTATGTCTAATGTAATGAATGTACCTGGAAACATAAAGAACACATTGAAACGAGAAGTAATACTACACTAATAAGGAAAAATTAAATATTTTGATTGTAGCTTTAATATCTTTATTCTAGAATCCCAATGATTTTTTTCAGGTACCATTTCGAGATCCACATCATTTTTCCTCACAGGGGGCACTGTGGGTTTACAGTACTAGTACTAGGGGTTATACTAAACTACTCAATAGGGGTGAGTAGCGGAATTTATATAGCACAGGAGCTATAAAATGGGATATTTCGGCTAATAGGGGACCCTTTGAACATGAGGAGAGAAAACAACAGCAAGAAAGTCTATCTAGATGAAAGAAGACAAACAACAACAAGATTGAATATAGGTATGTTGTATCCAGGTTCGAACTTCACAAGTGCAATACCTCCATACAGTTTTGTGTATATTTCCATAACAGAAGATTTATAGAATTATTGTGTTTGCTCTCTGCATTCATTACAGCAATTCTAGTTACCACTTAACCAGATCGCAACACATTTCAAAAGGTCATAATTGAAAAAAAAAATGTATATTCGAGATCTTATATTTCTTGTAAACTACTACAAGCCTCAAATTATGCATAGTTTTATGTAGGTTTAAAAAATGTTTCAAATATTTTATCAATAAGGAATTTAGAAACGGAAGAAAGTAAAAACATTCATGAGGAACCTATTCTGTACTTGTTCAAGAATTACGAGAAAATATTTAATAAATTAACACTAATTAATAATTTAATACAGCAATGAATAAGAAAAAGTGTGATACAGCAGGAAGCATCCTATTCCTCCTTTTCCCAAAGGTGAACTGCAATAATTCAAAATTACTGGTGAGATGTATAACATACATGCACACACCAGGTCTATTATTTTTACTTGCCCTTGTGCCAGTGCTGCCATTTGGAAAAGTGAGCTGTTATTTTCAGTCACATGAAATCTACAACTAATTAAGATAAAACTTTAAGCATTTCCCCATGAGTTTCAATGGAGAAATATAATAAAAAGTTAGAAATTTCTACTTATTCTGAGACAAACCTTTCATTTGGTTATAAATGGATCAATCATTTATTTTATCATTACCTTTTTAAGGTTTTAAAAATCAAAAGGAAATTAATTATTAAGAGAACATGGCAAATAAATTAACAAAAGTGTGCAGTATGCTTCTAGGTTAGGTAGCTTGGTGAAAGTTGAAAGCAGTTAAAGAATTTACTAGCCTTGTAAAAACACAATATTCCTTCAAACTTTACAGTATTATACATATTTTTAGACAGTACTATTGAATCATGACAAATGCTTGGTAAATGAATAATCAAAATAGAAGGCAGGAACAATCAGCCAATGCAAATTTTAAATACCTGTACGTCCAATTCCTGCACTGCAGTGTACAACAATAGGCGGTCCAGCAGAATGACCATTCCACCTGTCAGCAAGCCAAGAAACATGATCTTTCTGTTTGTCCCTTACTTTATCCCGAAAGCCAAGCATGGCCAGAGCCGAATGTGGAACACCATAGTCTGGCCAGCTGGTAAACTGCATGTGGTACACTTTCCGGGTTTGGTTTGTCTGCCAAGTATAAAAACATCTTAATTACACCATTGTAAATTGGATTTATAAAAGAAAGAAACAATAAAATAGGACTTCAAAGCAGGGTATGCCAATTTAAATCAACTTGATTTAAATCAGCATACCCTGCTCGCAAATTATAAATCAAGTGATTTTTATTATTTTTTTAAATCATTGATTTAATTCATTTTTTCCCCTGTAATTAAGTTTAATTTCTATTGAAAATGAAATAACTATAACTAGATGCATGTTATTTTATTCAAGTAAGTTAAAAACTTTACCAACTAAGTTGAGTAGTCTATTTATGGAAAAAGTAGTCACAATGAAAATTTTATCTTCAGCATTGCATCATCACTCCAATTTTGCACATTTATCTTTATAATTGAAATATTTTCATTTGGTTTTGTATAATATGTTCGTTCAATTTTTTGGGGAAGGGAAATTGATTATTATGTTACAAACTCAAAATTCCACTAAATTGGCATGTTCTGGGGATATGCTAGTACACTTATTCTATGCTATTATCAGAGAAAAGGTTCATTTCTTCTACAATATGGAAAATTTGAAATACTTACCAACATTTAGAAAAAATTTGAAATAATAATAATATTTGATTTTAAATTTATGTATTTTCAAGTTTTAGTTTTTTATTATTTACCTACAAACAACATTTTTCACTAGTTTTTGCACATGAAATATTGATGAGAAGTAGGAATTTTGTCGCAAGTTTGTTTTATTGTATTTATAGCCTATACTGGTGACATTATTTTTCTTTTAACAAATTAATCAGTTCATACAAAAGTAATTGAAGAAATTCTACTTATTTTATTCATATATAATAAATAAAAATGCAAAAAATATCTGACATTTATCCGATTTTTGATTATTATTAAATAGGGTGTTAGTGGGATCCCACAACCTTACTTATCTAGTGGTTATAGGTTAAAATAATAAAAAATCGAACTAATCTAAATTGCTTGAGAACAAGATGAGAAAACATAGCTTGTGTTTAGTATTGGTTGTGTTGTTCTATTTACTCTATTATATGATTAACTTTGCCAATTTGTTTGCTGCATTTTAGTTTTCCTGAAATTTAGTTTCCCTGACATACTTCCCAATACATTTAATCACATAATTTATAAATATAAATGTTATTCATAAATATTAATGTTTATATGAATGATACAAATGGGACATATTGGAGCAATTAAAAGTAAATGGGAAAGCAAAAAATAAAATAGAAATACAAACCTAAAGATGCCAAAGGAGAGTATTAAAAATTAAACAATTCACCACAACCACAACACTTAAAGGTAATTATTCAAATCATTGAAAAAACAATAATTTGTTTACAAGGGAATTGTTATAGATTTGACATTTTTTTATGCTTTCAAATTTACCTTTTCACTTAGAAGGTTAACAGATCAGAAGCAAATTAAAGAGCACAATAGTTGATGATAATGTAGTTCTCTCACTTAAGACTTTTTAAAAGTACGCATGATCATGCTACCCCACAAACAAACAAAAACATTTAAAAAAAAAAAAGAATTTTATAAAACAACTAGCAAAATACCCGACCTTACTCGGTTTGAATTCGTTTACTCTAGATTGAAGAGATAATCAAAATATATAATGACTTACGTTTTTTGTAGAGTAAAAATTTATTTTAACACCTTTCGCCATCTTTATATTTTCTACAACTTACTTTGGACACAAATCCTACACATGCATATCCATTCATGTAATACATTTCACATACATTGCACAATTGCTGTATGACAAAGCTACAAAATGACGAAAGGTGATACTAAGGTTACTACTATAAAAGACGATTTATAGGAAGATTTTTAATTCCCTTTCTTAAGTTCTTTTCATGTGCAACTCAATTAATTAAAATTACGATTTACGGCGAGTGCTCTCGCACTCATAGTCAACAAAACAATATTTTTTTACTTGTTGCACTCTTGCCTCCGGTATGCGACATTGTAAAATTTTGCAATCTTCTCCTGTCATTACTACAACGCATTTTTTAATGTAGGAAAAATTTATAGTTTGGATTTTTAAACATTATTATTCTTTCAATAACGACATTATTCTTTAAATAACGGCATTATTGTTTAAATAACGGCATTATTCTTTAAATAACGGCATTATTCTTTCAATAATGGCATTATTTTTTAAATAACGGCATTATTCTTTCAATAACGGCATTATTCTTTCAATAATGGCATAACTACACTTAAAATTTACTGAAAATTTATACTGACTTACCTAACATTTTTAAGTCTAATACTTTGTGGTGCTGTTGCGTGTGATGAGAAGGAAAACACATTTATTAAAATAATAAATATTTAAAACAGGAAACAGCGAAATAAAACAAAATAAAAGATGTCGCAAAAAATTGTTCTAAAGATATTAATTTGTGATTCAATTTTATCTCTTGATCTCGCACAGTTGCCACAAATTACAACTAAAAGTGTATAAAATTTAGATATCTGAAATTAATTCAGAGCGAAAGAACCAGAAAAAATATCACTGCTCGCGCGATCTTGTTCATTCTCGTTTCATTGAAAAATATCGTCTGTCCCAAATATTCGGAAATCGTTTTCATTGCGCAAAGAATAAAAATAAGACTCGAAATAAATGAAGTATCAGAGATGAAATTCCATAAAAAAAAAATAATAATTTTTTGAAGAATAATTACTTTTTCAGCAGTACTGGTGAAGTAATCGTAATATTCAATAGACATTCCAATTTTTCCAAAACTACCAAATTATGGTTGATTTAAGTATACTTACTCGGGTGTTTTAGCATGAAACTCAACTAAATATAACAATAAAGAAATATTACATTCACTAAACTAATAGATAATGTATAAAATAAAATACAATGCAATCAAATATCTGGAATACAATTCATGTGATGTCCACACAAACACAAAATCTAGCATAGAACAGAAAGACGGACAGACAGACTTTCGCAACCAATGCCACTCACTAAATGAAGATAAGTACTCACTGTATGCAAATTTTCATGAAAATATCTCAAACCGTGTGGACGTGTATAGGGCACAACATACAGACGGACACCAAACTAGAAAAAGGCGGATTTGGCATCAGAAGGGTCCAAAACGGATAGAAAACTTGAAATGGGTCGAAAATATTGAATGTACAAACAAACACTCCATTCTTATTTATATAGATTTTGTTTCTATTAATATAATACCAGTAGATAGAAAATATACTATACCAGGGTGGCAACAAAATCCTAGAAATAAAGTTCCCTGATAGTCTCACAAAAATTTCCCTGATTTAACTATTCTCTTTAGAAATGTTGTGATCCGTGATTGCTATCGATATACAGCATCCACCCAACACTATTTTCAAATATTTAGTGACCGAGGGTGTAAACGGATCATTCTTCACAAATATTTTGTATTTTTTCTCTACAGATATTTTAATTGTTATTGTAAGGGTTGGAAACCTTAATGGAATTTTTGTAATTAAAATTGAAAAAACTTTAGAAAAAATGCAAAATATTTTATGAATTTTTTTACACCTGACACTACATTGTCATACTATTCATCGAAACCAAATGCAAATATACATAAAAAAATTCTACAAAAATGTAATTGCAAACAAAAATAATTAATTTATTACACAGTAAACATTATTTGTTACACAAATTTCAAATTGTATCCCAAGTTGTATCGCTAGTCTCACGGCGACAAGACGCTGCAGCCGCGAAAAAAACGTCGGCGGCATTCAAAAATTATGACGCTATGGTTCTTAATTCTAATTACAATTTCGGCGAATAAGATTTATTCGTTTCTCAAAAGCACTCGTAATCGCGCATCTCTAAATAGGACAAACGATAATGGTAGACATTTAAGCTGTCAAAATTTCCCTGATTTTTTGTAAAATTTGGAAATTTTCCCTGAGATTTCCCTGATTTTTCCAGAAATAAAAAGTTCCCTGAGAATTCCCTGATTTTCCGGTTTTCCAGGTTCTGTTACCACCCTGTATACAAAATATCTTCCTAATTTTAATCAACCTAAATTAGATGTTGAGTGATAGATAGGGTAGAGGAAACCTTTTCATATGGGAAGTCTGCATTAACTAAGCTGTAATCACATATAAAGTACAGAAACTTCAATCACAGATACACTTACACTATTTTGTATAAATATAATGATTAACTACTAATCAATTTAGCCCACATGGCTGATTAATGTTCTAATTACATAAATTAATCTAGGAATATTTTTTCAGTGAAATTTATTTCATTCCTTGAAAATTTAAATACATTAATTTTAAACATAAAGTAAAAATATAAAAAACAAACAAATGCATTAAACCTCTGAGGGTTGAGCACATTATTCCATACCATAACCAGTAGTAATTTTCTGCATAATTTCGAATCGGAGATCGGATAACTTCAGAGATTTCGACCAATTGAATCCTTTTGGGGATTCTTTTAACCACTTAACTTAGATGCAGCTATTCAGTCATAATGAACATTACAGGGTGAAGTATTACTCAGAAATATCGCGACTTTTGGAGGGTTGATAAAAGTGAAATTTGATGTGGTCAAAATATTGCACTTGAAGACCTACAAGGCCACAGGTTTCCACCCCTGCATTAGAACATTGCTTTTAACAAACTCTAAAATAATAAATAGATAAAGCTCACCTTAGTGTCAGTAAAATTGAGATTTGTAATTGTGTAATCACTGAAGTGTTCCACGCCTTCATTATGAAGACAGTAAGAACCAAATTCTTCACTAGTTTCTTCCTCTTTTGGCCAATATTGACCACATTTCCCTCGGCTTCTTTCAATAGTGCGAGTCGTCATGACGATGACACCAACTTGAAACTCCCATATCATCCGCCAAAAGTCAGTGAAGGTTTTTGGCAATGGCCCTATGTGCAAAAAGCATTTATTCAGAACGTGAACAAGATAGAAATGCAAAACATATCTTTTACAACAGATTCGAGTTTCATGTTACAAAGTTGAAAAACGGACAAGATGTGCCAAATGCAAGACGCCATTCAAACTATAAAAATCTATTAAGTTTAAAATAACACAATCAACTATGAAAAGTAAATTAAAAAACAAGCATTAATAATATAATAGATGATGTATGATTTAAATGAAATAATAGGTACAAGCTAAATGGTGAAGATAAATGCATAAAAATCAATTAGATTACAATGTTAAAACTTACGGAGGCTAAAGACTCAACTCTCTCAACTAGGTTCACTATTAAAATTTAATACCACTATAGGCTCCCCAAACTCCTGGGAATGCTATGCAATCCCATTTGATTTGTTGTGAAAACCAACACTCCTTTCGCAGAGCCAATCTCCTGCGAAAGCAAAACTATCCTAATAATTCGTATAATCCTGATTTGACTTTCCAGTCCAAGGCAATAAACAAAGGCTTTGTACCCTGCTTGCTACGCAAACCAAGACTCCTTTCACAAGTGACTTCCCTTTTTTTTTTTACTTTAACACTTAATGCACTCTAAACTAATAGCAGCATCAGTAAAAAACCTTCACCATCTTGTTCCCTGTACAATTTTGATTAAACCTCGTTAATTTCGTAATTTTCTGATCCGTACTTTCTCGGGAAACCGTCAACAGCCAAATAATAAAAAAAAATTGCTATGGAAATCTTTCGCAAGCGACTTCCCTTTCAACGACGTCACAGCGTTTCACCTCAAGGCCAGTTAGAAGGATGTAGCATTTCTTTCCGCAAAGAAAAATTTGTACACTATCGCAAAATTATACTTTTCATCGTAATGAATTTATTAATGAACCAATTTTTTAAATAATTAGACTTTAAGAATGAGTGCATTCTAAGATTTCAAGTAGTATTTTCAAATTTTAAAACTAATAGCATTAAGCTATAGATTTGACAGTTTTAGTTTTGTATTAGAAATTACGATCTAAAAGTTCTGAAATTTGTATGAACAACTTTTAATCGCATCAAATTTATTTATTAACCAATTTTAAAAATAATTATATCATAAGAAAGAGTACATTCAAGGTTTTCAGTAATATTTTCAACTTTAAAAAAATATTATTAAGCTATAGATATGACAGTTTTGACAAACAGTAATGAACATTTCCCAATATTTTGAAATTTGCATGACCAACTTTTGATCGCATCAAATTTATTTAAACAATTTAAAAAAATAATTGTACCATAAGAAAGAGTACATTCTAAGGTTTCCCATGATGTTTTCAAATTTAAACACAAAAAGTAATAAGCTACAGATGACAGTTTTGCCAAAAAAGTAATAAAAATGTCCCAATTTTGCCCGAATTAAAAAAAAAATACTATCAGGAACCAAATTTAAATTTCTAAAAAAAAAAAAAAAAAAACCACCATGTTGTAGCTCTAAATTTACATTTAGAGCTACTCTTTTTAAAAAAAATCACAGCTGAATTTGCATGTATTTTACTAATTCGCTTTTTTCGACTTTGACACTTAATGCACCCTAAACAAATAGCCGCATGGGAAAAGAATCAACAGAAAGAGTGAGTTTTCAATCCAGCGATGGCAACCCTTTTTCAATAAAGAGAGAAATGCACATGTGCTCTTGCATATGACATAGTTATCAGCAACAAGTAGATTAAAGCTCAATGCTAATCTAATTGGTTAACTTCAATTAGAGACAGACTGAGCATTTACTCTAATAGATATTGACCAATTAACCACCATACATCAATTTGGAATGTATTATTTGAAATTTTAATAGGTGAAATGCTGAAATGGTATAAAAAACAAGCCAACTGCTTTCTTATTCAAAACATGTACCGGATGTGTATTGCCACAGCAACACTACTGTTGTTTATATTTATCTTAAAAGAAAAAGGCTCTTGTGTTGTGAAATTGATTAAAAATTTGTTTGCATAAGCACACCATAAAAATAAGAATTCAATGCAATAAAGTTTCTTTTTTCATAATAACTGGTAAAATTGTTCATTTACAAGGTGGCTCGAATAATTTGATCATCCACTGTATGTTTATAATATCTCTTACATTCTCTTAAACCATATAAATGTAAGCATGACAAGTTTATTTTAGCAGTACATTGATCCTTCTTTAGTCGTAATGATTCTGACAGATGCAGTGGCATCTTTTCAATGCCATGCAGCAAACTTCCAAAATGCATTACTCATAAATTTTAAATAATACATTTTACAGTTATACATGTTTTAGTTAGTATGTCCTAAAATATGCTACATATTTAAAATAAAAAGGAATAATTAATGCATTTTAACTAGGAAACAAAATGTTAAACACCTCAGATGCACAACAATATCATATTTGTTAAAAAAAAAGACTATGAGGGTTAAGGGTTTAAAAAAAAATAAAACCTGTTTTATAAAACTTTGTCTTGAGTGTCATTACCTTGTGTTGAAATAAAGGCATTTTTCTGACAGAATCCATCCACAAAATTTGCATTCAAATAATCTGAGCATGGGTCTGCACCTATGCAAGAGATTTTCACACGGGAGTGGTCATAGCAAAGTACATCAGAATACCTGTTTTTAGACTGATTGGATTTTAACCTGCAAAAAGGAAATAACACAAGTTTTATCAACACATTTGTTGTTTAGTTGATTTCATTTAGTTTTCATAAATAGTTAAGATGGGTATGTTAATGAGCTATGCAGATTAAGTACTACTGGCCAACCTTTAACTTACACATAGCATCATGCATTACACAATAACACCTCTATAGAGCAATAATACATTTACTCTGAATTTGTTTCGTCCTAGTAAACTTTATTAGTGGGTACACTTTTTCAGAATGAGTAAAAGATACATTGTAAAATCCATAGAATACTTCCAACTAAACTTGATTTTACAGAACTAGGTCAGCAAAAACTCAATGAACAATAAAACAAATAATTTATCTATTTGCGGAGTATAAAACACAATTTCATACTTCCAAGGAAAAAATACAGCCAATTTTTGCAGAATAAAAAGCTGCATGTACATTCAGAAAAGAAAAAAGGCTAAAAATAACTTCTAAAATTAAAAAATAATTTAAAACTCTAATTTGGTAACAATTGCAACAAATTGGACTTCATGAAAGCAATTCAAAGTAGCAAACGTAACCCTGCTCTCTGTTATAGTTAAATGTTTGGTCGCAGTTTGAACTCGGTGCAACCGAATTTCTTGAGAATATACTTGTAGCTTCTAATCAACAATAAGTGTCAAAAAAGGTTTTCATGACAATTTAGTAAGTACTGATTCTGATGTTTTACTTGAACATGGTGTTACTTAAAACATTTTCTTCCTAAATTGTTTTTCCAGAAAACTTCTTGAAAAGTTGTCAGGTATACAATTTAGATTAATATCTCTATAGTTAATAGCTAAAACAAAGAAAACATCTCAAACTGCAAGTAATTTCAATTTACTGTTTCACATATGCAGTAAATAGAATTATAAATTGATTTATCACCTTAAAACTCATACATTAGATGTAACAACATTGTCACTGCATTATGCATTACTGTAGTCTAGGATATTCAGTCATGAAGCAACAAATCAAACAACACATTATTCCATAGAAATTTGACAGTAAACACAAACTATGAACATTTCATAGAAGTTGGCAGATACATAAATTCATTTGATAACTACCTGGAGGATTCAAAAGTTCCATCAGAGCTCTTGGATTTAATTTCAGCATACTCATCATGAAGACCTCTTCGCCCCTTCTTTTGCAAATGCTCAATAAACTCTTCCAAAGTCTGGCCACCAGTCTGGTCACTATGGAGAGAGTCCTCAGACAAAGAGGAAGTTGGTGTGCTTGTTGACTTCTCATCGACTGGCATGATCTCCTGGAGTGGAGAGCAGGATGCCACCTGTTTCTCCTGCACCGTCAGGGAGATCTCCTTTATCACCTCAACTTCTTTTTCTCTGTCCTCGGAGTTCTGCTTTTCGTGTACCGAGTTCTGGTGTTCGCTGGACTCGTCAGTATCACCTTCGCTACTGCCGAAGTGGAAGTGGTGCACTGGTAGGCCATTACTCCGCACCACCTGGGGTAAGAGAGGCCCATAAATGCTGGAAGGGGAGGTGGGAGTTGACACCAAATCAAACAGGTCGTTGCAACGATTCGCCATGGATTTCAGACAGTGGAGTAGCCAGGACTGGTGGTCAATGTTGAGGTTTCCGCCAAGCTCTTGTGGTAAGGAGGATAATGGCACATGATGGGAGAGCTGGGGAACATTCACCATATAAACCTACAACAGAAAGAGAAAAATTAAACAACCAAAAATTTAAGTAGTAATTCTTAATTACTTTCCCTTCATTGGTCCCACCTCATCTATATAAATAAGAATGGAGTGTTTGTTTGTACATTCAATATTTTCGACCCATTTCAAGTTTTCTATCCGTTTTGGACCCTTCTGATGCCGAATCCGCCTTTTTCTCGTTTGGTGTCTGTCTGTCTGTATGTTGTTCCCTATACACGTCCACGCGGTTTAAGATATTTTCATGGAAATTTGCATACAGTGAGAACTTATCTTCATTTAGTGAGTGGCATTGGTTGCGAAAGTCTGTCTGTCCGTCTTTCTGTTCTATGCTCGATTTTGTGTTTGTGTGTTTGTGTAAACATCACATGAATTGTAATCCAGATATTTGATTACAATGTGTTTTATTTTATACATTATTTATTAGTTTAGTGAATGCAATATTAAACATTTTTTCATTGTTATATTTAGAAGAGTTTCATGCTAAAACACCTGAGTAAGTATACTTAAATCAGCCACAATTTGATAGTTTTCGAAAAATTGGAATGTAGTTTCAGTATTACGATTACTTTCATTTGCTTTACCAGTAATGCTGAAAACCAATTATTTTTCAAAAAAAAATTTTATGGTGAAATTTTAGCTCTGATACTTTATTTATTTCGAGTCTTATTTTTATTCTTTGCACAATGAAAACGATTTCCGAATATTTGGGACAGACGATATTTTTCAACGAAACTAGAATGAACAAGATCGCGCGAGCAGTGATATTTATTCTGGTTCTTTCGCTCTGAATTAATTTCACATTTCTAAATTTTGTGCACTTTTAGTTGTAAGTTGTGGCAACTGTGCGAGATCAAGAGATAAAATTGAATCACAAATTAATATCTTTAGAACAATTTTTTGCGACATCTTTTATTTTGTTTTATTTCGCTGTTTCCTGTTTTAAATATTTATTATTTTAATAAATGTGTTTTCCTTCTCATCACACGCAACAGCACTACAAAGTATTAGACTTAAAAATGTTAGGCAAGTCAGTATAAATTTTCAGTAAATTTTAAGTGTAGTTATGCCATTATTTAAAGAATAATGCCGTTATTGAAAGAATAGTAATGTTTAAAAATGCAAACTAGAACCTTTTCCAACATTAAAAAATTCGTTGTCATAATGAAAGGAGAAGATTGCAAAATTTCACAATGTCGCATACCGGAGGCAAGAGTGCCACAAGAAAAAAAATATTGTTTTGTTGACTATGAGTGCGAGAGCACTCGCCGTAAATTGTAATTTTAATTGAGTTGAACATGAAAAGAACTTAAGAAAGGGAATTCCAAATCTCCCTCAAAATCGTCTTTTATAGTAGTAACCTTAGTATCACCTTTCGTCATTTTGTAGCTTTGTCATACAGCAATTGTGCGATGTATGTAAAATGTATTACATGAATGGATATGCATGTGTAGGATATGTGTCCAAAGTAAGTAGTAGAAAATATAAAGATGGCGAAAGGTGTTAAAATAAATTTTTACTCTACAAAAAACGTAAGTCATTATATATTCTGATTATCTCTTCAATCTAGAGTAAAGCAATTCAAACCGAGTAAGGTCGGGTATTTTGCTAGTAATATATAATTATACAAGTAAATACACTATTTGGAAAATTTAAGTAATTTGTTGGTTGACTGTTTTTTTTATTTCAATGTGCAAAGGCCATATTTGGCTAAGCTGTAACAAACATTAGACAGAAAATGCCAAGTAATAGACACACATATACAAGCTAAGTTTTACTGACACTGAAGAGAAAATTATACCCAGGGAGAAATTGAACCTGTGCTGCTTACAACTTGCTAGTGCGATGGTCAAACCCACAGCATCATGACTGTCCAATGTAATTTCTTGATCAGATTATATTAGATTAGGCCAGAATTAGAAAAATATTATGAAATCTGAAAATTAAGTTCTTTTGAAAAATTACATATCAGCAATACACAATTAAGATGATTAAATCATCAAATATTGACAACACACAGGTTGAAACTTAATTTTTAAAGAAACTAAGTGATACTCATGTTCATAAGATTCACTCAAGTTTAGTAAAACACTAATTTTTTGAGGGAAGAAAAAATATAATAAAAAATATTTTATCAAACATAGAAATAACTGTAGGAGTAAATATAAAAACAAATATTAAAAGACTTACTCTGTCTCTTAGCTTCTCTCTGACAAAAAGTCTAAGAATCTTAAAAGGAGCTTTAAACCATAAGGGTGCAGTTACAATCAACACTTTCTTTAACCTTGCAGGATAACCACCCTGAAATACATTTTTTATCACTTTAAAAAACAATGCACATACTTTTCGTAGAAACATTTGTGAATAAATATACTTTGAAATTTTAAGTTTGGAAATGCAACACTTTAAAGTAAAATCATGCGTGGGAAAAAAGTAGGTTTAAATTTTAAAACATAAATAAACAGTGAGCTTCATGGCACTTTTCAAGTTTTTTTACCTTTAATAAATTTGACAATCATACAGTCTATGTAAAATGTTATCCTTAAAGGAGTCAAATGTTACTGAGATTAGTCTCACACCTTCTGTTTGATTATTGGTAATCAGCATACATTGTTAAACAAAATTTTACTGATACAAGTGTGTGTAAAATATGGCACTACATGCTAAAAATTACAATGTTTACAATGCTATAAATATTAAAATACTAGCTCTAGAATTGAGTCGATATATTGAATGAAACAAAAAGCAAGTTTTAGTACTATCAATAAAGTGAAACATGTTACCTTTAATAAGGTCAGCATTTTCTGACTAAGTTCATAGTCAAAATTAGAGTACTTGGAATCATTCATATTATATATGAAGACAACACCACACCTTTGAGTTTGAAAGCTGGAATATATAAATTGACCATTTCAAAACTAAGAAAAGTGACTACATCATATAAGTGATAAAAATCCTTAATAAAAAAAAATATATATGATTCCATAAACTGTTTCAAAACAGATTTATCAAACACTGAAAAGGAGATGAATTTTTAAGATTAAACACAAAGCAGTAAAGAATAGTTAAGAACACAGAATGAATTGAATTTTTAATTTACCTTTCTAATGCCACATCTAACTGGTACACCACACCTTGAAGAGTGATATTATGAGAACTCGAAAAAGGATTATGCTTTCCAGCACTAAACAGTGCTAGTGCAGCCCCTCCAGAATCTCTTGTAGGCTATAGTTTGAGAAAAGAAAAATGTTTAACTAAGCTTGCATGAAAACACAATTACATATTTTCTATAAAAAAGATAATTATCTTTCAAATCTCAATAGTATGAACCATTCATAAAATTCTACTTACTAAAATAGTAAATTTTCCCGTCTCAAGCTCAGATTTTAAAGGATCACAGTTTGGATCAAATCTTATAAGTCCCTCTTTTCTTCGAATAATCTAATCACACAAAATGAATTCAAATCAAAATAATATAATTATCAACATAAGAAAAACACTTTACTTTTGGAGTGTTACAAAACAAACTTAGTAAATAGTTCTATACCATTTTTAACTGTCTAGGTTAAGCTAAAAAAATAACTCAAATGAAAAAGGAGTTTTAAATGGAAGCAGGTGTGAATTTTGGACAATTTACAGACTTTAATATTATCTAGCTTCCAAAAAATATGTTATACAGATAATCAAACATGCAGCATTAACCCAATTATACATATTATACTTACTGATATATCTCAGAATTAAATCAGTGCAAAGATAAAGTAATCTTTAAATTGTACTAACAAGTCTCAAATGCTGAAAATTATACCATTGTCTAAATACAATTTCAAAATAAGGGACACCACAAAAGGAATAATTTTCAAAAAGAAATATTAAAATACAATTTTGACAGATACATGTGTATTGTGTCTAACAGAGAAAGAGTATCTAAATGTGATGCATAATCATTAAAAAAACTTATTTGAAAAAATAATAATTTGCATTTTAATATATTGTCTACAGTATATCAATGTTATACCCTAGAACATTATATACACAATTAATACTTATATATGCACTTAATATTCTATATTATATTAAGCAATGTATGCTACTAATTCAGATTTACTAGCTTGATAATCTAGAAAAGAAGTTTAAATACACTTAACATTTATATTGAAATCGGTTACTATTTTTTACTAAAGGATCAAAATGAAATCAGCTCACAAAAATTTTAAGTTCTTTTGATGTATATTAAACTTTACTGTATTTTGTACAGTTTAAAGAATAGTATCTTAAATAATTACCTCATGTGTTTCATAGAGTTGCAATGCTCTATGTGTATCAAATTTACGAGCCATCATAAACTTCACAGCTGTACTCCATGACAGCGGTCCAACGTTTTGACCTAACCGTAATTCATTCACAACAGATATAAACTGTTGAACAGCCTACAAAAGAAATATTTAATGTCTTAACACGAGTAGGATTGAATGGCACAAATAACGCAGTCAAAAATTCATTCTGAACAGAAGTAATATATTCACTAAAAAACACTACATTAGGACACATTTAAACAAATAATGCAAATTAAAATTGCTGGGGTGCCATTCTTGAAAAATTAAAATGACTTGAATGGTTAACGGGATGACACATTTTGAATTCAATGAGGAAAACTGGTTCAGAGTAAAAGGTATAGTCTTTTGTACTTCAGTCAATATTTATGTCCCTAGGAAGAAAAACTATTTCGGTATCTAATGTTTAGTTTGTTTACTAGCATTTTTATTATTTGTGGGGTCTCTGACATAATAGATTTCCATATTAGCAGCTTGCAAGCTGTAGCAGGAGCAGGTTCAATTCCTATTACTTAATTGAGCTGAATTTTTCTTCTGCATTAAACTTTTACTATGTATCTGTCCATAATCAGACAACAATTGACAAACAAATTCTTGATCTCTATGATGTTTTTTTTTTTTGCACAAGGGCCATATTTAGCCAAGCAGTGCTAATTAAGAGAACTGGACATACACAAGGAAAACTTTTCGACACAGGAAGAAATAAATACACACTGGAAGGAATCGAACCTGTGCCACCTACAACTTGTACTCAATGATACCGTTAAAAAAAATTCATTTATGTATTGCATATAAGTACTTTGGTTTGTTTTATAGTGTCAAGTCTGAAATATGACATACCTCCAACATTCAATATCCTATTAAATACTAATAGGAAAAGAAAGCAACGAAAATATAAAATTGTCTTAAAGTCCAATTTGTCCACACGATCTAAGCAATGCTATTCGGATGATCAATGGCACACGAAAAAGGAAATGCAACAAAATATTCAAGCTTGCGGGTCTTCTGTTTTGTATTCCCAGTTCGTTTTCTGGACATGGCAGAAAACTAATTTGTGACTTGCCTTTTGTTTTTAGTCAACTTGTTCTTGTAATCTGCATAACATTTGAACACTAACATGTCAAAAGTATGTATTTTTAAGTTGATTAAAGTCAATACATACGTGTCGAAAATTATGAGACCTATAAATTGGAAGAATCTTTTGCGTCCTAATGTTGATGACATAATGCCACGGTATTCACTCCTAGGTATTTTACTACTCGATATGAAAAGTTTTAATGTTTATCTTTAGGCAAATGAAAGAAAATCAGCGCTCTTCCGGAAACAAAATCTTTAAAACATGACAATCAACTTAAAAAATGAATGCGGCTTAAAATGCCTGGAGCTAACAGTTATAAAATATTGCCGACGTAAATTAAAAGGATTAGACTTATGTCACGAACCTGCTCTTCTTCTGGTGTTAGAGGGGTAGCCATGGCTGGTGCAATGATAATCATTATTTACAAAGACTGCATGACGTCGAAAATATTACAGGCGCTTTGTGAAACTGAATATAAATCATACAATTTGTACTTAAAAAACTTATTTAGAAAAATCATAACAGATAAGCCATAATTGTTCGTTCTCCAGCGTTTAGGGATTGTTGCCATCTAGGCCATAATATCGTAAAATATTAAACATGTTTTCTGTGGCTAAGCCAACGCACATGTGTGAAAATAAAAACATATCCCCTCCCCCCCAATCACTGATCCGTGACGTTCCATATTATGGGTTACTATAATATTGGGCTTATGGTAATAGTATTTTTAATTAACATCGTACAACAGCAACACAACGGGATATTGTCGATGGTTCGGGATTAATTCCAAAGTAATAGCTTGTAGCCATCGACCTTAAAATGTAATAGACAGTTAATGTGAGCGGTAATTGATAATTTTTAATTAACGTCATACTAGAGAAACACGACAGGCTTTAGACAGCGGTCCGGATAATTGGTAATTTGTTATAAACGTCGTACTAGAGCAACACAACGGGCTATTGACGACGGTCCTGGATGAATCCCCGAAATGAAAGATTTGGAAACAACACCACGTAATTTTGAACCACTGTCAGAGATGACGAAGAAGCATCTGAGCTAGCACTCCACTCTCCAAACTTCCGCACCAACCCAACGTGAGGACTTTCGGCCACGAAAGATTAATGGTGCATCAGCCACCTCTACACCAAGCGCTTACAAACATCCATGCACTAACCAGAATTCGAACCAGGAACCTTCCTATCTAGAGGCTAACACTTTAACCGGTTGGTCGACTAAACGGAGACGCTGCTGTAAGATACCTGAAGGGTAAATCACAAATTGTCTTAGCGATTGGCTAAGGATAATTTAGGATTCCTGTTTTTACCATGAAAGCGTAACAGATCTTCAAACCGAGCAACTGTAAGAAATAATATAAATCTGGGGGCACTAGAGTGCCTATAGCAGGCACGTGCTTCGTCTATTTCATTTTAAGATCGGTGCTTGTGGAATGCAGGAAGGTGACTTAATAAGTGATTGTGAAATTTCCCATTGTATCAAAAGAAATTGTCCTGAGCAATGATTTTTTGCCATACCTCTAGCTTGCCAATTTTGAATCACCAAAACACAGAGCCATTATTAAGAAATTCATTTGCAATTCGCAGAGCATGAAAGAAGTGAAACATATGGAGAAATATGAAAGGCAAATAAAATTTTAAAAAATGATTTTTTTTTGCTTTGGATGTTTGGTATGTCGTATTTTTTTGACACAGGATACGTCTTACCTTTTGAAACCGGGGCACCACGCTTAATATTTGAGGCACAAAAAAGTCTAAGTGAGAAAAATTTAATAACTTGAAAAATATAAATTATGCATAACTGAACGATATCGCGATCAAAGGAGCATTTAACACAATGTCATAAATGATCATTCATCTTGCACTGACGTCATCGTGTGATACAATCGCAGTGCAAAGTTGAGTCACAAAAATGCCCACTACCGCTCACATAAATTTAGTCTAGCTTCGACTTCCTTTGTTTGAGCACGACGTTTGAGGTGTCATTTGTTTCGTCTATTTGCGCTTTATAAATAATAATAGAAATACAACCTAAATATTAAATACATGTTTAGCTATTCGGACTTCACAGTGTGAAAATTTAGCAAAAATTTCGAAATATCCAATCCAAATATATGCATAATAAACACACACAAAATTATTGAAAACGCCAACAGGAAGAAAGATCGAGAGATGGGAAATGCAAGAAGATCCGAACATCCGATGCTCAGTGTCAAAGGGCTCGGAAGAAGTTCTTGAAACTATTGGCGTCGCACCTTCAAGATGAACAAATGCCTAATACGAGTGCGTCATATACCTCCGCTGCTCAGTTCGAGACAACTAGCATATCTGATAACATAAACTTTTAGAATCGAATAATGGAGTTCAATCCATAGAGGTCGAAAATGAGCCACAGCCTTCAAAATTACAGCGGGTGCACCGATTGTGATATATGTGCGGAGCTCTGAACATTTGACTTGTGAAATTCAAACAGTCTAGAACTAATTTCTTTCACTCTCAATTTATCATATGGCCTCCACTGATTTATTCCACGCCTTTAACCAAACGGCCGTGTCCCCACACAGCTTCGTCCGTTTTTTTAAATTGACGTCACACTGGTGCAACATGACTGGCTTTATTCTGCTTGAGAATTCAAGGTTGGTAAATTAAAGGTAAGCGAAAACTCAAGCCCAGGACATCTCATTTGATACTATAGGATATTTCTCGCTCACGAAGCAAGACGATTTTTACTTTGCTGTTTTACATAATACATTTCAGTAGCGAGTGGTTACTACGGATCTAATATTACGGTAAGCAATATTTTTCTAGAGTCTCTTTGGGATGCCTTTATTTCGTCCATATTTGATAAATAAACAATTACTGTGTAATCTACGATGGAACTCAAAATAGTTGAATGCATGGACTTTCTAATGAAGAATCTCTTTAAGAGGTCGAGGTTTGAAGAGATTGTTGAATTTATGTCACACTGTAACAAAACAACGGTTTTTTGTTATTTTAGCAACACAAAGGTCAGGGATCAATTGTGAAGGTAAAGATCTACGCCTTCTCTAAGATATATAAAAATAGAGAAAGCTATAGTAACCTTTTTGTGTGCCTATGATCATATAATTAAATCTAATAGTAACGTGATACGTAGACTCTCTTCCACGCTTGGCCGTCGTGTATCAGAGGGTATGCCCACTGCGCTTTTGTGTGCTGCAGGTTTGATTTTCCCTTAGGTATTAGATATGTTTCTCTCCATTGTTTCAGTAAAACTATTATCGTGTTTTTTATTCTATTATTTGATAATGCATGTCCTGTGTTTGGCGCTGCATGGCCAAATATGACCCCTTGCGCCATAAAAGCTCAAAATAACCAACAACCTACTCACGTAGAAGTTTGGGCATCCCTTCTCTCTCTCTTCCGTAACAAAAACATTGAAAGTGATAACTGAAAACGATTTATCCTGCTGTGCATATGGATGCATTCCAAATATATTAAAGATGGAAACATTGCGTTTCATAGGTGATAAATTTTCATTGATTTCAGAAGCAACTTTTTATATATACAATAAAGTGTCTTAATATTTGCAGGTAGAGTTTAGAAGGTATTTACATCAACATCACGCTGAAGCAACACAACGGGCTATTGGCGACGATCCGGCTTAAATCCCAATGGGAAAGATCGAGGACAACACCTCGTAATTTTGAACCGTGGTTAGATGACGGGGTAAGCACCTGAGCTGGTTTACCATTCTCCAAACTTTCACACTACACCAACGTGAAGACATTTGGCTGAGACGAATTTAATGAGCCCCCCCCCCCCTGTACACGATTGTCTTTGACTGAACCGAATATCGAACCCGCAACCGTCCGATTGCTGATACGTTACTCTTTCAATAAGACAACCGTGGAACACAGGTATAATAAAAGTAGATTTTATGACTTTGGAATTATTATACCTGTATTTCCCAATTTACAGAGTGACCACTGAATGACTGAAGGGTTTGAAAAAGTCATAACATTCATTTTCAATCTTTTTCTTTTATTTTTTTCCTTGTTATAGAGCATCCCTTGGATATTAAAAGGGCTACGTATGATGTCCAGCAACGAGCGAAACGACGTGAAGATCAATTATTGAAACTCAGAGGAAATACCGGCATCATTCTCCGCGTTCACCTGATTTGACGGCACCAAACTTCTCTTTGTGTGTGTGTGGCTACTTGTAAGAACGAGCTTACGTAAATAAACCTCGAACAATTCAAGAACTTAGTGAGAACATTCGAGCCTAGCCCGTTGTGCTACTCCAATGCTACGTTAATTAAACGCTTACCTACCCGTACTATAATAAAACAATTCCTAGCTTTGTGGGGCCTCAGTAGCCCGGTTGGAATAGTAAACAAACCCTAGAGGTTGCGAATTCGAATCCAATCAAAGACAGTCGTATACAAAGGGCCTCTGCCGTGGTCTCAACTTTCCTCACGTAGGCACTGTGTGGAAGTTTGAGAGGCTCAGGTGTGATCTTATCATCTGAGCGTGGTTCAAAATTACGTGGTATTGTTTTCGGATACTTCCCTTCATTTATGATCCCGGACCGTCGCCAATAGCCTGTTGTGATGTTCAGGCGTGACTTTAATAACTACCTGCCTACATACCTAGAACCAGCTCAGGGCAAATTTCTGCCAGGTGCCACCCTCAAGCGGCTGATTGCATGGCAGGATAATCTGAGCAGATGCTCTCGATCCACGGAAGGAAGAAAGATTTCTGGATAGCTGGATGTTTTCAAAAAGGTAGTAGGAGAGGTGGAGCAGTCCAAGCAGGTGAGGGCCAATCAGGAGCACTTTAGCGATCACGTTCGAATGTACTTAAAACTTGTGCCAGGATGCAGGATTAGCACTGAAGATTGACTGGGGGCGTCGTATAATAGGTTAGGTAGGAGGAGCTTGCTAACATCATACAATAGATTTTGTAAGATAGTAAAGTTACAGTTTAAAGAGAAGCCAGGTGCTTAGGGGGTTAAATATTTTGGACTGATGATGGCTCTGGGCCGTTTATAATTTCTCCGACGAAAGTCATATCTGGGGGTTTGCTGCGCTCTGCAATCGTATAAAGCAGTGATCCCCAACCCCCGGGCCGCGGACCGGTACCGGTCCGTGGATCAAATAGTACCCGGCCGCCCAAGGAACATTAAATGATTTCCATTTTATTTACTGTGGTGTATTTCTCTCGGGTTTGTACGACTTTCCATGAACGAGAGGTTAACCGGGAGCTGAGAGACGTCACATATAGCCGCACCAATACCGCGCATGCGCAAAATATCGTGATATCGGGGCGGTTTTAGGTGACGTCTGGAGCTGAGCGGCTGCAAGAGGCAGTGGCGTTGTAGCTTTGGTAAAGAGAAGGTGTGTATCGCCTTTATCTCTGTTCACCGGTACTTTCTCGTGTTTAACAGTACTTGTTGTATGTGTATATTGTGTTTGCTCAAATTTAACACACAACAGACGTCGTCAAAAAGTTTCCTTGGGGAAAAGAAAAGGCCCAGTGAAGAGACAGAAGAAGAGCCTTCAACATCAAAGAAACATGTAACTTTTAACAGACAATACCATTCCTACTTTAAATATGGATTTATCGGGACAGGTGATTCCCACACACCAAAACCGCTCTGCCTAATTTGCGGCGACCAGCTCTCTAATGAGGCAATGAAACCTTCAAAACTGCTTCGCCACTTGAACGCCAAGCAGCCTGGAATTAAAGATAAGCCCCTGGAGTATTTTGAAAGAAAAAAACGGGAACACGAAGGACAAAAGAAATTTATGAGGGCCACCACATCAATAAAGGAGAATGCACAGAGAGCATCTTATTTGGTGGCTAACCGTATTGCTAAGGCTAAAAAGCCATTCACTGTCGGTGAAGAATTAAGTTTTCTGCAGTGACAGCAACCAAAACAATACAACGAAATAAACTGGACCTAAGCAACACACTTCGGGTGTCATTGTCTCCTATTACCCCCAGATGGAACAGTCTCGTTGCAAAGAAAGAAGCTCAGGGCTCTCATTGATTTAGCGTTCCAGTGAGTAAAAATGACTATTAAATTAAACTTATTAAATCAAAACAATCTAAAATATAAACAATGACCCCCCCCTCAGCGGGCCGCAGTAAAATTATCAAACGTTGACCGGTCCGTGGCGATAAAAAGGTTGGAGAGCACTGGTATAAAGGAAGCATTGTAGCAGATGTCATAAAAGTGGCAAAAACACATATTTATTTAAAGAGGAATGAATGAATCGTGAAAGAATAGCCTTAAGGCCCGTTTACGATTCTCCGTATGTCCGTATGCGTAGGCTCCGCCTTAACGCATACGTAGCTACAGATAGGGTCTGCGTATTCCCTCCCATCTGTCAATCACGTGGTTCTCCTCTATCATTGGTTCAATGCATACGACGCATACGGACATACGGAGAATCGTAAACGGGTCTTTATTCTCCAGATTCGACCCCACGCGACATTTTGTTTCCAAACTTGAAAACTTGGCTAGGTAATTCTCGTCAAATAAGAATGTCACTGCTTATTTTGCAGACCTCTAACAAAAGGGTACTTTTTGAATGGGATGAAAACATTGAAATTAGCTGAACCAAGACTGCTGATTTCAATGAAGACTACGTTTAGAAACATAATCGATTTTATTTCAGAAAATGGTGTTTTTACCCGACTTATCAAGCGATCCTCGTACATCAATTTAGCTAACTTCTGCATTTATTTTTGCAATATCTATATAAATAAGAATGGAGTGTTTGTTTGTACATTCAATATTTTCGACCCATTTCAAGTTTTCTATCCGTTTTGGACCCTTCTGATGCCGAATCCGCCTTTTTCTCGTTTGGTGTCTGTCTGTCCGTCTGTCTGTCTGTCTGTCTGTCTGTATGTATGTTGTGCCCTATACACGTCCACGCGGTTTAAGATATTTTCATGGAAATTGGCATACAGTGAGTACTTATCTTCATTTAGTGAGTGGCATTGGTTGCGAAAGTCTGTCTGTCCGTCTTTCTGTTCTATGCTCGATTTTGTGTTTGTGTGTTTGTGTAGACATCACATGAATTGTATTCCAGATATTTGATTACAATGTGTTTTATTGAATACATTATTTATTAGTTTAGTGAATGCAATATTAAACATTTTTTTATTGTTATATTTAGAAGAGTTTCATGCTAAAACACCTGAGTAAGTATACTTAAATCATCCACAATTTGATAGTTTTCGAAAAATTGGAATGTAGTTTGAGTATTACGATTACTTTTATTTGCTTTACCAGTAATGCTGAAAACCAATTATTTTTCAAAAAAAAAATTTTATGGTGAAATTTTAGATCTGATACTTCATTTATTTCGAGTCTTATTTTTATTCTTTGCGCAATGAAAACGATTTCCGAATATTTGGGACAGACGATATTTTTCAACGAAACGAGAATGAACAAGATCGCGCGAGCAGAGATATTTTTTCTGATTCTTTCGCTCTGAATTAATTTCACATTTCTAAATTTTGTACACTTTTAGTTGTAATTTGTGGCAACTGTGCTAGATTAAGAGATAAAATTGAATCACAAATTAATATCTTTAGAACAATTTTTTGCGACATCTTTTATTTTGTTTTATTTCGCTGTTTCCTGTTTTAAATATTTATTATTTTAATACATGTGTTTTCCTTCTCATCACACGCAACAGCACCACAAAGTATTAGACTTAAAAATGTTAGGTAAGTCAGTATAAATTTTCAGTAAATTTTAAGTGTAGTTATGCCATTATTAAAAGAATAATGCCGTTATTTGAAGAATAATGCCGTTATTTAAAGAATAATGCCGTTATTGAAAGAATAATGCCGTTATTGAAAGAATAATAATGTATCCAAACTAGAACTTTTTCCAACATTAAAAAATTCGTTGTAATAATGACAGGAGAAGATTGCAAAATTTCACAATGTCGCATACCGGAGGCAAGAGTGCCACAAGTAAAAAAATATTGTTTTGTTGACTATGAGTGCGAGAGCACTCGCCGTAAATCGTAATTTTAATTAATTGAGTTGAACATGAAAAGAACTTAAGAAAGGGAATTCCAAATCTTCCTATAAATCGTCTTTTATAGTAGTAACCTTAGTATCAGCTTTCGTCTTTTTGTAGCTTTGTCATACAGCAATTGTACGATGTATGTGAAATGTATAACATGGATGGATATGCATGTGTAGGATTTGTGTCCAAAGTAAGTTGTAGAAAATATAAAGATGGCGAAAGGTGTTAAAATAAATTTTTATTCTACAAAAAACGTAAGTCATTATATATTTTGATTATCTCTTCAATCTAGAGTAAACCAATTCAAACCGAGTAAGGTCGGGTATTTTGCTAGTCAGTAATATTTAGAGGGATGGCCATTCAGTCCCCATGAATACGTTCGCGTAATAAAAGTGCTTCAGGGTTTCTGTGAACAGGAAATGTAGTTCAAATCCAGAATGAACTGAACAAGGAAAAGAATCACGAAAATATTGAATTGTTACCTCTTCTGGTATACAACCTTCATTTCTAGAGTAATCTCGTTTTTACAAAACGTTAGGACTGAATGAAGTTTCAACGTCTCTCAGTCAATATAATAATACAAATTAAATAGTTTTAGAAGGCTTTCTAAAAAATATATTTCGAAGTCTAAGTGTGGCTATTGATTGAACGGAACCTTCAATGCAATACGAGTATGAAGTGTAGATGGTATTGGAACAGTCGAAAGACTTAGCATTATCATGTGAATGAAACATAAACCTTTGTTTTCAAATGTTTGTCATGTGCTAAATTTATTTAGCGTCAATTGTTATCGAAGAACAAACGATACTTTAATATTTGTCGGTTGAATGCAGTGATCTTTCTGGATGAATAAATGTTACCAAATAATAAATCATTGCCACTTCAAGTACAAAATATTGTAGAAAGTTAGCGAATATTTTTATATAATTGCTTTAAAAAGTTTACAATTTTGTCGAATTTTATTTCTCTTCGCCTTGTGATGAAAAAACTGGAGGCGCCGGGTATCGATCCCGGTACCTCTCGCATGCTAAGCGAGCTCTCTACCATCTGAGCTACGCCCCCGATGATTATCGTGAAAAGGATATAAAAGTGAACGTAAGAAAAAAAAACCATTAAATACGAAATTAGATATTCACAGATGGGATGTTTCTATTTGGTTAAGTGAAGACCCATAAGGAAAACCCAAAATTCTTATTGTTCATTTTACATAACCAATTTTTAAATGAAAATTAAGCACATATTTTAAATCAATAATCAATAAAAAAATTCATTTTTGTTTGCAATTATATTTTATATTACGATTCTAATGTTTTTTAAGACGAAATACAAACTTTTTATCTATTCTACTCCTCTGTCAATTTTTAATATTTTTGTATGAAATAAATTTCTACAATATTGTTATAGTATAAGCAAAAGACCTAGTGAGCGATTTTTTAAAATTTGTTTACGAGTTTTCATAAAAAAATATTTTACTCATTATACGTTAAATTTCTATAAAAAATTTCGAATTTCTTATGTTTATTAATTTTTATAAATTTTTCTGAACTATTTATAAACAAAAATCTCTCTCTGTGTCTATTAAACAGTTATTCAAAACCTAAAAAATGTAAACAGTTTAACACTCAGTGCTCATATCAAAAAGCTTTAATACTTAAAACTTTGGCAAAATTGCAAAAAACTGATTTTGAGCTAATCGCATTTTAAGTACCAAATAGAACAGAAGTTAACAAAAACACCTTACTTTTTGCAAGTACTATTTTTTTAGCAATTTCTATTACATTGAGACTCTTATCAAAACAAGATTTTTTACCGTAAACTTGTATATATATTTTTTAAGCCAGTTTTATCTCTGATGACAACTTAGTGATTTGTGATAATTCACTGAAAAATTATACATTCTTGTTTAATGAACTGAAAAAAATATATTTTATTGGATCAGTACTATTTTAAAATAAACCACCACTGTGTGAACCACACCATCTTTTTTCTGTAAACGAGCCTTTTTTGTAGTGATACACATGAGACGAAATTTAGCACTATTTTTTAATGTGTTTCCTTCAATGGCGTAACCACATGTTTTACACGAGGACTTAGATTTTCTCATTTCTTTTCCATCGATTGATAGAAAAACCAGGAGCCTACACCTTAAGGGTATTTAAAATGTTTGGAATAATCATCGGTAGATACACTATGATATAATGTTGCATACAGGGAAGTTTTCATGGAAAACGAAGCCAATGGTTGGCATTCAATTATGTAGTTGGAAGGTCAAATAAAAGTTAAAAGCAGCTGGTAGCAATTTTCTTCGACTCTGGAATGTTGTTCATTTGTTCTTGAATTAGATATTCAACATGGTTTACATGGTTTTATCCAATAAACCAAAAAACACTTTTTGAAATTTGGGGTTTGGGTCTCTTTTAAGTGAGTATGCCCAAGACGAAAGATACATAATACATTGAGTGAAATTTAATTCTAATACATCCAGACAACATTAAAGAAAAAATGATTAAAGGAAAGTTTCAAAAAGCAAAACTGGAGGCGCCGGGTATCGATCCCGGTACCTCTCGCATGCTAAGCGAGCGCTCTACCATCTGAGCTACGCCCCCGATGATTATCGTAAAAGGGATATAAAAGTGAACGTAAGAAAAAAACATTACATATGAAATTGAATATTCACAGGTGGGATGTTTCTATTTGGTTAAGTGAGTATGCACAAGACGAAGGATATGTAATGCATCGAGAGAAATTTAATTCTTATACTGCCAGACCACATTAAAGAAAATTAAGTAAAGGAAATTTCAAAAAGTAAAACTGGAGGCGCCGGGTATCGATCCCGGTACCTCTCGCATGCTAAGCGAGCGCTCTACCATCTGAGCTACGCCCCCGTTGAATGTGAAGTACAGCATCAGTTTCCATATGGCTGAGATTATGGTGATTAAATGTCTCACATGCAGGTGGGATTGAATCGAATAGCCATAAAACTGCCAGCGACTGAGAAGTGTATTCAAATGAGTAGCGTTAAGCAGTGGCGTACACAGACTTCTTTTATGAGGGGGTTAGAGAAGACAGTGCTCAAAAGAACAGTCGAAATCCAGGCTTGAATGTTGGAATCACTAGGCTTTTTCACTTGTTCTTTGAAGATTCAAAACACTGACAACAATGCTAATGTTCATGTTACACTACAAGGGCGTACCTATGATCTGAACAAGGGGGCAGACCCAGGGATGTGAGGTGATCCAACTTATTACCTTAGAAGTCAAGTTTTTATTTTCTTACTGAATTTTAAAAACACTGTCAAAATCTTAAAGATTACTGTAACTATCCAATACTAAAAAATACTACTAAATAACAAATAATACTAAGAAAAGACAACTAAAATTGTCCTACGATCCTAAAGTCCAAGTGTTTTCGGTGATCCCGGACCGTCGTTAATAGCCCGTTGTGTTGCTCTAGTACGACGTTAACTAAAATTACCAATTACCAAGTGTTTTCGGAAAGAAACCAAATCAATTTAAGGGGGAATGAGAGCATTCATTTTACGTCTTACTAGAGCTACACAATGGGCTACTGACGACGGTCTGGAATAAATCCCGAAGGAAAGATTCGAAGACAGTACCGCGTAATTCAGAACCACTGTCAGTCAACGAGGCAACACCTGAGCTGGTACACCACCTCTTTTAAACTTCCACACCACGCCAACGTGAGGACATTTGAGCAACGACGTATTTGACTTGCATCAGCCCCCTCTACATGGCGGTGTTTTAGTTGGCAAGTTTCGGAATTTCTCCAAAATTTGAAATTGTTTCTTCGTATACCCCTTGAAAGCGGTTTCTTAAAGATTTCATTGTAATTTTGGTTTCTGTTGTATTGCTTCCACAGTAAGAAATGTGAAGTGAAGATTTCAGAAGCACATTGAACAAAATATCAGTTTTATAATATACTGTAGAAAATTGCAAGAAGGCAAATATAAAAGTTTTCTAAATTTGCCAAATGCTCTTGAATAACAGAAAGATTAGCATGTTTCATATCTGATATTTTAACATGGCTAAAAAACTATGCGAAGTTCAGACTTTTTTTTGGTAAACAGTATTAACGATTCTGGACGAATAATTCCATCGTGTTTCACAAGTATGTGGTAATCGTCATTCACGAAATGTATCGAGAAATTTTGCAAACTCTGGAATTTGGAGAAAAAAAGCTACAAGACAATCCATAGTATCAAAAATGCTGCGACAGTCGGGTATATTTGAATCACTATGGGACAATGCTTAATTTAAGCAGTGTTCATAGCAGTGAACATTAGGGGCTTGCGGAAAAGACGCCTTAATACTGGCTTGTACTCGATAATGAAGAGGCAACCACTGCACTTCTGTTGCATCTCTTCGAGACGATTTTTTCACCGCAGTTCGTAAAGTCTTTAATATGCCTCAAAATAAGATTTGAAAGTGCTGTTGCTGCCTTGTATTCACTTCAGTCTGGGAAAAAAACTTTTGTACTGCTCTTCCTCCTTCAATTGTAAAGCAATATACACGTGTAAATTGTGATTTATTCGAGACATCAGTTGTCTCATCAGCTAATATGGCAAAAACATTTTTCTAATTGTGTAATATTTTAAATAAGTGTACTGGCAACATATTCAATTAAACCATTTTGATGCCACCTATAAATATTGCAAAAGTCTCCAAAAGATTTTTTAGACTGGCCGTTCTAAGAAGGGGATCATATTGTGCGGTGTAATTCAAAAGCTCCAAATAATTACCTGGGTTGTTCGACATTTTTGTTTGATTTGGGCCCGAAGGTTGCAACTTCTAAACGCGATCCAACCAAAGATCCCCGTGTAAAGGGAACTGGCGCACGTTGAATCCGTCTTGGCCCAAATCTCCTCACATTGATGTGGTGTGGAAGTTTGAAGACTGGGGTTACAAATCAGGTACGTCATCTGATCGTGGTTAAAAATTTTGGATCGCGGATATCTCCTACGGCAGATTCTGGACCGTCGTCAATAGCCCATTTTGTAGCTCTAGTACAACGTATACATTGAAACTTCCATTACCTTCTTTTTTTTCTTCTTCAAGCGGTGGTCAAGTGAAAGAAACATGCCGATTTTTTACAAAACGACACTAAAGACTATTAAAAAAAACGTTTAGGTTTTGTCACTTATCTAATGAAAAAAATATTTTTTCCTTTGTTTTGTGACTATGGTCGTGTTTTAACAAGTTAAATGTCCCTCGCCATTCGATTCCGCTTGAAATATTATGTAAGAATCAATCAAAAAAGATATTTTTCTAATTTTAGCATTTGTTTCGGTTGTAAAAACCTGTCTCAAATCTATTTGTTAACTGTACAACTTTATCATCTCTTAGAATACTGTCAAGGGGTCTTCCTCTGGGAGCTGGTCAAGAATCAACCAAAAAAATCAAGATGAAAAAAATATGACGTTAATTTAGTTTTCAAAAAGTTTATTTCAGAAGCCCGTTACATATTCATGAAAAGTTTTTCCCTTTAAAAGTTTGTTGAAGCATTAAAGTTTACGGTCTTGAAGACCACGAAATATATTTTACAAACACATAAAACAAACCCTAGTTTAGAATACTCTGTAAAATTATCCCAGAAACCTCCAACTCAATCGCAATAAATCTGCAGACAATGAAAAATATTTCGTTTTACATTAGCTTATATTTTTGCTTTAGTTCTAAACAAAAATTATGGGTTAGGACTTTTGCAATAGCTTAAAGTTTTCGGTGTAATTTAAATTTTATAAGCACATCAGAATATTAAAGCAACTACAGTGAGAGATATAATCAATAAAATCAAGACTAGCTCCTGAATCGTGAATTTCATTTCTCATTGAAATAAAAAAATTTACGGCCATTTTTTAGTCTATTGGTCTGTGGGGAGGGAATTGAACCACCCCCCTGCGTACGCCACTGGTGTTAAGAAAAAAGGAAAGTAACAAGCTCAAGCGCTATGACTGTGGTAATTGGTAATTTTTTAGTTAACGTCGTACTAGAGCAACACAACGGGCTATTGACGACGGTCCGGGATCAGTCCCTTAAGGGAAAGATCCGAGGACAACACCTCGTAATTTTGAACCACGGTCAGATGACGAAGCAACACCTGAGCTGGCACCCCACTCTCCAAACTTCCACGGCAACCCAACGTGAGCGCTATGACTGTGATCAAACTTTCAATTTTCTTATAATTAGAGCCTCATTTCCAGAGGTATCCAAGAAAGCATTTGTGAATCCATTATCCAAAAATCCAAAATGGAGGCGCCGGGTATCGATCCCGGTACCTCTCGCATGCTAAGCGAGCGCTCTACCATCTGAGCTACGCCCCCGTTGTATGTGAAGCATAACATCAGTTTCCTTATCACAAAGAGATTGGTGATTAAATGTCTCAGATCCAGGTGGGATTGAATCGAATTGCCATAAAACTGCCAGCGATAGAGAAGCGTATGCAGATGAGTAACGGTAAAAAAAGGACAGAAACAAGCTCTAGCCTCAGGCGCTACGATAGTGACTAAGCTTCGATTTTCTTGGTTTCTTCAAATTAGAGCCTCTCTTTCCCACAGATCTCCAAGAAAGTATTTCTGAATCCCTGGCGTTTAGGATACAAACGCTCTGTTTCAAATAAAACTTCACTACCTAACGAAGCTAATCGAATTCATATAATGCTAAATTGAATGTATTAATCTGGTGTGCAGAGTTTAATATTAAATACCTTCTACCCCCACGCATTTTCTACTTCTACCCAACATGGCCCATGTACTGCGGTGTGTAACGGCTGTCATGATACCATTGACATGTTTTTTATTGTCTACTTCATACTCTTAGCAGAAGGAAAAACGAAATTAAGCTTCTATTAAATCGTAGTCACATTTAGTCCGTTCCAAGTTGACAGAATCCGGGTCAATCCAAATGCAATAGAAACTGACATACAAAAATCCAGTCAAGCTGCTTTGATCAGAAATAAAGATTTTGTAAAACTTTTTACACTGCTTGAATCCAGAGTGTAACGTTCGAATAATACGAATCAACGTTTCTCAGCTTTTAAAATTAAAACTGATCAGGACTGATTCGAATTCCGTTGGCATGTAACAGATCTTAATTAACTGAACCCTCCAGGTGACTGTCTCGACGAGGTAACTCGTCATTAGCAATACTGACTAGATATGAGGGACGAGATTTCTCGTCATTAGAAGAAAACTGAGAAGGTATTGATCGTATCAGCAAAAATTGATAACATCTTTATGACGAGTTATCTCGTCAGTAGATAAATTGGTGAGATTTTAATGGACGAGATATCTCGTTGAACTTACTTTTAGGGCAAAGTACAGAAGTAGAAATGTTGTTTTTATCCCATTTAAATGAAAATGAAATTTCTTTAAGCTTTGCTTGAGTATATGTTCCAACTTTTTACTGAGTGAACATTGAGTTCTAGATTGTATAATATAAAATCTCACGAGAGGTTTCGCTTTATACATGTTGGAGTTGTACAACTTTTAAATATATATTTTTTGCCTATAATTTCTTTAATGTCTACTAGAATGTATCTCGATGTCATCAATAGAAAAATCTTCATTTCAAAACAGTATTTTTTCGTGTATTAATTGTTATCCGGTTTAAGTGAATTTTCATTAATTAAAAATTGAGATTACTTCTGAATACCTTTCAGTTAAAATGAATGGAGGCGCCGGGTATCGATCCCGGTACCTCTCGCATGCTAAGCGAGCGCTCTACCATCTGAGCTACGCCCCCTTCTCTTGTAATGGAAGTCATCTGCTAGAAAATAGTAACGAAACACAAATATCTCATTAAACTTGAGCCACAGGTGTGACAACAGTTTATCCTGACCTACAAATCGAGGATGAAAAATATGAAAATGTAATAAAATGACGAATCGATGCATAATAAACTCAACTTACATCAACTGCACAAGATAAATGGCAATGTGAAATGATTCAAGATAAGGAAGTCAAATGTTTGAAAAAGGTATTTAAGAAAATTCTATTTTAACTTTTCAAATAAGTAAAATATTACTAAATAGTATTTAAATAAATTAAATGAATATTTTAAAAAGAGCAGCATGATTTCAAATATTTTAATCAGCTCTTTTGATATTTCTTTAAAAGTAGATTGTTGAAAAATTTTATCAACGTCAAATGAAACAACACAATACAATAATTTTCTTACCTACGTTCTTGATTTTTTAAGGAATCTTCATTATCTCGTGCATTTCAAACACGGAATTAAAAAATAATTTTCGTTTATGATACAGTGAACAAATACACAAGGTATTAAATGATGTTAATTAGAAAAATAAACTCATGCTAGTGAAATAGACAATGTGCTTTAGTGATAATTGATCTCATTTCGTAAATGTTATCCTAACATAGATTTACATATTTATAGAACTCCTTGTCAAAAATAAGTATTGTACAAAACACCATTTATAATTTAAATTCCTTTAGTGATTTTTAGAATCCATTCCGTTTCTTATAGTTGTTGCCTGTTCCATAAAAATGCAAATGATTTCAAATTAGTCTAAAACGTGAGAAAGGGCAGAAACACTACCTAAGTTATGTTGAGGTCTAGTTCTTTGTTGTTGTCGTGTGTCTCCTGAACTGTGAAACACAAGATCAGGCCCAGTGATCTGAAGTAGGAGAGACACAGAAGAAGATTACAGATTTTATTTTACAAATACATCACTGTTTAAGACATAGGGGGTGCAGCTATCCACTTTTTGGTGAGGAACCACTTGGGCGGGAGTCTGACTTCTTCCTCGGACATCACATACAACCAGTCCTAGTCGGGAATCGAACCACGAACCCAAAGCGTGGGAGCAGAGTGCTTTATCCACTATTCCGCTTGGGCGGCTATCCACTATACCGCTTGGAGTTCTTTAAGCAATGTTATCGGAATATTATTTTTCAATGCTGCACTGTCATTTGCAAAGAATTGTAAGTTGTTCTTCAGAGGTACTGTTGGTACTGAGGTACTTCAAGCAGAAAGTTGTTAATCAGGACGATATACATTATATGGACAAAAGTATTTGGACACAGCATGTTTGTCAGAAAAAGTGCATTATTATTCTATTTAGTAACAGGTAGGCTCTCCTTTTGCTTGTATTATAGCTGCAACACATCGAGGCATATTTTCCACAAGTTCTATATAAGTCTGGGCTGGAATAGCTTGCCATGCCTCTTGCAAGGTTGTGAGAAGAGATTGTCGTGAATATGGACGTACGTGACGGTGTCGTACTCGTCAGTCCAGTTTGTTGCACAAGAGCTCGATCGGATTGAGATCGGGTCTCTGAGCAGGCCAGTCAAGCCAATTCGCCTCACTTTCAGGAAAACAGCCTAGCACACGTTTTGCAGTATGACATGGAGCTCGATCCTGTTTGAAGAAACAACCATCATCGCCGTAGTACTGCCACAATGTAGGCACGGCCGAATTAACCAGAACGTCGAGGTACACGTCAGTGCTCATGTTACTAGGTACATAAAGCAAGTGACCGAGTCCTAACCAGTAAAAACAATCCCACACTAAGATCGATCCTCCTCCGAATTTCTATATTGTCCAAATACTTTTGTTCATACAGTGTTTATAGGGTCACTTCTTTGGAAGTGGAAACAAACGAACCAGATGGAATGCAATTTTACTTCTGATACACTAACGCTCTTTCACGATGACTATCGGGCTTATTTTAATACACTAAAACAAAACCTAGAAGGAATTGTCAGAATGCAATGAAATTTACAGGCTGGTAAAGTACTTATACATGAGTAAATGATTAAAATTTGAAACTGAAATATGCAAATTTTATTGAGAAAAATTCACAAAACTACTTTTTAGATTGGCGTATGACCACCGTTATTCATAATGTAGCATGTCAAGGCCTTGGTAGTAAGACATACAGGCTCTTTATGAAGTCCTGCGACTCTCCATCTCATGCTGCTTCAACCCTGTCACGTAGTTCCAGCAGATTACGCGATACGGGTGGTGTGGTGACATCTTGTCTAATGGCATCCCGTACATTCTCGATTGGGTACAGGTCAGGTGAGTTTACCGGCCATGGTAAGATATCGTTCTGTCGAAGACAAGCTCTAGAGAAGGCAGAAATATGAGGTCGAGCATTGTCTTGTTGCATTGTTGAAAAAGAGGGTGAACCTGGGAGTTCAGGAATGGGAGCGTAACTGGCTGTAAAATTTCTTGTACGTAACGCTGACCTGTCAAAGAGCCTGTAACGAATGACAAAGGTGATTTGAGATTATACGGAATTGCACCTCACACCATGACACCAGGTCTTCTGGACATGTGACGACCTTGGCTCTGACCACGTTGACTCCACACACAGATTCGATTGTTGTCTCCACACAGACCGAAGCGGGATTCGTCAGTGAAGACAACTCTATGCCCCATGTCCGTCTGGCACGACACCATTCCAGTCTTTGACGGTGATGGAATGCTGTTAAAGGCAGTCGTCGTAACGGTCTATGTGAGTTTAGTCCTACGTCGTGAAGCCGTAGACAAATGGTGCGATCACTAATTGGTTGATCGAGAGAGGTTCTCACTGCACATTGGATGTTTGCAACAGTGACTGTTGGATCAGTACGCGTACGTCTTACAATAAGTCAAACTCACTCCTTCCGGTTTCTCTAGACCTTTCTGAGCCTGGTTGACGCTGGCATGTGCCTTGTTGTATCCACCGCTGCGGAGAACAGCGTGCAACAGTAACATTACTACAGTCAATATGTTGCGCAATCCGTCGATTTGACCATCCATCTTCTCGAAGGACAATGACTCGGCCTCTGTCAAACTCTCCCAGTTGATTAAATTGCTTGCGAATTTTTTTTCGAGGCGTAACTCAATGAGAAACGATGCAGCCAACACAACAGCATGATTCGAAATTAAATTGCTGTGCTACTCGATGTTCTTTTATGCCCCGGTATGCGGCGTGTTTGAGAGCTGCCTTGCGCATGGCGCATGCTCAAACGATTCTGAAAATTTGATCAATTCCATCTCCTACGCAGATGTATTATACCATTGTTTCAAATTTCATTTATACCGGTCTACTCCTTCCAGGTAGCTTTTTTTGTCTTAGATTGTATATACTAGTGTATAGCCGTTTTGGCAAAGAGGCATTTAATCTGTTTGGCAATGACCAATCAGCTATTGTAGTACATCAATTCAGAATTCTTTCTCTGGAATTTTTATTGCTGAATTGCTGAAATCGTATTCGAAAAGCAAGCAGTGATGTTACGACCGGAATACGTACAGGAAACATGTTCCACTACAGAAATACTACTGCTACTTAACTTGACAGAAAATGCGTTCCATGACTGCCTCTTAGGGTTTAAATGCTTTAACGCGGCAGCATTGTGTTCACCACCTCGATATCAGTCATGTGTGTGTGTGTGCATCAGTATCCTATTAAAAACCCTGTAGAAAAGGAGACGATTTGTGATCCAATGATAGATACAGTAGTTGCTCCTATTATAACTGAAAAGTACACCCAGTAAATTCTTACAGCATATAACCTTATTAGCGCAATGATTCATGCATAGCGAGTTTAGTTATATCTTTCGCAATCGTGAGTACAATGTAAATTAACAGAGCCGCGGTAGCTCAGTCAGAACGGTTGTGGGTTCTGTCCACGGCGGAGCCTGTAATTCTGATGATTTGCGAGATCGGCGCTTCGACCTGGCTAAAGACCGTCGTGTTCACTAATGGTGACTGGGGCACGTTAAATAGGTCGTGGTCACAAAGTCTCCCATACCAAATCAATACCTCTGGGGGTACCTGATCAAGGGTTATCGGCCTCTGTTTGGGATCTAAATTACGATATGTGTGAGTGAATGGATGTATGAAAGGGACCTTCCTGTAAAACGGATGTGTCATGTATGTCGAGCTAAGTCGGACTTCCTCCCAATGAGGCTCAATAACATGGAAGGCGCACCCCCCTCGCCTCTTGCCGTCTTTGACGGGCCTGGCACTCCTCCGGTCTGCCAGTGTAGGTATAAGAAACAACAACAACAACATGTAAATTAACTTTTACAATGGCGATGTGACGTTTGACGCCTCACATTAGATTTTTATTTCACCATTTATCCTTGCATTTCAACAAAAGTTACCAGACATAAATTTGATTGCCCAGAAACAAAAATATTTTAATCACAATACAGATACATTAGATTTTATGGAAAATTAAGAAATTTAAGAAATTTTCATTCAATTGATAACTTATAATTTGATTTATGAATGCATTGAAAGCGGAAAATTTACCAAGAGAGAGAGAGAGAGAGATAGAGAGATATGGAGGTGTTTTTCTTTTTTACATTCATACATTAATATTTTTTTGGTAAAACTCAAGATCACTGTTCCGAACCATCACCAAATAGGCACCTGAAAATTTTGACAAACATACGACGGGTTACATTACTTCAAAATTGTTGCCATTATAGCATGGAAGTAGGAAACATAATGGAAGTGCCTTTAATTTATACTGTTGAAGCCAAAACCATAACCGCGCCGCCATCTTGGTGCTTTAAAAACATTGTGCTCGTGCATGTTAATCAACGTGGTTCTATCATTTTTGAACTTCCATGGTTTTTTACTGACGATTTTAACCAAATAATCAGCACCATTTTCTTAGTTTTGATTTGGATATGACGTCTTGTGTCGCCTACGGGAGTACAAACCGAAAGACAAAGAAGATCCGTGGAATATCGTTTCATAGGTAAGTTTAATTTGATGTATCTTTAGTCTGATAACTTTTTGACCTGTAACTTCTAAGTGGCCAAGCAGCATTGTATTCAAAATTAGACGTATATATAAACATTTAAAGAATTATTTTGAAAAGTTGATTGATTTATCCAAAGAGATTATTAATTTTATTTATTAATTAACAGAATTGTACGATCTTGATTTTATAACCTACCAGTTGTAATATAAGAGTTAGAAACTACTTTTTAGGAAAGTTTAACTTTTATTTAATTAAAAAGTATTCCAGTCAAATAAACACTAGCCGTATTTTTAGTACATGGGTGAAAATATTACCTCCTGTTACCTGATTTAGAATAAAACAGCTTTAGCTAACAGTTATAAAATTCGAATTATTGCTTTTGGTTTTCTCAAACACATTTTTTGTCAGTTAAGTTCTTTTGCGTTGAGCAACTAAGTAACTGCGTGAATACTATTGAAACCTTGGACTGTGAGCAACTTGTTAATGAGTTTCTTAGAAGACAAGTAAATACTTAAAACATTGTAACTGTACGAAGCTTTTCAAAACACGCATATTTATTTTTATTATCAAAGTAAGTAATTGTAAAGAAGTTTGATTTTGTGGTTTTTTAGATTGAATTAGTTTATGTTTATAAATTTTTGTTTTAATAGTCTAAGATGAGCAGTAAAACCTGTAATACAGTTGGGACTTGGGAAAACATATGGTTAGACAGGTTTATCATTAGACAGGATCAATATACATAGGCTTCATTGCATCTATCAATTCATTGTATATAGCTAAAATACTTTTAATTTCAGGTTTCCCAAAGACCCAGAAAGTAGAGATGCATGGATAAGCAGTGGATAGTCATAAAGCGGTGCATAATAAGAAGTAAAATACCACAAGAAAAAAAAATATTTCGAATGGATGATTGGGCCAAAAGTGTGTGTATTTCAATGTATGCAGGAAATCAATAAAATGAATTTCAATGTTTAATTGTAGAAACCAATTTGGATACAATTTATAAAAACAAGAATGAGGGATACAGAGTTTTCTGTTTCTTTATTGTAATTATATTATAGCATATTCAATCAAAAAATTTAAAAGCAAACGGGAAAAAGGTAGTTAATTCTTTTTATATATCATACTTAAATTATCATTTAAGAAACAAAATATTGCCAAAATTAGAAATTTTTTTCATTTATTTAGCATCGTTCAGTTGCAAAATAAATAAACACATCTTAATATGGAAAAAAAAAAAGTGCCTATAAAAATTTTTTAACTGCGCATGCGCAGCCGCCATCTTGGTGCTTTAAAACCATGGAAATATAGGCTTCAGTTAAACCGGTAGCAAAACATTGTTGGGGCACTTCCTTATCTTTTCTACTTCCATGCATTATAGGCGATAGTACTGTGATCTTGAATCTAACCATTTTTTTGTGCGAGTATAAAAAGGGTCGGATAAATTTGTCCCGTCACTATAGTATTTTAAACAAATAGACGATTGCATGGAATTTCGCATAAATTTTAGTTCCATTTGAGGTTTAACTATCATGATTAAGCACTTTTGATTTGTCACTTACAACGATAAGTGTTTGGTAGGAAAATTAATCGAAATGTCGTACCTCATTCGAAATCCCGGTTGAGTGGTGAATTGGTCCGGTCTTTGTCCATTACGCTTGAAGATACTCCAGTTCGTGATATTAGAAAAACGCAAAGAAGACAGGAACAGCGATTAAAAGTTAAATTGGAATATAATTAAAAGTATTAATGTATATACAATTTTTAGAAGTACAAATAAGAGAAAAAGAAGGGAATCCAAATGCTCGCATCAATAAGTCATCATAATTATATCTTTAGAATCTTTTTCCAACAACGCAACAACGTTGCCATTCACAGTTTCGTAGTTGTTCTCGGAGACGTTCTCGTAAACTAGTACTGGAATTACTAGTTCGTTTTCGACAAGAGTAATGTTAGCTTTATCTTGTACAATCTCATTTATGATTTAATTTTTATAGCGAATGCTTGATTAAAAAATAATTGAAATCCACTTGTATTTTTTCTCACCTTTATATTTAAAATTTAATTTAATGCTTCATTAATGGATTTTGTGATTATTTTAAAATACAATGGTGTAATCCTTTTGAAGTCGAATTCTTCAAATAACGATACTTATCGATTACAATTAGACACATTTTAATATTTTTCTTCATATAAATGTGTGTGTTTGTGTGTGAGGGTTGTGACATTCATCTAGAGTGATATCAAATCTCCAGTACCAGTTAATTTTTTTTTGATCCCCGACTCGAGACATTCAAATTCTCCTGAAAATTTCATAATCAAAACAAGAAATATAAATAATCTATTATTCCTGCCAAATATCATAAATGTCGAAAAGGCACCTATAATAATCGATAGAAAGTTTAGTACTAAATACTAATTGATAGCGGAATATCTGTTTCAAGATTGGAAACAGAAGTATTGTAGAAAGTGGATCAATGTTTTCAGTGATTTAAGGAACAAGCAAACCAATATGCCAAATCTTAATAAGATCTCTGGTTTTGTTTTAAGCATCCCATTATCAAATACCTATACTTAAAGAACTTTTTCACTGACGAGTAATAAATGGACTGATCTGAAAAATAAAAGCAACTTAGAACGAATTAAGCCAGAGCTTATCGATGTTAATAAATTTTGAAATTTGTACAGCATAAATGTTTTTTAGTTCTGATACATCAGCGAACGAATCCACATAGGTTAAGGCTGAGAAGCATGCCGAATTTGTAAATTTTTATTCTATATTGTGATCTTTTTATTGTATACAATGTAAAGTAAATGCTTTGTTGAATGTTATCCACTACGTGAACGTTTGTTAGAATGACACAGGGCTGCTAAGTGCGTAAAACTTGTTGGCACAAAATCTACCTTAAATTCACGACTAAAAGATGGTCATTCTACATTCACCTGTTTCTCGACATTTTAGAATTTGATTTTACTTCTTGGTCTTATATCACGGAGCACCTAATAGTACCTCCCGAGGAGCAGAGATTGCTTCAGAGCAGTCACATTTCTGTGGCTCGCTAGGGAGTCGAGTCTATTTAACTCCCGTGTAGCAAATATTACGCCTTGAACAAAACCCATAGGAAACGGGACGCTCTTAAAAACTTCTGTTTAAGCCGCGACAAAACTTCATTTAAAGTTGAGTAATCACTGCTGAGATGAAACAGTGTCTTTTTCTTATTTTCTTATGATGTCTCATGAAAGAATGTACACATATCTTTAGAGTGTTCTATTCCACAGTGAAACTTTTGAGATGAAATTAAGTTTTAACAGGATAAGTGAAACAAATGCTCCTTTACAAATTAAATCTCGAAAGAAACAGTACCTAGCTTTCAATGATTTATCTCGAAGTTTTCAGATTTTCAGGTTTAGTATGTCAATCGAATAAAAAAACTCTTGTATGTCTTTGGTTGACCTTTTTATCTTAAAATTCTTTTACTTTAATTAAAAATGAGAAAATTAAATTTATGCCTAAATATTTTTAGGCACTTTGAAGTAAGTTGAAGAAATTAATCTTTTAAAAACATCTACACTTAAATAGAGAACATATCTATCACACCTCCACCCTTTCTCTACCTCTATATCTCTGGTGAGTGTGACTGTGGTTCGTTTCATCTACTGGAGAGGGCAACACTTCCTAGATATTTTCATCTATTTATTTTGACATTCTAGGTTACATAATAATACATTACAACATAGTTTAAGACAGCAGCAGAGAGCCCCTTACGTCCGTTTCCTCCGGTCTCCGTGGGTCGAATCATCTCTCTTCCTTTTTCCTCTCCCCTTTTTCTCATCCTAACCCGGGGTGACCTTTCACAGACACCCCAGCCAACGTCCCTAGAAGATGTCCCCCCTGCCAGATATTCCTCCCTGTGTTGGCCGGAGAACCTCCGAACCTCACAATCTCCAGAATATCAAAACTGAAAAAAAAAATAATTTAGAATTCTTATTCAATTTTTTAACCCTTCTTTGCATAATGGTGGAAATTTCCATCATAACATTGAATGCCCAAAAATTATATAAAAGAACAAGTTCACTTTAAGTTGATCGTGTCTGGATACCTTTTTAATGTCCATTGCATAAAAAAAAACCATAGCTGTCAAAAATAAGCAAGTGTCACTATCAGTAAAACGAGCTTGAAGTTGTCATTCCGCTGTTTGTTGTAGTTGCAATAAATGTATGATTTCGTTTTTAATTTTGTTTTATTATATTTGAGTTTCTATTGCTAAAAAAACGAAAATGAGTGGAAGAAAGGTTTGTAACATGTGTTTCTGTTATTTTTAGAGCAAGTTTGCGTTTAATTTAAAAAATACCACATGATACCATCATATTGTTTTTTGCTAAATTTATACTATAAACTAGCTGACCCGGCAAACGTTGTTTTGCCTTATAAATTATTTCTAGTTTGTGGTATATGCGTGAAATGGGCATGGAGCGCTATGAACGATAAGGGAATATAAAAATAACAAACGCCAAACAATATTATTTTCAAGTTATTATAGTTTATTTCTTAAAATTACATATCACATATTAATTACGACAGTAACACTAACAAACAACATCAATCTTTTAATGCTATAGCGTGGACAGTATTTTTTGTTAGCCCATCTTTAGCGAGCACAAACAAACTGGATGGTTTACCGACTCGAGAGCATGCTACGTACAATTGCCCGTGTGAAAAACATGGTGTACTCAAATCTAAGCCACAAACAGACATCGTTTGGCCTTTGGATTTGTTGATTGTCATTGCAAATGCCAATCTAATCGGAAACTGAATTCGTTTGAATTGAATTGGCACATCTGTAGGTATGATAGGAATCCGTGGTATTAAGATATTTTCACCTTTGAACTTGCCATTTAAAATGCTGGCTTCGATAACGTTTTTCATCAATTTTCGAATGACTAATCGCGTACCGTTGCACAACCGTGGCGGGTTTAAATTACGAAGCAAGATAATTGGAGATCCAACCTTCAATTGTAAATTATGCGGTGGCATGCCTAGCAAATCCAGTGAGTTCAAAAATTCTGTGGGAAAATTGACAGCTTCGCTGGCATCGCAAACTGTATCAATAGATTTGTATGATACCAAGTTCCCTGGCAACAACTGGTGTATCTTCAAATTTAAATTGTCAACGTCTGCATTTTTTGCTGCTAAAATAGCTCTTTCTGCAAGCCACTCATGATTTATGTACTGTGTGTGTACATCGGGAAATATTTGTTCAATGAGAGTATCTTGCGAATCAGCGATTGTGCAGAAATCGGTCGGTAATTTTACGTATCCAGTTTCATCTGTAGCAACTTTTCCATCACCGATATCTAAGAGTTGTTTTGAGAATGTTTCAGCGGATGGATCTTGAAGCATTTGAACGCGCATACTTACTTTCAGCTGTACTTTTTCAACATTACGCCACAATGGAGATGATTTTAAGCAAGCGTTGATCTCATCAACGTATGTTGAACGTGGAATGACGGGAAGTGTTTGTCTGAAATCACCTGAAAGCACCAACAGATTGCCGCCAAATAGTTTGTCGTTGTTTTTAATATCTTTCAATGTCCTGTTCAACGCCTCAATTGAATGTTTGTGTGCCATAGTACATTCATCCCAGATGAGAATTTTACACTGTTTCAGCACGGTGGCCATGGACGATTGTTTTTTAATGTTACACACTGCGTCAGGGTTATTTTGAATATTTAGTGGCAGATTAAATACTGAATGAGCTGTTCTGCCTCCATCCAATAAAGTTGCCGCAATGCCCGATGATGCAACGGCCAATGCGATGCCATTATTTGATCGTATTTCAGCAAGAATTAGTGAAATAAGGAATGTTTTGCCAGTTCCACCCGGTGCATCCAAAAACCCACCTTGTCCTGCTGAAACTGCGAGCAAAATGCGGTCATAAATGGTTCTTTGTTCGTCATTCATTAGTGGGACATTGCGAGTAACAATCGCTGCCATTTCTACAGTGTTGTACTGCAGTTCACGATTCATTTCAGTGTTAATTAAATCAGATGCTGTTCGATTTGGCGAATTCATACCGAAATGAGTGAGTGATAAGTTGGTAATGACAATGCAAAGATCATCAATAGCAATCAATGCTTCATTGTACATAGCGTCGCTGAATGTTATCGTTAGATCGTTGCACCGTGTACGATGTTGATGCAATATATCATCAGTCATTGAATCTTTGTGATTATCCCACAATATCTGTGCTCGAGCTGGGAAACATGTAGTCAACACTATAGCGAATAGTAGACGAATTTGTATTGCTGTACAGTTCAATGCAGCTTCAGCAAGCATACACTCCCACTGGTTGTCGTCTTCCAGCAAGCCGAGTGCAAGGCATGCGTCTTTATATGTCGGATACTGTTGCCCATTCACTTTACGTATATCTTGAAATGATAATGGGCCAGTAACATTAACCAACAACAGTCGAAGATAAAAGCACTCAGTGTGTCTTGGATTGACTGTAAATAATCGCCCCAAAGCGTTCGATTTAAATAAATTGAGACATGCATCAACTGGTGAGCCTTGCTTGCGGGGCATCCATTTTTTTTGTTTGAGCCCATGTGAAATAGTGTGGTACTTGTGAATAGAGTAATGTTCTTGCAAAGGCACCAAAATCATCCGTACTATTACACAATTCAAAAAATGCAGTGAGTGTAGTTTTATGTGGATTTGTAGCACGATCAATCACTGTCTCGTTCGTGAAAAATACACGCTGACCGTTTTCAAGATGGACGGCTAACTGAACAACTGCTGGATACCGTTCATGAATTGGAAAACCGAAGATACGCCAAGCAGCTTCATTGGAGCTGATGTACCGACCAATTTGGTAGAGCGTAATTTCATCGTTTTTATCCATTGGAGGAGCATTTACATTAGTATTTTCTACTCTAAACACAGCCATATCACTGCCTTTATGGACATACTTGCAAATATATTTGATGCTCTTCACAGAACTGCAAAACTCAACATTAATATGAGCATTGCATGTCTTGCTTAGCAGAGGCGAATACGGCACCACCCAACGATTGTCAATGTCAATGTCTGTGTTGCTGATATTTTTAATAAATGATTGTCCGCCATTATCGGGACTTCTTCGACGATATATTGGATATCCGTCGGTATTTGTTATCGTATCATTAGTGAAATCTTTAGGGAAATTTTTAGTACATTTTCCATCTGCCATGCAAGGCGATGAACGATGAAGAGTACCGCATGGACCATGGATCATGTTTGCTGTAACAATATCAAACAGCACTTGGTCAGTAGACGGATCTGGAATTTCCGCAGAAATGATACTATCGATTTCTTCAGGACGGATTTTGTCGATTAACCAAACCAAAATGTGCGCATGAGGTAATCCTCGCTTTTGCCATTCAACTGAATACAGCCAGCAACGTGTGGGACCGAATACATGTAATTTAGTAATGATACTTATTAGAGACTTCAACTTTTGTCTGAATACACGTGCTGTAATGTCATGACGATGTATTGCATTTTGGCCAGGCAATAGCAAAGATGTAATCTCTGGCCATTTTGGATTACATGTGAACGTGATAAATAAACACGGTCGTCCATATTCGCGCACGTAAGCCATAGCATCCTGTATATATTCTTGCATATGACGTGGACTGCCTACGTACGATGATGGTAAAATGACAGAGTTACCAATTTCGGCGACGTCGGCGTTGTTGTTAATAGCGTCTCGTAAGTGAATGTACTCTTCCGCACGCAGCTTGAGTTGATTATATCGTAAGTATCGTAGTCGTTCGCCCTCTATCTTCGCGTACATGTCGACCATGAATTGTTGACAAAGCTCACGACATCGTAGAATGACGTTGTCCAGGCCGCGCCGAATCATTAATCGGTACGCATAATAATCTTTCGAGCTAACGTTCTTGTTTGTTTCAGCTCCTGTAATAATATATTTATGAATATTAATTTAAATTAATTCCGTTCAATAATGTAATTGTTTTGTTAAATGGTTAATGATCAAGTTCATAATAAATGAAGTACCTGATACGGGATCTCGTTGTTTTATGTTTATGCAATATCCGTCTTGCCCCTTCCAGAATATTAGCGGATATAGGAGAGCGTCATATGAACGATGTGTATCAGCAATGAACTGAAGATTATTATTTCTTCTACGAATCACAATTTCTCGTGTACCTTTACGATCGCCAACCATGATTCCAGCAACGTCTTCAACAACAGGTGCATTGAATCTACGTATATGTTCTCCAGCTGGTGTTTTATCAGGATTAATGACAATAGCGTGATTATCGCTTTGTAATTTGTGCATGTGTGATTTGAATATTTTCAAGAATTCATTGTGCTCGTTCAATAGAGCGTCCAAGTCGCTGACGATGCGCCTGGCAAAAAATGAATCAAGGTTATTATAGTCACAACGTGCATTCACGCGATTGGCAAGTGCGCTTCCGGAATCCTCGCCGCCCATGAAGTAGATTTGTAAAAATTTATGTGGTTCGTTTGGCATTGGCAGCAATGAGCCCATTTTATGATAAATTTGGCCTCTGATTTTGAATGTAGAATTGTATTGTTGACCATTAGCATTAGTATTTCGAACTATTTTTGTTGCTCCAAACGATGTCATTTGAAAGCATGAATTGAATGTTCGAATTGACTTCAGGAATACGTTAGAATCTGGATCCGTGCCGATAAGTAAACCGTTCAATGGTTCAGGTGGTGTTTCAATTTCAGGTAGTTGCACTTTTCCTGACGCGCAACACATCCCAGGTGGCTCCTTTTTGAATTTGAGAGCATGACAATGCGGACATTCCTTATCCATAGCACCAATTACCACTTTTGAATGAGCATAATATTCAATATCGGGCTCATACTGGAATGCTAGACGCAAAAATGAATCAGATGTAAATGCACGATGTACCTGTTGGCGTTGTTGGTCATTTGTTCTGCGTCTATTAACCGTAAAACGGCGTGATTGTCGTTGTTCTAAACGTATAACTTCATTGCGCTCAGCTCGTGTATCTTCTGATTGTTCTTGACGCAATTGCTGCATGCTCACACGTGCATCAGCATTTTGTTGCTGGACTTGTTCTTCGGTTCTTTGGGATCTTTTATCTCTCATTCTTCTGGACCTACTTGTATTACGGCTCAAATCAGCCCCTTTGCGTTTTCTTGGCATTGCTCACTGTACAAAACACATATAAATAGAATTAATGAAATAACTTCATTGCGCTCAGCTCGTGTATCTTCTGATTGTTCTTGACGCAATTGCTGCATGCTCACACGTGCATCAGCATCGGCCAGGATTCTAGCGAAAATATTAGTTTTGTGAAAAAAAATTTGAAACAATAGTTGTAAAAAATTCAAATAATTATATAAAAAAAGTATAATTACAACACTAAAGCCGTTGTTGGTTGGAGCTCGTGACACGTGTTGAGTACTTTTAAGGTTATGTAAATCACTTGTTTAACTAAAACTTGATTAACTGAACTAATCGTGCCAAATACACGCGCGGCAAATTTTAAGAATCTAAGATTGGTAACACTAAGCATATATCAGGATTAAACTTTAATAATAAAAATAAATGTTTATTTTCTTTAAAAAAATTTTACATTTTTAATCGAAGTACAGTTAAAAACACTATAATTGATCAGTTATCGAGCGGGATGAAAAATGATTAAATTACTAAAATGGCCATACAAAAATAGGGGTTGGTGATAAAAAAGTAAAAATTAAGGGTTTTATGTATTTTTTAATGCCACATTATAAAAAATAAAAACAAAAAATTTCGTCAAAAAATTAAAAAAATAAATTTTAAGGGTGAACAACCCTTATCACTTAGGGGTATGGAAAATAGATAGTAGCCGATTATCAGACCTACTGAATACGCATATAAAATTTGGTAAAGATCGGTAAAGCCGTTTCGGAGGAGTACGGTAACTAACATTGTGACATGGAAATTTTATATATTAAGATATATACTAAGATTTTTTTAACCATTTTTCCTTTAATTTTGAACATGAATTATATCGCCTTGATTTATTTCACCAATAAAGAAAAAATCATGCAAAGAAGGGTTAAAAGAAAAGATATATTTAAGAGAATTGCGTTTAGATAAAAATAATAAAATCACAATGTTTAGAATACCTGTCATCGTTCAACTTACAAAGCGCCACCATGCGGTGTTAGTATTGCATTCCGTACGGCGGCGCTTTATCTTATAAGTGCCATGGCAAGCTGTGAAAACGATTTTCATTTCTCGCGTTCCATTTTCATTTTCGGATATACTTCTAGGTATTTATAAGCAATTGAAGAAAATCTATATATATATAATTCTCTTACGTGGACAGGCGCCTCAATCCCATGATAGTACTTTACGCAAGTCCAACTTGATTGGCTAATCGGATCACATGACCTAGATACGTATGTCATCAAGGTTTATAATTGTTGGCGATTTATCTCTTCCTTTCTGCTGTCTTCTTTTCTTTTCAGATCCATGGCTATAGGTGGGTAGAGGTGGGAGCCGAAAATCTTATCCTTTAATTATATAAGTTAATAATTATATAAGTTAGTGTTTTATGTATGCTTTTTGTTACATCAGAATGGTCCTAAGCCAGCGGTGGATACGACACCATCATCCTAAAGCAAAGGGGACGGCAGAGGGGCGGAAAAATATCAGCTGGTAGTGAGTTCAGGAGTGGTTCTTAGATTATTTATGTAAAATCAACGGAAGCTTGGAAAAATATGAAAAGGGTATTAAAAATTAGGAAAAGTAAATGAGAATAAAAAGGAATTAAATTGGAATTTTTAAAAAATAATTTGGAGGATCTAAAAATTTTTCCGCCAGCTGGGTTCGAATACGGGAAGTCATCCTCCGCTGCCTACGCTAATCTAAAGGTGAGTGACTTTAGCCATTAGGCCATCGTCGCTTCACGAAAAAAAGCTCTTTAAAGTATAACTACCCTTAATATAAGTTGGCAAGAAATACAACTAACAACAACCATACAACATATATATGAGGAACAAATCAGAGTCAACTTGTCGGACACTTACGCTGTACGCTGAGGCGCTAGTGTATGTATTGTATTTCTACGAAACAACGCGCATATTTAAAATCAAATGGCTACTGCAAAATCAGATTGGCGAGATATCCAAGTGAAGCCAAGCCCGTGAAACTAGCCAATCAAGTTGGACTTGCGTAAAGTACTATCATGGGATTGAGCCGCTTCTCTTACGTGGCACGCAAAAAAGACGTTATTTGTTATCGCGTTTTGGCAACATTGTACGATTGTTTGTTTACCACGAATTGAATTTATAGCGTTATCGGATGAAATTTTATTGAAAAAAAAAGACTTTTAGTCGAGCTGTTGCAGTTTATAATAGAAAATTAAAGAAAGCGGAGGATCTTTTCAGGGTCATTTAAAAAACGGCCCTTTTCAGGGCCAACAATTATAGTTCAACAAGACGCTTGCACTACAACTTTCGGCAACAAACTCAATGAAAAAGAGTGTGAGTTACTCGAGAGTGCTGGAAATATACACAAACAACATACTGGGTATTCAATTTCCAAAGCAGCGCTCACATTTCGACTCAAAATTTGCTCAAAGTTTTCATTTGAATTCTGATTCCAGGGTACTGTTTATATTTTC